>CM062267.1:25082629-25701460 GCA_031216635.1 Dissostichus eleginoides
TGTGTTTGTCAGTAACAGGTGTCAAGGTGGAATAACAAAACAAAAAATAGGACATATTGGTGAAACATTGTATTTATAGTCAACTGAATTTGCTGTGTAACACTAACCCTGTGCAATTTGTTTTCCATGAAAAAAGTGTTTTTCAGTAAGTATTTCCCAGGTTTTATACTGAACTGTGTAGTTCCCCCACCAGTCTTCTGTTCACCAACTTCCTCTCCCATTGTATGATCTTAAAACATTTCAAAATAAGTCAGGTGAATTGTGGTAAGAATATCAAGAGAATTTCACTGGTTGGCATTCTCTTAGTCAACTGAAAAACACACTTCACCTGTTCTTTCAAAGATGCCACTTTGCCTTTTTCTGCTTGCCACTCCTGCTCTATTTTGTCCCCACAGACCAACATGTCAGTGAGGTCATGAACAACACTAGCATCAGTCCAACGGGTAAACCTACTCTGAGAAAACCTAAGACTGCGTAAATGCTCTTCACGTTCCTCCAGTAGCCTCTGGATCTCTCGGCTGATCACACAGACACAAACAAATATTTATACACAGTGGTTGGAAAAACATGTGAAACAAGTTACACCTCCGGTTAAGAACTGATGACTTAAACATCTACATAAGTATATATTTTTTTTATTATAAACTGCTGTTTTCACTTCTCACTCTTACTATTTAGGATCTACAGGGCAGGCTTTCCTGGCAAGGTTGACTTAACAACGTTTCTTCCTTTGCACATGCCTTCCCCTTTAGCTTATCTGGAGACACAGTATGATTAACTATTTTTTAGACTAAAAGAACACCACATTTAAAGATGATGCTAGTAAGCATGTGGCATCATATCTTTGTTAAATATATTGGCACAAATTGGTAAATAAAAAGGACACCACTTACTTGTCTCTGCAGATAAGGAACTGGGTTTTCTCAGTATATGCTTTCTTTGTTCCTTCTGCTTTGCGATACTGCTGCTGCAGTTTGTTCAGGTCTGTTTCAGCTGAAATATAAATATGATTTAGCTATGTATTTTTCATAATATACAATAAATTAGGGTATTCGACGGAGGTCGTTTTTAATTTTACAGTGATTGGTGTGAGAGATACCTGGCTAATCTAGCAAGCTGTTATTTATTATGTGTAACATAGCAAGCAAGTAGCATAACGTGATGTAGGCTATCATAAAGCTTCTAAGTGTTTTATTGATTACGACCGGAAATTGACAGTAAATAGTTACACAGTTACAAGATGTGTATATAACGAAGATCATCACTTACAATAATCCACCAGGGATAGACTCCTGCCGGCAGATGATCGCCGACTCATGTTGAACTACGGTTATAAATCTGAAAAATAAAATAACAATTAAGCTTTACCATACTGCTAACTTCTTAAACGAGTTAGCATAACACTCATCTAGTTCACCTGGGTAGTTTATTAGTAAGTGAGCCTAACAAACACTTAACTGAATAAACACAATTACTTGTGTTACATTACAATACTAGCATTAGCTAACTAACTAGCATTAACTGAATTAACGTTAGCATTATTTGGTGCATTGGCTTTACCCTTGATTCGGCAGTAGATAAGTTAAATAACTAAAGATAGGTAATGTTAAAACAAGTTCAAACTATGTGATGGGGAGAAAATATAACGAGTCGTTATTTACCGTCTACGTTGGGTAAGTGAGCAGCGTTTCGTTATGTGTAGCTCAAATGTACAACTGTTAACTGTTATTTTTGAATTCTAAGCTAGCTAATGCCACACTGCTGTGATATGTGCTTGGTGCTTAGACGTTAGCGGTGACTTTGCTAAATAACATCAGACACAAAATAAAATACATGTAATTAATTGTTAATTAAACGTAACACCAGTTTGCCAGTTTAACATAAATAAGCACAGGCTGAGTTAGTATTTAAAATGAGCAATGAATCAAGTCATTGATTGGTTTATGGTGCTTATGACTTACTGCTAAAGTTGTTTTCAGATAGGCAATTTAGTTTTTTATCTGTTTACTGAATATATTTCAGTTTCACTTCAAATATGCTCTGAATTGATTATAGCATACAGTATTGGAAAACGCGACGTCCTTGCTGTAAATTAACTGTTGGCACCCATTTTATATTGTATTTTAGGTCTGAACTGGCTGAAGCAGAGGATGGCTGCAGGTATCTTTTTCAGAAGCAACTGCCGCTCATTATTTTTCAATACTTTTTAGTTTGTATTAAAAATGAAGTTTAATACAGTTTAAAAACTGTTTTAAATACAAGAATGCATCACACTCAGGTAAAAGAGCTGTACACTTTTATCAGAATATCACATTCCATAATGGAGGGAGGTGTCCTTCTAAATTACCCTCTGAACATAATAATGTCAACAACAGCAAGCCATTCTTGGACCTTGCAACACATTCAGGATGATGACTAATTTTGGAGTATGTCCCAGAGTCCATACTCCCAAATGGATCACGTTGTGTCGATGGTTTGACCGACACAGTTTAGTAATAAGACTGCTGTGGCAAGAAGGGTGTGTAAAGAAAACTGAAGAAATTACGAAATGATTGAATCACAGAAAAACTTTGACCTGCTGCCAGGATGGGATTACAGCATTGGTGTGCATAGGCACTCCTTCAAAGCTTCTTGTTCCATTTGATGTCATTTCCCTGG
This sequence comes from Dissostichus eleginoides, assembly GCA_031216635.1. NCBI lineage: Eukaryota > Metazoa > Chordata > Actinopteri > Perciformes > Nototheniidae > Dissostichus > Dissostichus eleginoides. The sequence continues at coordinate 25,085,288 of CM062267.1, forward strand.
GAATTATTTGATTAATTCTTAAACAAACCACAAGTATGTAGTTTATGATAGGATGAAACCTAAATTAATAGTGTTAGCTTCTGTCTATATTTTTTAAATCTTTTTCAGAGTTCTAACGATCAACTAGGAGGAGTATCCTGTCTCTAAGAGGTTTTGTCCTCACAAGTACAGATCAAACACACACACAATATTCCAGATTGGCGACGTGCTCTTGAAGACAAGTTTGCAAACTGAGTCAGCAGCAACATTTTTGAATGACTCAACCAGTCCACCCCAGAGCCCTTTCGTTTCTCAGAGCCCTGCCCTCAACCCTCCCTCACACACAGGCACGCACTGCCTTCATATACGTGCCCTCTTACCTCACCACAGCATCACTTCCTCGAATGTTATTAGCATACAGATGCTAAAAACCAATAGCAATGCAGGAACATTTTCCAAGGAGTCTCTCAGTGGTCAATATTATCTGTAAAGATTGATTTTGTATGATTTAATACATTGATTAAGTTTTTCTCACTGTATCTTTTACGCTTGAAGCTTTTTATTTTTCTGATAAAGCTATAGACTGATGACATGTTGTGGCAAGTTTTATGGTTAGTTTTCTGCAGAGTTGATAATCCTATGATCCTTAGAGTAATTTACTGCATGTATCAGTCATGTTGCCAGGAAGAGACTCCTACGTCTGCTTTGACATTTCTCGTACTCTACTTTCTTTCAAATATGCTGGAGGGCTATTATATGTCACACTGCATTATTATCCCGTACAAGACAGGCATCTGTGAACAAGGAAGTGGAGGAGGAAAGCAAAGAGGGGAGCAGTAAAACGTAAAACATGTTGCAGTCTGGCTCTGCCTGTGACTCAACAGGAAATGATGGAGCAGGAGTAAGTAAGGTGAGAGAAGGATGGTGGGCGTGAGAGGAGAGATTGAAAGGAAAAAAAGCAGATTAACTTTTGTAATGCCCAAGGACTGCATGGGTTATTTTTAAGGAAAGGCAGACTACAGGGATCATTCCATAGTTTTCTAAGGAAATCTGTAAACCATGATGACACAGATGGCCCTCCTCATTTCTCCACTACTCTCCACAATTGAGTCATGACTCGCAGAAACACTCACACACTGTAAATAATCAGCCGTTGAACAGCAAGATTACCAAACATACTATCACAAACTAGTTTCCATTGCTCTGCTGAAAGGTGACCCTGTATGTTATGTGGTGATTCAAAAAGACTTTGACCTCTGAACAAAATGTGAACACTGTGAAGACAAGCAAATATTGACAGTGTCATCCTGTGACATCTGTTTAGCAAAAATTATAATAACACACCCATATTTGGTAAGTGCAAACAAATGATATTTTTCACTTTGAGAGTTGCTTCTCAGAAGCGAAAAATCCCTAGCCCTGTTAATGTTTCCTTGTTTTGAAGTAAAAAGCCTTTTTTTCTCATGTTTTCAGTCACTTATTTCAATTGAAACTTTTAATGAATCGGAGCTTAACTTCACAGGGCGGCGGAAGGCCTCCTGCTGGGCCTGCAGACCCTCTCTCCACACTGAAATCAGGGGAAGGGAAGCTGCAGTGCTGCATCCTGGGTAAAGAATCGCTCTTTTCATGCTCAGCTCTCTGCCGTTTATGTAGCTGTCACCATGAAATCAGATGTCACGGGGTTTAAATCACTTTAATCCTTGCCACTTCCTCTCACTGACTCTCTTTTGTTTTTCTCAGTTGGTACCCTGGGAAAAAAAAGTATTTTGCTTTCTTGTCGTTTATAGGGATAGCACCACTACACATAAAACTGTGCTTGTGTATTTATGTGTGTGTTTTTCAACTCATCCCCTAATTAGCTGTAGCTACATTTGCAGGAAACATCAATGGTATATACTGTTATGTGTGTCATTCATATCAATCAATTTAGCATAAGAAAAAAAAGATTTCACAGGAAGTATTTTCTTTTGGCCCTCAGTGCAGTTCCTGATCTACCCAACAATCAAAGGCAGCACAGACATCTCTCTTCAGCCCGTCCTCCTCTTCCTCCCGGTGGTTCTTTGATAACTGAGCTGTCTCCGTCACGGGATGAGGTCAAAGGTCGTGGTACGAAGCCCACTCAGACATTTGAGTAGACTAATTCTCCCTGACGCCTCCAACATGTCAGACCAAACTGCAGATCCATTGAATTTAAAAAGATTAAATGAAGGGTGTGTTTTTCAAATCACACTACTCTGCAGACAGTAGCGATAAAGTCTGAATGAATGGCAGTGATTCAGAACTTATTCATACCTTTTCTAAACCTATTTATCCCTTATTTCCAAAAAGTATTGCAGACTCCTTTGAAATAAAAACATCAAACATGACCGTTCCATGTCAGGCTGCAGGAAGTGGCGGGTGGTAACAAAGAGGTGCAATTAAATCGTTTTCACAAGAATTTCTCTTTGTTTCAAGAACTGAAACTGATGACAACCTATTATATGTGAGCCTATTACAGATTTTACAATCTACTATAAAACTCTATTTATTAGACACAATTTCCAACGTCTTGCACGAGGCTATAACTGAGTGTGAACTAATCATCCATTTAAAAATGTTTATCTAAGACCATAGCCGTGATACAAATATTTTTCTTGTTACAACCTCTAACATTGAATCTCAGGAAGGACGATTAAGAGGAATGTGAAACTCAAACATGAGACAGGTCGACCATGACTTTGAAAACAGCCGCAGGATTATCTGTCTGCAGTCTAACGGGGCTCTAATTACTATTACATGTTTGTACACAGCTGGTTCCACCATAAGAGAATTCCCTGTGTCACCATGTCAGCACATCAACCTACACAAATGTATTTACCATAGGACACGTATGTTAACACCTACTTACCTTATTTGCTTTTTCCAGCTAGAGACATTGTTAGATGGGTGGTGTGCAGACATTTATCTTGCTTGATATTTCTCGTTTCAGGGGTTATCTGCTTTTCACAGCATGTTGAAAGAGATCAATCTTGCTTGATATTTCAGAAGTTATTATCGCTGTTTGTTATCAACTTTTTCTAACTATTGATTCCTGATTTAATCTTAATGTTTCTTGTCTCTCAGCTCATAAATAAATCAAACAGCAGCACTTGATTCTGGTCCGACTTTGATCATCAATCTTCCATTTTGTAGCAGCATGAGGAAGTTCCTTCAGAGCAATCCATCAAATCTTTGAAAAAGGAGGTTGGTGGGGGCTACAGATGTGGGAGGTGGGCTTCTGACTGCCCTGACAGCTGTGAGGGACGGAGGCCTCTCAGAGCAGGAAATGACTTGACCTCCCCTGTGGGAGACTGGATCACCCCGACAACAACCCCCACAGCTTTGAGCATCCTGGGTCGTCCACCAGCGCCCACAGAGGGCTGCGGAGCCACAGCAGAGCAGAAAGGCTGCTGGTCCAGGTGGCAAAACGTTGAAATTTGGAAAGCGATTTCACCCCTACACAAGAAAACAGAACATATGAAAGGGACTGAGAATATGTGAGTAGCACTATTATTCTCCAAGGACATGGCTAACATTTGTTGAGTGCAACAGTTTCACCTCTTTATGCCACACTGAAGTCCCTCGTGATACCAGTCACTTTGCACGTTGCACAACAGGAAGTTGATCAAGCAGCTTATTTGCTAAAAAGTATGAGTCTTCCTTTAAGCAAACAAGTTACGCTGGTGGAAGAGGAACAGGCGATGATTGCATCAATAGAGGCACATCACTGTGGTGTATTTATTTTGTGGGTTTGTGATTTACAGAAAGTATATAAGGCACTCCTCAATATATCAGGATTTTATTAGAACATTTAAACGGTGGAATTTTTTAGGACAGAAGGAAGGGAGGTCATAGGGTCATTGGGCATCTCTTATACTTTTATGAGCTGGTTATTTTATTCAGCGTTTTACAATATGTAATTTGATATTTGCCTGATGATCTATTTGGATTGTTACCACGGTAAAAAGATAATGTGGCAATGACTTGCACTCACTTCCCTGTTATTTTCTAGTAAATGGCCTCCTGTATTGTCCTTCTGCCTCTCTGCGTGGGTGAAGACAAACACAGACAGTGAACTCCTCTGTGACATCCAGGCTTCAAAACAAGTCACGATCCTCCATAACCGGGCTGCCAATCTTGTGCTTGTTCTTCTCTATCAGTCAGATATTGTACTCATGCCAAGAGCCACCCACACACTGTCCGACTCCCACACAGGTCACACCAAAATGGTTTACTGCCTTATGAAGGGCAATTTCCCATACAGTCATCACACAAGGAAGATAAAATGATTATTATTCTAATTGTGGACGTCTCTAGGCAATGTGGTTCTTTGACCTGAGGTTACTTTGTGTAGCTAGAACATTGTTTGGTAAATTGGAAATCTGTTTGTCTGATTTATGAACATTAACATACATTATCTATGAATCAATTAAAGGTCCCATGACATGGCCATTTCTACTGATCATAATTCCATTGTTGAGGTCTACTAGAATAGATTTACATTGTTCAATGTTCCAAAATCACATTGGTTTCTCATACAGCATCTGTGTATAGTATGTGTATTCACTCTGTGTCACGGTTGAGCAAAGCAGGCAGGACCCAAACGCAGATTCAACAGAAAATACCTTTATTTCAAGGCTCAAATGATACATACAGAATTCTTCACCATGAACACAGTCAAAGACTAACAAGGATCTCACAAAGACAGACAGAAAAACCAGAACTTAAATACACAAAGGACTAATCAAAGAAACAAGAGACAGGTGAGGAGGGAGGAGAAAACACAGGGTCACCAGGTGAACACAATCAGACACACCAGGGAAACTAACGACAGGAAGGCAAACACAGGAAGTAGGACCAGACAAGACACAAGGAGGAAAACATTTCAAAATAAGGGGAAAAATGAAAACCACAATCCAAAACCATGACAGAACCCCCCCCCTCATGGGACGGATTCCAGACGTCCCAAAAAAAAAAACGAAAAAGTCCAAAACCTCTAGAAGGGTGGGTGGAGGGGGTCTGGAGGACGGGTTTGGCCTGACAGCCCGGGGGGTACGGCAGAGGACCAGGAAGGGGTCTCGGGCGGACGGCTCGGGGGCAAGGCAGAGTTCGAGAAGGGGCGAAGGCCACGGCTGGGGAACTCAGGGGGCCGGGCTCGAGGGCGAAGGCCGCGGCTGAGGAACTCGGGGCCAGGCTCGAGGGCGAAGACGGAGGCTCGAGGGCGAAGACGGGACAGCTCCGGAGGACGGGCAGGAAGGCAGTGCCGGGACTGCTCCGGAGGACGGGCAGGAAAACGGCGTAGGTCGCGATGGGGCCCCTCCGGGGTCAGCTGGATCGCCAGAGCAGGAGCACAGGGATCGGGAGCACTGGGAGCTGGAGATGGCGGAACCCCCGGTGGTCCAGGAAACGGAGCCGTCGGGACAGGTGCAGACGGAACCCCCGACGGGACAGGCACAGACGGGACCCTGGACTGAACATGGGCTGGAGTCAGTGGGACCCCGGACGGAGCAAGGGCTGGTGTCGACTGGACCCCAGACGTCAGCGGAACCCCCAACAGAACTGGACAAGGTGTAGGCGTGACCCCCAGTGGGTCAAGATCTGGTGGCAGCTGGACCTCCGACAGAACAGGTGTTGGCGGGACCCCCGGCGGGACAGGTGTCGGTGGGACCCCCAACAGGTCAGGACACGGAGTTGGCAGGACTCCCGGCGGGATCCCCAACGGAACAGAACATGGGGCTGGCAGGACCCTCAGCGGAACCCCCAACGAAACAGGACATGGAGTAGGCAGAACCCCCACCGGAACCCCCGACGAAACAGGACACGGTGTTGGCAGGATCCCCGGTGGAACAGGTGTCGGTGGGACCTCCAACAGGACAGGACACATAGTTGGCTTCTGAACCCCCGGCGGGACAGGTGTCGGCGGGACCCCCAACAGGACAGGACATGGTGTCGGCAGGACCCCCGGCGGAACAGGTGACGGCGGGACCTCCAACAGGAGACGAGGTGCTGGAGTCGGCCGGTACGCCGACAGGACACGGGGAGCTGGCGTCGGGACCATGGCTGCTGGGTCCGGTACTTGAGCCGGAACCATGGCTGCTGGGACCGGAACAGAGGCCTGGACCATGGCTGTATGGGCCGGTTCTGGAGCCGGAACCATGGCTGTATGGGCCGGTTCTGGAGCAGGAAATGAGGAAGAAGCAGGGGCTGACTCCAGACAGAACAAACCGAGACGTATGGTGTCAGGAAGGGAATTGGGAGGCAGGAGGCTAGCATGCCTGGGGCTAGCAGGCCGGGAATCCCATGTCGGGAGGAAGTCCATAATCCAGCCAGGTAAGAACTTCACCAAACCTGGTTTCTCTGTTGCCATCTGGTGCGCCTCTGCCAGAGCAGCCTCTTTCTGCTGAACACTGGACGCTCCCCGCCACGTACCATAACAACGAGCCAATGAAAAGGAAAATTTTAGTACCTCCATCTCAAATGGATCATCTGCTGGGTCCATTTCTGGTGAGATCCTTCTGTCACGGTTGAGCAAAGCAGGCAGGACCCAAACGCAGATTCAACAGAAAATACCTTTATTTCAAGGCTCAAATGATACATACAGAATTCCTCACCATGAACACAGTCAAACACTAACAAGGATCTCACAAAGACAGACAGAAAAACCAGAACTTAAATACACACAGGACTAAACAAAGAAACAAGAGACAGGTGAGGAGGGAGGAGAAAACACAGGGGCACCAGGTGAACACAATCAGACACACCAGGGAAACTAACGACAGGAAGGCAAACACAGGAAGTAGGACCAGACAAGACACAAGGAGGAAAACATTTCAAAATAAGGGGAAAAATGAAAACCACAATCCAAAACCATGACACTCTGTCCTAAACGGCTTGTTGGAGCTCCTGCCCCGCCCCCCTCCCTATGAGCCCACTTTGCTCTGATTGGTCAGCTCGCCCACTCTGTTCTGATGAGTCCACCACCGTTACAGCGGAACATCAATGTTTATGTGTTACAATGGCGTTTGTTATCAACCAGAAAATGACACCAGTAATGACAAACAGATGAAAATGCTGCGTGGGGTCCATTTGGACCAATCCGCGGACCTGTTACGTCACTATGACCGTTACGTCACTATGACCAGGAAGAAAAAAATGGAAAAGAAAAATCTCCAACGAGGCATAAAAAGCTACATAACACACAAGGGGACGGGTAATAACCGGAAAAGCAGGTCATGAGACCTTTAAGTTCTCAAAAAAAGATTTTTGCTGATCCTTGATATCCAGCTTTTCTAGGACACTGAATGAGGACACACATGTTAATAGCGGCAGCTTCAGGGAGTTTCTGTGTGAGTATGGGTTTATTTAACCAATTTTTTACTGAAAATCCACCTCTTCGTTTACACTGGTGGAGGATGTATTCAGATCTCTTAATTTCATCACTGGTAAAAAAGATGGATATAAGTCAAAGTAAGGTAGTAAAGTAAAAGTAAGGTAAGTTCGAAAGCAACATTTTGCTGGTTGACCTGTTATTGGATTGTTGTTACTAATGCCCTAATTTAAGCAGCATTTTATTGATGCGCCAGATTAAAAATTGTTTTACTTTCTGAGTTGTTTTTATATGTATTTATATGTGTATCCGCTTTATGAAAAAAATATTCTACATTTAATCATTATTATTATTGTTTCTATTTGTGTATTTTCATTTTTAGGATATGACCGTTTTTAATTGTATTTGTACCGGCTGCTTTTTAAACTTGCTGCTTTTTTAAACTTGCTGTTTTATTTGTTTTCTATATATATATATATATAAATATACATTCATCTGTAAGACGCATTGGACTGCTTCTTTGGAGGTCTGGAAGAAACAATACATATCCTATTTGAAAAAAAGAGTTGATTTGAACCATGTAGATTCTGTAGTTTATCAAGAAAAATACATATAGTCCTACACACTACATGTTGTTCTGTTTTTTATTTTCAATATGCAAAGAAACAAGTTGTCTTTAAATATAGTGGATTAAATACAAATGATTTAAAAACAATATTTCCCTATAAATAAAAGTGAAGTCAAATTCATGTAAAGTACAAAAAACACAGAAAAATGTGGTTATTTTCTACCCAGCAGGTTTGTACGCCAATAAATACTTGTCCTAATGATGTTTAGTTTTTCCTAATGGTTTTCAGGCTTCAGGGTTTTTTTCCTTTAAGAGGGAGTTGGGTGGAGTTACAGTAGGCTGAAGTGTTGGGTGCATTTATAAGGAGATGTGGAAATGCGCGTCACGCTGACAAAAACGAGTTTCAGCTCCCAGTGTTGTTGTGAGAGGAGGGATGTTGCACATGGTTACTTTCTGACTGCCACAGAGACTGTACAGATTTATTTTCTCACTTCGGACAGGAACAAGGTCAAGGACACTTACGTGATGGACAACAAGTGGTCAGCGTTTTCATGGTAAGACTTCCTTTCCTTTAGCTATTAACATTACAAGTTATTTGATGAAAACGGGGCTTTAAATACACTTTAACTCAGCAACCAGGGGCAGGGTTTCGTGTGAGCGGAGGAGCCTGTTTATTGAAAACATATTTCTGATAACAATAAAGCTCTCGGTGTGGTATTCCTCCGGCGGAACTTAATTTAGCCTACGTTAAAGGTACAACGAACCGGGACGTGGTGGTTAGTCCAGAGATAGTGACGTTTGTTTCTTCTTCCTAGAAACCCCTATGGTTGAATAGTGTGTTGAATTCATTTATCTCGGTTATTTGTACATACTTTACCCGCTGCTCAGTTTATGGATGTCCGCCCGTCTGCCGAGTGAAGCCCCATCGAGGCGGGATGAGTGAGTCTGCCGGCCCGCCCCGGCCAGCCGCTAGGGGGCGCCGCAAACAGGGACATATAGTGGGGTGGCTGTGTGGAGTGTGGTCCAATTTAATGCAAAAATAATAGCTTTGAAAAAGTGTAATATCTATCTATCTATCTATCTATCTATCTATCTATATCTATCTATCTAGCCTATCTATCTATCTAGCCTATCTATCTATCTAAACTAGCCTATCTAGTATCTAAACTACCCTACATAATATATTTAGTATACTTTAATCTTATGATTGTAAACCCACATAACAATGCCGTTAGCGAAGTGAGGTAAGTTAATTGTATTCGACTTATTTGGACTTACTTATGTTACTAATGGTTGAACAGTATTGAACGTCAGTTTGTAATTGTTGCTTCACCAGATAGTTTGCCTTCGTTTTACATTCATGAATGGCTCTCTTAACCTACTTGAGTTCCTTTTATATCTTTAATTTTTTTATATCAGGTATCACAAATCAAATATGAATGAATGAGGAAATGTTGTTTGGGTTGGATAATTAGCCTATAAAGCTTGTTGTTCCCCACTCTTGCTGTTTTCTACCTTTCAGAAATGTTGGACTGTAGGCATTGTTATATTACCTTATATTATGGTTAATATAAACAATTGATTTATTGAATGTAAAGCATAACTCAATCAGAATGTCAGTCTACAGCTGTCACTAACCCTTACCTCTATCCTGTGGCCTAACTTAACTTGATGTTCCACACCTGCAGGTGAACAAACGAGACTCAGCTCAGCTGTAATCTTTGTCTTTTCAATAACACCTATTGAATCCACTTCAGACCTAAATATGGCTCTTAACTATCTGAAATGTGTTGAAATTAGTCATATTATAACAGACTGCATGATCATTATTGTGTAAACTACAGTATAGTTTATACGTGACATTGGTCAATCCCAGAAATATAATGATTCATTAGCATTCTTTCCCAGATCTAATTTGAGTTTAGATTAAAATGTTTTCTTTTTCAGTTGCTCATACAATACCTAATGTTTCTAAAATAATAATAGGTAGAATAAGAGTAAAAGGATAAATTAGAAAAAATAAATTCAAACAATGTAATTATGAATTTATGTCAAATAGTTGCTCAATTGTATGCTAGTTGGCATGTGGCATATATTAGCCAGGTGGGATGTGCAATTTCTCCAGTAGATGCATTTCCTTTATTGAAACCAACTGTAGTGGTCTAATTTTAGATCATTTGGTAAAATAGACTGTTCTCTAGGCTGCAAATACATGTGTTGTTGAGATATGAAACCCACATACTGCTGCATTATTTATTATTGTCAATAAAGGCATTTGATAAGATTTCTGTCCTCTCTGCTAAGCTGTGAATGTTTCTCAGCCAGCAGCAAGTTGTAATCAGGTGATGTGAAGCTCATACTTTATGCCAGCTCCTTAATTAAATAATCTGTAAAGGTCCAGTATGTGAATGGCCTATTTCCTGAAACAAGCAAAGTGGTCACAGCCAAGGACAACACATCAAGGCTCCTGCATGAGATGACAAATTGTTTTCCAGCCTCTGGCTTCTCTTTTAACAGTGCCCAGTGTGCACAGTCCTCCTGCAGGGGATTTGCTGCACAGCCCATAGTTTGGCCATGTCTGCTTGTCTCCATGGCGTATCTTCAGTCCTAACCTCATGGGAGAGTTCACTTGTATTTTCAGGCTTGCTTTACTGCGCACCAAAGTGACACAAAGCCCCATTCATGCCTGAGAGTGGCTCCATTCATGGACGCTGAGTACTTGCCGGTAGAATTCATAATTGTTCAGCGTCTTCCATCTCCGAGGATCACTGGCGGATATGACGCCACTGTCGGTTGTTTTAAGGATGACATAAATATTCAAATAGACGCATGGGTCATTGTTTTGTTTGTGTGGTTTTGTGTTGCATTATGCATGCTCTGCATTGTTTGCCACCCACATGGACTGTAGGCCTGGCAGTGACATGAAACAATGCAGGACGTTGAGGAATAAGATTGTAGTTTGATTGGAAAGTCAAGACCTAGCATTGCCCTCCGGGTGAGTAGGAGGGAGGGGGTTACTAATTAATAGTTTGCAGGTGAATGGATATATAAATCAGACAGGAACGTAGATTTATAATGGATTTTTCATTCAGTGGTACCATTTTATTTTGAAATTGAGCCGTCTAATGTAGGTGTTTATGGGCCTGGGAACCATTTTATTATAGGATCATTAAGCATCCGTCTTTTTACACAAAGATTACAATTATCCAAAGCTAGTTATAATAGAGTGAGGGCCGCAGGGTACTGAGCAGCAACCCTGCTGGAAGGACAGGAGTACTTTGGTTTTGGAGGGGCTTTACTCACTTTAAAAGTCCCAGAGTTGTCATATGGATTGTTTAACATTTTGACCTTCCACTTTGTGAGTCAAGCAATAAAAGCAAAGCTACCGTGTCACCTTTCACGTAGAAGACTAGGGATGCACTATATATAAAATGAGATAAGATAAGATATACTTTTATTGGTCCCAGTTTTGGGAAGTTATTTTGTTACAGCAGCATGTAGACAAGCATTGCACATTATGAAAGAGATAGTAGACATAAACAGCAAGTTTGTATAAACAGTAATAGATAAATATCTGCTGCCAATATATTACTGGCTGATAAGTAACTAAATTAAATGACTGCTCATAATGGTATTTCAGTGCTTTTTTGCATGTCATTCCTTCTCTCTCCCCCTTCTACTATAATCAAATAAAAAAAATCTTGGAATTCCAGCTGATGATTACATCTGATGGTGAAAGGCTGCGGACGGAGGGTCACACTTATATCCTGGTTCAGTATGGGGACTTTTCTGTAAATAGCGACATATTTTACACAATAACTAAGATCCTTTTTCTTTTTTCAGTCTCCATCTGCTACTCTCTGCTAGAAAACTTAAATACAGACTTGTATTGTCATTATTATTGCACGTGTTGGTGGTGGAGTCTGTCAGGCAGCATCAAAGGAATGCTGCACAATTAGCCCCTGTTGTACGGGCGGATACTGCAGGGTTTCATGGTCACCGAGAGGAAGGAGGGCGAGGAGCGCTGCTGCCCTCCCACATCTGACCCAGGGGTTGTGCAATAAGCCACCAGACAAACGGCTTTAAGCTGCAACCACAAAGACATGCTAATGGCAGCTGCCCGGCCAGACTGAAGTCATTCACCCCACTTTAGTGTCTTGCTTACCCAAAATGATGCAGAGTTTCAAGAATCTACCTATTAATTACACTCAAAGAATTCAAGAAGAAATCTCTTGCCTATTACGCTCACAAAATGCTTTTTGTCATGTGCCGGCTCTCTTTTTTAATTGGAGTGATGTCAGAGAGTTATCTAGGTGTGTTATGATAGTCATGCTGTATTCATAATATAAATGATTTATCAATAGGTGACATGTGTTTGTGTTTCGAGCCTCTAAGTATTTGTTCTGTCCCGACCTTTGACCTGCCTGGTAGGGTGGTGCGTGCAGCTGGTTTCGCTCCAGATGTGCGCTGTTTATATGCCCGGGCTTTTTATGGACATTTCACACTGACGAAGGTGTGACCAGAACAAATGAAAGGAGTGATGTAATGCAAAAGCCAAATGTAGAGGATTTTTCCACCTTTTTTCCCTTCTGTAAAGCCTTTTCTGACACACCTGCTACAGCACGATCTGAATTTACAAGTTTTTCTGTTTCACAAGGAGTAAAAGCTTCGTATTTCATCGTTTTTCTCGTCTTTCTCCAACAGCTTTCTGCTGGCTAGAACGAAGCCGTGATGGGTTCGATGGATACTAAACAGACCTGCATGCTTTTTAAAAACACAATACATGCCACGACATGGCCGGGAGTCAGAATAACTACTGGGGACAACATGACCTGAATAGGTACGTAAACAGCTCTCTATTACTGATAGAATCAAACTGTAAACAAGCAATCGTTTTTATTACTACGTTTGACGATACAAACACTACTTTATCTTTCATCATACAATGTCAGGAGAATAATTCTGGCACTTTGCATATTAAATACTTATTAAATACATAAAACAACTCACAAAATGTTAAACATATCAAACTAAACATTCACTATCATAGATTTTAAATTCTTCCCTGAGTTTATCCTCTAATTGTTTCTTTATGTCTGGTCCGGAATCCATCATATTCTTGAATGATTTTGTTTAGGTAGCAAAAACATTTACAATCTGTAATCTTTAAAGGGATCCAGATTTAAAGGGATCCAGATCCCTCTTCCAGGATGGAAAAACATTTAATATATAATCTACAGTGTAGACAGTATTAGAACAAAGTTTAATATAGGTAGGTAAAGGTAAATAAAGAACACACATTCATGAAGAACACGGCTCATGAAGGACTTCGAGCTAGCTTCAATGGTGTTACATAATGTAAATAAATGAAGGAGAACAGAACATATGTTCTTTTTTGAGCATATGTCATGCTTGTTATTTCCCATGTATAATGACTCACTCATGACAGGTTATGTGTAGGAATGATTTACACACATGCAAAGCTCTGTATGGATTTCTCAACCCACTCTTGTTTTTTTAGAGAGTGCTTTGGCCTCAGTGCTGAAATGGAACAAAACCTGACGCCGCTTCAACAACAGGAAATGGCCAAGGAGTTAAATGGTGAGTCTTTATTGTGTTCTTATTAATTCTTTTCCTTAATATAAGCTAATATTTCTTGATTTTACTACTAAGAAACGAATATATCAAAAACTGTTAACAACTAGTTAAGTTGGGTGAACTTCACAGAATGTAAGTATTGATCTGATAACTGCTGGAATATGTTTGAAAAATATTTGCTACTATGATCTGTTTTGGACTAATTGAGGTGAGCTACATTAGATGTCACTGTTAAACCTTGATATAAAAAGAAACGTCAATCATTAGTGACATCAAATCTTGGTTAACTGTGAAATTAACCAAGATTTGAAAATAGGGCAACAAAATACTGTTAACAAAGTACAGTGACAAATATCAGTATTTCTGACCATATTTTGTATCTTTTTAAATTGTTGGGAAACACTAACAGTGTTTGACAAGTGCTGTACAGTTTTGCTACTTTACCTACATTCATAAATCAAGTTCTGCCATTATAAATCTTGTTTCGGAAGTCTGTCTTGTCTGTCTTGGATTTACAAACTTAAGTTTAAGTCCTGCTTGACCAATAAAAGGTGTGTAGACAGGGGTTAGATGAGCTGTGTACCAGAGAAGAGAGCGCAGTGAAGGAGGAGAGGGGGGATATTGCTCCCTGGTCACCAGCTGTTCCTGCAGTCTGGGGCACGTCGGATGTTTCCACAGAGAAGGTTATGGGAAGCTACGTTCAGATTATGGCCTGCCCCGAAGATAATGACGATGGCTGTGTTAATCAGGGTGTTGTGGCTGATGTTTGACGAAGAGGGCGATAGGTTAAGCGGTTGTTTTTCGACATGTTTTTAACTCCCGTTTCCTGTAAGATACCTTCAGGAAAACATGGGCTTTTTTTTTCTTCTCAGTTGAGTGGGTAGCCCACTCCCCCTGGTATTCTGTCCCTCCTACACCATCACTACACACTGGTTAAAGTTTCTCTCATTGGAAGTTGTTTTTCATGTTTCTTCCTCTGAGAGTTGTTTCTGCACTAAAGGAACCAACAGTGATAGCAAAACCATGAATTACATAGCAGCAGGTTCTGGGTGGACAGTTGCATTTTTTTTTTTTTGGATTTAAGAAGCCAGGTGTTTAATACATGATTGTTTTTCCCTTTCCCAGGCAACATCTCCCTCTCCCACTCGCCTTTCTACTCCGATACGCACCGCCTTGCGTCTGATAACATACTGCCTCCCCATGACGGAGACCAGGTGGTCCCTTCTTCCCAGAGACGGACAGTGTTTGGGGGCCACCAGAGAGAAGACAAACCCCTGCCACCGCTGCCCGACCCCGAAGAGCTCATGTCTGATGAGGCGGCCGACAGTGAGGTGGAGTTTTTTACCAGTGACCGACAGCGTCTTTTGCCCAAAAGTTGCCCCAAGGCCATTAGCAGGGTGATGAGCAAAGACTTTGGGCAGGTGAATCACGCCTACCAGGAGAGCTCCAGGGCTGGGTCAGGCTCCATGGCTTTCTCCTGGCCCAGCAGAGAAGACAGACCAGCAGGTAGAGGCAGTGGGTTTTGGTCCCTAGCTCTCCAGAGAGAAGACCATCAGCAGGTAGTGTATGCAGGCGCAGATACTCTGTGTAACAAACAGCATGACCAATATCAATCATCGAGACTTCTGGTCTCCTGTTCTGGCCCTTCTTCCAGCACCACTGACCGGCCACAAATCCCTCCTCGTATCCCCATCCGGCCAAAACCTTCTGCTCTCTCAAAGACTGCGAGTGCCAACGATGAAGACAAACCTCCCAAAATACCTCCAAGGGTCCCCTTAGTCCCACCCTGCCCACCGCGCACCCCGAGTCCCAAGAGCCTTCCGATTTATATTAATGGTGTGATGCCTGCCACACAGAGTTTTGCTGCTAACCCAAAATATGTGAGTAAAGCATTACAGAGACAGCAAAGTGAAAGGGTGCCACCTGCAGCCCAGTTTTCTCCCTGCATTGTGCCCATTTTGAAGGATGGCAGGCAGGCCAGCGCTACGCACTACATCCTCCTGCCGCCCGGCCGCCCCCCGTACTCGGACAGGCGAGAAAGACTCCTGAGTGAACCGGTCCGGACAGGAAACAGCAGCCTCTGGCAGAACCGATAGAAAGCCTCGCTTTTGTCACCGACTGAAACTTAATGAGAAAGAACTGGCTCATTAATAACCATGTGATGTGATGTTGTGTGAACATCTACATGCTACATTCACACGTCTAATGTCGTATTGGTGTTATTTTCAATGACTACAACACTTTGAGGTTTTTGTCTGTTTTAAACTGAACATTTTACCCATCAGTATTATAGCAAAGTGAAAAACATCATAACATTCCAGTATTTTCACTAATAGTGGAGAAATATTTATATTACCATTTTCAATTGTGGTTTTCTGAGATGCTGCAGTTTTTTCTTAGATCTCATTTTTTATTCTGACAACTATTTGCTCAGATAACTAAAACTATAAGAGAGAAAATAATTACTGTATGTACAAGCTGGGCTTGTACTAAACCCTCACCCATGTTCAACAATTTGTTATGACAATGCTGCTTGAAGTCTTAGGTATGATGTATGGATGGATTTAATGTTTTGCTCAATCATTCTCACATTAAGATGTATGGTAAATGTAATACAATGAACAACAGTGAAATACTTCCCCTGATACAACTCTTAACTGCTGCTTTTAATTTAGTGCACATGCCTCTTGCACGTTATTTGTGCAAGTGCACTTAATTTTTCTACGCCGCTTTCGCAATCAATTTACACCCTACTAAATCCTACCTGAAGAATACTCAACATACTGATTTAAGCATCCTCTCTTGAATGATATTATATGCTAATGTGCACAAAGTACAATTTATTTAAAGATTCAAGATACAATTCTGTGAAGAATCTGCAAAATATAAAAACAGCAGTTCCACCACCGGAGTTCACGACTGAAACCTGCAACCACACTCAAATCGATTGACAGGCCCTTTAATACATATGAAGAACACATTTGAGTTTTTTGTTTTCTGAAGCTGTTTTTTCAGGTTTTTCATAATTCAGTAAAAAAGCCTTAATTTACAATTATGTTCATGGTTTTATTGTGTATATGCATTTGGCTCAAACAATGTATATACGGTCTGGTCTGTGTGTGAGGGCATGAAAATCATGTTACGTTTACACTGTTGGGGTTTACAGCCTCTGTTACGTCAACAGGTTGGAAGTTCTCATGAAGGTTCTGTGTCAGATTTAGCCCAAGCTAAGGCTGTATGTATGTTAATGTGTTGTTTGTGTTGAAAGTAAATCATTGTAAAATTGTGTTTTTAATCTATTTATAGAAATAAAATAACTTATTCATTCTGAAACGCTCAATGTATTTTTTCTAAACCAGAACTATGTACATGTACACCTGACACTTGAATCTTTAGTGATTTAACCATTCAAAGCTCATACACTTAGCCTGCCTTCCAAAAGCAAAGGGTAACATATCACCTCTTAATTATACCAGTGTTATTGCCCTATAACATCATTGAAGAATGCCATAACTGGGAAGGAACAAAGACTGTTGATGAAAAGATCATTTACTACATTTGATTAAGTGCAAATGTGTCCTGCTTTTATGAGATCAAAAATAATCCAGTTAACAAATAGAGGGGCAATAGTTAAATAAGCAAGATATACACCATGATTTAGAAAAAATTGTTAGAATTATTTCTGACCTAAATCGAACATTTTGGAAGAAACCAACAATTTTTGCACTTTCTGAAGACTTGGGAAAAACCAAAACACAAACCATATTTCTGAAACAAATTTTAATGGAGCATCAAAGCTAGCTGAGATCGGATCAAAACTTCTCACACCAATCAGGAGGATTGATGTACGTAAAATAAAAGCTGGTCATTTTCTTTTGTGAAGCATGTGATGTTGACACCAGAAGGACATTGCCAATCTTCAGAAAAGCACAATGAACTATTTCTGGTCCTTTCTGCATTATCTGCTAACATTTCTTACAGTTCACAGTTCATTTGTTATGACAACAAGTCACTTTTGGGTATCACGATCATTCTGCAGGCTAAAACAAATCATGCTCACGTCTTCGTTCTCTCTTACCTTTGACCTCCCGTTTCTGTATTCCTCTCCTTTAGAGTGTTATCATGAAGCAGAAACGTCACAAACGTAATCTTAAAAAAAAAGCTAACATTGCTTAAGCATCTAAATTTCACATGTGTGGGAATTTCCAAACTCCACAATTTAATAAATTCAAATCTGATTCATTCAAAATAATTCGTTTTTTGTTAAACATTTAATCAAAACGACATGGCACAAAAACAGTTATTCTTACTATGAAATTCCATGTGCTTGCAAAATAAGTTAAAAAATAAACACATAAAACCTATATTAATCCCTCGTCCCACCCCCCCGCCCCTTCCCTGCAGTTCTTATGGGCATTGTTGATCTCTGGCCTGTGTTTTCTTCAGGCACGGCCTCAGCGCCTCATCTCCCCGGGCTGAGGTCCTTCGAGCAGCCTCGGCTGTAAGAGATGGGATTGTGACGTTCACTTTACCGCCAGGCCCGGTTGAGCAGTTTGACTTCTGCCAGGCGTTTGCTGATCATGGTGGCGAAGAAAAGAGCTAAGAGAACGCTGCTGATCAGCATGTAGTCGTAATCGTCTTTTAGTACGTCAAACTGCTTTGAGGGATACACACGAGTCTGGTAAATGTCCAGTCCATATGCCACCACCTACAAGGAAAAAAAAAAAGAACATGGCATATTTAGGTTTAAATTACCCAAAGGGAAGATAACTCATTTTGTCTCAGTGTGGTGTTAAAATGATATTCTGCCCGTGGCTTTCAAAACCAGTAATAAAGCACTTATCAGGAAGTACTGTCAATAGAGACTAAGATAAGCTTATAGAAGATAAACACATCATTTAAATTCAGGCACACAGTGGCACTTCTGGAAAAACTATATTTTCCATTAAATCATTCAATATTTTTTAATAGGCTAAACAGTTCCAAAAATCAAGAAATGCCTTCCAACGTGGTTATCATCATATAATCTGTTTGTTAGCATCGTAATGGCAGACTCACCAGGCAGGTGGACTCCAGTCCAGAGGGGGCGGTGTAAATCCCTCGCACTCTTGTCACCGTCTGGTTGTAGTTGATGAACCACTCTGAGCGGATCAGCAGCTCTGGTGCGTACGGAATCAGGTTCTCTTCTCTGGAAAGATCAACTCAACAAGTTAGACCGAAAAAATAATACAAGTAATTGAAATGTTTGAAACCATGCCTGACTGAGGGACGTACCGGCTTTGCTCCGTTACTATTTCTGGCCTCCGAGGGTCCAGGAACATCTTGGGTAATGACAAAATCCCTCCTGATGGCAAACCAACTATAACAAAGAAACATATTTAAAGAGGCTGAAAATAGTTCGAAAGGTTTGTTACTCTGAAACAGTGACACTACAGCCCATAAGCCTCGCTGTGACTTACTGAGCAGGTGGCGGCTGGTGATGCCCTTCTCAGTCAGTGTGGCCTCCATGGTAGAAATGGAGGAGGGGAAGATGTAGGACTGCTGAAGCACCTGAGGAGCGTGGGGTCGATCCAGGAGCTGAACACGGTGCTGTTGTACAGCTCCATGCCTTCATACAGCTCGATCACAGAGAACTCGTTCCTGCGGGACTTGGTGCTCCAGTATTCGTACTGCAGAGTCAAACAGACACAATCAGAAGACATGACCCACAAAACACCAGCCTTTTTCACCTTCAACATGTTTTTATTAATCTGCTCAGTGTATGACTACGGTGTGGCTGCTTATACAGCTGCAGCGAGCCAATATCGTACAAGAACCCCAAAAAATTTAATAAAATCACAAAACTTAAGATATACATTCTTTGTATCATTTTAGTTCATTTTTACATTAATTGTTTTTATTTGTTAGTTTTTTATATTCAAAGTTCAAGGAAATACACAGTTAATTATATATTTATTTAAGTTAAATAAATGAATGACGTTTTAAAGTCAACTAGTTATCGTGTTGAATAATTGTGATGTCAATATAGAGTAAAATAATTGGGATTATACCAAAATGCAGCAGCTCTACTCACCACCACCCAGTTTTCAGAGTGCACAATATGCACGGGTCCTTTGGCCTTCCTCTGAACCGCCTCGTGGATGATGCGTCCGGTTACTCCATCGATCAGGAGGATCCCCATGAAGCTGCGCTCCGGATGCGTGTCGGTGCTCTCAGTCACCACCGCCAGGAGATTGGGGTTGAGGTACTGTAAGAAATGACATGAAACACAGTTCAGCTTCTTAATGACGGTGCAGAAATACACATTTTATGGATGTCTCTGGCTCATCTTGTCCCTGACCGTGAGAACCACCAATAAAGCTCTAAGAGTGGGAAAGACATGAGAATGATGTGTGTCACAGACCTTGCAGTTGCATTAACCTGTGACAGAGCTTTAGAGTTTCGTATTGTTCATTTCAGAGATCACGCAGGAACTAAAGAAGGGAGGTTAAGCACCAAAACACAAGAAAACAAGATGTGTTATTGTTACTCAGAGTCAGTGGTGGGGAGAGGATATGATTCACCAGGGAAAGAGTGACAAGAGGTGCAGTATTCCTAGGAAAGATGAGTTTTCAGTCTATGTCAAAAGAGAGGGAGTGACTCATTTTCAAACCCTCTCAACACTTCTGCCAAACCACAAGTGAGTTTTCAGGGAAAGTCATCGTACCTTATCAGTGTTGGGCAAGTTACTTCCAAAATGTAATATATTACATATTACTGTCTTTTTAAAGTAATACGTTACATTACAATATTACTGTATCTGAAATGTAATGAGTTACACTACTTTTAGTTACTTTCACCAAAATAACCGCAAAAGAATGGCTAGGTATTTTAAATGCTAAAATGTAGTTTAGTGCAGCTCATTATACATCCAGTGAAGGGCAATGTGGTATAGCATAACAACTGTTATTACACGGCTTAGTTGAATACTCGATTCTGATTGTAAATTCTTAACATGTGACACGTTGTTAATACAGTACAGACCACTGTCAAGGACTATAATGAAGGTTGCTAAGGAGGATCAAGAAAGAGAAAGGAAAAGAGGTTAAAAGACGGAGCGCTGGACGTCAGATAAATCACCAGAAGAAGGCAGAGAGGAAGTAAACAATAACAGGAACACGGAATGGGCTCTGTATTTTGTTTAGTATATGGCCATGTACTGTACAGGCCCGGTTCCAGAACAAAATGACTTGGGGTGCATCTGAGATTACAGGGTGCAGCACTAGTAGGTTTACATGAGCAATAGTGGCCGGCAACAGCAATGAAAAATAGCATTGATGTTATGGTCCCCAATGAACAGATTATGGCATTTGTTATGTTTTGAAACCAAGCAAGTGAGAACATTTCAAGTGTGTTAAAAGTGCAATCCTGAAATATTTCATATAGTCCAAAGTGGACTATGGCAAGGAAAAGCACAAAAGCTTCAAAACTGTACTGATAAAACAAAAGAGAACATATTGTAAATCAAGGCAAATATTATTTGAACCAGCTCATGGTTTGAAATGGCAAACATTGAAAAGCAAAAGTATTATTAAAACCATGTACTACATCATCACCTTGGTCCCATCATATACTCTGGGAAGAGAATATTTACTGTGCTTGAAAACTGGTATCACATCAGAGGTTGACTTTGTGACCTGGAGAACATTTCAGCTGCAACATTAGCTTGTTGATAAGCTTGGGATATGAGATCTTTTTGTAGCCATTCGTGGTGAAGGCATCTGTGCTATTGTATGCATTTTTTTGACCCAACATTTCTACAGGCATGGCAGAATATGGCACTATTTTCACATGAATATTCTAGCCATTGTCTATTTTTATACCACGAGCTGCAAAATGACCGCCTTACCCCACTGTGCAGGCGGGTACTTGTTTAGATATACCTGGGCAGGCTCTGTTTTGCCGTGGTATCCTGGCACCTGCGGGCCACAGAGGGGCGGCGTAGTTTCGGGTGACGAAGACTGCTGCTCCGGGGGCGAGGGCGGCGAGTCAGGCGGGAGCAAGCTATTGTCCACGACAGAGGGTAACGTGATGTCCCCATCTGACCTGTTGCTATTGTCTGCAGTAGATGCAGTGTTGCTGGCGTTTAGTGATGGTTGCTTTAACCATTTTCGTATAAATGATTATCCACAGATGTGTGTCACTGCTGTGGAAGCACTTTGGAAATGATGCACGCGCAGCGGAGCAGGTCACGCGCACCTGACACAATTTGTTGTTTGTATTTTTCGCTCCGTTCTCTTTTTTGAATAGAGGGTGCATAATATTCAACTGGGGGTACAATGCATGCCTATGCACCCCCGAAGATCCCGACGCGAAGCCTGAAGGGTAAACACCAGGTTTACTAATCTACCCGCACAATTTTACTCTGGTGTCGGAATGTCTCGCTATGTTAGTACATTCTTAAAAAACAAAACACCATTTAATTTCGGGTTAAAATGTGTTGTAACTGCGTTACTGAGCATTGTAACGGGTAATATATTACCCAAATTGCATTAGTAATGCGTTACATTACTTCGTTACAGCAAAAAGTAATATATTACTGCAACTCCGTTACTTTTGTAACGTGTTACACCCAACACTGTACCTTATAGAGGACACTACGGTCTCCCATTACTCGGCCCTGGGAGTGCACGTGCTCGTTGGGCCTCTTCCCTTTGACCGACACAATCTTCTGCACCTCTGTTGGGACCACCACCTCCCAGATCAGCTCGGTCGACAAGTCCTGAGAGCGAAAAATGAATACAAAAGATTTATTATTTTTGCCATTCATCTGTGATTTAGGTAGAAATGTCATGGTTCATACATATTCGAAATATTCAGAATATATTTTAGTGCTATATATCTTCAAACTCTAAATATATGAATTATTACAATTAATTAATTAAGCGTTTTGAACATGTTTCATTACCAAAATAAAGAGTAAAGTTATCAATGCAATTATTACCAATGAAAATATGGCAGCCAAAAGCTGAAGGCTAGTGGTGGCTGGATGCTTTTTAAAACGTGTCTAGAACTCCTGAATCTTCATGTGAAAAAACAATGAAATAATTTAGCAATAAAAACAAAGGTTTAACTTGCCGTTCGCAGCCTGTAGCCAGAAAGTCTTCCCTGGCTGGAGTCAACAAGATAAAAGAAAATGGTTGAGGCTATCTCCTGGAGCTGCTGCAGGACATTCTTGGTAGAGGGGAAAGCAGAGACCTGGGGAAGAAATGAACAAAGTCACGTGTTGAACAATGTCTGTATCTTTTATGTTGATCTGGCGAATAAGGAGGTTCAGAGTCTGCCACTCACCTTGTACTGGTCATCAACGAGGAGCAGGACCTTAGCGTAATCCTGGTCCATGACAGGCAGCATGAGGGACTGGAGGATCGGCTGAGGCATAGCAGGGGGGGTGACGTGACTCTTCTTCCCAAAGATGGGATTAAATACATGGAGTGTGGCCAGGCCTGTGTCCTGATGGAAGAAAATGCCATAAATAAATACACTAAACAGTATTCAGCTTTTGCCTGCCTAAAAACCCACTTAGATTGTTCCTGGTATAATGCATGCTCAGTAGAAATGTAAAGTGATATCTGTTGACGTCTCACCATATGCAAGGTACAAAAGGAAGCAAGGATCCGCCAATTTCACAGTGAGGTAATTTGCTTTATTTTTGTCCGACAAGATAATATGATCTACCCACAGAGCTCTTGTTATTAGATACCTTGTCTTTGATGAGCAGAGTGCACTGAGGCGGATGAGGGAAGTGTGCAGTGGTCCGTTGCACCATCAGTTTGAAAGCTGCATTAGCTGGGATGTTGTCCAAGTAGTGCCTCCATACAATAGTGCCGGTCTTGCTGTCAATCCCGAAAAGCTTCACAGAAAACAGCAAAAGGGAAAACATTTGTGTTTAAGAAAAGCCTGATAGAGTCCTTTTATCATTGTTTAATTTCACTTTAGGCATGCCTGACCATAGACGCAATAATCTTAGTTTGACCACAGCTCATCTCTTCTGATCATAATAACTGCGTCGAAGCTTTAGTCCTGTACCTTCCCAGATGCAGTAACCATGACCATCATCTTCTGCAGGTTGAACTCGTCTCTGGAGAGGTTCTCAATGGTCACTTCGTTTTTGACTTGACTGCGAGGCTTGCGCGCATCGTAGAAGAGCTTCCAGAGGTGGCTGATCCACGCCTGCAGCAGGATGAGCTGAGAGGAGAGCCGCTTGAGCACCATGGAAAACAGGCCGTCTAGACGAATTACAGAGAGAAAGGACGCTGATTAATGACTGTCAGTGGACGGAAAATTACAGCTTGACTTGTTGTTGTATTGTTATTGCAAGCAAAGCACAGGCGGATTTCATTACAATAACAGTAGTTTGTAGCTCAATATAACATTAAGATACTGTCAAATAAAAGTTAAGCAGCTTATTTCTCACATCATTAATAAAACAATCTGGTTTTGTAGAAATAGTATATGATTAAAATAAATGCTCAGTAGATATGGAGAGGTGTGTTCAGTCAACAATAGTAAAACAAAAGCCATTAATACATTTTATTTTAGAAAAGCAGTTGGGTGTGTTACCTTGAATAGCTGAATCCAAGCGAAGCGATAGAAACAGGACAAAGACAAAAGAAAATGAAGCAAATAGCAACCAAGTGAACACACCAGAGATCTGTGTTTACCAGGCCAGCAAGCCTGTAGCGACAAAACTACAACATGGATTATTAATGGCAGGTGCAGAGCAGTTGAAGGGAGGAAAAAGTAAAAGCAACAATTCAGTGGATTAAATTATTTAGTTCTATATGAGTGGAAAATCTCAAAATGATAAACCAACTAGGCATAAAATCCCTCAGATTAGGAATTGCAAAGCTGCCATAAGCTTCTGGGACATGGAAAACATTTTAAGAATTACTGCAGTGGAAACTTAAACAAATGAAATACAAATACTGGCAGAGATTAGTAATTAAAGCGGTACATCAGGAGGAATAAATATGAAGGGGTTCTGGTTTGACATTTACCAGCCTTTTTGCCAAACTCGCCCTCCAGCTCTGCCTGCGTTCCTGTGAGAGGCAGATCCACCATTTCCATTGTCACCACATCTGACAGGGCCTCCTCTCTGGTCCACATCACACGCCCTGGAAAACAACGCTCCTTATTGTTCTGTAATCATTCATTCTACTTTACACACCCTGCCGCTGTATGCCGTTTGCGTTGACGCTTTCCGTCAATTACGACACATTTTCTTTCCCCTCCTGTTTGTGCGTACATTATGAAAACTGACAGACGGCTGGATGTTGCCGGTATTTATGATGATTAAGAAGTAGAATTTTCCCTAATGTTATCAGGAGTTAAAGTATGGATTTACCAGTCTCTTTTTATTATTGGAAAAATTAAATAATTGATCTCAACAGTAAAAACAATGAAGGGAAGACTTGTTACAAACTATATAACCCAGCTCCTGACAACAGCTGAATTGAAGAGCAATGCCTTCTTTCTTATACATATTAAAAAGCAAAATGTCAAGATATGAGTTTTTGTGGGGTCTGGCCAAACAACCTGAAACCTACGAGCAGGAATTCGAAATTGTTCAGACTTTGGTGCCTCTTAGTGGTAGAATCTAAAAACACACCTTGGCCGACACCTTTTTTGGCAGTTTTTGTATGAACACATAACAAAGCTTCATGGTTTTAATATCCATACCTGGCTGCTGAATGAAAGTGAGTGTGTGGTCTTCTGTCTGCACCATGACCCTGTAGCCAACAGAGTCGTCTTTCTTAAGGAATGCTTGCACATACAGCTGAAACAAAAGAACAAAAATGTTTGGAATTATAAAAAGAAAAACACTGCATGTTTAATCAGATTGAAATTCCGGTGAAGGAAACATGGATCCTCAATGAATTGATCACTCGGATGTAAAAGACACTGGAGATTCACCAAGATTAAATTGCTGACTCACCTCCTCAGGTTTGCCACCATTGGGATCCAAAGGAAAAATCAGTGTTGTGTCCAGGAGTCTGCGCCCTGTTTCTGCACTGAACAGGTTAATACTGCAAGCCTGAGGGGAAGAAAGAAGATACTCCCATGAATAATAAAATACTTCTTAGTTTTAGGTCAACAAACATTGGTTTGTCAAAATGAACAGAACATTTGATTTCCCTGCTTTGGGAGGAATAAAGGGATTCTGAATCTGAAAGTTATAAAACTTGCATCAAGCACAC
Source organism: Dissostichus eleginoides (assembly GCA_031216635.1). Classification (NCBI taxonomy): domain Eukaryota; kingdom Metazoa; phylum Chordata; class Actinopteri; order Perciformes; family Nototheniidae; genus Dissostichus; species Dissostichus eleginoides. Next base: position 25,111,017 of record CM062267.1, read on the forward strand.
AAAGAGATAAATAAGACTTTAGTAAACCCGCTGATATTCAAACCATAGTTTGCTAATAGTAGATGGTAAACCCAATGCTTAAGAAGTCTGAATGTATGATTTCACAATTACTCACAGTTGTATTCTTGGGTGACATGACAGCAGCAATAGTCTTCTCTCCAGTGGTGGCAAATGAAACCAACAAGGCCTGTGAATCATGACAAATTAGTCAACAACACTTTACCACTGTTTCTTAGATTAACAATTGTATTACATCAGAAAGTCCCATTGAGATCTGCCCATTTTGTATATAATAAACCAAAAACAAATGGCATCAATGCTCAACAAGAAGGACAGTAAGACATACAAAACTGGGACTTCGGCTTCACAAACAGCCCGGCAGTTTTCTAACATTATACAACATTTTGTCAAAAACTAGGAAAAAATATACATGAAGTTTTTGCGTACTGTGTATATCTGTTTGTTGCCATACGTTTATCTCTTGCTATCTAACCGGCTATAAAAAACTAATATCAGCACTGGAAAATAAAATATATATCGAAGTGGTCAGGATTATAATTGTCAGAAACCTAATCATGCACGAGAGAAGTGCAAGGTAGAGAAACAGTTACTTACAGGATTGAAATCCCTCAGAGTAACTATCTGACCATCGTTGAGCTGGAGGAGCAGGTGTTGTTCTGGCCCAACTTGAAGGAAGAACTCCGACAGCGGAGGACGAGCTGCGTTGGGCTGAGTGGACCTCAGTACTGGCTGGAAATCAGGAGTGACTTCAAGTCCCAGTGACTAGAAGAAGAAAATTGTAAAACATTTACACAGAGAAAGATAAGTAGATGTAAACAGAGACAGTTCCATTGTGTCGGTGGAGATATACAGAGAAATTAGAGATAAATGGACTCCTATCCTAACCAGAGAAAAGGAAAAGCATGGTAATTCTAGTATAGAACGTTTATTTTCTTGTAGTTACCTGCAAGGGGATCTGGCTCATCTCTGTCTGTGATTCCAAGTCCAGCATGTACAGGGATACAGTGGCAGAGTCCGCGCACGTCAACATGCCCTCGCCGATCACTGCACAGCTGGCCTGTATGTTAGACAGCCACGGAGCTTCCACTGAGAACTGGAGACACACAAGCAAAGATGTCAGAAAAGGGGACTTTATTAAGCATATTGCAACAGTACAGCTTCCCTTGTAGCATTCAAAAAAAGTGTGTTTTATTTATTTCCTCTAAGTATTATAAAAATAATTCTATCATTTCTACGAAGCATTTATATACTGTAACTACTGTATAAATCAAGATTACCTGTCTGATTATCTCTCCGTCATCCAAACTGTAAACAACAATTGCAATGTGGGAATGGGGAACGATTCCCAGGACATACACCTCACCATTTCCACCAGAATACACAGACTGGTAATCCACGGTTTCACTGTTTGGATAGAAAGAAAGACCGACAGTTTAAACATTTTTATAATGCAAATATATTTTGCTTGTTTATACCAGATACTTCTACTGCTGAAATACTACATTTTTCAATGTTCTGCATCATGTTATTGTTAATGCTTGTATTCATATGCTTGAACCGACCACATTAGAAAGAAACAGGTCCACTTGCCTTTCTGGTAGATTTTCTATCCATTTTTGATGACCATTAGAGAGGTAATGGAGAGAGATGGCAGTTTTCTTTAAACACAGCCACGTGCTTCACGATGTCTTGCTGTCCAATTAAACAAGCCGACTGGAAACTAAAATGCAGAACAAAAGCAGTTATCATCTGATCGATCAAAGACCATTTTTAGACCTAACAAGTGAAAATCAAGAGGTAATCACCTGCCAGAATCCAGCACAATCTCCCAGTTCAAACCACCAATATTTATCTCCCATGAGCGCAGCAGACGGCCATCACCAACAACCAGCAACGCATCTAGGAGACAAGAACAGTTACATTTGTTATTTGCTTTCAATTGGGGAACTAAATGCTCTGTAGGCTTAACTGCTAAGACAAAATCACCTTGTCCATGGTGCAGAAGAGCGTCGATGTTTCCCTCCGGCCCAATCGCATCTACATGTCGCCAGACTGTAACAGACAATTAACTGGTATTAATATAAGAACACAAGGCATTTCAACTGAGATGCGGGTGGCCTTTATGTACTTTTCAGTTGCAAATACAAAATACTCACAGAGTTCTCCAGTCCTGATGTTAAGGGAAGCAAAAACATTGTTCTCTGTTGCCACGATAACCTTTTTGGATGACTGCGACTGTGCGTCAAAATTAGAAAAAAGAACCTTGCCAACATACTGCTGCCTCCTGGAAATCAAAAGACAGAAAACAACCAGTCAGAAGGTCAACAATATAGATACAAATTATATGTAAAAGCAAAGGTTGAGTCCCAAAATTGATCAAATCCCATTGGATTTACGAAGGAAAGGAAAGAAAAGAAGAAAGGACTTTTTGTTGGACTTTATAATGGTTATTATCAGATTGATTCAAAGCTTTTCAAATGCATAGAAATCAATATCTAACACATTCACTATAAGTAATTTAGCTTACTGGAGCTCAGAATTACTAGTCACAAATTGTGAATGAGCCCACAGCATCTGCAGCTGGTAAATAACATGTATTGTATGATTTAAAAAAAGGGCCTTTCTCTCACACAAAGTCCACCCTAAACAAGCCGGGTCGCAGCTTGTGGCTGTGACAGGTGTTAGCATTAGCATTTTTTCATTAAAACATGGCTCAAAATAGCACACATATTTGATTATTTTGTAGACTCCTCTTACCAGTCAAATTTCCCTACTTGATCCTCAAACACAGCCCCGACAGTGCTGCATAATATGACAAAATTCAGGCACAACCAAATTAGCTTTGCCATTGCAGCAGTAGCATTAGCTTGCTCTTCAAGAGGGGGAGCAAAACGAGGAAATCGGAAGTGGACTGGGTTCCTTCAAGTCTGGTGCCTGAGACGTGCTGCCCCCTGCAGGGCGGTTGGTACACAGCTTCAATACATGTAATGCAGTGACCTCATATTATACATCCATGGCAGCCAGTGACCTTTACATTTCATCCGATGAGTCATTCTACAAAAATGGTGGAAGTACTGTCACTTACTTTTGCAGACACCAAAATACATGACGTTGACCTAATACTCACATTCATTATATATGTTGAATAAATAGAGATTGTCTTTGCAATGGTACTAAATAAATACGTTTAAAAAATGGTTTTATTCATAAATTGTAATTTATCTAAAATGCCAAGTTCAAGGAACTGCCTTGTCACTTTGATCATACATGGAAGTGGAGCCTATAGTTGAATTGTATAGTTCAATGTATTAATCTGTTAACAATCAACTCCCTTATGGTTCAAAATAAAATGTAGTTTGCAGATACAAACTGGCATTGATTTTTACTTCTGTGATCAATGCAATTTATATATAATAGAATAAATTGCAGAAACAAATGTGCAATTTTTTTAAAAAGGTGCTGTCTTCAAATTGATTATTGCATATGATAAAAAAAACACATTTAATAGACATGTGTAATGATGTTCAAATATCCATTACTTAAATCAAACAATAAAATAATAAAAAGAACACTGTAGAGTAGTTCAATGGGAACAAATGAATTACATGTGCGTGATTTGTATATGGATAAAGGCAATATTTAATTATACTGTGTATATTTGGAAGCTTCTATTAATAGTATTATGCACCTTTATTAATAGTGGGATTAAAAACTGTTTCGTATACACTCTGTGTAAATGTTTGGATGGGATGTTGGGCTGACAGTTGACACCGCCCCCTCTGATTTACTTTCACGGTGTCTTCTACCAGCAGCTAGTTTTTACATGGGATTTCAAGATGGCGTCGAGCGGAGGAGAAGGGGAACACGAATGGACAGCGGCAGTACGGCCGCTTTTATCAGCCTCGTACACCGCTTTTGAAACGAAGGAGCTACCTCAGCTTATCGGGTCTATCATCAACAGGTAACTGGTTACATGTCAATTAGCTGCGGGTCTCTATTTGTTCAAATTCTACCCATGTCCACCCATGAGAGATCTGGCTGGCTAACATGCTAACTTAGCTTGTTTGGTACAGTTCGATGGGAAACATGACCAGTTGAGCTAGCTTTAGCAGCTAACACGCTACTTGAGCTTAACTTGTACTGGCATCGAATATGCTAACATTAGCTCACTTACTCAAATTGCTATTAAGCTCCTACTGGCTGGTAATGCATAAACAGTTTGAAACAAAGCTGGGCCAATGGCTGGTGTATGTCAGTCTTTAATGGGACATTAAAGAAGCGCAGTCGTCATTTGGCTTCGCAGTGTAAGGTTTTGAAAATCTGCTTCATCATTAGCTAGCTAACACAAACATTAGCCAGCAAAGGGGCCTTCCAAACGAACTGGTACGTAACGTTGAAATAGCCACAGTAATATTTGACTGCGTCAGCTAAGTTACGTTGGCTTTATTTGGTTTGTGTTGTATGCTCAGCTTGCAATACCAAGTATGCTTTGTGCATGTCAACATGCAATTTATACATTAACTAATAAAGGTTGCCAGTGTTCAACGCTATCTGCTGTGTGTCTGTGGCTGGGCTGGAAGTAGGCGTGGACCATGTACTCCACTTATGTTTGATGAGGTGGTGATGGGTCGCCGTTAATGTATTTTTCAATAAAACTATAACTTGGCGACATTGCTGCTTGGTAATAAACCGTGTAGCTGAAACTACAATGAAGCTGGTGCAGGGTATGTCAAGCAGGGGAACGTATATTTGAAGTAAAACTAGACGTACGCTCTTGTATGTGCACATTTCGTCTGGCAAACCACCCCACTTTCATCGTCACCATGGAGTGAATAACAAATCAGTAGTACCAACACAGTGAATAGTATGGCTTTTTTAGTGGTGCCATCAGCTGATAACACTGCATTCAAATGAAGAGCTTCCTGGTATTTTCATTGCTTTCATTTTCCAAAGCAACAACAACCCTGCAAATGCATTTAAGTTTCGTTTTCGAATGAAACGTCTGGTTTGGGTTTGAAAAACGGTCAATTATCTATTGAAATGCTTACAGTAGACTATAGTATATAACGTTTGAAACACAATTACAGCTATGTGTCACCATTGCAAGTATTTTCTACATTGTGAGCATGGAATTCAGATTATGCCTAATAGTTGTTTTTAAAATGTGTAACATAATTGTTGGTGTTTTAAACTGGAAGTTTAGTTGTCAGCATCAGTGGTGTGGCATCTCCAGCACACCCTCCATGTTATTTCACTTTCTGAGAGTTTTTGAGAAATGGGTTTTAGATTTAGTTCTATGAGGGTTTTACTAACTAGATGTTCGCATGTAGATCGATGTCTGTATATTTGATTGTGGATACTAAGAACATGCATTTAATGGAACAATTGTGCTGTCACTTGAATACTTTGATGTTCTGGACGCTGTAGAAAGCTGTTTGAAAAAAATAAATATATAGATAAGGAAAGAACATGTCCCTGTGAACGATTGATGCTAACACAGGTGGGTCCCTAGCTGTCCAGGTCCACCGACAAAGACTGCACCCCTTTTTTCTGGAAATATGTGATTTAGAATGCAGAAACAAAATATGAGAGTTTAATGAGATATTTCACTTGTCATTTGCAGTGAATCAGACATCCTTCACCACGACAAGCAGTATGAGCCGTTCTACTCATCATTCGTGGCACTCTCTGCACACTATATCACCACAGTATGTGGTCAAAGTAAGTATCTTTTATTTCTCTATTGTGATAGATATTGCTACTTATGTCAGGCACTATATTCAAATGCTACCAGTTGTGTTTTGTAAAACCAGCAAATCATTTTTTTTCTATCTCCCTAGTACCGAGAAATCAGCTGCTGTCGGTTGCTGCAGCATGCAAAGTATTGATTGAATTCTCTTTGCTGCGCTTGGAGAACCCAGATGAGGCATGTGCGGTATCACAGGTAAGGGAAAAAACTGCATTCTACTTAATGCTTATGGTCAATGTGTGTCAGTTTTCACTTTTATTAACTATATAAACCCACATGTTAAATGAAGAAATACGTTGCTTTTTGTTCTTCAGAAACACCTGATTCTTCTGATAAAAGGACTTTGCACTGGCTGCAGCAGACTGGATCGCACAGAAATCATTACTTTTACTGCTATGATGAAATCTGCCAAGTTGCCTCAAACCGTAAAGACCCTTTCAGATGGCAAGTGTCCCTTTTAGGGAAGGATCAAAATTAAGCAATACTAAACTAATAACGATGCATTACTACTGTTAGTAAAATGATTTATTTATTCCAAAAAAGAGTCATTAAAAGATGAATAATAAAGGGACCAAACTAAGGTACTGACTCTGCTTTGGATTGACAAGAACTGTCCTTTTTGTTCATTTAATAGTGGAAGATCAGAAGGAGTTGCCCAGTGCTGTGAACCCAGAGCTTCGTCAAAAAGAAGTGCAAATGAACTTCTTTAATCAACTGACTTCAGTTTTTAACCCGGACCTTACCACCATCTTGGCCTCCCCGTCAGCATCACACATGCAGGCAAGTGTTGCAGAGCAGCCGTTCTATCGCCTGCTCCACTCTCAGCTACTAATGACAACTTGATTGAGTTAACCAACCTTCTTACTGAAAATAAACAGTTTTTTTTACGATATATGTAGTATGTAATATAATTTGCCTCCTGATTAATCATCAGTGTTTTGTTTTTCCTCTCTCTAATTATAGGCTGAGAGTGATTGCGATGACCAAACCACAGAACAAGCTATTCAGGCCAAAATGAAAAATGCCTTTGTCTCTCAGAATGTGTCTAGCTTACAGGAACTCGGTGAGTATTTTTTTCTTTGTATCTTGTCTTTAAGTGCTGAAGCACATTTGATATCCTTAAGTATTTTTTCCAAAGACTGATATTATAGAAAGATTAAGTGTGAAGCATCTTTCTTGTAGTACAACAGAATCTTGGGGCGTTTTCCCTCAACCTTTTCACATGCAAAATGACTGTCCACCCCTTTTTTCTTACCAGAGTTAACAGTAGTTTTTTTTTTATATTCCCAGGTGGGTCTGAGAAGTTGCTACGTGTGTGCCTCAACCTGCCCTACTTTCTGCGCTACATCAACCGTTTCCAGGATGCTGTATCAGCCAACTCTTTCTTTATCATGCCTGCCACAGTGGCCGATGCCACTGCTGTCCGCAATGGGTAACATTCATTTTAAAATTGATTTATTATATACAATTTACACTCTTATATTATGATTTGTTTATAAGGGTCAATATCAGCTGTGTATGTTTCTGCATGTGTATTTGATAACTATTGTTCTCTACTGTTCAATAAACTTTTAATGCTTTAACCCCAAACCCAGATTCCATTCACTGGTGATAGACGTAACCATGGCTTTGGACACACTGTCCCTGCCTGTACTGGAGCCCTTGACACCGGGGAGATTACTGGATATGACCGTGCTGGCTTTGAGCTGTCTCTATGCTGGTAGGTGAAAAACTCTGTTGGACAACATTAAGTATACTGTTGTGTCCAGTAATTGAAACGGTTTTAAACTTCAGCAAAAATGGAAGAATTATAGATGGGACAGAAATAGCAGTTTCCTTTACAACAAATGAAACCATAAAGCAGTGTAGTACTATGGGTTGCTTGAATGTACCTCCCTTATTTATCCATTTTGTTAAATTATTGAATTAAATTTGTACAAGTCAAAATAAATGTTTATTTTTTACCCTTTTAGGTACGAGTGTTGCCACCTGCATGGCCATTCTGCAGGTAGGCAGTGGCTTGCAGCTGCGCTCAGCCTCCACTGGAACTAAAGAGGAAGACTATGAAAATGACGCAGCCACAATTGTCCAGAAATGTGTGAGTATTATGAATAGAACATTCTCAAAGTATGTTCACATAGGAAATAATCTGGTGCTTCGTTGAAACTTTATTCAGTAACTTTCCGTTTTTGACTCGCAAGACTCAGTGAGTTACAGGTTTATTTCAAATGATGAACAAATTGTGGGGGCAGTGAGTTGCATTCTGAATGGTTTTATGTTGAAGTTATTGTCTCATATATTGCCATTACATTTCTCATTTTTAAAATATGTTCAGTGTTTCCCACAGAATTTGATTCTATTTATGGGGGCACCGCACCGCACCCCCCCCCCCCCCCCCCGACAAGAAAAGCCAAAGGCCCCTTAACCTATTCGGGTGGCCCACGCATCCACCCCCCCCTCAAATAAGAAAATACATGCGAGTTCATGGCTACTGTAGACAACGTTCTTGTTGCTCTGTGTTGCGTTGTTAATGAGTGAGACACACCGGAGTTGAGGATCTGTGGGGTTTATTCTCCCAAAAATATAATTTAGGCATTTAGCAGACGCCTTATTCCAAAGCGACTTACAATGACCAATTACAGGGACATTCTCCCTGGAGTAACTGAGGGTTAAGTGCCTTACTCAAGGGCACACTAGTAGTGGTGTTCCAGGCGGGATTTGATCTCGCAACCTTCCGATCATCAGCCCACCTCAAAAATTATGAGATCGTTTTGTGGCGGACGATATTTAATTGTGGCGGCCCGCCACAAATAAATCAATTTATGGGAAACACTGATGTTATTAGTGCCTTGGCACCTTAAAGACACCGTAAGAACATTTAAAATGCTAACAAGTGCAACATTTGTGTTGGCAACAGCTGGAGATCTACGAAATGATTGGACAAGCCATCAGCAACTCCCGCAGAGCTGGAGGAGAGGTGAGTGCTAGGACTAGAATGATAGTATTGTGAAAGAAAAACAAGTTCAGTTCCTTTTGATTAACTTTACTGTTTGTGAAGTTAAAGTGTTCAAAAAAGACATTCATTTGATGTACCACCTATTTCCTTACTGCAGCATTATCAGAACTTCCAGCTGCTTGGAGCCTGGTGCCTTCTAAACAGCCTCTACCTGATTCTTAACCTGAGCCCCACGGCCCTGGCAGATAAAGGGAAAGAGAAGGACCCCCTGGCCGCCCTGCGCGTCCGTGATATTGCTGCTCGCACCAAGGACGGCGCGGGATCGCCTAAACTTGGGCCTGGCAAAGGGTAATTTACAAAGAAAATTAAATAAGTCATTATAATGTTTGTGGTGTTGCGGTGGCTTCATCTTTTGATCGTCATCAGTTAAGCATCACATCTTTTTAAATAAATGAAGGTGTAGATAGTGGTTACTGCATAGACATTTCTGGAAAATGTAATTTTTGTTTAATTACTATATCAAAAAAATACATAAATGCTGCTCTTAAAGTGAGATGTGTGCATTAATGATTTGTTCCTTTTTGATTTGTTTCCTATAGACACCAAGGCTTTGGTGTTTTGTCTGTTATCCTGGCAAACCATGCCATCAAACTTTTGACTTCACTTTTCCAGGATCTCCAAGTTGAGGCTCTGCACCGGGTAAGTTAGATAAACAAAATAAAAATGTTTGTCTGTTATGATTTACATGAGTTTTTTGAGCCACATAATGCCCCATGTTTTGATGTTAACAAAAGTAAAAATAAAACAGGTTCGCAATTCCGTCAAACTTCATTATTTATTACTCCTTAAATGTATTCAAAAGGAACTCTTTAAAAGAAAGGCAAGAACAAATATTATTATGCTAAAAATAAGTTAGGAAGGTTGTCTAGTTAGATTTTTAAAAACGTATGTTTAAAATAATAATTAAAAAGAAGGATCTAAGCATGAAAGAAACGATACAAAAGTAACGTTCTATTTCTTGAAACCCGTGTTTGCAGCAGGGCTGGGCGAGTGACGGACCCCCCGCCGAACTCAACATCATGGCACAGAGCACTTCCATCCAGAGGGTCCAGAGGCTCATCGACTCTGTGCCCCTCACCAATCTACTCTTCACACTTCTCTCAACTTCCTACAAAAAGGTATTTACATACTTGTAATTTGCACAATCTCAAGTGTTTGTTTACTTCATCTTTCAGTGCAATGTAATACAGGATAAACCCTTTGGAACCTTCTGTAATTTAGACAGACGTGTGCAACAGAAAATACACAGACACAAAACAGATATCGTTATGCAAGATATTGGAATGGAACCATCACATGATATATGTTTGCCAGCTGTTTCTGTCCTCGTCTTACAGTTGTGTGAATACAATCTGATTGAAACCTTTAATTGAAGGATCAGAAACGGTTGTCATTATTAAGAGTGTTTCTTGTTTTGGATCCATCAGGCTTGTGTTCTCCAACGTCAGAGGAAAGGCTCAGTCAGCAGCGATGCCAGCGCTTCTACAGATTCAAACACCTACTACGAGGATGATTTCAGCAGTACAGAGGAAGATAGCAGTCAAGGTACTTCATTTTGGATTTAAGTATTGCATCTTCACTTTCTTAAAACTGAAAATTCTCCCCATATAATACCTATTGTCAGGACTTCATTTTTGCTTCTATCCTGGCACAGATGACACAATACAATGCACATATTGTTCTGCACTTCATTATACATTTGGAATTTAGAAGTATTTGATAATGCAAGGATTACAAACTGTATTGATTCAAATATGTTCTAATAATCAACATTTAAAGGATGCGCCACATAATGAAGTGAGAAAATTCAGTTGTTATTGTTCGGATGTAATTTCTCCTGATAATTACAGCCAATGATGTGAAGCATGGCTGCGCAGTAGGAACAGCCCTCAGAAGGTCCCTGCTGAATGGGGACTTTAGCCTCTCTGCAAAAACAGATAATGATTGCTTACCTGAAATTCCTTATTGAATCATCTCTAATACTTTTGAATTACAATTAACTGTAAAGCGGTATAATACATTCGTACCTTTTTTATTTTATTGTTTTTAAATGAAGGTATGATCAGGGCATCATGTAACTGTAGGTGTGATGGAGGCACACTTATGCTCTCATCACTAAATGAGTAAACAAACAAGCTAATATCCTAGAAGCTTTAAGTTTTGCTTTCAAGGTATGCTTCAGATTTCTCTCCATGACAGTCAGGAAGCAGGTGCCGTTAGCCGAGTCATGTTTGTGTTCTGATCTCGGAGCTAGTGTCAGTGCTGAGCTGTATCAGTAAGGCAGTGAAACAGGTGTGCTGTCAGTGGGTCAGCCAGGTTATGGCAGCAGTGAGGGGAAATGCATTCACACACACAGTAATGTCATTACTTTTTTTGTCCCTTCATCACACAATGTGAACAGTGTAGTTGACAGTTTCTACTATTTCAGCAGAGAGAAGACAGGAGAAGACAAGTGCAGCTTGTGTCTCAGGTCAGCAGTTTTCTGTCCTCAGGTCCAAGACTTGGTGTCCACTTCACTGTCTTAGATTCATTGTGTTGTTGTATGTCTCACAATTGTAGGCTCTGAGCTGTGGCCCTACTAGCTTAGAAAATGGCAGAGCCACAGATGAAGAGCCTTTGGCAAAACAGCTCTCAATTTGAAACGTGCCCTTCTATGGAATGAAAAAAATAAATTGATGTTTTTTCAAAGAGATTCATCTGTGGCTCAGTGTGGTTTGAAGGATAATACCAGCAGTGTTGACATGTGGCTGCAAATGATTGTTTTCACACCCATCCGAACCTTGTCTGGCTGATGAATGGAAAAGTGGAACATGTACAGTAACTAACTACGTTTTGCAATTCTGTTGAGTCAACCTTTTCCCAGGTGCTTTCAAGAGCTGTGTCCTAGAAATACAACTTGTACAATGGTTTTATTTGACACAGAAAACTTAAAAATAGAGCTTACTTTATCCGTTTACACAAACGACAAACACTGAGCAAAGAAGCGATGTGCTCCCAAGTCACATATCAGAACATTTATCAGAAAGTACAAACAAATGAATTTCATACACAAGCCATAAAGAGTCATGGTCCATTGGATGATTGATAGATGTGTTTGTCTCTCACCCAGTCTGTGCCCTGCCTTATCCGGCCAAAGTTCGATGCACACTTGAAGTTGTCAGACAGATCAGATGTTTGCGATAGCTATATATTGTGATGTATCATCACTGAGGTAAATAATTGAAATTATTTAAATGTTGTTTTAAAAATGACATCCAATCTTAATTTTTTGCTTTGATCCTCATAGTCACCTTGCTTGTCATTGCATTTCTCGTCAGTCATACGTTTTGAATCCAATAATATCGTACATCCCATGTCAAAACAGTGGTATTATTCCCAAACACGATAAATTCAAGTTGTGCTTGTAAACGTTTGACTTAAACACATTTTGCCACCACTCGCTGTCACCTGAAACATTAACATTACGATCTTTCTATGTTGCATGCAGATTTGAATATCAACTTAAAGTGAAACACTTGAAGCGTTTATATATTTTCATTGAAAATAATCTTTAAATACTCTTGTTGCCGTGAGGTGATTTTCATGTCTAATGTAGCTTAAATATATTTGATTGATTAGTAGCTACCAGAAACAAGTCCTTGTGGGGCCATCACTCGTAAGGATAGGTGTGCGAGTGCAATGTGTTGCCAGTCGGTTGACAAGTGAAAGCAGAGACTTGGACCAACCCCTGGAGTTAAGATCTACAATATATTTTAAATCCAGTGAAAAAGTAGATTGAATGGGTTCCACTATTACACACAGAACCTGCACTGGAAACATAAAGGGAGATACTTGTTCCTGTCCTTTAGTTATCTAGGATGAGGTGTTGAGTGGGTGAGGGAAAACTCAAAGCCAAGCAGCTGAGCGCTGGTTTTGGAATGGGTCAGTTCTATGCAGCTGCCTGTGGAGGAAGGCTCTCATCGTTTCTGAGCCCACGCCACAAGAAGCGTCTTGTATTTGGCCGGTCTAGGATTTCCTGGGTAGGGTACTGGACAGAGCACTGGTGATTTATAGTTAAACGTATGATTTATAGGAGGGCCACTTGAATGCACTTGTGGGAAACGTCAGATAAGCCTTAAGGAGGTTACATCGAGGGACTGGCAGTTTGAAGGATCATATTTTAACTTGATATTAAATGCATATTTGTTGTGGCTAATGCATGTTGCTAGTGCTTTAAACTTAACCTAATTCCTGTTGATTGTAACATTGTAAATTATTTCTACTATGGAATAATGCAGCAGGGTTCTGAAACGTGCTTTGCTTCAAGTGTCAGCCTGACTAGCATTGCCTGTCTGTCACTGTTGCAAGTAGCATGTATTAATATTAACACACAAAGATAGCTGTGATCATTGCATGCTATTTTAATGCTTATATATGCAATTCATGAAAAGAACCCAACTTTAATTCACTTGTATGTCCATTGTTCAAAATTATAAAACTATGTTGGCACTACACACGTATAAAAGCATTTAGTTTAAATTCCAGGTTAATCTAGGAAGGATAGGATCACTGACCGCATGGAACATTATTTAAAACATCTCCGAATAAATATTATGTAGGTTTCTTCCTTATGTGGATAATCACCAACATGTTGTCACTAAATGTTCACTATTTATTGCAGTCCATCTCCTGCACAGTGTTGTAGGTGTCACAAGTTTCAACCTTTTTACATTTGTTTTATAGTCACACCACTACCACTCCACACATATCTTGAAAGGCATGGGACTGTTCTCTTCTTCACTCTTAGAAATGTATGTAAATGGTTGTCTTTCTCTGCAGATGATGACAGTGAACCGATTTTGGGGCTTTGGTTTGAAGAGACAATTTCCCCAACTAAAGACAAAGTTGCTCCCCCTCCCCCTCCACCACCCCCACCTCTGGAGACCTCTCCCAGACTGAAGAGCCCCAGTAAGCAGAATCCAAGCGAGAATGGCAACATTTTAGCTGGCCGGAAAGACCCAGAACTGGTGAGGAGTGAATTCTGTGTAGCGTACCTGCTGATTTATCTCTACTAACAGCTTATGGACGTTTTTAACTCGACATCTTCCTACTTCTTCTTATAGTTCCTCAGTTTAGCCTCCAGCATTCTGAACTTCATCACCACCTCAATGCTCAAGTCCAGAAACAACTTTATCCGCAACTACCTGAGCGTGTCTCTTACAGAGCAGCACATGGCTACACTTGCCAGCATCATCAAGGACGTGGACAAAGATGTCAAAGGTACAGTGGGAAAATTACTGCTTATCATGAATGTTATGTCACTTTTACCCCGATTTCCTTTTGTTGGCTTGGTAGCTAATGAAGGATTTAGCCCAAAATAGATAAATGGCAACGATGCATTTTGTTCCCCTCAGGCTCTTCAGATGAAGCGTTTTCTTTAGCGCTGTATCACTTCAACCACACCCTGGTAACATCCGATCTTCCATCCCCGGCCCTGCAGGTAAGTTCTTTGTTATTCCAGTATCTCCACCAGCATTTAAACTCTGGGAGTAAGTTATATGAATGATGTGTTCCTTGTAACAAACTGATTGTTGTTTGTCTTGTAATTCACAGAGCACCCTCCTTCAGCAGTTAGGTGTTGCACCCTTTTCAGAAGGTCCCTGGCCGCTCTACATTCACCCTCAATCCCTATCGGTGCTCTCTAGACTTCTCCTCATATGGCAACACAAAGCAAGTGTGCAAGGAGAGCCAGATGTGCCGGAGTGCATGAAAGTCTGGGAAAGGTATGACAACCATTTCAATTCACATCCGGCTCGTATGTTAAAGGACTGTTTAAGATGTTCCCTAGGTGCTATCACTTTAATATGTGGAGTGCTCACAGAAAATGCTTCGGTTCACTTTGGCAATGCTTGTTACATTGCGAGAGTGACAAGTAACAACCATTTCAAGTTACGAGTATTTCAAAATTCATCAATATTCGAGAACAGAGTTGCTGTGTTTTTCAAAACTATGAATAAACTCTAGAAAATGTCATTGTTGAAATGCATACTAGGTAACATTTTCAAATATTTAATTAAATGTATTACCCATTTCTACCGTTCTTTCCTTTTCTTATAGATTTTTGGGAACTTTGAAGCAGCATACTATCCAGAGCTCTGTGCAAGTAGAAGACGACCTGAACGTGGAGCACCTCCAGCTCCTGCTGCTCCTTTTCCACAATCTGTCGGAGCGTGGCCGGCGGTCCGTCCTGACACTCGTCACCCAGGCCATCACTGAGGTGGCCCAGAGCAAAGACTCCAGCTGAAGGCGGTGCCCCTCAACCTGGCCCGGCTGTGTCTGGTTTTCGACTACCTGCTGCGCCACTACTCAAAGGCGCCCGTGTACCTTTATGAACAGGTCAATTGCTTATTTCTTTTTTATTATTGTCCTATCCTGAGGGTTAAATGCCATGTCTAGATGCATATTCTGTTAACTTTATTTTGTAATACTTTTTAGGTAAAATACTGTCCAGCAAATGCAGTCATTAATTAATAAATATATGATGCACAAATCTAGAACAACCTTTAAGATCCCATACTGAGTATTGCATAAGGCTGATATAGTATAAAGATGTATTCAGCTGCTTAACCACTTATTTCCTCTGGAGAAGCTATTGGTTTCACGTCTTGTAAGCTCCACAGATCCACACATATTTAAATCTTTTCGGATACTGCAAAGTGTTGTTTAGAGCTATTTGGATTTGATTACCCCACCTGTAGGAGTAACATGTCAGCCACACTTAATACATGTGATGTTAAATGTCTCTGTCATGAATATTATTTATAGGTGCAGTATAACCTCCTGACCCCCCCCTCCACCGGGCCGGGCTCTATTCAGGATGGTGGCAAACGTGGCGGCCTGCCCCTTTACTATGGATTCAAAGAGGTGGAGGAGAACTGGGCCAAGCACTGTTCAGGAGGTAAGACTAAGGAAGGAAATTCACTTTTTTAACAACTGGGTAGAGGGTTCTTTTTTTAAACAAAAGATGACCTGTGCATATGTTCTCTAATTGCAAAAGTCACTGGTTGTTTTAAGTAATCACCTTGTTGTTAAGGGTAACGTCATTCTTATATTTCACCAGAAATGCATTGCACCCATGTGCTGGTTCCTGGGATATTATGTTGATCTAACTAACTGATCCTGCATCTGCATCACTGGCTGAACACTTAGTTGTGCTAGATATAGGAAAAAGACGGAGAAATAAAGAGATTCATTTAGAAAGTGTAATAATATAAAATAAAATAATAATATTATGTTATGTATTTTCTAACCTTTCTTAGATCCAAATGTTCAGCCAAAGTTCTACTGCGTCCTGTCCCCTGAGGCGTCTGAAGATGACATCAGCAGACTGGACAGCAAGGTGAGACTGTGACCACTAAAGGATTTGCGTCGGGCCGAACCACGCCCCTTAGCTGTGATATAATGACCATATACCACGGCCTGTCGTGAGCTATTGCTTTTATAAAACGGTTACCAAGTGTGGCAATATGAAAGAAAAATACACACTCTAATTTAAATAGTTTTTATTATTAAATAATGATGTTCAAAATAAAATAGTCCCTCCATTGCCTTCTGCACAAAACATAGTGCGAGGTGGTTGCTATGCAACAACACTAACAGCTAGCGAACATATTAGACAGAGAGCGTTGATCGATTATTTGGCTATTTATTTACATTCATTTGTATGTTGCTGTTTATTGTGCACCCACTGAAAACCTGTCCAGCATCAGTAGAATGGCTTACGTGGTTACTTGTATAGGTTGAGATTGTTCTAGGCTGTTGCTTGGCGTGGAGAGAATATTGCTCCACTTTCTCCGGTCCCCGAGATTTAGCTTCCAGTAGGTCTGGAGAGAGCTTTCGCACCTGTGGCCACTAACGGTCATAATTTCTCTGCTTTGTTTCAAGACCCGCATCAGAAAGCTTTTGAATGGTGGTACTTTTCCAGTTGGTCTACCTGCTCTTCACGTAGCTCTGCATGTCGTCGTTTAGGTGCATTTGTTTTCTGGAGATAGGCACTGCTCAATCCACTCCTCCATAGTAAGGCCACCCCGGAGGTCGAAGTTAAGTAAGGGATAATGTGCAGCGAGGCGGTCATTATGGGTAAAAGAACACCCGACGGGCAGATCAAAAATAGTCCGTTGTTATTGTTTGAACTATGTAGCAACGGCAGGAACTGCTTCGATAGCGTTTTTGCGGACCTTTTTGATTACAGATTTGAAAACATCGTTGCTTGCTTTAAAAGTAGCACAATTCATTATGTCAAACTTTGGAAAGTATCTAGATATCCCTGCCCTAATGCCAAAGGAACTGGCAACTGAATATGTTTTGCCGTTTGATGTCTATGTCTGGACCGTTGCGTAAAAAGGAGGGTTTCTGCCCCGTTACTTCTCCGCTGTTTTGCGGTTGTAGCTTTTCTCAGACGCGGAGGGATACATGACTTGTGAAAAGTAACTACAATTCTACCCGTGATATACGCTCATTATATCACGGCTAAAAACCAATCAGATTGCTTGATTTGACTTGTCCGTTTTATAAATATAGATATTTAATTGTATTAAACATCATCTTTTTTCCCCTGCTAGGTCTTTCCAAAGCTGTTCAATGGAGCAGTTAAATATGATGAACTGTATGCGGGGCTCATCTCCCTCCTGGTCGCAGGCTCTCAGTTTGACACAGCAAGAAGACAGGAGAGCAAGCCAATCACTCCTATGGTGAGAACTCATCCCATAAACTATTAACTGTGTAAACAAGTTGAAGATGCTGGTGGCATTTTAATTGCCATTATATCTATTAGTCACTTTCAATATTTGAAATTAGGACAGTGCATCTTAAAATGCTTACAAACTGGCCAGTTTTTTAAACGACTGTTTAACATCTCTCTAGATTACCGTAAACAGTTTTCTGAACGTAGCACAAATGTTGTTTTTGAAATGTTAAATCCAACGCATATAGATTGAAACAGAAAACGTTGTTAAATAAACATTTGAATTTGAGTGTCAATACTATGAATACAGTTTCAAAACATTTGGTACTGGCCAACCTTTTTAATGTGAAGCCCCACTAGGATGTGTTACATTTCAATCAATAGTAACTCAATAGCCACATTTCAGCCCTGACATTAACTGAGTGGGGTTTGGAAAACAGGGCATGTTTATCTATCGCCCTGCACAGGAGGCATGCTCCCTTCAGTACTACTTCCTCATCCTGTGGAGGATCCTGGGAGTTTTACCACCGTCCAAGGCCTACATGGAGCAGCTGAAGACGGGCTGCAGTGATCCCAGTGAGAGCGACATCCTGCACACCCTGCGATGGTCCTCACGTCTCCGGGTGCCAACATACGTGAACTGGATCAAGGTCTGTCTACTATGTCTTACAGAATGCTAATTAGCACGATAGATGCCAAAAAATGAATTGATCAAATATATTACATTTGAGTTTTAATTCATGGCCAATGTTACGGTATTTTTGATAATTCCACTCAGCATCACTCGACAAATGAGTCTTTGGATGCTGCAGATAGCATTTATGAATGTATACATTTTTGATTGAAAATACGTTACTGTGTCCTTTTTATTGTAATGAAAAATCGACCTTAATTTTTCACGTGTTGTTTAACTCTGCGTATGTGATCACTGACAGGAACACCTGGTGAAGCAGGGGATGAAAGAAGACCAAGCAGCCACTCTGGTTGACGCGACGGCTGCTAAGTGCAGCACCGTTAAATACGATGTGGAGCTAGCAGAGGAGTACATTGCCAGACAGGTATTGATTACAACATAGTCTTTGTTGACCTTTGTATCGATTGTTATCCAAACTAAGTTCTGATCACAAGTGTCATTCTTTTGACCACTTGATTCTGTTGCAGATTTCCACCTTCTCAAGTGTAGACCCGAACGCAATCCTTCCGCTTGATCAGCTTCCCTCTCTACAAGCCATCTACACGCTGGATGCAGTCATCTCTAAAGTGCAGGTGTCCTTAGACGAGCATATGTCCAAGGTGGCCATTGAAGCAGACGCCCACAAGTCATCTGAGATCACAAAGAACCTACTGCCTGCAACGCTGCAGCTCACTGACGTCTACACGGCCTTCACAAGGTGAGAAAGGAATCAGTCTAACTTCTGCTCTTTTGTTAACACTAAGCATCACACACACGTTTGTCTACGTCACGAATTAGATCTAGCAATCTGAAATAATACAAGGAGATGATTGAAATAACCGCAGGACAGATTTCTGTATGCTTTATCTTTTGGATAATGAAGATACATCAATTACAACTATTTTCCAGTTTTTAGTTTTTGTATGTTATATACAGTATATTCTATGCATGACTTTTTGGGGTTTAAAGTAACTACACACATGTTTTACAGAAACTACAAAGGACATGTTTGTTTACTTGTTATGATCACTTAATTTACTTGCAAAGATAGCTGTGGTCTCATACCTGCACCCTGCCGAACAGTCATTTTTAAAGAGTTACATTCAAAAAGTATATAAGGGTGTGTTAAGATGTTTTTTATTCACTTGTTAGTGTTCTTTCCTTAATCCTGCTTCATACAAAAATAAGGCTTAAACTGTAAATCTTTGATCTGTTTATCTGATACGATAAATAAATAAACCTTGTTGTGACCAGGTCCTACCTACTGATGAACATCCCAGAGGAAGGGGAGAACAAGCTTACTGATGCCAAGCTCAGAGGTTATGCTGCAGTTTTGTCTATCGGCTCCACCCGCTGCAAGGCCAACCTGTTAGGTATGTGAAAGAATAAAAAAGAATACAGCATTCACTATCACAACTTTGCTGTTCACTCATTGTTTTAACCGGAACTTTTTTAATGAAACTTTACAGGTCAAAGTATTATGCAGAACTTGCCATCGGCTGTTCAGACAATATGTGAGACTTGGAACGGCATCAACACCAATGAATTCCCAAACATTGGCTCATGGGTACGTCCTTTCAGTTGTTGCCTATGGTTCAGTTTGACTTTGTCCGTCTTTGTAAACACTTGATAAATGTAGGAGGCAATCTAATCACTGTTTAGGGTGGTTTTGCCTTAATTATAACAGTTTGCTGGTATAATTAAGGATTGACTGTTAAGTCTGCCTTGAAGAACAATGTGTTCAATTATAATAGGCAGCGATAAAAAATTAGGGATATTATCTAAAATATTTACCTTAAAGCATTTAATGATTAAGAAAAATAAATCTTATATAATTAGAAAAGTATTAAAATATCACGGTATCTTTATCTACATACCCAGCACTACTCTGTATCTCATTGAAAAAATATATTGTTCTGACAATTATGAAAATAATAGTCTTGTGTGTTTTTTTTTCCCACAGCGAAATGCATTTGCCAATGATACCATCCCATCAGAAAGCTACATCAGTGCCATCCAGGCAGCTCACCTGGGCACACTGAGCTGTCAGTCCTTGCCTCTGGCCTCTTCTCTCAAACACATTCTGCTCTCTTTGGTCCGCCTCACTGGCGACCTCATTGTGTAAGTCGAGTCACTTAACATATGACAAAAAGTATGTGGTGAGTGAAATATATTCATAAAAGAACACTAAATCCTGTGTTAATACTGCTGCATGTTTGTGTCCTCAGCACAGAGGAGTTGAATCCCTCCCAGGTGGTGCGCACCCTGCTGCCCCTCCTGCTGGAGAGCAGCACGGAGAGCGTGGCTGAGATCAGCAGCACCTCCCTGGAGCGCATCCTCGGCCCGGCCGAGTCCGACGCCTTCCTCGCCCGAATCTACGAGCGCTTGGTGACTGGGTGTTACAACATCATCGCCCATCACTCAGACCCCACCAGGTATGCCATGTGTGATCTGGTAATTAAGTAAACCTACATGACATGTGTATTTCCTTTTTTTGAGGTGCTTAAACTCACAGCTCTTTAAGACTTTTTATTCATAATGGCTTAGTTTACTTGCCAGCACATTTATTGTTTGATATGAGTCTCACTGCTTCTTTTAAACTCTTTAATCTTCTTTAGTGGTTTGGACGAGTCTGTCCTTGAGGAATGCCTTCAGTACCTTGAAAAGCAGCTTGAGAGCATTCAAGTCCGCAAGGCCATGGAAGAGTTCTTTTCATTCAGGTATTTGCTCAACTGATGACACAGGCTGAATTATTACACATTTACACTGTTACCTCTCTTACCTTGTGCTCCTTTTCTTTGCCAGTGGAGAGCTGGTCCAGATTATGATGGCGACCGCCAACGAGAGTCTGTCAGCAAAGTTCTGCAACAGGGTGCTCAAATTCTTCACCAAGCTTTTCCAGCTCAGTAAGTCTACTTTTTAGCAACATTTATTTAAATCAAGAAAAACTATCACAAGGTCAATATGTGCTTCAAATGGCTTGGTTTCAATGAAACATGCCATATGAAGGCAGAGTGAAAAGCCTGCCTTCATTGAGAGGATTATACCAAAAATATGTCGTCCCCTCTTTTCACCAGGCAAATAGTTGTGTAAAGTTTTTAGCTTGGCCATAATTGTTCTTTGTAAAAAGTAACAAAAGGTTAAGTTGTCAGGGAGAGGGTTTCAGATACCTTTTGATTATCCAACAAACAGTGTAGTTTTGAAGCATACTGACGCCGTGCCAAAAATCAAATCCTAATTCTTGCAAGCTGCAGATACAGCCAATTTTTCAATCATCCTAAATATCATGTTTCTGTTTGTTCCCAGCGGAGAAGAGCCCAAACCCCAGCCTGTTGACTCTGTGTGGCTCTCTGGCCCAGCTGGCCTGCGTGGAGCCCCCTCGGCTGCATTCATGGCTGACGCGCATGACTGCGACCCCCCCAAAGGACTCGGAGCAGATGGAAATAGTGCAAGAAAACAGACAGCTCCTGCAGGTGCTCACCACTCATATTGTGCGTGACAACAGCCAGGTGGGCGAAGGAGTGTGCACTGTCCTCCTCAGCACACTCATTCCCATGGCAACAGACATGCTCGCTAATGGTGATGGAACAGGCTTCCCTGAGCTCATGGTCATCATGGCAACCCTCGCCAGCGCTGGACAGGGGGCCGGTCACCTGCAGCTGCACAGGGCTGCTATCGACTGGCTGACCAGATGGTAAGGATCAAGTCTCACGAACATGCTGTTTCCTCATTTATTTGACATCAGGGAACTGCCCAATTGTTTCAACATCAGTGCGACGATTCTCATATTTATAACCATGAAATGAAAAAGTACTTAGCATTGACTGCCCTAATAACTTAGCCATTATCAAGCAGTGATCAAATCTTAACTTTACTGATTTTTAAAATGAATCAACATTTTCTTCTTTTTCAGCAAAAAGTATTTAACACAGAAGAATGTTGTGGAAAAAGTGAGCACGAACTTATCCCAAGGAAAGGTACGTTTGAATGTTTCTCAGTATAATTCACAAGTCTATAGAAGTCACTTTTTTTGACTCATTTTTTTAAACAAATGACTTATTTTAAACTCAGGCCTAACATGTTTCCAAATAGGGTTATTAGCCTTTAACCATTTACTGTCCAGAAACTGATGTGTTCCTGTTCCTTGATTTCAGCACGCCAGCATGCTGGAATGCTCGTGCCACATCATCTCTTACCTGGCTGATGTGATGAACGCCTTGCGGCAAAGCAGTGGCCAAGGCACCTCAGCAATGCTGATGGAGGGAGAAGAGAAGGCCATGGAGGTGGACTCGGACTGGGTGGAGGAACTTGCAGTAGAAGAGGATGATTCCCAGGCAGAGGACTCTGTATGATCTTATCCCTTTATGTCTCCCTTCATGTCTATCCTGTTGAAATAGGGCCATGTTGTAACGTGCAACAAAATAGAAAAGCCATATTATTATCATACATAAAGTCTGCTAACTGATCTAGGGAATATACACACACTGCAAAAATGTTAAACCTGGTGCAAACCATTTGCCCCAGAATGCTGTCATAGTCCTGCTGCGGTTGAACTTGAAAATCCATCTGGTTGAGGTGCATAGTATGTGTCCAAGTTGATCTAATCGCACTGTCCTGCAGAATATAAACTAAACAACAAATGAACTATAATAGGTTTTCACATTCACATTTTCTTTAACCAGATGCAAGGAATCCAGCTTGACCTAAATTGAAACAACACATGTTCATATTTGTGTCTTTGTTTGACAGGATGAAGACTCCCTTTGCAACAAACTCTGCACCTTCACCATTACTCAGAAGGAGTTCATGAACCAGCACTGGTAAAGAAAAGTTTATTGCTACCTGTGATGTTTGTCTTATTCCTTGATGAGACCAGACTTTCTTTAATCATGGTAAGGGATTTGTTGCAGGTTATAGATGTATTGGTACAAACTGTAAGGCTGTTGCACCTTCAAATAGATGTGCCTTGAACCCTACATAACTTGGATTGAATGGGCTTTAAAGCATACTTAACATAGATTTATATCAATCGAATAGTCGTTTTTATTGGTGAAACTCCTTTATGTAGAAACATGCCGGCAGCACTAAAGCATCTACATTTTGTATGCACTATAAACAGCCTTGTGGTGCCTTTTTTATCCTGCAGGTACCACTGTCACACCTGTAAGATGGTGGATGGGGTAGGTGTGTGCACAGTGTGCGCCAAGGTCTGTCACAAAGACCATGAGATCTCCTATGCCAAATATGGCTCTTTCTTCTGTGACTGCGGTGCCAAAGAGGATGGCAGCTGCCAGGTGAGACCGAATACCTCAGGTCATCATGGGAAGAGAACAACAGCGGTAACTTGGCTTGCAAGTCATTCCCCCATTGACTTCCATCCCGTCATTTCATTATGTCAGGGTTATAGCTAGCCCACACATGTGGCCAGAACAGGAAAAATCATGTAACAAATGTTTGTCCACCTTTTGTTAACTGAAAAGGCCAGCTAGTTATTCTTATGTAATGCATGTGATGATAAAACAAACCATCAACATCATTTTACCTTCAGTTTACTGTTAGTTTGAAGTATTCTTTCTTCGTGTTAGTTCATTTATTCTGTGTCAGTCTTGTGTTTACAGTACAATGGCTCATAGTTTTGTTCAATACGATTAATAAGTTATCAGGATTCTTGTCAATCTATGCTTTCTGGTTACCAGTTTAGATGGAGTGTGTCTTGAACCAACAGAATATCTCTGCCATCCTTTTGACTAACTATATACTCCACAATGTGGAGGAGCTAGCAAAGTGAAAACCAAAACAGGTTATTGTAATTGTAAGGAAGCTAAACAAAGATGATGTTAGCTGTCGTATTAAGTTGTATAAGCATGCACATGTTACCAATGTTGCTGTTCTCACTGCTCTACTTTGTGTTATATCATCCACAGGCGCTGGTCAAGCGCAGCCCCAGCAGCGGCATGAGCTCCACCCTCAAAGAGTCTTCTGCGTTCCAGAGTGACCTGCGGATGCCTGACAGTGCGATCCGCCAACAGAATGCCTCACCCTCCGACAAAGGCAAGGTCACAATCTGTGACGGCAAACCTGGTGATGAAGACAGACCTAAGAAGAGCAGCGTGTGCAAGAGCATCGAGGGCTGCCAGGAAGAGCTAGTGACACAAGTGGTGAGAGAGAATGTGTTTATCTCTCTAAATGTATCAGTGTCTCTATCTGTTATACAACTAAGAGGACTGCACATTATTGCATTCCTAAAAGCAGTGATATTTAAACACATTTTTTAATTTACTGCACATTTCGTGGCTCAAGAAGTTGGCTCTCTTTCTCCACAACAGATGGGATCATCCACTGCAGCAGTCATACTGGAGATGCTCATGTTTCTCATGGAAGCCATCCAGACCAACTTCCAGCAGGCGTCGGCAGTGGGAAGCAGCAGCCGGGCTCAGCAGGCACTCAACGAACTGCACACTCAGGACAAAGCTGTGGAGATGACTGACCAGTTAATGGTAAGAAGCTGTACAGTTTGGAGGGGTTTAAGAAAAACACTTAATTCCTTCATTTTCGATTATTCCTGTAAATTCTATCAGAAACATCATTTATTGCATTTTTTTTTTTTAATTGCTTCACTTTTCTTCAGGTGCCCACCCTCGGCTCTCAGGAAGGGGCTTTTGAGAATGTGAGGATGAACTACAGTGGTGACCAGGGACAAACAATACGCCAACTCATCAGTGCACACGTCCTGCGTCGTGTTGCTATGTGTGTCC
The DNA here is from genome assembly GCA_031216635.1 of Dissostichus eleginoides. NCBI lineage: Eukaryota > Metazoa > Chordata > Actinopteri > Perciformes > Nototheniidae > Dissostichus > Dissostichus eleginoides. Next base: position 25,135,953 of record CM062267.1, read on the forward strand.
TGTCTTCACCCCACGGCCGCCGCCAGCACCTGGCAGTCAGCCATGAAAAGGGAAAGGTAAGCTTCACAAACCAAACACATTTTATTTTACAATAATACTAATAATGAAGAAAAACTGGATTGGACAATTTAATTGAGATCTTGATTTGAAAACCACAGATTCTTTGTTTTTATGTTTTTGTACAGCAGATCAAGATTATTCAAAAATACTTTTAATCAAGTGAAAGTAGACATTGACCTATTTAGCATATAATAAATAAAAAACGTCTGTTTCTGTCAATATATATATATCTTAATATATAAAGTAACATACATTTATAATAGAACGTTTATCACTACCCACTTCAAGTGCAATTCTGTTTTTGTCTCCAGTCTGTTGTATTTGTCCCCCATTAAAAGCATGTTCTCTCTTTACAGATAACGGTCCTGCAGCTGTCCACCCTCCTGAAACAGGCCGACTCCAGCAAGAGGAAGCTGACTCTGACCCGCCTGGCCTCTGCTCCAGTCCCATTCACCGTCCTCAGTCTCACAGGAAACCCTTGTAATGAGGATTACCTCGCTGTGTGCGGCCTCAAGGTCAGAAACAAGCTTCTTTATGACTTACCACTGTTCTATTGTGTGCCTTTCCTGCAAAACAAAAAAGTGTATGAGAGAAGACCATTACCAAGTTATCCTAGATCATAATAGTAATCTATATGTATCAATATAGTACATGTCTGAGGAGCTGTTATTATCAATGCAAATCTTAGCCAACAAGTAAGTCTTTTTAATATTAAATACTGCTATATTTGACTGTTCTGCCTTTGTCTCACGTTTTTCCAAAGGACTGCCATGTACTCACGTTCAGCAGCACAGGCTCTGTGTCCGACCATCTGGTGTTGCACCCACAACTGGCGACTGGCAACTTCATCATCAAAGCTATTTGGTTACCAGGCTCTCAGACAGAACTTGCCATCATCACCGCAGACTTTGTCAAGGTACGTTTTAAAGAAAATAGACTGTTTTTTCTACCTTTTTTAGTTAAATTATTAAACTATAATGGTAGTCTGATAATACTCAATTGAATCACAATGACACTTACAGGTGACTATGATTATTCTGCTCTTAAAAACACTTAATATATTTGTCTCTTTCAATTTCTCTGCCTTGCCAAACAGATTTATGACTTATCAGCGGATGCCCTGAGTCCCATGTACTACTTCCTGCTCCCGAGCTCCAAGATCCGCGATGCTACCTTCCTGTTCAATGAAGAGGGGAAGAACATCATCGTCATCATGTCTTCAGCGGGTTACATGTACACCCAGCTCATGGACGAATCCAGCAGCGCCCAACATGGCCCTTTCTACGTCACCAATGTGTTGGAGATAAACCATGAAGACCTGAAGGTTAGCAGGATGTTGACTTGAGCAATTGAAATATATTGTACACAATGTTTGATTGTTTGTTGAAAGGGTTCATGCAACAGTGCACTGCATTACTTTTGGGAATGTTCCATTGACTACGTGTTTACATAAATCATAACATGAAGGTAATAACGAGATACTTTTTTTCTGTGTGACTCCAGGATAGCAACGGGCAGGTAGCCGGCGGTGGCGTGTCGACTTATTACTCCCACGTGCTTCAGATGCTTTTCTTCAGCTACAGCCAGGGAAAGTCCTTTGCTGCCACAGTGAGCCGCAGCACCTCCGAAGTGCAGAGGCTCTTCCCCATCAACGTCAAAGGGTAACTCTTCTTCCACACTTAACACGCATTCTCAACTCCCTGTTACTGCGCTAGGTCTGGGATATGTTATCAGTACCTTGGTGAGCTAACTATATCTCCTCTCTATCTTGCCCTCCTGCCTTCTTCAGCTCTAATGGCGGCAGCAGTAAGATCTCTCCTGCTCTGTGCCAGTGGTCTGAAGTCATGAACCACCCAGGACTGGTGTGCTGCGTGCAGCAGACTACAGGCATACCGCTTGTCATAATGATCAAGCCAGACACCTTCCTCATCCAAGAGATTAAAACTCTGCCAGCCAAAGCTAAGGTAAGTGCCACTTACTGTACTATTCAGCGACCTGTAAAGTGGAAAAAGGAACACCCATTTTTATAGAAAAATGCTAGAAAAGCTTCATGTCCGTGTTGAAGTCTGAATACCTATTTTTAAAAAGCTTTTTTTCTTATAAAAAAATACTTTTTAAATACACTACATACTATGTCATAACAATTCATTCATTAAAGTTAACAGTACCTTTTGTAAGTGGTTGCATTTCTCAGGTTTACATAAATAAATGTTCTCTCTTCCCCAGATTCAAGATATGGTCGCTATCCGCCACACTGCCAGTAATGAGCAGCAGCGTACAACCATGATTCTTCTCTGTGAGGACGGAAGCCTGCGAATCTACATGGCCAATGTGGACAACACCTCCTACTGGCTCCAGCCCTCGCTGCAGCCCAGCTGTGGCATCAGTATCATGAAGCCGGTCCGCAAGCGCAAAGCTGCTGCTACTAGTGAGTAGAAAGGGCAAATATATGATACACACATACACATACACTCTGAGCATAGTGTGATCACCACCCTTGAACAATGGCTGGTTTTATGCTAAAATAACTGCTTAACCACAGTTGTCATTTAAATCGTTAACTTACTCCACAACCTCAGATCAAGGATTTTGCCTACACAATTTGAATGTACAGATTTGCTTTCAGCTACCCGGACCTCCAGTCAGATGACCTTCCCTGTGGACTTCTTTGAACACAACCAGCAGCTGACAGAGGTGGAGTTTGGTGGCAATGACTTGCTGCAGGTCTACAACGGACAGCAGATCAAACACAGGCTCAACTCCACTGGGATGTATGTGGCCAACACAAAGGTAGGCACATTTAATAAAATAATGCTGCCATGCATGTATCTATTTTATGCTAGTTTAGATTACTTTTGGTAGTTTTAACTGTTAGACAAATTACTTTAACCAGCAATGTTGCCATGTTTCCGTCTAGCCTGGGGGATTCACTGTGGAAGCGGTCAACAACAACAGTTCGATGGTGATGACGGGCATGCGGGTGCAGGTGGGCACTCAGGCCATTGAGAGGGCTCCGTCCTATGTGGAGGTCTTCGGCCGCACCATGCAGATAAACCTGACCAGAGCCCGCTGGTTTGATGTCCCCTTCACCAGAGAGGAGGCCCTGCAGGCAGACAAGAAGCTGTCCATATTCAGTAAGTGTGCACACTTGTTCTTGGTACAGCACATCAGTTTATATCCATTTATGTGAAATACATATTCATTGATAAAGGCTTTTTACCCTAAAGGACCATCCTTTCTCTCTGAACTTGCAGAACATTAAAAACAATTATCCTAAAGCATTTTATGCAATAGCTTACCTCTAAGCAATATAATGAGTATACAAATAAAGGATATATATTTATCTCGGAGCTGTACCTCTATCTTGTTTGACACGTGAACTGCTGCAGACTCTTATAACCCATCTGCTAATGTACCTTAATCTTCCTGTTCTTTTCAAAGTTGGAGCATCGGTTGACCCAGCCGGAGTCACAATGCTCGATTCAATCAAGATCTACGGGAAAACCAAAGAGCAGTTCGGCTGGCCGGAGGATGCACCAGAGGACTTCTCCTCCGCCTCGGCTAACAACGTCTGCAGTCCCAACCTGAACCAGGGCAACGGCACCACTGATGGGGACATCGCCACGCCGACCACCACCAGCGGCACTGTGCTGGAGAGGTATGAGCTTCACTTCAAGGTTTACACAGTCAACACAAGATGTTGCTGTTTACACTTCTCAATCCACTTTTAAATGCCCTAGTTTTAGTCACTTTTATCAAAACTATCTTTTATCTTTACTATTAGATATTACTTTGAATACGTCTTTCTGTTTCACTCCCTCTGGGTATTATTGCTTTATGATAATATTAGATGGTTATCTGATATAAGCTTGTATGTGATTACGTTCATTATTCATTTATTTTGTTGGATTAGCAAAAACATTCCAAACTGCTTCTCAATCTGTTTTCTAGAAAACTACAAATGTATCCTAAGATTAATAAATGTTATGATAAAAAATGATGTAGTAGATTGTACCTGTTTCTTCCACTAGCATATGGTTATCCTTCATGAGTCCAGCTCTGTAGTCTTAACACGGGGGTTGGGTTCTCTTAGGAGCATTTAGTGCATGGCTATAGTGATGTCATATTTTCTTGCATGCTTCTCGTTTGTTCAATGAATCATTTAATTCCACTTGTTCTTTCTGTGATCCTCACACTTTGTTTTTGTTCTTTTTCTTTTGCTCCCAAAAATACAATAAAAAGTTGTGAAACTGAGTCCTTATCGACCTTGGACCGGTTAGTAACTGCCCTTTCTCTGCTTGTTTGTATGGTTTGTGCCAGTGTGTGTGTGTGTGTGTGTGTGTGTGTGCATGCCTGAGACTGTGAACATGCCATGCACCATCTTCTCACTTGTACAACTACACAAACATTTATTTTTCGTGTCAAAATTCTTGCATTCAGTGTTTTAGCATTTAGATCAGCGCAGAATGCAACAGGCTGATATATTGCTTATTTAAGGCCATATCGCAGTAGGAGATGTGTTGATCCTTTTTTTTTCATTTCAGGTTGGTGGTCAACTCCCTCGAGGCTTTGGAAAGCTGCTTTGCTGTAGGCTCCTCCAGTGAAAAGGTAAATGGTCTTTGTTTCCTTTAAAACAAAAAGCTTTACATCCTGGGAGTGTTGTTGACTATATGAATATAACTCTGTGTAGGAAAAGAATAAGGTAGCAGCTCTCGAGTTGGCCACTCTACTCCTGTCCATGCCGACCCCTGCTGGTGTGCAGCAGCAAACTAAGGGACTTCTTGCCAGCCTGCACACCAGTAGAACTGCCTACCACAACCACAAGGTAATAAACACAGTCCCGTACACCAATTCAAAATCATATCATTATCATTTTCCATTTGTATGATGAAATATCTGTCCTGCAAACTACTTGATATCTGTATCAGTAATCTGATCAACCCAAAGAAAGAGCAAATCATTATTTTGTTCAAACTACTATCAGTAAAATACATAATAGACAGTGCTAGGTCATCATTTGTCAATAGTTAATCCAATGAATATGTTATTTACGAATCTGTTTGCTCATCTCGTCTACATCACAAATGCAACACGTATCTGCTCCCTCTCATCAGGATCAATCTTTGCTGAGTAACGCAGTGCAGTGTCTGAATGGCTGCAGCCGTGAGGGCAGGGAGCTCGACCCTGACGTCTTCCAGAGGCTCGTGATCACCGCCCGCTCCATTGCAATCATGAGACCCAACAACCTGGTGCATTTCACAGAAACAAAGCTCTTACACCATGAAGCTGGTAAGAGGTTAATCTGTTTGTGACAAGGCCACTGAAGCGCAATGTATGTGTTAAATGTTTCTATTTGTTGCACCATTACACTATTGCACTCAAGATGATAGAGAATGCTCTGCTGGTTAGACACTTTAAGTGGCTTTGGAGCTAAATGACCTAAACGTTTCATTTTCTGTTCTTCTAAACCTAGAAATGACAGAAGATGGGCAAAAACCAATGGATGGGGAAAACAGTAATTTCATCACACAGCTGATAAATAACTTCTGGAAGCTCCATGCCCAAAAGCCAAAGAATGCCTTTCTTGCTCCTGCCTGCCTGCCTGGTGAGTTCAGACCTTTGGGACCCCCACAAAGATATCAAGATCATCTTAATAAGGGATGTGATTGTGAAGATGAATAGTCAGCTCACGTTTAAATGTTACCTCGACACATGGCACATAATGTTTGCTTTTTATATAAGTATCAATTAGATTTTTGGTAAAGTATTAGAAAATAAGTTTCTCAGTATGTGAACCTCTTTTCTTCTCTCTCTTTCTAAGGCCTGACTCATGTGGAAGCAACAGTAAATGCCTTGGTGGACATCATCCATGCATACTGCACATGTGAACTGGATTACATAAACGTTGCATCAAAAATCTACATGCAAATGCTTCTGTGCCCAGTAAGTAGAGCTCTTAATTTCATTACAAGAATTATAAGAAATGTTTCATTCAAGGACCATTGAGTATGAATCATGATATATCATTTACCAGCACAAACTTGGAAAAAAAAAATATTTTAGGATCATTTACTGTTATTATTGCATTTGTTAATGCAAGGCTATACAATGATATGATACACAGGATCTTGAGGAAACAGGAAATTACTTATCACCATTTTTTTATCGCAATTTTATCAACTGACTTTTTGGGATTTGATCAAATTTCAGGACACATCTGTGAGCTTTGCATGTAAGCAGGCTCTGATCAGAGTGCTTCGTCCGAGAAACAAACGGCGACATGTAACCCTTCCATCGCCCCCACGCTCCAACACACCTATGGGTACGTTTTCACAGCCTTTTTTTATGTAATGCTTTTATGCATATACCCTATCTGTTGTTGTCCAATGCTTGCAAGTGGATTCAGGAAAGTTGATTTCCTTATTTCAGGAGACAAGGATGATGATGACGACGACGATGCTGACGACAAAATGCAGTCATCAGTGCTGACTGGAGGAGATGAGGGCAGACGGGAGAGTCAGGAGCAGAATGAAGTGGATCATGGCGACTTTGAGATGGTAGTGAGTAAATAGGGGCTACATAAGTCTGTGGGTTATATTTGACTTATGATTGTTAATTGGAGCCACATGTCAAGCAAGCCCCTAACATACTTATTATTTTTCTACATCTTCAGTCGGAGTCCATGGTCCTGGACACAGCAGATAATCTCAACAATGGAAATCCATCTCCTCTGGAAGCTCTGCTGGCTGGAGCCGAGGGTTTCCCGCCCATGCTGGACATTCCTCCTGATGCGGACGATGAAACTATGGTAGAGCTGGCCATCGCTCTCAGCCTTCAGCAGGAACAACAAGGTAAGCTGCCACACAATCAAACATCAATTATTAACTGAACCCGCCTGGCAGTCCCATTTAAGTCACAGACAGAACTCAACTGTCCAGAAGCTAGAACTCATTAAGGCCTTATGAAAACAGGGAAACACTGAGCTGTCGATAGCAGCTGTTGGAGATAAAACTACCAACACTATGAACACATTTTTAGGTAAAAAGTTATCATTTTGATTTTCCTATAGCTGATTTCTGCTTGGCAAAGTGTAATATCTCACCCTTATATTTCAACCGGTTATAACCTAATTAACCTAGTTTGAGCCATTGTCTAGCTCAAATGGTAGACCAACTATTTCTTAGCTGAAGCATCACTTTTTGGTGAGTGCTTCTAACATATTTCTTCACGTTTTTAGGCAGTAGCAGTAGCGCCCTTGGCCTTCAGAGCCTTGGCTTGTCTGGCCAGGCCCCAAGCTCCTCTTCACTGGATGCTGGCACCCTTTCAGACACCACCGCATCAGGTAAAAAAAACAGCTATATGATCATATGTGATCAACACCAAGCTTTATATTTATATCTGCCAGGTCGCAGTGGCTAATAAATCCTTAACATCAGACATTAAACCAATTTCTCTTAGCTAGCATTTGAATTAAAGTTGCCAAAATGACCACATATGATATTCCAAAATCAGGCACATTACCAAATATTTGGCACATTGTGATGTCTTGATTGAGTATTTAAATAGTCATTATTAATATGATAATGCCCAAATGATGTTCAACTGGAAAAAGAAGCATGAATGGCACTTTCAATGTACTGTATGCTTGATTACATTGTTGCACATCTATAAACTGATATCATGCATCCTGGCCAGATTACTGCGGTGTGTTTACTGTTGCAGCCATTGCTATGATTTCAGCCCCGGCATCTGATGATGAGGGGAGCACTGCGGCCACTGATGGCTCCACGCTGAGGACGTCTCCGGCAGAGCATGGCGGCAGCGTGGGCTCAGAGAGCGGAGGCTCTGCAATTGACTCGGTGGCGGGGGAGCACAGCGGTGAGTGATGGCACAACAGACACACATATTTTCAATGCCAGCATGATATTCAAAATGGTATACATGCATATCTGAAATCAGAACATAAAGTATCTATAAACCAAAAGGATATCAGTCTGTATAAGATTTTACATTTGACAAGATTTGACCTGTTTTACTTTAGTTTAAAGAGGTCAATTATAATGACATTCATCTGGTTAAACTCCAACCTCTATCAACATTCTGAATACACTATTTTAGATGATCATACATGGTACAGTGTCCAACATTTCCTTCCCTCACACCTCAATTTGACGTTTTGATAACTGAAACTAAAGTGTGTGTGTGTCTGTGTACACAGTGTCAGGACGCAGTAGTGCATACGGGGACACAACAGTAGAGGGCCACCCTGCAGGTCCAGGCAGTGTGAGCTCCAGCACCGGAGCCATCAGCACCACCACAGCCCAGCAGGAGGGCGAAGGCTCAGAGGGAGAAGGAGAGACGGAGGGAGACATCCACACAAGCAACAGGTCAGACAACCTGATAGCTTAGCACAACTTATCATTAAAAAGGACGTCTCAAATTGACTCCGTATCTCTCTACTATCCAAAGCCAATACCATGACCGCAGAAGAAAATAGATTTGGGAATATATTGGCTTTTAGGGTGGAATAGATTGTCATGAAAAATAACACATTAAGTTTAAAATGTCTCCTCAGTTGTAAAGGAAACAAATGTTTTACTGTTTTATTTTGTGTTTCTTGTCAGGCTACACATGGTTCGTCTTATGCTACTGGAGCGCTTGCTTCAGCATCTTTCTCAGCTCCACAACGTAGGTGGAGTCCAAGCCATCCCTTACATGCAGGTTATCCTCATGTTGACCTCTGACCTGGATGGTGAGGATGAAAAGGATAAGGGCGCCTTGGATGAGCTGCTAGCACAGCTCATTGCTGAGCTCTCCATGCACAAGAAGGTAAGTCTCCTTGTGATGAATCCTGGTTACCGTGTCGTCGTTGTTTTACTCAATCCATATGATTCCTCTGCAGGACGTTTCCAAGAAGAATGAGCGCAGTTCCATCAATGAAGTTCACCTGGTCATCATGAGGCTGCTCAGCGTCTTCATGTCTCGCACCAAGTCTGGCTCCAAATCCTCTTCTGAGGTACATCCTCTTTATTTTCTTAATGCAGTTTGGATTTCCCTCAAAGCCACCCGTTACATTTCTCTTAGAATATAATAATATTAACAACATGTACATTTAAAAAATGTAGGAGGCACCATTTAGTTTTGTTAAAAAACGCAAGTAAGACATCATGGTTTGTTCAAAGCCACGAGTAGATTGAAGTATCCATTGAAGGTATTTGCATGACTCGAGCATCCTTTTCTATGTTACTAAATGTCTTCTTTTCTTTACAGCCTTTTTTACTGTCTCTTCAAAGCTCAAACCATGTTGCTTGTACATTGTACTTCATAATGGATGCCTCCTCTTTCTCTCTTCCAGTCATCCTCGCTTATTTCGAACGCCACAGCGACGGCCTTGCTCAGCCTTGGGTCCATTGACTACTGTCTCCATGTGCTCAAATCACTCCTGGACTTCTGGAAGAGCCAACAGGGCGAAGAAGAGCCTGCCACAACCAGCCAGCTCCTCCGCCCACACACAGCCTCCTCTCCCCCCGACATGAGCCCTTTCTTCCTGCGCCAATACGTCAAGGTAACAGATTGTTACATTTGAACAAGTGATGGGTTTTGTACAAGGAATGTTCATTTAAACTTGTTGTGTTGCTCCTCCCATTAGGGACATGCGGCTGATGTGTTTGAAGCTTACTCCCAGCTGTTGACTGAAATGGTGCTCCGGCTGCCATATCAGATCAAGAAGATTGCTGACACCAACCCACGCATCCCACCTCCTGTCTTTGACCATTCCTGGTTTTACTATCTGTCGGAAGTAAGCCATTGAGTGAAAATGACTTATGTGCTTTTCCTTTTCAACCTCTGTCTTCACTTAAGACACAGATACAGCCTCTAACCCTGTGTCCCTTTTCCCTTTCAGTATCTGATGATTCAACAGACACCATTCGTCAGGAGGCAAGTCAGAAAGCTGCTGTTGTTTATCTGCGGCTCAAAGGAAAAATATCGTCAGCTGAGGGATCTGCACACTCTTGACTCCCATGTGCGCAGCATCAAGAAGCTCTGGAGGAGCAGGGCATCTTCCTCCGTGCTGGTGTGGTCACAGCCACTTCTGGCTCAGCTCTGCAGTACGACACACTCATCAATCTGGTCAGTGAATCACACATTTTATTAAGATACCTCAAAAAGAGCTTCTTTGTATCATTCATATTACATTGTTCTGTTTATTTGAGTCTGTGATGCTGCGGTCAGCTCCTTTAGGGATTGAAATGTGTGTAGCTTTCTGTGTTTAAGTGGAACTCTCTTTTCTTGGTGCAGATGGAACATCTGAAAGCTTGTGCTGAAATTGCCACTCAGAGGACGATCAACTGGCAGAAGTTCTGCATGAAGGACGACTGTAAGTGTTTTCAGATCAGCTTTTGTGACTAACAACTTTTAATGGCAGTGGTTTTAATGTGTTGTTTCTCTTCCCTCCTTTTGTTGCCTTTTCTTTTCTGTCCAGCTGTGTTGTACTTCCTGCTTCAAGTCAGCTTCCTAGTGGATGAGGGAGTTTCCCCTGTTCTTTTGCAACTGCTTTCCTGTGCCCTGTGTGGCAGTAAGGTGCTGGCCAGCTCCTCCTCCTCCTCATCTTCATCATTCTCAGGAGGAGGTTCCGGTAGTGCTGGACAGGCAGGAGCGTCTCAGTCCTCTCAAAGCAAGTCCTCCAGTAAAAAGAGCAAAAAAGAGGACAAGGAGAAAGACAAAGAGGGTAAGACACTTTCACAGACTTCCTCATAATTCATTCCAGGTGCACTATGCTCAATCCCCCCAACGGTTCTGTCTTTTTCTTGACTGTGTTCTCTTTTGGACTGTCCACAGGTGAGGGGGTTGGCAGCCAGGAGGATCAGCTGTGCATGGCTCTGGTCAGTCAGCTTAACAAGTTTGCAGACAAGGAGACACTGATCCAGTTCTTGCGCTGCTTCCTGCTGGAGTCAAACTCCTCTGCTGTGCGCTGGCAAGCTCACTGCCTGGCTCTTCATATCTACAGGTACTTTCCATCTAAATGATTGAGGCATAGACTAACAGCTAGGTTTAGTCCCAAGCTTAAGCAAACCTAGTTTACACAAGACAGCCTCTTTATTTGCTTTCCTTTACATTTAGACTGTCTTGACCTGTTTCTAGACTATTGTGATTAAACATTAGCACCCATGAACATATTATTGAAAGATGTAAGCTTAAATCATTTGTAAATGGTGACGGAACATCCTTGATATGTGAATCTCTCTATAGGAACTCCAGTAAATCTCAGCAGGACCTGCTGCTCGAACTGACCTGGGCCATCTGGCCTGAGCTGCCGGCATATGGCCGCAAAGCTGCTCAGTTTGTTGACCTGCTTGGATACTTCTCACTGAAAACCCCACAGACCGAGAAGAAGGTTTGTCAGAAGGCCTCCCACTCTTTTTTTGTACAGATGGTATAAAATGAGTTATTTGAGAGCCTTGTATCGCTGTCTGGTCTTTACCCATTGTTCACAATAATTGTTTTCTACTTACGCAATAAATAGTTTGCAGACTGTATCCATGATATATTGCTTAACACTTCTTACCCTATCTGTGTAAACCTTTTTGACATTTGGCAAAAGAAAGGCTATGGCAATAATAAAGCTTCAAAGTTTATAAAATATATATGTTCTTCCCCAGCTGAAAGAGTATTCCCAAAAAGCTGTGGAAATCCTGAGGGCACAGAACCATATCCTGACAAATCACCCTAACTCCAACATCTACACGTATGTCTTCATGAACATGCTATCTTGTTGCAAGGAAAATAAAGTTCAAGTAGTGTACATCACACACACAAACAAACGTATTGACTTGATGTTTTTCTCCTGCAGCACTCTGTCCGGTTTAGTGGAGTTTGATGGATTCTTTCTGGAGAGCGACCCCTGCTTGGTCTGCAACAATCCAGAAGTTCCATTCTCAGTATGTGCAACACAACTTCACTCAATGGACACAATCTCTAGTATAAACTAGTTTAGCAAATATTATCCAAGTGCTTGCTTCTACACACTTAAAAGTGTGCGCGGTCTAAAGTTAATTTAAACCTAAACAGTCTATTATTGTTTTAAACATTCCCTTGTTTATACTGTGTTTCCTCCAGAATATAAAGCTGTCATCGATCAAAGTGGACACCCGCTACACCACCACACAGCAGGTTGTCAAGCTCATTGGCAGCCACACCATCAGCAAAGTCACCGTGAAGATTGGTGACCTGAAACGCACCAAGATGGTCCGCACCATCAACCTCTACTACAACAACAGAACTGTCCAGGCTATCGTGGAGCTGAAAAACAAGTACGTTTCAAAAAAGATCTGCCGGCCTTTCTTCCCCTCATTTATTTTTCACTCATGTATTCATAACAGTGATTTAAAAGTGAAGTTCTAAAATACAGAGAATACATATTGGTCACAGTTTCACTTCCATTCAATTGCCTGTATGAAGTAAGGCCTCTTAACTTCACTGTCTGTTTGTAGACCTGCTCGTTGGCACAAAGCCAAGAAAGTCCAGCTGACCCCAGGACAAACCGAGGTGAAGATCGACCTTCCTTTACCCATCGTCGCATCCAACCTGATGATCGAGTTCTCTGATTTTTACGAGAACTACCAGGCCTCCACCGAGACCCTGCAGTGTCCACGCTGCAGCGCCTCTGTGCCGGCCAACCCTGGGGTCTGTGGCAACTGCGGCGAGAACGTGTATCAGTGCCACAAGTGCAGGTGAGCAGCAGGGGTCCTCCGCATGTCTGAAAGGATTTGGGAAAGTGTGGAATTATTGGAAATATTGAAGATGATTTGTATTTTAAATTGGTGTTTTTTGTCTTTTAGGTCTATCAACTACGATGAAAAAGACCCCTTCCTGTGCAATGCCTGTGGCTTCTGCAAATATGCCAGATTTGACTTCATGCTATATGCTAGACCATGCTGTGCTGTGGATCCCATTGAGAATGAGGAAGACAGGAAAAAGGTAAGCATACTCTTGTGTGAAATAGAAAGGACTCAACAGAAGGGTTGCCATTCTATCAAATCATCTTGTCTCCTCTTAGTTTGCTGAGGAAAGCAGATCTGCATCACTTCTTCACTCTGCCTCATGTCATCTTTAATGTATCATTTTCCTACAGGCTGTGACCAACATCAACACCCTGCTGGACAAAGCTGACCGGGTCTACCACCAGCTGATGGGCCACCGGCCCCAGTTGGAGAGCCTCCTGTCTAAAGTCAACGAGGCGGCACCAGAAAAACCACAGGTAAGTCACGAGGGGCCTGAACAGTACTCATTTAGTCCAATACCAGTCCAACGTTGATGATAATTAGACCTTTGAATAATAAAAAGAAGACCTCTTTGTCTACTGATACATCATAGCACGGTTATTGTTGAGATTAGACTTTCCCAAATACAATTCAGGAGATATGAATCTTTGAAAGCCTTCGGTTCCAGTAGAACAACAGTATTTCATGGCCTTTTTCTAAATCTGTTTCAGAGAACTGCCAAATATATGACTTTATGGTCAATATAGTAGAAACAGTGTTTTTATAGACTTTCCAAAGCTTTATCTGATGATGTATTTCTTTCCCCTGCATTGCTCTCAGGACGACAGTGGAGCCGGTGCAGGACTTGGTACGTCCTCTGCTAATGTGAACAGATACATTCAGCAGCTGGCTCAAGAGTACAGCGGAGACTGCAAGACGTCATTTGATGAACTCTCCAAGATTATACAGGTAAGATAGAGAGGAAAAACGGTTTCCTATTTATTTACCAAGAAACTGTTTTTCCCCTGCTCACCTATAACTCTTGCCTCTGTCTCTGTTTACAGAAAGTGCTTGCCTCTCGTAAAGAGCTCCTGGAGTATGATCTGCAGCAGAGAGAAGCTGCCACCAAGTCGTCCCGCAGCAGCAGCAGCCACCAGCCCACCATCACCGCCAGTCAGTACCGGGCTAACTCCGTGCTGGGCTGCGGCCACACCTCTTCAAACAAGTGCTATGGCTGTGCCTCAGCTGTCACGGGTCACTGTATCACACTGCTTCGTGCTCTGGCCACCAACCCGGCCCTCCGGCAGATCCTGGTCCTCCAGGGTCTCATCCGTGAACTGTTTGAGTATAACCTGCGGCGAGGTACAGCTGCCATGAGGGAGGAGGTGCGACAGTTGGTCTGTCTCCTCACCAGGTATGTCCCTTCCTCACCTATTGGTTTATTAGGGTTGAATAAAAGTTGAGACATTTGCATAACTTTTACCTAGTAGCTGAACGTGGTACTCAAGATTGGGTGATGGTTATGGTACCCATCAGCGTGTGAAAGAACACCGCAGATTCACTCTTGGTTTGAAAGTAGCTTTGTCTGCACTGCGTTTGTATGTAAACAGTGTATTGCAGTGATGATTCAACATCATTCTTCTATATTGTCCTGCTTTAGAGATCATCCAGAGGCCACCCAACAGATGAATGACCTCATTATCTCCAAGGTGTCCGCTGCTCTCAAAGGCCACTGGGCCAATCCTGACCTGGTATGTCTCACTTGGAGTTACATTTCATTCATTAAAATACTTTCTTTTGGTAACGTTTTACTAATGATATCATTTTTTGTTTCCAACAGGTTAGTAATCTGCAGTATGAAATGCTGCTGCTCACAGACTCTATTTCTAAAGAGGGAGGATGCTGGGAACTACGGTTACGTTGTGGTAAGCCTTTTTTTTCCACTTAGCTATCATAAATCTGAATTCTGTTATCAAAGTAATTTTGTCTGGTTGTCTTTTCGGTCTTTGTCTAACAACATTGTGGTTTTGTTCTCCTTGTAGCCCTCAGTCTGTTCTTGATGTCGGTGAATATAAAGACGCCTGTAGTGGTGGAGAACATCACTCTCATGTGCCTGAGAATCCTGCAGAAGCTGATCAAGCCCCCGGCTGCCACTAGCAAGAAGAACAAGGTACATGTGCCATAACTCTGCCATTCAGCTACTGCTCACTCATAGCTCTGCAGTGCTAGCTTGAAGGACTTTGGACCAGTTAGTGATTTAAAACATGGAAATACCAGTCTATTATTATTATTATTTATATATATATATATAATTTTTTTTTTTGATTTTTTTAAATACAGCAGTCTAAAAAATGTTAAAATTTGTATGTGGTGTAAGTGAGTGACCACTTGGTTGTTTCATGTTTCCTTACACAACACTATGTTTGCTTTTGGTTATAGGATGCTGCTATTGAGTCTCTAACCACGGTCAGGCCCTACAGTAATGAAATCCACGCCCAGGCCCAACTCTGGCTCAAGAAGGACCCCAAAGCATCTTATGAAGCCTGGAAAAAGTGTCTCCCAGCAAGATGTAAGTGCCATGTCTGAACAAATATAGCAGTGTAAAAGGATGTTCAGATTAGTTTTTCCGTAATAAATCAAATGTCACGATAATAAGCTAATTACTGTTGATTTTACTTGATAACACAGGCCAGGAAAATGTGTCGAAGCCTCAGGGGAAGACTGAGCTGCGCAGGCAGTACCTGTTGGAGAAGTATGTTTGGAAGTGGAAGCAGTTCATGAGGTCCAAAAAAGGTGAAGGCCTCTTCCCTCGTCTGCTCAAACTGAGCCACAACAACTGGCTGCGACAGGTAATAAAAACTAAAGTTTTACAGTCCTGTTTCAAGAAATACTAGAGTTCTGCTTGTTCTTATTCGTGTCAAAAGTGCACGTGTACATATTTTCTTCAGGAATCAAATGAGCCAGAAATCTGTTTTTAAAATTGAACTAATATATATATCTTTATATTTACAAACATGTTAAAACATCTTGTTCAAATACAATTGTTTTACTCAAGTTTTGTTTGTTGCAGGTCCTTTTCACACCTGCCACTCAGGCAGCCAGACAGGCAGCCTGCACCATTGTGGAGGCCTTAACCACGATCCCCAGCCGCAAGCAGCAGGTGCTGGACCTTCTCACCAGGTAGGAGCCTCCAACAAAACAACAGCTAGCAAAACAAACATCTCAATATGCAGAATCCAGAAAATGCATTAACTGTTATTCGATTACTCTTAAGATTTCCTTATCATTGAAAGTCTTTCTATTCAGTATGATTGTGATGGAAATATTTTACAGAAATTGCTTCTGAGTCTTATGAAAAGCTTTCAACATGAAAATGGTGTAGAGCGTCAACGTTTTGACTCAACTTTTGCCCTGACTGTAAAGTGACTCTTTCTGTGTGTGTCAGTTACCTGGATGAGCTGAGTGTAGCTGGAGAGTGCGCGGTGGAGTACCTGGGTCTGTACCAGAAGCTGATCAAGCCGACACACTGGAAGGTTTACCTGGCAGCCCGCGGGGTCCTGCCCTACATCGGTAACCTGATCA
Source organism: Dissostichus eleginoides (assembly GCA_031216635.1). Classification (NCBI taxonomy): domain Eukaryota; kingdom Metazoa; phylum Chordata; class Actinopteri; order Perciformes; family Nototheniidae; genus Dissostichus; species Dissostichus eleginoides. The sequence goes on from CM062267.1 coordinate 25,152,356, forward strand.
CCAAGGTAATGGCCTGAAAGTTCCAGACAAAATCATTTTAATTGATGATAAACTCAGCGTTTTGCATAAGTGCCACTGGCTTCCATCAGTTTCATTGTTTTGTTACAAGGAAATGTATTAAAAATTAGATCTTTCATTTTAAGAACATAACATTCATTCTGTTGCTTTAGAGTTACCCCTATATTCAGAAGATCTAGCAGAGAACACTGGACCTTATAACTGTATTTATTCTGTTTGCAGGAAATCGCCAACCTGCTGGCTCTGGAGGAGGCCACACTGAGCACAGACCTGCAGCAAGGCTACGCCCTCAAGAGCTTGACTGGTATGTTCAATTTGACATGACAATGTATTTTGTGGTTTAGATGACAATTTAGATCTTTTTTTATTTGAGCCTGAGTTTCTTGAATGTTTTGATGACCTTTTTTGAATAGTTAAATGATTTGTGTGTTTGGTGCCGCTGCAGGGTTGCTCTCTTCTTTCGTGGAAGTGGAGTCCATCAAGCGGCATTTCAAAAGCCGGCTGGTCGGCACGGTGTTGAACGGCTACCTGTGTCTGAGGAAACTGGTGGTGCAGCGCACGAAGCTCATCGACGAGACTCAGGACATGCTGCTGGAGATGCTGGAGGACATGACAACAGGTCTGCACTGACTCCAGTTCAACACACCTATTTATTTAACCATCGTTCTGGTTCTACTGCATGGTTTGCTGCTTTTAGTGATTCTTTGCTTTGATTCTAACGAAAAGATTAAATAAATCCAATCCAAGTATTTCTTTGCTGCTAAGGTAAAGCATGAATTATAATCTGTTTAGTATCATGTACGTTTTAAAAACATGAACATAATGCATCTTGTTGTGTGTTCCTAGGTACTGAGTCTGAAACAAAGGCATTCATGGCAGTGTGCATAGAGACTGCAAAGCGGTACAACCTGGATGACTACAGGACGCCTGTCTTCATTTTTGAGCGACTGTGCAGCATCATCTATCCTGTAAGTTAACTCTAGTCTACTATGTTGCATTTTTATGCACATTTCATACAGAAGAAGAAAATGTTTTAATGTTCAGTGTGACTGTATCTTCGTCTCAAGCTTGTTTGTTCCTTTGTGTTTAGGAGGAGAATGAGGTGACCGAGTTCTTTGTGACCCTGGAAAAAGATCCTCAGCAGGAGGACTTCCTGCAGGGCCGCATGCCAGGAAACCCCTACAGCAGCAACGAGCCTGGCATCGGCCCCCTGATGAGGGACATCAAGAACAAAATCTGCCAAGACTGCGACCTGGTGGCGCTACTTGAAGACGACAGTGGCATGGAGGTAAAATGTGTATTTTAGGCTGCTCTAAAAAACAGTCTTCCTAGTTTTAATATGAGCGTTTTATCAAACTCTTAACTGTTTGTTAGTGAATTCTAAAAGCTGACCTATTGTTTCCTGTCCCCACAGCTTCTGGTGAACAACAAAATCATTAGCTTGGATCTGTCAGTTGCAGAAGTCTACAAGAAGGTCTGGTGCCCTACAAATGAGGTAAATAATTGGTCATTTTTAGGATTATTTTGCACATTGTCATTAAATGCTTGCAGTACTCTGGATAGTAATGTAATAATGCAATTCCTACCCCCCCCCCCCCCCAGGGTGAGCCAATGAGGATCATCTATCGAATGAGAGGTCTGCTGGGAGATGCCACTGAGGAGTTCATAGAGTCACTGGACTCGACCACAGGTTAGATTTACATTTCATTTACTGTATAATAGTCTAAATATCACATGTATTAATGCTGTTAACCTATGAGTAAGCATTAGCCACAGGAACATGCTCTTTGCCATCACAAGTACTCCATACCTACTTCATATGATGTAAAAGATCTATGTGAAATCTCTTAATCCAGTTGAGTACAAATGGTTTACCTGGCCTTATTACAGATGAAGAGGAGGATGATGAAGAGGTGTACAAGATGGCAGGAGTGATGGCACAGTGTGGAGGACTGGAGTGTATGCTCAACCGGCTGTCTGGAATCAAAGATTTCAAACAAGGACGACATCTGCTCACCGTAAGCAGACTGAAAGTCTTTGGGGAATGTTCATGAAAAACAATTAGAGTTTGATGAGATTCAGCAATCCCTCGTGCAGTTTTCATAAATACCAACAGTGCAGCAGCTTTGACAACATGTGTTTCCTTCACAGGTTTTGCTGAAGTTGTTCAGTTACTGTGGGAAGGTGAAGATCAACAGGCAGCAGCTGGTCAAACCAGAGATGAACACACTCAACGTCATGCTGGGAACTCTGAACCTGGTGAGTGTTCACTGACTGTGTAACATTGTGTTGTTTCATCCATTACATACAAATCGTGCAATCTTAACCAGGCTTGTATAATGCAGTTTATCAGTTTAAGGGTTTAAGAAACCTTAAGTTTGAATGTCCTTTATCCTATCAGGCTTTAGTGGCAGAACAGGAGAGTAAGGACAGTGGTGGAGCCTCCATAGCAGAGCAAGTTCTGAGCATCATGGAAATCATTCTGGACGAAGCCAATGCGGAGATTTCAGAGGACAAGGTAAGACTCTACAGCAGATTCATCTTTGGAGTTAACATTTGAGGCCATCAATATATCAAAGCCTGTACAAATGTATGCTTATCCTTCTAACGGGAACTATTTGTTCTTCTGCAGGGTAACCTCCTGCTGACAGGAGACAAGGATCAGCTGGTCATGTTGTTGGATCAGATCAACACCCTGTTCGTGCGCTCAAACCCCAGCGTGCTGCAGGGTCTGCTGCGCATCATCCCATACCTGTCCTTCGGGGAGCTGGAGAAGATGAGGATCCTGGTGGAGCGCTTCAAACCGTGTTGCAGCTTTGACAAGTGGGCCCCACTTCACTTTATCTCAATTTTAATAATGGATAATGTTTAGGTCTTAATGGATAGAAAAAACACTTGTTACAAAGATGTGTTACATATCAAACCAGGCTGATTTCAGACAGATGTTGTGCTACTCTGAGAACCTTTTCTATTGAGTGTTTGGGTATTACTGCTTGTGATGAAGTAGTACTGACCCCTGGCTTTTATTTCCTAAGGTACGACGAGGAGCATAGTGCAGATGACAAGGTGTTTTTGGACTGCTTCTGCAAAATCGCTGCTGGGATCAAGAACAACAGCAACGGCCATCAGCTGAAAGATCTTATCCTCCAGAAGGGAATCACACAGAGTGCACTGGACTACATGAAGAAACATATCCCCAATGCCAAAAAGTAGGTCTCCTCACCTTCACCTCATCTTTAACTTAGAGTCTATCAATGCCTTTGATGAATGATAGATCTGTTCTTGTTTGTCTTGCCCTGCACTCTCTTCAGTCTGGATGCAGATGTCTGGAAGAAGTTCCTCTCCAGACCAGCTCTTCCCTTCATTCTCAGATTGCTCCGGGGTTTGGCTACCCAGCACCCCCCCACACAGGTACGAACTATTGTTGATGTTTCTGTGTATGGTGGGTTACTACAAGATAAACCATGTAAACCCATTTGACCCGGCTCTATACAACAGCATTAACACATTTTGGGACTATTTGACTGAATGTCTTCTTATCTTCTGTTCAGGCGCTGATAGGCACAGATTCAATTACCAACTTGCACAAGCTGGAGCAGGTTTCCAGTGACGAAGGCATTGGCACGCTGGCAGAGAACCTTCTGGAGGCCCTGAGGGAGCACAGCGATGTCAACCTGAAGATTGATGCAGCCCGCAGGGAGACCCGATCTGAAAAGAAGCGCATGGCTATGGCCATGAGACAGAAGGCCCTGGGAACCCTGGGAATGACGGTACTGTTTCCTTTTTTCACTCGTTTTCCCCTATTTTTCTCTAATACATTTATTCTCCACTTTATTTAAAAGCTGTTTTTTGTTATCTCTACCTCTGTCACTAAATGGTGTGGTTTATTTGCCTTTCAGACCAATGAGAAGGGTCAGGTGGTGACTAAGACCTCGCTGCTGAAGCAGATGGAGGAGCTGATCGAGGAGCCGGGCCTGACCTGCTGCATCTGCAGAGAGGGTTACAAGTTCCAGGTATACGTCTAGCATCAGGAGACTGATTTGTATCTGTACTAAGTAGGACTTCCTGTACACTGACTCACCTTGTAGTGTTTTATATTCATGTTTCTCTCTTTGTCTCTTTTTTCCCAGCCAACCAAAGTCCTGGGCATTTACACTTTCACAAAGCGTGTGGCCTTGGAGGACTTTGAAAACAAGCCTCGGAAGCAGCAGGGCTACAGCACTGTGTCGCACTTTAACATAGTCCACTATGACTGCCATCTGGCAGCTGTCAGGTAGCAACAGACACCGTTATGAACCTGCCAAAGTGTTAAATGCTCTTTTTAAATGTTCGGGGCAACCTCCCTTTTCTTTCATTCTAATTTGATGTTTTATTGTTCTTTTCCTCTGGGGCAGGCTGGCTCGTGGGCGAGAGGAGTGGGAGAGTGCTGCCCTCCAGAACGCCAACACCAAGTGCAATGGGCTGCTTCCTGTGTGGGGGCCACATGTGCCAGAATCAGCCTTCGCTACATGCTTAGCCAGGTAAGGTCATGCATCAGCACACAGAGTAAAACGTTGTGTTGCACAGAGAAACCCATTCTGACTTGTCTCTGTTGCACAGACACAACACATATCTGCAGGAGTGCACGGGCCAGCGGGAGCCAACCTACCAGCTGAACATCCACGACACCAAATTGCTGTTCCACCGCTTTGCTACCGAACAGTCGTTCAGCGTGGACACGGGAGGAGGAGGACGAGAGAGCAACATCCACCTCATCCCCTACATCATCCACACGGTGCTCTACGTCCTCAACACGTATGTTTCTGACTCCTCTGTCCCAACGACCAACTGCTGGACACACAAACTAAAAGTCAGCCTATATTTGTAGTTTATGTTTCACTTATCTCCTTTCTCATCTCACTCCGTCCTGCAGTACAAGGGCTACATCCCGGGAGGACAAGAACCTGCAGAGTTTCCAGGAGCAGCCGTGTGAGAAGTGGGTGGAGAGCTCCTACGATGTTGAGGGTCCGCACTATTTCACCATCCTGGCCATGCACATCATGCCGCCTGAACGCTGGAGGAATTCACGTTTATACTTCCTACGGAGGCTCCTGGTCAACGCACATGTCCGCAAGGTCTCGGCAGTCTGCACCAACAAGTACGACTCTTCGTTTTATTCACATTTCTTCATTTGCCTGTCCATAATGTTTTCGTAGTGCGCAGGATTACCAACTGCAATAATGAGAACTGCCTTTCTGTCAATAAAACGGTATTGCTGTGTACTGTAGTTATGATTTTAATTCAATTAAAATGTTTACATTTGTTTTAATCCTTTTCTTTCTGAATGTCAGACTCACAGATAAATCACCAAAGGAATATGCAGTGTATCGCTCGCCTCTTCTCTTCTGGGCCCTGGTGGATCTTGTCTACGACATGTTCAGGGTAATATAAATGCGTCAAAACTACAAGCATTATCCAAATAATAATCTGCCATGTATATGTTATGGTTCTGGTCGGGATGCTTTGATCGATTGGTGCTCTGATGTTGGTCACGTCTTTGATATCTCCTTAAAGTTGCAAATAGTAACAGCTAACTTTAATGTTGACACGAAACCTTTGAAGTTAGTCGAGACCTTTTTTTCTTCAATCAGTCCTCCTGGGGTTATATATGATAACTCCTTTATTTCCACTGTAGACATGACCTGCAGTGATTCCTCTCCCTGGCCTTCACTTCATTTCTCCTTCTCCTCTTTGGCTTACAGAAAGTTCCCACCAGTAACACAGAGGGGGGCTGGTCCTTCTCGCTGGCAGAGTATGTCCGTCACAACGACATGCCCATCTACGAGGCCTCGGAGCGCGTGCTGAGGGCCTTCCAGGACGAACTCATGCCCGCTGAGTCCCTGTCAGAGTTCTGTGATGTTGTAGGTCAGTATACAAACACACCTGATGACTAAACAACTGCCTTCATCAACATCTAAAGCTTCAGAGATGATTCTGTACATTACTCTCCTGGGATGGTCTCTGATTGGACAGCATAAGAATGTTTTGTGGTTCTGGATCAAAATCCCTAACAATTATCTTCAAAAGTGAATAATGGAGCCGATTGTTTTTTTTATATATGAATGATCCTGTTGGAAAGGAAAGACTATCACAATGTTTATATATATTTATTTGACCTTTTATTCTGGATTACTTTATTCACCATAGTTTTTTATTCTCTTGGAGGAATGTTTAAAAGAAAGTTGCATATCCTATATTTGATCAAACAAATGTTTTGTTCACGTAATGTATGGTAAAGTATTTTAAGTTACATTTGATTATTTATTTATTATTATTTTGTGAATGTGATTACGAAAGGTCCTTTTCCTCCTTCAGGTCTTCTCTCTGAAATCCCAGACCCCGACCTCTTCCTGCAGGATCTGTTGAACTCTTTGCCCTGAAGGCCAACCTCCACCCACACCCCTCCAAAACAACCCTGCAAATAAAGTTGGAACACCTACCAACTGAAAAAAAAAAGATTTTCTCTTTTTACACACCGACACAAATGCTGAGGACACACACAGAGTACACACTTTCCCCTCCTACTCACCTTTCCCTCCCCCAAAGACATCTTCAAATTCACTTTAAGCAGAAACTATGTGTAGTCTATGAATCATCCACTTTGAAACATCTCTGTAACGTTTAACACAAAAACACAATGCTATTAAAGGGTAGGGGGAACACACTTAAACAGTATTCACGCGTTTCCCCTCTGATTCAGAATGCTAAGGTAACAATTATGAAAAGGTTGAAGCAAGAGATCGGGGACGCTTTCCATTAACGTTATTGCAAACCACTTGTGAATTCTGTTTTAGGGTGGACATTATTTTGGCTTTCAAACCCCTCCCCCTCCTCCCCTAATGTTTGGGTGCATTGTTAAGGTAACTAAAAAGAGTTGGGATTCGACCCACCACGTGTTAAGAGTGGCATTTGATTTTATCTTGTTTTACTTTTTCTTTGTTTGGTTGAAGTTTGTTTTTGGTCAGGCTTTTTAAAATGACAGATGGTTTCAGTGTCTCATGGTTGCTAAGCTAACCTTTCCTTTTCTTCGGGGCTCTTGCTGTTTGTTCTTCATGTAGGTTCAAACTGGATATGAGTGATGGACAGAAAGAGGTGTTTGATTTAGTGTGTGTGTGTGTAAGGTTTCTTTTATCAACCTCAGAAGTCAAATGAAAAGAACGACGAGTAAAAGTGTTTTTTTGTTCTTTTTCCATAAAGCTATGCCTTTGTGACAAAGTGAATTTTGGACTTGTGAAAGATTCCATCTGTTGCAACGATCGATGACACCTGTCTAAATGAATAATAAAACAGACCTACATTATATCCTTAAACACTTTTCTTTGACTAATTGTTGTCGTCTGTCGGACTTCTTCCTCAGCAGTTTCTTCATTGCTCGGGCCAGAACTCCTGTGTCAATCCCAAAACCAGATTTCTGGAAAACAAAGGTTGATCCTCTGCGATCGATGTTCATCTTGCAGACGGCCTCCTGTACCTGAGAGCTGAATGCATGGTCATTTTCACGCTGCTACAATGTTCAACTGATGCTGAATGTCTGCTTTTTGAATTTAGATTATGATTAATAAAGCCACAATAATTACAAATCAGACCCAGGGTAGCCTCTTCTGTTCACACACGTTCTACATTTAAACTGCACACAAAGGACTTTTAACACGGATGACATTTCAGTTTAATTCTTCTGCCTTCATGGGACATTTGAATAGAAAAGAGAATCGATAATGTTTAGCAACAACTGAGCTTTTCTTACCTTGTAAAAAGATTCTGCTTTGAAAAAAGCCAATGAGACGGTCGTGTTTAGATTATAAGCCTCGATTTAAGAAACCTTGGCAGCTGGTTGAAGTTAGGATAGGTCGTCTGACAGATTTTGGCAAAGCCAGGATAACAAATGTGATGTCAAGATGCATGCAGATTTGGGTAAGTGGGTAATTACTAGTTTATTCAGTTTTTTAGAATTATATTTAATTAAACATCTACTGCGGTTAATTATCTTAGGGTTTAATAATAGCTTTAAAACATATTTCTTCAAAATATATCTGTCATGAATTGATTTTAAAACGGCCACCAGAGGGCGATACGCATTAAGACATGAATTTGTAACTCCCTATTTCCAACCTGTAAACCAAATATAAGCTCCTCTGATATAGTATGCACGTAAGCTGAACACAATCATTGTTAAGTTTATGTATTTTCAACTCTAACAGCAAAAGTTAAGAAAACAATATCAATTTATTTTGTACTTATATGAAAGCAGATATTGCACATGTCAATAATGGCTTGCAGCAACACAATTTCTATAACATCTCAACACAATGTAAAAACATTTACAAAACAAAGTATGCATTGGCATACACATTTCCCCTTTATACAAAGGATTATGGCTTTAGTTTAACAAAACCTCTTCAACATGGTCTATTGGAGTCTTAAGGAGCAGTTAAGGCAAAGGATGCACAATTTATGGTCTCATTGTGGACCAATAACTTCAGTGTTTATGGTATACATCTCACATCTTTTCCACTAACTGTGGAGTGAAAATACCAAACAAGATTTGGATTTAAAGTCCTCTTTCCATCTGAAAAATACTTTCCATTTGGAGCCCCTTCTTGTCAGCACTTTGAAGACGCACATACACACAGTCCCACATCTCATTGCATCTCGTCTTCATGTCTAGTTATTCTCACTGGCAGCAGAGGGGGGCCACGTCCTCGGCAGGTGAGGGGAACAGCCGCAGGGCCTCTCTGGAGGATTTGCTGTAGCCGTTTTGGAAGATCAAGGCCTTCTTCACCGTGAAGAAAGAGACCGTCTTGTCCCACACGTCAGCGCTGGAGACCCCAGAGTTGAGCTGGCTCTCCAGGGCTGAGCGAAGCCTCACCGCTCGGTCCGTGCACTTCCTCTCCAAAACCATCATCTTACACAGGCTGAGGATTAAAAGGAGAAACATCAGGTTAATGCTGGATACATAGTGTTTGTTTACGAAATTCAAGAAAATCTCCCTTCCCAATAGTGAAGCAAACACAAGCTGTCTTTCCTTTGCGGGGCTCCCAGACTAAAAAGAATATCATTTTCAACTCAATAGTCTTTTCCAAATGAGTGTATTAATACTTTAAAAAGTTTGAAAATATAAAAACTGTTGTTCTCTTTTCCGTACTCTTGTGTGTGGAGGCAAAACTCTCAGAGACAAAAATCTTAAAAACTGTTCAAATAAAAACACATTTACAATATGGGTCAGTGCTAAATTGGTGGTGAACTGTTCCTTCAATAGATAACTTTGATCATCTGCCTCATAGCTTAGTCTTTCATTCAATATTGATTGAAAGTTCTTGGTCAATGAAATTCCTGCATCATCGCACGGTAACACATCCAAACTAAGAAAATCATCCCCATGACCTCAGAGTGACCTTGAGTGAGATAAAGGAAACAAATGTGTCAAATGAACTTCTACAGATGAGTTTTGTGGATCTGAGCTTACGTTGTGTGCTGGTCCCTCATGGTGAATATCAGATAGTGTCCAGTCAGTCGGGAGCGTTCCGAGTTATGATTTTTCCCACCACGACCTCGTTCCTTTTTATACTCATACCAACTTTCCCATCGATTTAATGTGATGCTGGTTCTCACACTGTTTGGCCAATCATAAAGCAGTGTTATGACAATAGGATGTGAATGAATTAGTTGAATTCATGGGGTACAATGGCCCAAATCCAAACAAACAGGTGGGAGGGGCCCTTCGTTGTCCTGTTGTCGCTCAGCTGATGCTCCACAGCGATGGAGATATCCTTGTCATTGTGTCGACTGGGAGTGATATGTGGTGGGAACATGGAGGAAAATGTCAGCCTGAGGTCGTCCTACATGGAGGAGAAGTTCGCCCATTCAACAACCTGGTGGAGAGAGATGTTCCGATGACAGACTGACAATCAACTTCCATTTTTGGTCAAAAATTGATGAAATGTTCAAAAATGCATGTCTTTCCTAAATCCGAATAATACAAAATTATCACAGTTTCAAATTATTATAATCTTTTTTCCTTAGGCTAATATTTTAATCCTTAATATGTGTGTTTTTTTCCCTATATTCCACTTTTTACAACTTTTCTTTGCTCACACAAGTTTACATTTGTAAGCCCACACTGTAAAATAAACTTCATCAAACTATCCACAAGTTTCACACACACTCCCTAGTCTTCTTTTTAACTTTCTGTCTCTATTTCATCCTCTCCAATTCTCACAGTGAGCGTCTCCCATGCTTGATTGGCTGACAATAGCATACGATCCGTCCAGATGGTGTGCCTGGAAGCCCTGCCGACAGAACTGTGTTCCTGGGTGTGTGTGTGTGTGTGTGTGTGTGTGTGTGTGTGTGTGTGTGTGTGTGTGTATGTGTGTGTATTTGTATGTGTATTTTTTCCTGGGTGTGTGTGTGTGGGGAAGGGAGGGTGGGTGGGAGTGGGTCGGTCACACAATCTTTGTTCGATGGGGCACACTTCCTTTGTGCAGCCGGCCTCAGTGTCATTAACATTGAAGTGTGGGAAGCCTGGGACCACAGCGGCTCCCACGTTCCACACAGGCAGGAAGGGAGCGTGTGACTGAGACGTGGCCAGTAGCAGCAGGTCAGCCAGCTGTGTGTGTGTGTGTGTGTGTGTGTGTGTGTGTGTGTGTGTGTGTGTGTGTATGTGTGTGTGGGAGAGAAAGGGAATGAGGGGCTGTCTGTAAGAGTATGTGAGGGTTTGCCTGATGTGTGAACCTGTGCTGGGAGTGTGGAGGCTGTTAGGATGTTTATGGTTGAAGCACTCTTCTTCTCCCACGGGTCAAATCATCTCACCTACGGTCAAATTGAAGTGGACAGACTGAACTTCAAAAGCATGCCAGCCTCTTTTGAGTCCTTTAGTCAAGCAAAATATCCAGTGTCAGTATTGATTTGTTTCAGTGACACTTTAAAAGCAGAGTTTGCAAAGTGCTTTGACAGATGAAAAAAAAACAGGGTAAAAGGTAATATATTATATAACAACAGAAAGCTTAACAGTAAGGCCTCCAAAGCACGACCAAATTAAGATCAAGATGCAGAGATATAAAAGAGAAATGACAAATTATGGTGAAAGATAACCATCAAGAGATGTTATTTACAATTGTATAATTTACAGTTGAACCAGAAGGTCGGTCATTAAACTGTGATAAGTATTTACATTTGAATAATTATGATCTCTAAAATTCACCTGACGCCACCTTGCCCACACAAAACCCAAAAGAAAAGAACATTTAAAAAAACGGTATCATATTAAAGAACCAATAAATAATGGAAACAGTATGTGGGTCAAACAGAAATATGAATGTAAGAGTCCACATGTGATTCTTTTCCTCATCAAGTACATTTTATTTGAGTCACAAAACCTACACAGAGTCACTTTTTCTTTTCATCTCTAAGACATCTCAACTGTTGCACAGCTCCACGAGAAAGTCTGCCGTGTCAAACCGGTGGAAGTGGCTGCATGTTGGCCTTTTCTAATGCTTGGCCCTCTGTAGCTCCCACGTGTGCCTGGTGGCGGAGGCACTTTGTGCTCAATTACGTGGCGGTTGAGATGACATGAGCCAGCGGCGTGCTTCCCTCTGGGGTCACCACTTTCCCATATCAACACAAGCACTGGGTCAGTCTCCCAGCTACCCCCCCACTTCCCCCCGCCCCACCCCGGGCTCTTTTCTCTCTCAGTCTATTCCTCCACCTGCTCCCCGGAGACACACTCATTGTCCGCGCGGCTATAAACACTTCATTGAGCATGTGGCAGCCCTGCGTTGCTCAAAGCCCTTCCCAGCGCTCTCATTGGCCGAGGGACTGTGAGAAACTCCAACAAGCCCAAGACCCACACATTCATATGTAGATTTGAGAGTATAAATACAGGGCTGAGCCAGAGGAGAAGGCAGTTCAGACTCAACTGACTCTTCACAGTGAGCAGGAAACGCTCTTACTCTACAACTATGGCACCCACTGTTTTTGGACAAGCAAGCTACACTAAGGAACACATTGCTCCTGCTCATAAGGTAAATTGATTTCTGCAAATTCACATAACCTTATTGTTGAATAGTTTTCATATGATATCAACAAAAAGTTGTATTCTGTATTCTAAATGTTTTTTCTTCTTCTTTCTTCAGCTGAGAAAGCCAATGGTAGAGAAGCTGCGCAGAGACCGCATCAACACCAGCATCGAGCAGCTGAAGTCCCTGCTGGGCCCGGAGTTCGTCCGGCAGCATCCCGACTCCAAGCAGGAGAAGGCAGACATCTTGGAGATGGCCGTGGCTTATCTGAGAGTCTGGCAGAAGCAAAGAGCCAGCAAGTCCTCTGGCATGGTGCCGGCCGGCGACGGGTACTCCCGCTGCGTGCAGGAGGCCGTCAGCTTCCTGTCCCACTGCGAGGTGCAGACCCAGGCCCACCAGCGGCTGCTCAGCCACTTCCAGGGCCTGCAGGGGTCCAGCCCCCGCAGCCTCTCCCCTCCTGGCTCCCCGCTCCATCAGGTCAGCTCCAAGGGTGTGAGCCAGGCCAGCAGTGCCCTGTGGAGGCCCTGGTAGGATGGAGGCAGCATCACTTCCACCCTCAGAGATCTACGTCTGTGAACGTCATGGACAGAAAGTTAAAGACTCACTGAAGTCTGATCCCTTCTGCTCTGGCAGGAGTTTCAATGTTGTTTAGTGTTGAGGCGAAATGGGCACAATGTGCCGGTACTCCTTTGGAAAGACTGAACATATACACCATGTGTATACACATTATGCACTTTATTTATTTAAAGCGCTTATTAATCTGCGATTGTGTTAAATGTCCCCATGGGTAAACAGTACTTGTTTGTTTGTTTTGCAAACGTCACTGAATGATCTTGTTGTAAAACCCACATTGGGTTGAAAGTCTTATTGTCTGAGACACTGTTTGATTAATGTGTTTACATGCTGTCTATCTGTGATACTGAGTATCATTGACTGATCATTTTCATCAGCTTGTTTTGATGAATCAACGACATCCCATAAATGGATCCCATGGATCCACTTTCATTGTAAATCTTTTTATGATTACTTGATTCTGACTATGTGTAACCGTCATTTGGCCTATGTGTGAAGGAGTGTTTGAACTGTTCCTGATGGATGTTTTTTCATCTTCAAGTGAATACCTTTTATAAAGGCATGTTATGTTGACATCAATCTTTTTACTAAAAGAATCGGTTTAATTGCTTCATTGAGAAGTATTATTGTGAACTTGCAAAATAAATTGAAAACTTCACATGAAGTTTTGCTAAATATAAACAATTGTTGTGGCCTTCGCTTTCTCTTAAAAAATCAAACTGTAAAGAGGACAACATTTACAGAAATGTCCCACATAAAACTGTTGTGTGCCGCTGACATTGAGCCTTGAAAGTCAGAATGAATAATTAATGAATTCTTTGAAAGCATGTAGTGTTTTTTTGAAGTCAGAGTTTACAGCTTACAGCTTCAACTCAGCAGCATCTCTTATGTGCCTTGCTCAAGGGAACAAGAGCATATAAATCAAGGTTTGGTTCCTGTAGCAGTATTCTTAGATAATAATAATAATGTGCAACTTTGTCAGCTAATCATCCTAGTTTATTTTAACTTTAGCATTAAGTTGCCATCAGGCCCTATACTGTACGTCAGTGTTCATATATTAACAGTTGACACAATTTGCTTTGTATGTCTTCTTAAATGACAATTTCAAGTATTTATTGTGGAACCAATGCAAAATCAACTAAATTAAATCTTACAGATCTTGATAAAATGCACATTTAAACGAAATTGAAAGTCTTACATAAGATAATAGGGTCTGACATGATTGACGACTGATTATTCATTTTTAGTGAATATATTTGAATGACCTGATTTGCTTTCATCCTATAAGTTTATGTTCATTTATTTCAGAAGGCACACTAAGCATGAATTAACATAAGCACTTTTCGTCAAACAGGCTCTAACATCAGCACTCCCTGTCAGATTGATGGTATTTAACACCTGTATACTTTAGGGAAAGTTTTAACTTTTAATCTTACTCCCCATATTTCCCATGGGATTATTAAAGTGTCATTTTATCTGACCTTACTGGTGCACAGGTGTTAAAAAAATGGAAAAAACTGGGGCGTGGAGGGAGCCCCCCCCTCACATGCCCCACTTCTGTTGTGGTGGTCGTGGCATGCTGTCTAGTGCTTGAATTATGTCTGAAGTGCCACAAAAGTCTTTCACAACTATTTGTGTGTGCAGAAGTTGTGGAGAATGTGGCATGCCTGGGACTTTCTCAGGGTCTAGTTGGCCAGGCCAGATGGTCTGGCTGAAGCTGCCTCCCCTCCCCCTTCAACAGGAGATCAAACACCGTAGCTAATGTGATGTGTAACAAGACACACTTCTTTTGTTCCTGTCTCGGGGCCAGTGAATAGGCACAGAGTGTGGGAAACGGGAGATATCACACTCACAGAGAGATGGCTGACGGGAAGCCTCTCTGCGCCGCCGCAGGTCTGAGCATTGGTCGAGACTTTATGGCAGGAATTCAGAGCTCTCAGGCTGTTGGTGGGAGGGGAACTCGTCTTCACACACACTTGTAGACAAAGACCCCCAGCAGCCGTGTAGTGCACACTAACTCTGAGAAGGGGCACAAATTCACACAAACATGTATACAAAGAAATCAATCGAGAGGAGAGGAAAATAACACCAAACATTGACGTGTCATGAGAGATTGGCCATTTTTATGCTTTTAATTTCTGCTGCAAATATGACAAGATAGCTACAGACATGCTGGAAGATATATATATATAATATATATATATATATATATATATATAATATATGTTAATTAAGTACACCTGACACAACCTCGATCCTGTTTTGATAATGGGCTTTATAAATACACATTGATTGATTGATTGATTGATTGATTGATTGATTGATTGATTGATTGATTGACCTGAGCATGCAAAGGAAGAAGAAGAACAAGCCCCAATGTGACACCAACAAAATCAACAGGTCCCCAACCTGCTCAGAAGGGTACATGAAGTGAAGATGTACAGTATGTTCATTAACTAAGGTGCTGTTGTATGATTACAAGATTCTTGTTCCTCATTCAAATATTTGCAATTGTATTATTTTTTATTCAAATTTGGGTTAGTTTGTTTTCCCTCAAACACACTGTTTCAAATCACTTAAGCACTCTGAAAAACCTTCTTTTTCAGAACAGAGTAGTCTTTCTGTTGTGGCATTTCTACTTTGACTTAATACAACTCTGAGTACTTGTTTCAGCATTACAAATGGGC
Organism: Dissostichus eleginoides; assembly: GCA_031216635.1. Lineage (NCBI taxonomy): Eukaryota > Metazoa > Chordata > Actinopteri > Perciformes > Nototheniidae > Dissostichus > Dissostichus eleginoides. The sequence goes on from CM062267.1 coordinate 25,167,684, forward strand.
TTAAATTAAAAGAATCAACACAGATTACAGGCAGACAGACTGTTCTGTGCCAGGCAGTGAAGACAGTTGACTTGATTTTTCCCAGATGGACCGAGACACAGAGTTTCTGTTTTTCCTGCAACAAAAGATCAATTAACATTCCCAGTGGAGCATTGAGGAGCGGCGCTGCTTTTGTAGCTCATTTACCCTGATGTTGGGGACTGGTGGGAAACTGCGCCGACAGGACTACTCACACTGCACCCACAAGGCGGCCTCACATCTGGGGCCAGCAGTGATGGAGGCCCTCAGAGGCACACTGCCAGCTCGCTCATAATGCCATTAACTTGACACTAATTTGACACAGTTCATATAAACAGGGTCTGCAGACCCTCAGGGGACATTAGACAAGAGCTTATGATGAAAGTTTGCCTATAGTTTTTCAGCAGTGACTAATATGTGACTCAAAACAACAATATCATAATTGTGATTTGTTTCAACACTTGTAATTGAACATGTAGTATACAGGTTCTGAAAAACCCTCTCTCATCAAACACAACGTTTGAAATCCTACTTTTAGAAATGTTTGTTGTAATTGTCAAAATATAAGTATATAAACTCCTTGAAATAACAGTCACATATGCTTTAGGCCACCCTGGAGTATAGGCTAACCTATATTTTGGTAAAGTAGCCTAATGTAGAATCATATTCATGTTTTGTTTTCAGCAAATGTATAGGTCAGTTCTCCTCATGAAGGGCTTCATTTATAAGGTTTAACATGTCTTTAATTCGTTCTATTTATCTTACTTTCTTTCTTAGTGTGATTTATATTTACTTTTTGGGAGGAAACCTCAATTTCAAAAGAACTCAGATGACAACATTGCTAAAATAAACCCCCGTCCATGTTTTCTTAATGAGGAAGTGATACTTACAAACTTAAAAAGTCATGCTGTGCACACGACACGAGCCCCTAACTCCAACACGACAGCACGCGGTCTTCGACTCGCGCCGGCGATAACGTGCGCCCCTCGCCTGCCTTCACACCTGGTGCACGAGCCAGCGGCAGCCTTTGATCAGCGTCTCCTCACATTATTGCAGTTTCTTCACACATTACTTCCGTGGGAAACTCGCGCGTGTTCCAGAGAAAATTTGAACTGTGAACGTTAAGCAGCGCGTGATTGTAAAAGCAACAGGTGGGTAATGAAATGTTTCCCCTCAAGCCAGTTGTCCCCAGTGTTTAACTTTAATTACCTCTTTACCTACTCCTTCCTTCCTCTTTCAGTTAATGTTCCTCATTTAAACAGTATTTAGACTAAATGCAGGGAACCTATGACCAAATTATCAAATGTTCTCCCGAAAACAAGATTTAGATGTGTCAAAACACTCCTGTCTGCTACCAATATATTTGGGAGTAAAATGAAAGCCTTCAGTTTATATTGTTTTATTGAGTGAAGCATTTGCTCCTAATTGCAGTAACCCCCCTTTGAAGATGCTCACTTTGGTGCGTATCAATTCCCCTTATTTTACCTCTAAAAAAATTATTTGGCCCTTGAATTCATGATTCATTCTCAGATGCACGCTATGATAACATGTTAATTACCTGTTGCTTATCTTGGGAAACATGCTCCACACAGATAAATGCTCTCTGAGTTATTGACATGTCCTCCATTGTTGTGCTGGGAGTCCCACTGGTCAGAGTGTGGGAACCCCAGCCCTGCCTCAGCCACATGGCTTTGTTATGCTAATCCCTCAGTATAAAATGAGGAGCAGCCCCTCCTGGGACATCACAGCTCACACTGCACTCCAGAAGAAGCAGCTACCTTCACCTGCACAGACATGGCTCCCTGCTCCACCAACTATTCCTCTATTCATCAGATCAGGATCTCTGAGAAAGACAACATTAAAGTAAGTACTGGATTGTATTTAAATGCTTTTTTTAAACTCATGTACATTCAACATTTTGATTGTTTATTATTGGAAACATGAACTTACCTTGCTGTATTCTTTTCCTCAGTTAAGAAAACCTGTTGTGGAGAAAATGCGCAGAGATCGCATCAACACTTGCATCGAGCAGCTCAAGGCCATCCTAGAGAAGGAGTTCCAGCAGCATGAGCCTAACTCCAAGCTGGAGAAAGCAGACATCCTGGAGATGACTGTGAGTTTCCTGAGACAGCAGCTTCAGCCGGGCCTCTGTCACAGCGACTACAGCCAAGGCTTCTCTAACTGCTGGAGGGACTCTGTGCACTTCTTGTCTGCAACTTCCAACACAGAGGCCCCTGTCGCTCCTCTGCAGGGCCTCCAGCAGCTCCACAGAGCCAGCAGCTCCTCCTCAGTCTGCTCCACCCTCAGGCCCACCATGCTGCAGGACAGCAGCAGCAGCAAGGGCCCAGTGTGGAGGCCTTGGTAGAGATTTTGAAACATAGACACATTTCGACACCTGAGGGGCTGTCCCTCACTATGTAGGAAATATATTTCCAGCCTGCTCATCTATGGTGGGTGTCCTTATTGTCGCATCACATTGATGGACAAGTAGTAGAAAAAGCGAAGGCTCTCACTTATTTGAAGGGTTTCCCTGCTTTAATTTACATTTGATGTTTGGTTTTCCTTATGTTTAAAGCTGGAGGTCGATGATGGTTCTGTCAAATCTTGACTGTTTACTCCAGTGGAGTTTATCTTTGGACTGCTTGATGTAACAGTATCTGCCATACTGTGTTAAACTGACAGCTGCTGTTGAGAATATTTCTCTTACCTGTTGAATTAACCAGGCCAAATTGTATGTATGACGATTATAATAATGGTGTGTGTGTTTGTGTGTGCAAATGGATGTGAATATTAACATTACTTGATATTGCCGGTTTGCTATCACATTTAGGCTCTTATAACATATGTTCAACATTGTATGACAATTGATAATAAAAAGATACAATCATTTAAAAAACACTGACTCAATATTTTTTATTCCATGAATTCCAAGTGTAAAATATTTGTATTGTCATTTGATGAGTTTGCATCATGAACACTGGCTCAAGGCCTTGTTTTCAATTAGTAAAAGGTAACATGAAGTTTTTCCAGAGAGCAATAGGATGCAGGAGGATTTTTACACATTCATAAATTAAAACTCATGCTTCAACTTAAAATACTAAAGCAGACATTTCCCTCCTGTGATTTGAAATATTAGGAAGCATGACAACATTGATTTAAATTGTATTTATCTAGAGCTTATTCCACCAAATATTTTTTAAAAAAGGGTTTCACTGACATCTAGACACAAGTAGACTAAATTGGGCCCATGTTTTCAACTAAAAACTAAAATAAATAGTAGTTGGGATTGAAAGATTCACACATACTGTTGGGAAAATACTGAATGTACTCTTTCAAGGACAGATGTGCACATGATAACGAAGGCCTAAGTGTATGACAGTGTATATGACAGGATGTATTATTACCTAGAAGAGAAGCATGACACGCTGTTTTTGGCATATGATAAGCTATGTGACAACAATTAGCATGATGATTTAGCCTCTATGGAGATATATGACAAGCATGATCATTTCTTACGTAGGCCTTAGCTAATCTGAACAAAGCATTGTATGCTGCCTTCAACCGGTATTTCTCCATCTTGTGACTGCAACACCCTCTTTGTATATAAGCATGTGAAGGACACTATAGTTGTACCATATGATCTGTATGTGATGACTACTTCAATTCTTGCAAGGATAATAAATACATGTATCCTGATTCTAAACTCAAGCCGGTGATGGTTGGCCTGGAAAAATCATCTAATGAATAAAATCAAATGAAATATCTAATATAGTCAAAATGTTTAAAATCTAAACCAGATACTTTGTCATAAAACATATAACACACACACACACACACACACACACACACACACACACACCACACACAGAATACAGTGAAAGAATGAATTCCAATGAATAAGTAGATCACAAAATGTTTATTGAAATCCGAAGTGCATTAAGTTCCACGCTTTCAAACAAAACAATATGTTTCACAATAAAATCTATTTTTCAACACTTGGCATTTACTTACAGTGCAGTGCATTACAAAAGAATACACAGCACACATGAGCTGCATTTAGGCAGATACCTTCTTCCTTTATTAAAGGCAAATAGGTCACAACAGTAAAGCACTGTGTTTTCAAAGACAATGTGACATATCTCTAAAACTTTAGAACAAGTTCAACTTTATACATAAAATATATATATTTTCAGTTACATCAAGTAACAAAACACCAGAGACAACCTCACTGCGATGCAGGTTGATTCTGAAAGATGTTGCATACATTGAATGATCTCCAGTGTGAATTTGGGATTAAAGGATAGAGTCCTTCTTACTTATCTTATCATCAATATGATGAAACACTAAACACACCATGAAGGAGCAGGCTGGAAATATATTTCCTACATAGTGAGGGAGAGCCCCTCAGGTCTCAGAATGTCTGTGTTTCAGACCAAGGCCTCCACACTGGGCCTTTGCTGCTGCTGCTGTCCTGCAGCATGGTGGGCCTGAGGGTGGAGCAGACTGAGGAGGAGCTGATGGCTTTGTGGTGCTGCTGCTGCTGCTGGAAGCCCTGCAGAGGAGCGACGGAGAAGCCTTGGCTGTAGTCGCTCTGACAGAGGCCCGGCTGAAGCTGCTGCCTCAGGAGGCTCACAGTCATCTCCAGGATGTCTGCTTTCTCCAGCTTGGAGTTGGGCTCATGCTGCTGGAACTTCTTTTCCAGGATGGCCTTGAGCTGCTCGATGCAAACGTTGATGCGATCTCTGCGCATTTTCTCCACAACAGGTTTTCTTAACTGGGGGAAGAGAAGACAGCAAGGTAAGTTCATGATTCCAATAATAAACAATCATATGTTCTGATGTACGTTCTGATAAAAAAATAAAAAAATACATTCATTCCAATCCAGTACTTACTTTAATGTTGTCTTTCTCAGAGATCCTGATCTGATGAATAGAGGAGTAGTTGGTGGAGCAGGGAGCCATGTCTGTGCAGGTGAAGGTAGCTGCTTCTTCTGGAGTGCAGTGTTAGATCTGAGCTCTCTTCAGGAGCCATTCTTCATTTTATAGGGACCTATTAGCATAACAAGGCCATGTGACTCCGGCAGGGCTGGGGTTTGTAACAATGGGACACACATCAATAACTCCGAGGTGAAGCAATCACAGGCTGACCAGTAGAGATAAAACCATTCCCAGGACATATATCAGACTGGGAATGATGTGCTGTCAGTTTCTGTTGCTTATCTCACACTCCAGTTACACACGGGAACACGGCAGTATCTCCTGATGTGCTCCCAGGGAATAATTAAACAGGATTTAATGCATTGGATCAACAGGGGAATAAGGTATTGAAAGTAAGCATGTTATTGATTTAAATTATAGTGTGCAACTGAGATATTTCTTCAACCTATATTAGAAATTATGCTCCATTCAACAAAGACAATTTTACGTTAACTAAAAATAATATAAGGACTTTAATGACAAATGCAATTTTAATAAAATAAACAACAAATTCCGCACTGCTTCACCTGCATATTTTATTGAGACTAGATTTTCTGAAATTGGAGCACGGAAGTATTCTGGTACAAAGCAGCAGGTACATGGATTACATGGATGTGTTTATTCATTGTTATCTTTAGTTTTTATTGTGAGACATCTTGGATATTCATAGTTTTCCGAACAAAAAACATAGTTTCTGTCTGACTAACTGACAAATAATTGCCGGACAGATGATTCAGTCTTCTCATCTCCAGATAATAAATTCCTCAAATATTTTGTGATGTTGAACACTTATTTTTCTAAAATGCAATGTATCCGAGAGCTTGTTAAATAAAACTTCCAAAATCTTCCCGCCAGCACATTGCTCTGGTCCTTGTGTGTTGACAGTAAAACTCCTGCTTGTTCACCCATGGCACACTTCTATTGTTGGCCGAGGGTATTAGCCATGAGTGGACAGAGAGACTGTGGGAAAACTGAGCTCGGACTCAACTCACACATCTACCGGTCAATGGGCTGACCTCCCAGCCACAAAAGGCCTTTTCATCTCTTCTCTCAAACAACAGCCAACAGCAGCACTGTGTGTGTGTGTGTGTGTGTGTGTGTGTGTGTATGTGTGTGTGTGTGTGTGTGTGTGTGTGTGTGTGCACATGTGTGTGTTGCACATACACACACAAGCAAGACAGGCCTTTTGTGCATTTCATTGATGTGCACTGTTACGTCATGCTGCCAAACTGAAACTTTTTTCATGTGAGCAGCTGCCACTTGTTGTCAGATCCCAGGAAATGCAATTATATCACTTGCACTTGTTTTGTCGACCAGAGCCAACATTTACAACTTTAAGAGATTCAAAGGTCACTATATCTAATATAAATATCTAAAGAAAACGGATAATTGTATTTTCTCCAACACATAAACTTGATTTTCAGTTTTAAATATAGGAAACTTTTTGAGAATTATAAAATGGTCTCACACTATGTTTAACCTTTTTTCAGAAAAATTACATTTCAACCATAAGTGTTATTATGTTAGTCCTACAGTACATCCGCTGGGGGGCGCTATAGATCCCCTCCAACAGCACACTGAATGTACTTAATCCTGGGTTTAAACTGGCTTGTCTGGTATACCACACAGTTTGAGTCACAATATTTCAGCTAAACAACGAATTATGGGAACTTTAATGATGAATTAAATACTATATTTATTTGTGATTGATGTCCATTTTCGCTGTATGCCTTACTTCACATAGGGTGACGTTTTGAACAAATAATCTTGTGCTCCAGCAGCCAATCATAAATGGTGTGTGGCTACAAATTTCCTTTACATAAAACAATCCTTTTGATTGGTCTGAGAGAGCTAGGATGAGTGAAGCAAAATATTTAAATGAAATATGTGGCATGTTGATTTTCTCTCTTTGGTACTAATAGTAGGATACAAACAAACACATGTTAACACCAAAAATAGTTGTTACGTGTTGCATTTCATTAATTGTTGGACTGGTAATCAAATCATTGTCGTTATACATTTTATTTTGTAAAGGGTTAAAGGGTTTGGAGCAGCTGAGTATTAATATGATATGGAAAAAGGGGAGGGTGTGAATCAGTGGGATAGTGCTCTTATCTTCTGATCAGGGGGGAAAGCAACTTTGAGCATGTCGTTCTGTCCCTGGGCAAGACACATCACCACAAATTGCTCCTGTGGGGATTGCCCACAGTACTGAATGTATTCAATTTGATTGGGATAAAAGCGTCTAACAAGTGACATGTAATGAAAAAGTGTATCCCATTTTGACCATGTCAGCGGAGGTAGGCAGGGGTTATCGATGTATTTTAGAGTTGACTGTTAGCATATTTATAGCACATAGCCTTAACAAGTTTATTTAAAAAAACATTAAAATGTAGTCTTCAGAATTGAACGTGGTTTGCTTTGTAATCTAACAACCCCCCCAACATTCTGGTAACAGTTGTCATTCTTTACGAATAGCACCATAATAATTAGGGTTTTACAAATGTGAACACACAGCTAAAGAAATCCCTTATTTAGTTATTTTATCTTCCCCAATTAAGAATAATGTAGTAAAAATGTTCTGCACATACAATTAATGTTTTACATTTAGTTGTGAAATACATTTAAAACTGACACTTAACCTGTCATGTCCCACTTTTACTACCCAATATCCCTGCAACATACAACTCAACTACTTTTCATCAACTGAAATATGTACTTGCTTCATTATTTGTTCATGGTATACATTTGAATACAGTTCTGGAAATGTGCGTTTGTGTTCATTTGGGGCTTCAGGGCAATAATATAGATTTTGGGAAAGAAGTAGCCCATGAGGAAGCCAGGACGCTGAAGAGTATGGCGAACACATGGGCGGCAGTGGTGAACGGGCCTCTGCTGATGAGGTAGAGGGTGAAGAAGCTCATCCAGGACATCATGTACACCATGAGGCTGAAGGTCACACTCTTGGCCTCGTTGTAGTTGGCTGGCAGGTCTTTGCCCATATAGCTGAACAAGAAGCAGAGGGCGCTGAGCAGGGACACATAAGCGAGCTCATTGAGCGCACCAGGGGAGAGGGTGTTACTGCACTCCAACACAATGCTGTGCTCATAGAAGTTCAGATCCTTTGAGGGCTTGGGGGGGTTAAGGGCCACACGGAGTACAGAAATTAGCAAGATGGTGACGGACACCAGAAAAATGGTGTACTCTGGCCCGTTGTTTTTGGCCCATTTGTCATAGGCCGGCGGCAGCTTGGATGCAAATTTGAAAATGCACACAACCTGAATAGAGCGCACGGTGATGCAGGCCAGGCACACAGTGAAGCTGAAGACGAATAGAGGCTGCTTGAGGATGCAGGCCAGAGGAGACGGCTGGCCAAAATGGCACAAAGTGCTCATGGCACTGGCAGTCAGGGCTGCCAGCATCAGGAGGCAGGTGCGCCCTCCAGCAGACTTGGCAACAGGCGTGTTCAGGTTGAGCAGGAGGATTATTGCAGAACTGGAGGTCATGAGAAGACAGGTGGCCAGGAAAAACAGCAGGGCGATGGAGAGGGGGGCGTCCCAGGGCAGCAGCAGGACAGTCCTTTTCAGACACTGCTCGCTCTTTGGGGGTGCCCACTCCTCTGGGAGACATGGCTGGCATGTAGTGGGCTCTGAAGAAAAGAGACAGCAGAGATGTAAAAACACTGAGTGTTTGTGAAAGAGAAGTATGAGCACTCAGCGCCATCTGCTGGCAAACCATACACACAACAGTTTACAAATACTGTTGTTGGAGAGGTAATTTGGTTCAACTATAACAATGTTTGTTTTTTTTGTTTTATTTAGACAATAATTTAGATGAACTCTCCCCCTGCTCTGTTAGTGTGGTCTTTGTCCTAACCGGTGTGCAATGCCTTCATCCAGCTATTTTGTGTTTAGATATATTTTCTATTTGTAACAACCTCCTTCGGCTTAAATCTGGGTTTGGCAACTCTGGAGAAACTAAGCTAGATTTTGAAAATGTCCACCCAGAAAAAGGTGCATCCTTTCAAGCCTCCTTTCAAGCCACTCCCCAAAAACACTTGAACACACACTGCCTGAATGACTACTGCATTAGGGTCAGTCCAGAGAGCACATCAAACTACCTTAAGTTTCAATTCACGGTGAGAAAACGATGGTGTTTTGTAAATGTATCCTACACAGGGTAAGGATCTCATCCACCCCTACCCCCTTTTATCTTTGTATGAATATTTGTCTTATGAATTGGCTTTTTTGTGTGTCTATATGTTACCACTAGTATTGAGAAACGTAGCGGAGGGGCAGGCCTGGCAGTCGAAGCAGCATCTGTGTTGCCCTGTCTGCAGCCTCTTGTGGCCAAACGGGCACGGTGGAGAGCAGATTGACAGCGGCACCTGGACAGAAAAACAGGGTTTGACAAAGATAAAACTTTAACTTTTCATTTAAATTGATAGAATTTACATTTTCAATATTATTCATATTTTAAAAATACATTGAGTTGGCAGCAAAAAATCCTGTTGAGGGAAACGTGTTCATATCTTGTTATGTCCATTTTATATTTTCATTAGCTGACTTTTTACTTATAGAAAGGTGTTTAAGCCAAAAACACAAAGACACTTCACTCTTGAAACAGTAATAGTTCGTACCGATCTTGAATCTCCTGTGCCATCCCAGTCAATCAGATCAGCATCAATTGTGAGCGTAATTGGATCTGGGCTGAAAGAGCCAAACTCTCTGAGCGACAACTCAGTGCCATTCCAAACCCAGAGCACAATGTCATATCCTGTGGGCGGGTCACCGTTACTGTCGTAGTACACAGAGGTGTTGCCCAGATAGAAATGCACATCCTTTATCAACCAGAGCAGCTGAGGACGAGAGGAATAAGAAAACATGAGTTCCTATCAAGCAAAGTACAGAGAGGGATTTTCTTCTTCGCATAAACACAAGGTAAGATCTGCTCACCTCCCATGGATACACGTCCCTCATTTGGCACTCTCCAGAATCACAACCAAGTGCACGGTGCAGAGCATGAGCCACAGAGTACACCGCCTTGTACACATTCAAGGAGGAAGTGATGTCGTATTTCTCGAGAATAAACGTATTCCTGGCGAGGCTGTACAGGTCTGTGCCCTGTAGACAGTCATTTGTAATGTTAGAGACTTCGTGTGTGTCACTCTGTTGCATTGCAGCCTCAACTACCTTTGTCTCAAACTCTTCAAAACCAGGCATGGCTGCATATTTGATGGACACGCCAAGCACAGTCCCAATAGTGTGGATCCCAAGAATCCCTGATATGAGAGAAGAAGTTGACCAGTCCTCCGTCCCAATCCACACCTTACCTGTCACGTTCCGCTCAATGACAAACGGGAAGAAGTTTTTCAGTTTTGACTTGCTGGAGAAAACCACGGTGGTGGTGACCTTAGTCTTCAGTAGGTTATCCACCACATTCCTCATTGTCTGGACCGTGTCTTTACGGTACGCAGGGATAACTCCCTGGTAGGCAATGCAGATGCCGTATTTTGGTGCTTGCTCTGAGAGGCTCCGCATGCCCTCCAGACCATAGTTGTTGTCGCTGCCCAAGATAGCAACCCAGGTCCAGTTGAAACGGACCATAAGCTGGATCATAGCTGCCACCTGGTTCTTGTCGCTGGGAATTGTGCGGAGAAAGGATGGATAGCGGAACTTGTTGCTTAGCATTTCATTTGAGGCTTCAAAGGATATCTGAAATGAAGCAAAAAGCATGTGAGAAACGATTGTTGTTGTACCCGTAGCAATATCTGAAATGACACCAATACCAACTCAAGAAACTGGGATCAGTATGGCTAGGAAGTGGTTTGAATTGGCAAGATATTGAGAGAAATAACTTTTCCATTCAAACAATACCTGCATTAGATTCTTTTTGTACCCAAATCTCCCAAAAAGACTATGGTTTTACCTGCAGCCTCACTGCATGCGTTGCTTGGTAATGCAACCAGTGATTGGCAAAGTACTGCAGTAGCTAAAACCTTAACAGTCTGTTGTGTGATGATGTCGAACCTTGTCAAAATATACTTGAATTGAAAGCTTTAGAAATATATTTGTTTAAAATACAATTGGATGAGGAGGAGTGGTGTTGGTCAGATCATTGCATTCCTCATATAAAGGCCTTTACATTAATTGGGGATATTCAATAATTCACGAGCCATGTTTACATTTTTCCAGGTGAGAACTTACTTGAGGTATAAGATGGGCCCCCAGTAAAGAAGCAGGGCCGAAAGAATTGCTGCTGCTGTCGGGGCCAATCAAAGCCACTGCTTGGCGACTGTTGTTGTAGTTTGTGTCCTTCTTAGTCTCAGAGGGGCCTTGATACTGCTGCTTCAGCAGGTCCAGAGAGGCCAGGATGCTGGCCTCTCTGGAGCATATGTCATACATCTGGTAGCCCAGCGTCACTCCTGGTAAAAGAGGCTGGGGTCCGGTGCTGTTGTTGATTTCTTCCACAGCAAATCTCATTGCTTGCAAAAGATAATAGCCATGTTTGTTGGCTGTACCTCTAGAAAGGGTTACATGTAAGACATTAAAAGCCTAAACCTCAACCTTTATGAAGGTTGCATGTAAAAAAGCCATAACTTGTTAGGGGCAAAAGCCCAGGGCTCTCATGTTTCATGATCAAAGTACATTTTAATGTGACAAATGACGATGAAACAAGTAGTATATGAAAAGTAAAAAGCAAACGTGTCATTTTTCATACTTCAGATGGTCATTAGTAAAGATTATTGGTATCATTTAAATATTTGTTCATTTGTAAAAGAATTATTCATTTGTAAAACAATTGTTCAAAGTGTAAATTAAGAGATTCCCTTTGATAATAGAGATGGCTGTTTGATGATGAAGACTAATTAATTTGAAGCTGAATGTTGTTTGTTGGTTTCCTTTAAGAACATGATTTTGTTGTGATCATGTCAAAATGTGACATATCTATAATATCCAACTGTAAATGATCTGACTGCTTTTAAAACAAAATGTATAAACAAACCAAAAACACTAAAACTCCAGATTGTAAAGACAAACAACAATATTTGGATTGATTTCTTAACCAGACCACCAGCGAGATACATTTGATCAATAGTGTAAACTCACTCATTGCACGGTACCAAAGCAGGCAGACCATTTATTTGTGTTTTCGGGTAGTGGAGAGGAAAGAATCCAGCGAGGGTGAAGTTGCCCTGCAGCTGCATCCCGTGCCCATAAGAAAGGTAATCCAGTTCCCCCGCAGCAAACCGCAGCAGCAGCCAACCCAAGGAGAGAAACACAGCAGCAGACAGGTCCATGCCTCAGCTCCACCTCACACACACTGTGCTGGGGAAGCTCTGGGGGTTTGAATAAGAGAGAGGGACGGGAGGATCACGTTTGCATCTTTCCGGTGAGTTTTGCATGTCAGATTTGTTTGTGTGACTGTAGAGTTTTCCTCCATTTAAAATGAAATTATCCAATACAATTATAATTCAAATCATTGATCTGTTGTTTATTTAGCTAATTTTTTTTAGCCATTGTGCTCTTCTTTGCCATGGTGTGCTGGGGGGAAACCCCTACAAAAGGGACACTGACAGGCTGAACAAGCTGGTGAGGAATTATTTTAAGCAGTTAGATATCTTCTTTCAAATATATTTTAATTTCCATTGGTCTCACATGGTTAACATTTTTTGAAGCACACTGGCAAGAGTAAAAAGCAGAGTCTTTGATAATAAAAGTTAGAACGTGCATGTGTGTTTGTTGTTTAGTTAAAATGTAGCCTACTTCAGGAAAAAAGGTGGAGCAAATTTACATGTTGGTTGAAATTTGAGGCTCATATTGGTAAAGACACCTGTTGCACAAACATACGATTTGACTGATACTCCCCTGCGTCCAGGAACCAAACCCAATGTTTTGACAAGAATATTGTGCATTATGTCAACAGTGGTATATAGGGAGGCAAATGGACAAGGACATTTTGCATGTCTGCACAGAAAGGTTTGAGTGGTTTTGCATGCTTTCCTATTTTCAAAAAAATAAATACTTGGCAATAGTTTTTATGAACATTTCTTTTTTTTAAATGTAAACTGATTTTAATAGAATAATTCAGAAGGTTTTATATTAACTACTGTGCACATCTTTCTTTTGATTAAGCTACAAGCGTAATAGCAGTACATTAGTAACATATTAGTGACAGATTTATTTTCATTTAGTCAGTTATCATTTTGATTCTATTAATAGTTATAAGATGTATAATATTAAATAAATATGTGTTGAAATATCTTTTCCCACAATTGTAACAGAACACTTTAAATTGAGGTTTATAAAAAGAAACAATTTTAAAATAGCTAAAGAATACAAACATGGCCGTCTGCAAACTATTGATTAAGAATGTTTACAATTGTATGACTTTTGATTTAGTATTTTTTTTTAAATAGAGTTTAATGCCCTGAACAATATACTTTTTCCAATATAATGAAATAGAAGTAGATTTCTAAGTATGTTCTTTATCCTGTGAGCCCCATGACAAAATAAGAACATTTCAAAGTTCTGAATATGGGTCTGGACCATATAAACCCCATTCTAAACATAACTGAAACTATTTGTTCCTGCTTCTTATTATGTATACAAAGCATCTATGTTATTTAATTGAAGTTATCTCTCCTATCCAACGTGTCTTGCGTATAAGAGGTGGTTATCGTTGTTATGAATTTATATTACTATGCCTTGAAAAAAACTGACGCCGGGCTCTGCCTACGTCACTACTGTGCGACGCACATGTCGAGGTGAAAGTGCAGGCGGCCGTTTTTTCGAAGGAATCTTCCTAATTAGACAAGCAAAGACAAACTGTGAGTCTCACCGTCACTAGCGCTTTTGTTTTATCTTATTTCACGACCGAAGACTTACTCTGCACGAGTATTACAGAAGCTGGTGTTTTAAACCCGGGTTAAACTCTCGGCTCAGCGCTGCAGATGGCTGCTTAGCTAGGCTAGCTAATGTTAGCTTTGGCTGTAAACAAACACTCCAAACAGTGAAGACACAGGAGCTCAAAAACTAAATTTGAACTTTTATATTTGTTCAGCAGATGTGGTTGATAATACAGTCGGGTCAAGAGCTTAAAAAAAAGTATAGAAATATATCGTTAGGTGAAGCAGGGGCAGTTTGAGGGTGCATGTCTGCAGATTAGCGACACAACTTCAGTTTTGATGACAATGCGAGTTTCTCCAAACTAGGTCGGAGCTCTGTCGCTTTAGAGCGGGTCTGGGTCGCTCGGGTCAAGGGGGAAACACACACTTAGACCGGCATGTCGTCGTTTTCCGAGTCGGCTCTGGAGAAGAAGCTGACGGAGCTGAGCAGCTCGCAGCAGAGCGTGCAGACTCTGTCTCTGTGGATCATCCACCACCGAAAACACTCGGGCCTCATCGTCAAAGTGTGGCACCGAGAGCTGAGGAAAGGTGAGAGCAAAGTATACTGATGCTGCATATGGTTGTTTATGTGCAACTTATCGCGATATTGGTAACGTGAACTTTGATAGACGAAGTGTAAAAGTAGCAATGCCACAGAAACTGCATTACAATATTTACTAGTAGAACAAGTAAAACCACTAATATTTTTAGAGTACCACATGACTCATCGTGCATTCTGCACAATGACCAATTTATATACATATTATATTATGTTATATTGCATTACTGGATTGTAATTATGCAGGCATTCATGTGTTCATCACTTGAATATTGCACCCAGTTTAAGTTGAGCTTATTTGAATAACTATATGCATTGATGGGTTGTGTGTGTGAACTATAACATGTATATCATGATCTTTATGTTGATTTAGAATTTGTATAAATAGTCAAAATCTGCAAAGTAGGTACAGCTGTCAAATAATTAAAAATGTTTGCCTCTAAATTGTAGTGGCAATCAAAAATAACAAAAGATACAATTATATAACATTTACAATACAAAAGGTTTCTATCAGCAAAACATATGACTTATATTGAAAGTTGTTGGATTAATTTCTGCTGCGTTGTAGATTACATTGCATGGTTTGTAGTGGACACTAAAGCTATGGAAAACTGTAATCCTAAAAGTAATGAAATCTGTCAGACAAACGCAGTGGATAAGCACTGGAATATTTGTCCCTTAAAGGTAGTAGAGTGAAAGTTAAGTTGTTACTTAATGACAGTGGTTGAGTAACTGTTCTTAGTTACATTTCAACAGTGATGAACCAAATCCTGTTAGTAGAGTTCATACTTTTTAACAGTTTGAAATTGGCAAAGAGTTCATTTCCAAACCTTATTGTGATAACATAACCTCACATGCCCAACTTTCTGATAATGAATTCATCCAAGGGTTAGGAAACTTCTAAAATGACTCGGGGTGACCAAATGTTTCACATTGCCAAAAACGAGGATAAAATGTAAGGAGTCCAGAAAAAGGAAAATTACATTTAGTTTCTAAAATTGAATAATGTCTTAAAAACACCAATTAAACACATAACTTTGGCCTCAAAATAAACGGACAGCTCTGTAAATAAGATCTAATGCAATATCATTCCCTGTGAATGAGCTTATAATGCATTATAGACATGCCCTTCATACAAAGTTTTAACAAATATTCTTTATTATTGAAACTATTAGAGTAAAGAGGCAACATAAAACATTAGTCAGATTAGTTGCGTTTATATAGAGAAATGCGGTGATTCAGAGATGTTGAACCTAGCTAGATAAGGTTGGATTAAACCAAGAGAACATGTTGGTTTAACTTAAGATGCTTGACCTCATCTCAAGACCTCTGCTACCCGTTGAAACACTGACAAAATATCTGAAAAATAATAGTTGCTGAAGTAAAGTATGCGTTGAAGATAATTACAGTAGGTTATTAAGTAAACTTAACTAAACGAGTTTGAGTGCATGTCCCCCACAGGTTGACCGTAGTGTAAAGGTGAGTTTAAAATCTTGAAAATATGACTTTATGTGACTTCCAGCTAAAAGCTCCAGGAAGCTGACGTTCCTGTATCTAGCCAACGACGTCATCCAGAACAGCAAGAAGAAAGGACCCGAGTTCGCCAAAGACTTTGAGACTGTCCTTGTGGACGCCTGCTCCCATGTTGCCAGGTAGGTGTTCTTTGACCGCTGTGTGCTTTCAGGCGTCTACCAGTGTTTCCGCCAGACCAGGGAGAGAGAGGGGGGGACGTTGTGTCACGTGACTTGAATTTTGAATTGAGCCGTCCCTTATAGTAGATAATATCTCTTTACGTTAGTGATGGGAATTACGGCTCTTTTTAGTGAGCCGGATCATTTGGCTCGGCTCACTAAGAAGAAGAGCCGGCTCTTTTTACCACAGTTTACCACGGAGCCTCAGTTTCGCCGCTGCGAGGCTCCGGCGCTCGCAGTTCACGCGCGTGCTCCACCGCTCATCGCGTCCAAATCTCGCACGTTCCGTGTTGTCCTGTGGCAGGCTGCAGGCACCGTGGGTTCAATACTCCGAAAAGAATCCCAATAGGCTCCTTTGCCCCTCCAGCAGAGGGATGTCCTTGTCCTTTTTCCTTTTCGTCATTTCAAGCGATAAAAACTCTTTTTTTTTTTTGGACGCCCTCGGCTCGAGTTCAGGCCGTTCCGAGCTGAATAAGGCCTTCAAATGACGGCAAGACGCCCCCCTGGCGGAAGCACTGGCGTCTAGAATGCTCTGTGAAACAGGTGTTTGTGTAGCTGTAATGGATGAAGTGGGAAAAATAGTTCATTACGCACTCCTACTTAGAAACCTGCTTCTACAGCGAGTCGATTTCTTTGCCTTTTGTTGATTTTTTTTCCCCCACAAAAATAACTCTACTATTAGGGTCTCAGGTGTCTCTCAGACTAAATATGGAGCTGACTACCAAGCTAAATACTCTCTTTGCTATGTTTTATGTTGTAAACATGATCTTTTCAATCAATCATCTCTCCTTCTTCCTCCCCTGTCTCCCTGCAGAGAAGCGGATGACGGCTGTAAAAGGCCCATGGAGAGACTGCTGAACATCTGGAGAGAGAGAGCCCTCTACAGAGCAGACTTCATTCAGCAGCTCAAACTGGCCATAGAAGACTCAAACAGCCCCCGGCCTTCAGGTGAGACGACGGCTGGATCTTTTGTTTGTTACATCACTGCAGGAACACAACCAGATTTGTCATTAGTGGGTTTCCTCCAAAATGAATCTGAGACCACGAACAATCCCAGAGCCAGGATCCCTGACAATGTAATAATCAGCTGATGTAATATGAAGAGGGAGGGAAGTATATCTTGATGTATGAAGATAATGAATCATAACTAGGCTGCTGTAGAGGTCACTCAAGTAGAATGTCGTTTAACATTGAAAACCTCATAAAAGAGTCCACAATTTGCATTGTATTCTCCTTTTAGTATAACTACATAATGAAGTGTCTGTGTTTCTGTTCTGGACTCTGCAGAAGAGAAGAAGGCCGTGAAACGAAGCTATCAGAAGATCAAGGAGGAAGAAGAAGAAGAGGATGAAGATGATGACTACAGATGCCAAATCTCCCCTCACAACTCAGACATCTCTGCATCTCAACTGGTAGGAGGACAGATTTTCACTTGGATGGCACAACATGCAGGAGTCCTCATTTCCCCGTTGTATCTGTCCTGGTCTCCTCTCATCCTTCTCCCCTCCTTCCTGGCTCCTCTTAACCTTCTCCTTCTGTTCCCTTCACACCCTTTCAGACAGAAGAGCTTGTGAAGGCGCTGCAGGATTTGGAGAACGCAGCCTCGGGAGACGCAGCAGTTCGTCAGAAGATCGCCTCGCTGCCGCAGGAGGTCCAGGACGTGTCCCTGCTGGAGAAGATTGGTGGTAAGACCCGAGTGCACAATCAGACATTACTTTTCTGGGGCTAATTTATATATAGTATATGAATATCAAAACATCATTTTTAATTGTTGGGATTTGTTATTGTTTAAATTCAATTGTTAAAATGTATTTTAGCCTACCTGTTTTTTTGCATCATAGGGCGACTGTCTTGGTTAATTTGACCAGGAATTGTCAGATACACATACAACGTCAAATAAGCTGTAAAGAACTCTTAATGAAACAATATTACAGTATTCAAAGTCAAATGTATAGGAATTAAGAGTCAGGTGTTAGTTAAGCGTTAGCTAATTAGGTTTATTCCGTGTACAGCCAAATGCCCTGTATAGAAACTGAAAATACATCCCATATTCTGTGACCTTATTGTTTGACATGAATCTAGACAAGGATGCAGCGGACAAGCTGTCGAAGACGGTGGATGAAGCGTGTTTGCTGCTGGCGGAGTACAACGGGCGGCTGGCTGCGGAGCTGGAGGACCGGAGGCAGCTGGCCCGCATGCTGACTGAATACATCAACAGCCAGAGAGACGCTCTGATGGAGAGGGAAAAGAAGCTAGAGGCAAGGCATCGCATACACAAACAGTATACATTAACAAACAAACAAAGATCTCTGTCAGACTCTCTGGACGTTTCTCCTTTAACAATTGTCATTGGCTCACTCTTTTCATTCGTTCCTGAAAAAAACACTTTTGAGCAGGAAGCACTTTGTCACTAAAAAGACAGTTAAACTGTAATTTATATAAACATCAAACACAGTTTATAGACCGACTTTCTGTTGCACCTTTTACTTATTCCAGTTCCAACAAAGTTTTCTTTAAGATCAGGAATTATTGCTGACATTTAAAAAAATATTCGAACAACTAAGGTATTTGAGTTTATCTAGATCGTATACAACTATTTAATTATAACAGAAATTACTTTGAGGCCAGGTTAATAATAACTCACACATGATGGCCAAAACTATACAAATAATATGTAACAAGATAGAATAAACTTGAATGATCAATCAATCAATCAGAGGGTCCATGGACAGAGGGTGTCGTATTCATATTCTATACGAACTGTAAAGTCCACGGAGACAAATGTAAAATGTGTGATATTGGACTATATAAATACACTTTGAGTGACTTTAATGATCTTTTATATCCACAGTCTGGGACAATTGTGTTTGAATTGTTCCTATAAAGCTGTAGTCACAAGACATGTTGATGTTGCAGTAACTGTAATCTATCTATGTCCTCTCCTCCTCCGCAGGAGTATAAGCAGAAGCTGGCGAGGGTGACCCTAGTTAGGAAAGAGCTAAAGTCCCACATCCAGAGCCTCCCTGACCTGTCCCTCCTGCCCAACGTGACGGGGGGTCTGGCCCCGCTGCCCTCGGCCGGAGACCTCTTCTCTAACGACTGAGAGGCATTGGTCCAGACAAACTACCCCCACGCCTCTCCCCACCAAACCCAGCCGCCCGTATGATTCACAGAACACTTCCAGCTGTGTCACCAGCCAGAGGACACGTGTGGACACATCTCACCTGCTGACTCCTGACCTGCAGGACAACAGGGAGGCAGGGACACTCGAAGCAACATTTGGTTAAACCACAACGCTCTGCAGAGGAGAACAGAGACTCTGTCAGCCTGGATTCTTCCGGCACTTTCTCGATCAACAAGGATTCCACTCCACCAGCTTAGAATGAGTTTGCTTCCCGTTTGTTTTTATTTTGTATTTAACGCTGGAAATGTCTGGGCTCTATGAGGAGGGGCTGGGTTAAGAAGAAGCATAGATAGACATACAGTTTGGCTGTGTCAATCAAAAGTGTCTTTCTGTGTGGTATGTTGTGGAGTGAGTGAGCAAAGGTGGGCCATTTGCTCTCAAACCTCTCAGAGGTTACACTGTGAAGAGGATTTACCATTTGTTAGTTTTATTTTTGGGGTATTAAGTTTGTCGTTTTTTATCGACCCGTAGGGGGTTTTGATGCGTGTGTAAAATTAGGGAAGATGTCAGATTGGGTTCAATGTAAGTTGCTTTCTGTTTGCTTCACGAGCGGTCAACAGCTGAGTCAGCACTGTCATTTCAGTAATACTTCATAGACACAGAGACTTCATGTTTTGTCCCCATAGTTAGTCAATAGTCCTGCTTTGTTTTTCCTGTCCCTGATTGAAAGCTTTTTCTCGTTTACAGACTAAAACTTTGCAAGTCAATATTTGTTTTCATATATTCATTTGGACAGAAGCTTGAATAATGGTAATTATGTAATAAGTGTGTACTAGACAAGGTTTAAGTTTTATAAATAAATCCTGGAAGTTTGAGGAAACAATTCAAAACATTGTTTTCTTTCCAATAACCTCCCTGGTCTTTAAATCTATGACACGATACCATTAGAAAAACACAATATCTTCTTAAGAGGCCAACAAGTGAGAAGAATTATCCGGGTTTAGTTTGTGAGGAGTGGGCAGTATGACATATAATAAATTCAAGATGAAAATGAAGATATTCTATCTACCACAACAAGTGTTTTGTTATAAAAATCAAACAGGTGTCTCTTGCAATGTGAAATAGATTAAAGCTAACATTCTGCAGCTACATTCTGAAGTGTTTAATACATACAATATTAAAAGGATTAATATGAATGTATACGTATTGCTCAGTCCTACCTGTGTGTAGACGTACAGAGAAGTAGCAACACATTTACTGCACTGCATTTCTCAGGTGTGTTGATGAGGAGACGGAGCATTAATATTACAAACCCCTGAGATTGTGTCAGGAAAAGCAAATCCTTTCCAAATCATTTTCTGAATGTTATTTTGCCAAGTTCTAGGCAATATGTATCAATGTCAAGCTCATATTTGATTTTAACTTGTCTGTATACAGAAAAACATTTGATAATTTTTATAAACGTAATAAAAAAAGGTCAGAGTTTTTTTACTTAGACAAGCTTCTCTTTTTGTTACAAGTTAAGAACCCGATCATGGCTCCTGCTGCCGCTGAGGTGAGTGTTTTCTAAAGAAGATAACATTTGCTGCTGCAACACGCCTGGGGGAGAATCGCTGCTTCAAATGCTCTGGAAGACTTCTGGAACCAGAATATCAAACAGCAGGTCAAACTCACTCACATCATCTTCAGCAGCACAGAACAGATATTTGAGACTTTTTTTGTCAGATGAACTGTCCTGTGGCTTGTTAAAGTGAAATGTTAAAGAGTAAAGAACAGTGAACAGAGGAAGCTTTGACCTGTTGTTTGGTTCAGCCTTGAATGAATCCGGGGTTTCATTACCGATGTGTTATGAGTGGATTATACCATTTTAATAGGTCATTTCAGTTAATTTAAATAGCTTCCATGGCATGTGCTCCATTGACTCTAAATCTATTCCACATATATTTTCTACACTAGACACACATTCTTTAGATTGTATACCACCTTCTATTTTATATGAATATTATAGGCCAATTGATAAATATTTGTTTGTTTTTTGTGTGCAGCAGATACCTTAGGACATATGCCATTTGCAGAATTTGTTAATACAGATAATCATTTAAAATAGAAGAAGCATTGAAATCCAATAAAAAGAGGTGTGTCTTATTTGTTCATTGTTATAAAGTATGTAGTTTTTTCAGATATTTTGTACATTTAAAAAAAAAAAAAAGGCCTGGATAACAACATTTTTTACCATGGGAACCACATAGAACTTTGGAACCTGGTTGAGATTCTGTGAGTTTACATATGACCCATTCTAGAACCCTGTGAAGCAGTCTACCCCCTCAGAAGATTCAGGGGAGTCATTGGTTGAGAGCCCAGAGCACAACTTGCACTGAAGATTTAAAGTGTAGAAGTTCTCCTACTGAAGGGCAAAGATGACCGTGTACAACGAGCTGCGTCTTGAAAAAAAGCTTTGTGATGCGGTGATCAGAGTGGAGAACGTTGAGTTTCACGTGCACAAGATCATCCTCTGCAACTGCAGCCCGTTCTTTCAGTGAGTTCCTTATTGGGTGTTAACAGAGGGATACTAGAGTTATACTTTCAATAAGCAGAAAAACAGCAGCAGGCTTAGCAAAGAGAACTTAAAGTCACCTATATGCAAAATCCACTTTTTCCTGTCTTTTATACATAAACATGTGTCCCCTCTGTGTCAAGAGATTCTGAACGTTTCAGGAAAAAAGATTCTCTCTCTTTTTGTCCTGATCCATAAAAACCTGTCTGAAAATGAGCTGATCAGATTTTGGCCACTTTATGATGTCATAACGATTTTTTGGGTGTGTAACTATTAGCACATAACCAACCAATATAATAATATAATAACCCCCCCCCCACCTTATCACCTGAATCTCCTCCTAGAGCACCATTGTGTTCTTTTTAACCAAATATCTCTCAGAGGGGCGTGGGGAGTGGCTCCTTATTTTCATCTCAAGTAACAGACAGAGAATCAGCACTTTTGAAACAGGGCTGAGGGGATTATGGGATGTTACAATGATCTGTTTGGTGTTTGGAGCCAAACACTTCAGAGACATGTTTGTATATATCTGAGATCTATAATATATTGATGAAAAACAGTATAATAGGAGACCTTTAACAAACTGCAACACAACTCAATATTAATAAGTGACATCATAGAGAAGATATATTCACACATTAAAAACAGATGAACATTTTAAAAGAATGGTTGAGTTTATTGAGTTTGTACTAAAATATAAAGTAAATTGCCACACTTAAGCATATAGTACACGTAAAAGCTTATTTTTCTTTTGATTAGGATTTTTTTGTGTGCAGTGGCTGTCCTGTGATGATGATGATGATGATGATGATGATGATGATGATGATGATCATGGTATTTAATAGGACATTTATACACTGATTAACAAATAGTTTAAAATAATTTCAGTATGACTATTCAGTTGAATTTGTGATTTCCTATATTTATGCGTAAATAAATGGAGACTGTGTGTGTTGCTGGTATAACACAACACTGAATTGATATGTATACAGTATTAAGGGCATCATTTGAGCAAAAAGAGAAAGAAATTACATTTCAAATGCCATCCCATCTGTACAGTGAATGACCTCTCCTGTTATTCTGTAATTTATACAACCAGCACAGCCCCTAGTAGACCCCCCCCCCCCCACACACACATACAACAATACAGACTATTACACCCCTTGTTGTTAAACACCAACCATGTGCAATATGTGCAATATATATATATATATTCCCTGAATAACTGTGCAATATGGCTACTACATCTTCAGAACTGTTACAGGCTGTGTATTTTTGTATTTTGTAAATTGTGTAATTCTTTTTTTAAACTTATTTAAAAACATTTCTTTTATCTTTAATATTTTTTTCAGTTTTTTATACATACATCTTTTTAAACATTAAGCTGTCTTTGGCTCTTTTTCTGGTGGAACAAATGTAAATGTCCCCTCTGTGGGACGAATAAAGGTATTCTGATCTGATTCTGAAAAGTGATATGTGAGGTTTATATTTATATTATTATTTTATGAGAAGACCATTTAAAAAGATAACCTTGTTTTGCCTCCATCCTGCCTCGCAGGGTCCTGTTTACTCGCTGGTCAACTCCAGGCTGTCAGGTGTTTGACATTCCCAATGTGTCCGCTGACGTGATGAAGCTCGTCATTGAGTTTGCCTACACTGAATATGTTCCAGTCACACAAGAAAATGTGCAGGAGCTTTTTATAGCAGCAGACCGGTACAATGTAATGGGCGTCGTACAAGCCTGCTGTGACCTCCTGGAGCAGCAGCTGACCCCTCAGAACTGCATCGGCATCATGAAGTTCACAGACATCTATTACACCCCTGAAATGAAGAACAAGGCTTTCCTTTTCACGCTAAATCACTTTGAGGAAGTTGTTGCCGCCTCAGAAGAGTTCATGCAGCTCTCTGCACAAGAACTTAGTCAAATCATTGGGGATGACAGACTCAATGTAAAGCAGGAGAAAATTGTGTTTAGGGCCATCCTTGGTTGGATCTCCTACTCAACTGGGGAACGCAGACAATACATCTCTCTTCTTTTGCCCAAAGTAAGTGGGGAATCACTAAGTCACCATGACATAACTTTTGAATTATGGATTAGAGAACATGTAAATCCAATTTCTCTCCTCATGTCTCTAGGTCAGGTTGGCTTTAATGAGTCCAGACAACTTCATAGAAAGCGTCAGCAACAACCCATTGGTGAAGGAATGTCAAGATTGTGAACCCATTATCCTCAGGACCCTGAATGCCATGCTAGACCTCCGAACCATGAGCTACTTTGATTCTATTCACTACAACCCTTTGGCCCGCCCACGACTGCCCTATGCCATCATGTTGGCTGTTGGAGGCTGGAAAGGCGGAGTGCCCACCAACGCCATCCAGGCGTACGATGTCCGTGCTGACCGCTGGGTCAATGTCACCAGCACCCAGGGGGGTCCCCGGGCCTACCATGGCACGGTGTTCCTCGATGGATCGGTTTACTGTGTCGGTGGCTTTGACAGAGTGGTGCGGCTCAGCTCTGTGCACAGATTGGACCTGGTGACATGCACCTGGCAGAAGGTGGCACAGATGCATGTGAGACGCTGCTTTGTCACTGTGACTGTGATGGACGGGTTCATATATGCCATGGGAGGTTACGATGGAGAGGATCGACACAATACTGTTGAACGCTATCAACCCAGAGCCAACCAGTGGACCTTAATTGCGCCCATGCACGAGGAGAGAAGTGACGCCAGCAGTGCAGCCCTCCATGGCAAGGTGGGCGGAGCTAAAGAAAACAAATGATATTTATGTTTAACAAGCCTCACTAGATTATTATCCAAATGAATATTGTTATCAAGCCTAAAAACAAATGCCAAAAAAGTATTTATTCAATACTTTATGATCCTCATATTATGCAGTGTTGCTTATTTTTCTCTCCTATAACAGGCTAGTTTGCTCCCCAATAGTGAGAAAATAGCGTTTAGTCTATAAAAACACTTTGTAAGAGACACAAGGTCAATTTTTTGAATTCCTGCCTTCAGATTCCTTATCACTTTCATTTCCTCCAGGTTTACGTATGCGGTGGCTTCAATGGAATTGAATGCCTGTCAACGGCTGAATGTTACGACCCAGAGAGCAACCAGTGGACCCTGATCGCCTCCATGGGCAGTTGGCGCAGCGGAGTGGGGGTCGTCACCTATGCAGACCATGTCTTTGCAGTAAGCACATTAAGCACTGACTATACTCAAATAAAACAGAAAAAAGTCCTTTTATGGCAGAAATGTTCTCAAATATAAAAACATATTGCCAAAAATATCAACTATAAGATAGGACAACAGAAACATAAAAATAGACGCAGTCCTGACCTCACATTTCCCATTTTCTTTAAAGGTTGGTGGCTTTGATGGAACCAGCCGTCTGCGCTCTGCTGAGGCCTACAGCCCAGAAACGGACACCTGGCATGCTGTTCCCTCCATGCTGAGCTGCCGCAGCAACTTCGGCATTGCGTTGATCGATGACCGTGTCTTTGTGGTCGGGGGCTTCAACGGCTCCTCCACCATCCGTGCCGTCGAGTGCTTCGATGTTGAAACGGGTGAGTGGTCTGATGCTCGAGACCTGGAGACCTCCGGCAGCGCGCTGAGCTGCTGCGTGGTGCACGGACTGCCCAACCTGGCCGAGTACGCTTCACCTCATCACTCTGTGACACTCTCCCAGGTGGAGGAGCGCGAGGTGGAATGATGACTTCCATCTGACTATGAGCTGTGTTGTTGTGAAATAAATGTGTGCATCAAACTACAGCAGTGCTACTTTTACTCTAGTATTAACATATTTTCAGTTGTGTGACAAATTGTCAGCTAAAGGCAAAAGCTTATAAGAACTTTGATCTCCCAGATGTACAGTGAAAAAACCCCAAACATTTCACCTTGACATAAATCTGAATACAACAAAAAAACAGTCCAAATGAGACTTGGTGACTTAGCATGAACCTTCATGAGTATTTAATATGTGTTATACAAACACTAGGTGATGTCAGCTCCATAGAAATATACAGTATATATTCTATATAACAATATGGTTAAAGGTATCAATTTTGAAAATGAAAATAAGTTTGATAAAAAACTTTGGTCATCATAATAGACATATTACCGTAATATGATGTAATGTCAGTAAAATCAGCTCCATGAACCACAAGGCATTATGTGACATGGCATTTATTTTCACACTACAATTACACAAACACAAACCAAGCCTCAAAACATTGTATATTGAAAAAACATTTGTTAACTTATCGGAAATTGTTTTTACCAATGACAAAATGTTTTCTAAAACAGGGGAGGGAAGTGTTTCTCACTTCAACAAACAATTGCTTTACTTACAGCGTTGGCAGCAGCGGCTTAATTGTCACATTTAAATGTGACCAAATTACAAATACGTTACGTTATTAATTATTTAAGTGAAGTTAATTTCTTAATGTCAATATATTATAGTTTTAAGGCTTACTAAAGAAGCACTGTACATAATGATTAGTGGATGTGGATCATTGTATTTCATCATGAAATGCCTGATTTTGGAAAGTATAACAACACATCCTAGGACAATATGTGGATATATAAGGGGCTTAAAAAAAGGCATTACACTGTATTGGCTTCTGTACTGGCTGATTCTGTCACAACAACATTGATGGAGCTTATGATATTCTTCAGTTTGTCGCTATCAAAGTTAACCAGCAGCACACAGGGGCCCGCACTGGTGGGACTGAACTCAAAGCTGGCCTTGGCCTCCTGTTTGGGGCCCACAGCTTCAATCCTGCCGGAATCACAGACAATAAACATGAGCATCGCCAGACAAAAAATGTTATCCAACATAATATATCCCACAGATCACAGAACATCATCTTATATTGTACTGTACCAAAAGGTTTTTGCACTGAAACAAGATTCATTGAGTGACAGTTTTTAGGGAGAAGGACACTGTGGTTTTGGGGTGTTTTTGTACAAGCTTTGCACAAACACCATCTTGTACTTTAACATTTAAATAAACCTTAACATGAATTACAAGTAAAGCCATGAGGTGAAAAAACAGAAAAGCTCAAATCAATATTTGAAGCATTAAACTCCTGAAAACAGTTATGATGTAGTCGACATACCTGGCTGTTAGGGGTTTGCCCTCAGTGAGGCCGACACCCTCCACGGTGAAGCTGCAGTCCTGCAGGGGCTCTGGGAGAGGGTTCAGGAGCGTCAGTGAGGCCGTCACACTCTGCCTCACTGTGGCCTCTCCCAACAGCTGCAGAGAGGGGTTCAGATACAGGTTTCATAATGTGAGAGGTGGTATAGGGTTGTAAATAATCATGTAATTAAGTACCTGGGGGCAATACCAGAATCACATTTCAAGGTTCAATTCCCCCCTGACATTTGAAAAAAGCGTAAGTTTGGGATTTAAATTATTTTCTAATCTCCTGTTATACATTGTAATGCTTTATGGTAAAGGATTCAAAGCGGAATCAGAATAATTTAGCACTAACTTCAAAAAGATTTGTGGCTTTCTAAACTGTACTATCTTATGTAAACAATGTATACAAGGGTTCAAGGATAATATGTTTTCATTCACACACGACTGCACAACAAAATGCATTTGTAGCCTAACCCTTTAAGCTACAGAACATTTCTTTACAGGATAAAAACAAATTTGAATTTTTTTTAATTATTATTAAATATCTGCTGTTTATTTATATTTAGTTTTTATAAAATTTGGAATACAGGTCTTTCACCTGTCCATTGCCCGTACCTTGATGTGTATTTCTGGCTCGTCCAGCACGATGGTCTTCTCAGCCTTATGGTAATTTGTGATCTGCTTGTCCATGGTGATGGCTGACACCTGGATCAACCTGTCGGAGGTGATCGCTGATCCATAACGCTGATACTCCAGTCTGAGGGACATGCGCCTTTCTGTAAAATCACAACATACCTTAGGTTATTAAAACTATTTTGACGCAATTACACCAGGGTTTGTGACTTGTTGTGTTCCCTGACCTTCTCCAGAGGGCACCTCCACTTTGTCTGAAGTGAATCCGCAGCTGTCTCCCAGTTTTCCGTTGTAGCCGACAGCCTTGGCGAAGAACAGGAAGGTGCAGATCCTCGCGTCCACGCAGTTGTTGGTGAGGACAGCGTGCACTTCAAAGTCCGAGCCCACTATCATGTTATCAGCCAGTTTGATCTTAAATGAAAGTTATAGGATTTTTTAAATGTCTTCATGGTATAATAAGGAGATAAGAATAATATAAATCTCAATATTTTATATTTTTAATGAATCGGAATTAGTTGTGAATGATGTTGAAAATGATGATTCTTTGATCCTTGGAAAAGAATATGCTGATAAAACTGTTTATTCATTTGAAAGCTGATGCAGCATAGACACAATTCATTTGGTATAAATACCACCCACCATTGATGTATATCTTTCTATAAGGGATACTAAATTAAATATATTTCAACTTTTGAACCTGGCGATACTTTATTTTCTGCTGCTTTAAAAACATTCATATACATAAATTGTGACATCTCTTGATGTACAATTTATGCACATGTTTATAGTTATTTTGTATGATGTATGTATGTATGTATGTATGTATGTATGTATGTATGTATGTATGTATGTATGTATGTATGTATGTATGTATGTATGTATGTATGTATGTATGTATGTATGTACAGATGGGAGGCTGTGGCTCAGTGGGCTAGTGTGTTGATCTTTGTGAAGCACCTTGAGATGACGTTGTTTTTAAAGTCTGCTATATAAATGAAATGTATTATTATTATTATTATTTATCTTCGACCATCCCCACTACAGTCAGCATGTTGTTGTGTCCCTGGGCAAGACACTTCACCCCAAATAAAAATAATTTGGGGACTGCCCTCAGTATTGAATGTATGTAAGTCGCTTTGGTAAAAGCGTCTAACAAGTGAGATGTAATGTACTATAATGTATAAGCGGTTGAAAAATGACACCTTGAGATGGAGCCCCGGCTCTTCTCCTCGCTGCAGTAGCTTGTTGTGATGCTGAGCCTTCTCATACACCTGCCTCTCCTCCTTTGAGCCTGAAAACCATCAGAGGTAATGAAACAGTGTTTTAGCTCCTGGGTCAAAAACAGGCTTTTCCCTTCAAATGCGACAAGATTGCATTCTCAAATTGAGGTAGTTGGGGTATTCTACATTTAAACAGTTTGATATTTATTTAAAAAATACATTGTGATTCTGTGTTTAGAGTCTCGAGTGTGTCTGTGTACATGTGACACAGCAGTACCTTCTAGATACTTGTACTGGTGTGTGATGTCGTGTCTATCATCCGAGCCCACAGCTTTGGTGCTGATGTACTGTCCAACAGATTTAGTTGATCCACTGAACTGTACAAACTTTCCACTTGACAGGCGCACTAGGTCCACAACATCTGCATTAACCTGACCCAACACACGGCGTGAGATGACCATCAGTGAACATAAAGACATTTGTCAACAGTCATTGATTAAAACTATTACAGCCAATAGCGAAAACTTACCTCAGCAAAAATAAAGGGAGCGTCATATTTCTTTGTCAGCTCTCCTTCCCTGATGGCCTTCAAAGAGGACGGTCCGCAACAGAAAACACCTGATGGCATCACACATCCAGAGACAGAGTCAGACACAATGCAAGGATTCAGGCCGCGCAAGTCATTCAAGTCAAACTTTGAAGTCAAACTTTCAGAATATGCTCTAACACTGGTTGTGACTTCTTGTAATGTTTAGTTAATCTTCAAAATGTCGACTGTATTCTCAAAAAAGATAAATATAAATCATTTTCCTTTTTATCAACATTTATACTTTATTCTCGACATTTAAACTTGATTCTCAAAATATAGAAAAACTCAATCAAAAGTATAAACAACGTATTACATTTTTGGTGAGGCAGGGTCTATCACTTATCTTGTACTGTTTCAAGAAGTCTCAAGATTAGTCATATGAAGGTTTGGCCACAACAACACAACTAACCTATGACTGGTGGCTGAAACTGAAACCTCCATGGTTAGAAATGTGATTAGGCATGCCATTGACTATGACCTATCTTTGTAGCACTTCCAATACAGTTATGGTTGGAGGTATTCCTCATGATGTATGTTTTTGTTCAGTATTTGGTCTGCCAAGGCAGTCCTTAGTCTTATATATGGGACTTTTTGGGAAACAAGTCAAACAATTGGACATCAAAATAAGAGTTTACCATCACTTGTCTCCTGTGGGGTAGGGTCACTGGTTTGCCAGCCATCAAAGTCTGTCCCCAAATCAGGAC
Source organism: Dissostichus eleginoides (assembly GCA_031216635.1). Taxonomy (NCBI): domain Eukaryota; kingdom Metazoa; phylum Chordata; class Actinopteri; order Perciformes; family Nototheniidae; genus Dissostichus; species Dissostichus eleginoides. The sequence continues at coordinate 25,197,787 of CM062267.1, forward strand.
GAGTCATCCAGCTGTCCACCCACACATGGAAGTTCCTGGTAAGATAAAGGATTCTGTTACTTGAATGTGGAAAAATCACAAGTACATGTGATCATGGAACATTTTGGAAGATGGAAAAAGTAAAAAAGACGTGTTAAGAAATGACAGTTGTGGTTATCCACGTATTTAAGGTAATAATCCCTTACCATATCGAATCACCATTTGACATCCTTTCACCATCTTCATCATACAGGTTTTCTATCATCAGGTTGCCGTCAGAGTCGTGAGCCGATCCAAAGTTAGTAACCACTCGACATGGGATGCCCAGGGCCCGGGACACTGGAGGAGGGAGAAGAGTCACACTTCATCAGAGCAGCTGACTAAAGCACATTCTAGACATAGCAAACGTCATTAAAGACACAATTAAAACATCACATAAACATGTCTCAAGAGGTAGAGAGCTTCAAAGCCAAGAGACTAGATTCTAACTTTAGGGATTGCATGGCAGCGGAAGTGTACTGGAGGACGTTATTAAGAAGAAATAGATGGTGTGTCTAAGAAACAAATGCAACAGAAGTCGGGGTAATGTTTCTGTGTTACCTGATAATAATAATAATAATAATAAATTGAATTTATATAGCGCTACTCATCTGCCAAGACAAATCCCGAAGCGCTTCACAACATAAGACACTGATAACATTTAAGAGATAAAAAGTAAAAAAAAAAAAAATAATTCAGTTAAAAATTAAAAGTCAGAGATAGCGATAAAAATGGCAGTACCCAGCTGTACCATAATATCAGTTTATTGGAAGGCCTGCCGAAAGAAGAGGGTCTTAAGGCCGGTTTTGAAGACCTCGGTGGAAGGGGCAGAACTCAGCTGATCTGGGAGGGAATTCCAGAGGCGAGCGAGAAAATGAGCAGAAGGCTCGGTCTCCCATTGTCCGGAGACGTGTGCGGGGGATGTAAAGTAGAGGAGCGTGGCTAGACCAGAGAGAGCGGGTAGATGTCTGGGTACGGATGAGGTCACAGAGGTATTTTGGGCTTTGGCCATTCAGGGCTTTGTAGGTCAGGAGCAGAACCTTAAACTGAATCCTGTAGTGGACTGGGAGCCAGTGTAGTTGGGCAAGTATGGGGGTTATGTGGGTGGACCTTTTTGAACCGGTGAGAACTCTGGCCAGGCCCGGACTGGCCAGCGGGAGCACCGGGAGGTTTCCCGATGGCCTGGCCTGCTAAGTGGCCTGCTGGCCTGAGGATTCTTTTTTTAATGTATGTATTGTGAACGCAACGCTGCGCAAATGTGGGTCTGACTCTGCCTCACAGAGGGTGACTGGCTGTCTACATGATGTGGCCTGCCGACATGGCCACTTTCATATAGATCATACACTAATGCCCTCGATTGGTCTCTGTGTGTCATTCAAGCTCGGGAGGGCGTGTGTGTATGTGTGGCGCGAGCGAGCGAGAGAGAAAGCGCGCGCACCGGTTACGTGTATTGTTGTTGTTAGCATCTGGTGCTAGGTAGCTGCGCTAACGGATATAAGAAGCTGTTTCAACAACAAGGTGGAGGAGAGTCCTCTGCTGTCAGACTGAGAGAGATAACTACAGCTCAGGTGAGGTTAAGGACTCTCTGAGTCTTTAGATAGTTAACTTAGTCTAAGTTATCTCTGGGTCTCAAACGGTTTGGTCACCATTTATGTAAACATATATTTCCATTTGAGGGGGGAGTGATTAGTAAAATATGCATGAATAATAATAAAAAAACGTTAACTAGGTGAAAAAAGGTAAGATAAACTTTTAAAACTTGTTGAGAGCTAAAACTAGTCTTTGCTTCTGCCTCAAAGAGGAGCAGGGAGGAGAGGAGGGAGACAGGTGAGGCTGGTTCAGGAGCCCAGACACACTCACAACTATAAATGAACCAAAAACAAATAAATAAACAAGTTTCAATGTTTTTTCATATTGGATATGGTATGTTATTGGTTATGGCCATGTTCTTATGATTTTATGATTATTTAAATGTATACAGTTCTGTTTCATATGGGTGTAGTCTCTTTATTTCCCCCTCAAAATGCACCAGATAGATGCATTTAAGTCCAACATTTAAAAAAAAATCTAACCGGGGGAGCATGCCCCCGGACCCCCCTATAGGATTGACGTCCACCCCCCTTTAAATAGGTTCACATGAATAGGTTCTTAAATAGATTTGCAATTTTTTTTAAATAGTAACCCATGTCCATATGTTTATTTTTGGGTAGTAGATTTAGAGGGCTATCACTATGGGCAGCAACGCTGTAAATCTTGACAAATAAATCCAGCAAATGGCACAAAAAACTGGTAGTGGCCTGGCTGGGTGTATAATTCCCGGCCTGACTTATTGTCCCAGTCCGGCCCTGACTCTGGCTGTACTGTTCTGGACAAGTTGCAGGCGGTTGATGGATTTGGCTGGGAGACCGGAGAGGAGTGCATTGCAATAGTCTAGTCTTGAGAAGACGAGTGCACGGACCAGTTTTTTGGTGTCATCATTTGAGAGTGAGGGCTTCAGTCGGGAAATATTTTTCAGGTGAAAGAAGGAGGTCTTGGTGATTTGTTTGATGTGGGCTTGGAAAGACAGAGTGGAGTCAAACTTTACACCAAGGTAGGTGACAACAGAGGAGAGAGGAATGAGCTGACCATCGAGGGAGGGGCTGATGTTGGCGGCCTTGGTCCTGGTCGGTGGTGCCTATCAGGATTGCCTCCGTCTTGCTGCTGTTGAGCTGGAGGTAGTTGGTGGTCATCCAGGAGCGGATGTCTTCCAGGCAGGTGTTTAGGGTGGAGATAGTATTGGTGGGGTTGGGTTGTGTTTTGATATAGACCTGGGTGTCGTCAGCATAGCAGTGGAAGTTGATGTTGTGTTGTCTGATGATATGACCCAGAGGTAATAGATAGATTAAAAACAGGATGGGCCCCAGCACTGATCCCTGTGGGACCCCGCATGTCACTGCGGTGTCGTCTGACCTGGAACCCCCCAGAGACACGTGGTACTTCAGGTTGGTGAGGTAGGAGGAGAACCAATTCAGAGCCGTGTCCGTCACCCTGGTGTAGGTCTCGAGGCGGTGGAGGAGGATGGTATGGTCCACTGTGTCGAAAGCTGCGCTCAGGTCAAGTAGGACCAGGATGCTGGGTGACCCAGAGTCGGCTGCCATCAGCAGGTCGTTGGCTACTGAGGAGTCATGGTAAGCAATTGGTTGATTTAAACCAGGGGTCTCCAACCTTTTTTAGGATGAGAGCTACTTTCAAAAAATAAAACAAGTCGTGAGCTACTTTTACTCCTCTTTTTTTTTTTTTGCAGTGTATATATTTAGCACATTTTAACATTATTATATGCTGAACTTTAACCTTTGTTTGCTGTTTGGGTCTGTGGGACCCGTTTGCAGTGTTTACTAAAAGAACATGTATGCAATTTAATTATTTTAACCTGCTTTATTTCGGGGTGGACCTCACATCCCCAAGGGGGTCCGGGGGCATGCACCCACGGGAAGATGTTTTTTTAAATGTTGAAGTTATAAGCATCAATCTGATGCACTTTGATTACAAAATGAATTTATGGATACAGCTCTCAACACTCAGATGAAAGGGAGCTGTATACTTTTCAATAATCCAAACATCTTTAGAATATGATCACAACCAATAACAAATCATTTAAACTTGTTTATTCTTATCTTATGTTACCTAGTTAGCATTCTTTTTTTTTATTTATGCATATTTTACTAATCACTCCCCTTTTAAATACAATATAGTACACATTGGAATGATTTCATACTTTATTTGTTACAACTATATTAAATAGATAAAGGTGTGCTCTCTCTCTCTGGTTTCTCTTTTATCCCGAGCCATGATGATTTACTGTCTGTCTGTCTGTCTGTCTGTCTGTCTGTCTGTCTGTCTGTCTGTCTGTCTGTCTGTCTGTCTGTCTGTCTGTCTGTCAAACATATTTGTAAAGTGGGGGGGACTGTCCCCAGTGGAAATTACGCCATGCGTGTGTGTGCGTCAAGTGCAATAAATATGCAAGTTGCAACACACACAGAGTAAAATTCTGCCCCTCATGTGTTGTATAGGCTGGCATGACTAGGCTGTTCAATGGGGCTGATTTGTTGTGTAAATTCTGCCAGAAGGAAAATCACGGTCACACTCCTTATGAAGCGTGAGCTGCCGCTCCACATTGCTTTTCTTCCAGACTGCAACGCTGGTCCCGCAAATCAAGCAAGAACGTGATTGGTCGATATTCATTGTGGGGGGAGGAGGGGTGTTAGATAGATATAGAGTTGTAGTAAGCAGATAGAGTTCGCTATGATTGAGGTTTCGTTTATGCATAGGGTAGATTCTTTTAATTACATTTCCTTTTTTTTTGGTGTATTTTTTACATTTGGGATTTGCTTGGCGAGCTACTTATTGAGGGCTTGCGAGCTACCGGTAGCTCGCGATCGACGTGTTGGAGACCCCTGATTTAAATCAATGATGTCAACATGAAATGTTATGTGACTAGGATGTACCATAATGTGTCACTCAATATATGACCAAATCCACCGACAGTCAAACAAGGACTCCCATGCGCGTCATAATGTGCACCAACCTGTGCACGCAAGAGCAGCAAAGACCCAGCATTGTCCGAAGCGGACGGGGCCACTTTCTGTCCACTGGTGCAAGATGTCCCCGCTGCCGATCCACTTTCCTGGATGAACCCCACCTTCAAAATCCTCCCACTCTCCCACCAGCACACCTCTGTCATTGTTACTGTTGATCTGAGGGTACAGATAGAGGAGGGAGACACAAGAGGGATAGAAAGAGATAATGAAAATGTTCCCAAAGATTTACATTTTGTCAAGTGACAGCAACACAATATGTTGAAACACCAAGTTTTCGTTTTTTAAAGCAGTATGCCCTCAGATCTCTTAAGGACTCCTTATTTTTAATATCATATTTCTCCACACATCCATCATGACAAGATAGGCTCCAAGATAGAGATCTGATCATGTCAGATTACATAAACATTAAAGAAATAGATTGACCATCACTTTATAATTTTTCTATTTGTGTGAGGTCACAATGACCTTGAAATGTGACCTTTGAGACCAAATTCTAACCAATTACTCCTCGCTACTAATTGGACATCTGTGCAAAATCGTATTAAATTCCCTTGAGCCGTTCCTCATATATTGCGTTCACGAGAGTGGAACGGACAATTAGTAAAAAATATGACTCCGTCGACTGCTATCCCCGGCTCTAAGCCATAAAAAACATATTAATTAGTAATCATTTAATAAAATAATACAAGGTCAACCAGATAATCTGCCATTATTCCCTGGGAAGTGTACGTAGCAAATCCCACATTTTGTCATTATAAAAAAATTTGGAAAATGAGTTTCCTTCATAGATCCAGAGGGAAGGGACAAAGAGAAGGACCTCTTATATCCGTGCTGTATTAAAGGATGCACGTTTGCACTGATAGATCAGAGCACACAATTCTCTATACTAACAATAAGAGTGAACTAATTCAAGCAAAGAGAAGTTGAACTTTACAAGGAAAATGTGTTTTTATTGTTTGCATGAGTGCATCCTCACTATCTTATGTAACTTAAATTTAGTGTGACAGTTCATCTGAAACCTGGTACCAATTTATAATATGGTGACAATCACAAGACAAACAGAAATAGCCCTGGTTTCCTAATTTAGCTTTTTTGACTTGAGCAGAAAATAACACGGCAACAGACTATAATGTATCTGTTCTACTGCTCTTTGATCACCTTGAAATCAAAGCCGCACAGGAAGATTAAAACTCCTTTCTATTCTGCATCTTTCTATCACAAAAGTTGCCACGGGTGACGAGAACGTTTCCAAAGAGGCAGGGGGGTTTCCTCTTTGTCCCCCCCCTGCAGGATAATATAACACTCAGAGTATAAAGCAGCACACAGAGGTGTATGTGGTTCACCATGGTAATCTTTTGCACAGCTGAAATAAAGGCTATTCAAAGGGAGTCACTAAAGCCTGGACACATCCTACCATAGCACTCAGCACCCTGGTCACATAGATGGGATTCCTCCTGGCACAGCAGTCCTTGTCAGCATCAGAGATAAATTTGGGGTTATCATCCAGGATCTTCAGACAGATATCCAGTATTCCTGGTTCAAACTACAGACGGACAAACAATCAGAAGAGAAGGTAAGATGTGAGTGGAGCAGCATCTAAGGACTTCTGGCAGCCTCTAAAAGAAGCATTTAGAGATTACAAAGCCAAAGCTACAAATAAAGTTTACTGAACTTTATTGAAGGGGAAACATTTGACATTTCATGTACCTGTCCGAAGTTCCAGGGTTTCCCCTTGATTCGTGTAGCTGCTCCCCTGTAGATGAGCCCATATTGAGCTAAAACATACTCTTGCCTCTTCGTCTCACTGCGCATGTAAACAGCATCTCCTGTTCGTCAGTACAGACAGACCAACACATTTAGACCAGTTGCATCCAATTAAACATTTCAAACCTTACAACATTTCCTGCTTTACAGCTGCAGTTTGGGATCATAAATATTTGGGAAAATATGTACTCACTGGTGCACCAAGGATTAAAAAGCAGGGTGAACTGTCCTAAACTGGTCTTCTGCCCATCCTGGTCCAGAGTCAGAGAGTAGAGCCCTATAGGGGCGTTGGGCGAGGAGCTGATAGAGACAGACACTGAGTTTCCGGAGGGATCATAAGAGGCAGAAGCGCTCCACTCATTGTCTGCTGTGGAGTCGCTTAGACCAAAAGTAGCCTTAGTGTCTGACTCTTTTCTGGGTAATGGACCTGGAGGGACACAGATGTAATAAATTATACTAAATCCAGAGGTGAAAAACATAAATTCTCATGCATGCATACAAAATCCCTCAAAACAGATATACAGTACTTTAGATCAGCATGTAGAGCTAAATGTAATCACTGGTAATTAAGATGCTTACCAGTCTCAACGATGAGTGTGAAGCTTTCTTCACCCGGCTTGAACTCTTTGCTGCCAGGCTTGAGGTGTAAGGTGATATTGAAGGGCTGCCCCCTTCTTACAATCAAACGCTCCTTTCCACACTGCTCGGTGTGATGGCTGCTGCTGTTTCTCTTAATGTCAAGATCATAGCGCTCAATATCCACAACTGTGTAGAGACGGTAAAACACATTTCAATTTGTCAACTCTATTAGAAATTAAACACACGTCAATAGACTAAAACTATGAACATCAGACTTAATAATAATAATAATTTAACCTCTATCTACAGAGCGTTTATCTTTAAAACAAATGTAAGATCAATAGCACTATCCATAAAACACTAAATAAAAAAATAGGTAAAACAAAAAAGTAATTAAATAAAAATGGTACAGATAGTATTGAAAGTTAAGAAAGAAGGATCTAAGGAAACTATCAAAACTATAAAAGTGCCTTTTGAGAAGTATCTTAAATAGACACTTTTTGACAACTTTCTTTAGATTTGATCATCCGCTCATTTAAGTTTCTCCAGTTGGTAGATCACAAAAAAAATCATTAGAGACATTCTTCAACCCAGAGACCCTCGAGATCTGTCATGTCTAATGTCGTCCATGCCTGCTGATTAATTTCACACTTGACTTTGACACTGCAAGGAAGTCTGACTGTGTGAAGTTAAATAAAGATAAACTGCCCTTTCAGATCATAAACTCCACTAGTAACATTTGAACCTCTTATCGATAAAAGTAGTTTTTCTCTGTCTTACCTTGACTCATGTCTGCAGAGAAGTCCTTTAACCTCTGTGTGTGTAGACTTACACTTCAGCTCAGCCTGTGCTTAATGCTTAATGACCCTGCAGGGGGACGGCCCCTATTTGTGGCATGTGAAACCTGATCTGGACACCCCTATCTGTCTACTTGAGTTACATCAGTAGTTCTGTTTTTAGACTTAAACAAATATTTTCTCTCTTTTATTTATTCGACCAAGGCCTTAAGCTTATTGTGAATGATTCTTCTTTGGGAACAGAAGCTTAAAAACTGTAACAGAATCAAATCAAATAATGAGTAATGCACACTAAAAATAATTCCAGCCACATACATAATACATAATTATGCATTATAAAAAATATAAAACACTAAACACATGTACATGTGCCAGATAGACCATAGTAATTTTATTTCTGTAAAATAAATATAAACAATAATAATAACAACAATAACATTTTTTCATAAATTATTGATGTCATTCTTTGGAGCTGCAACATACTGTGAATTGGTATAATGATTCAACATAACACAATGTTCCAACAACTGATAAATGACATTATATAATGTAACACAGGAATTTACACATCATACAGTTAAAACTTGAATGCAACTGATCGTAGTCGTTTTTTTCTTATGCAAGGCACACACTTTTCTCAGATCACATGGTGAGTCTTTCACTTTTAAAATGTTCAGTTACTGAAGGATGCTATAGATAATGAAACCAAAGCCTCGATGTGCTGTTTCCTGATGAAATGCACATTTAAAAAGGTAAAACATTGTTTATTAGACTATGAGAGCCTATATTTAATCAAATGTGTGTGTGAGAGAAATCTCCCTGACACACAAAATAAAGAGCTGAAAGACATTTCAACTGCTTTAGCAACAAAATAAAATCTACGCCTAGGGAAATGAAACAGATTGCAACAAGTGTCTACAGTCTTTAAGGAATTATGTGTCTGTGGAATAAGGAAGTGAAGCTGTCGGATGACATCCTCATGTTACGGCAGTCTGTCTGGTCAGAGTCCAGAGGCGAGAAACCACACAATGTGATACTTTATCTTAAAATAAAAAACACAAGAAGAAAGAAAGAAAACAACAACCGTACTGACCCACATTTGAATATTGAAATAATGAAAAAAATAAATGAAAGAAAGCTAGTAAAGCAAGTAAGAAATAAAAAAACATGGATCTGCCATGTTTTAAAAAGATAGTGGCTTTGAAATTAAAATAACCAGAGGACAACATTATGACCTCAGTTTTTTTACGATCCTGTCACTTGTATACTGTACAATAAAAATCACAGACCTTCATTAATAACTCATTAAGAAACAAAAATCATATGAGAATAACTTTCTGTAATGGTCATTTACTGTACTTGAGGATGTAGCTGGGAAATGGATCAGTATGTAAGCATAAGTGGACCCTTAAAGACAGTAAGTGGTACCTCAGCATGTACGTTAAAGCTTGTAGTCATAATGTGTGTGTCTGAGTGTGTATGCTAAATTATTTCAAAGTAGTTCAAATCCTGATGTGAAAGCACATGAGCTAGTGGTCTGTCCCTTCAAATAATGATTTGAATACAGGACTACTGTAAGAATCTCAGAGCCAGACAGATACAAACCTGATACAAACATTTGTTTAAAAACACTGCAGTAGTACATAAATGAACAGGAAACCTTTAACTGTAGGAGAAAACAAATATCCCTATATATATATTATTTCTACATATAACATCCATTTAGGTTCTGCATATTGAATCCTTCTCCATTTATGGTAATCAACTACGTTTTGTATCTTCAGCGAGTGCTGGGCCTATTGCCAGTGGATAGCTCAGCAGTTGGACTCCATTAAGTTCCCCTCATGATCCTGTAACCAAAACAATGTAGTCCAGCTGTCAGGAGAATTATGTTATACAGCTGTTTCTCAAGCAGTGCTCTGGCAATACACCTGAAAGGGTCTCCCTCATGTGTGGTGATGCTGGTTCTCTGTTTGTGAACCAGCATTGTGCCATTTCTAGAAGATAATAAAGACAACACTCTATGATCCCTGCTGTTAACAATTGTAGGCTGTATAGCACAGAAGATCCCACACAATGGTGTATGTGTGTGTGTGTGTGTGTGTGTGTGTGTGTGTGTGTGTGTGTGTGTGTGTGTGTGTGCACCTTATGACCAATATTTACTACATCATCTTTTCGTGTGGTAATTTCAGACTATATGTGATATAAGACACATGAGACAACCACATTTAAATGACTGCCATGTGATATCAACAAACCAAACCTCAGTTGGTTCAATAAATGACTGAAAACTAAAAACCTTGTGACCAGACAAAGCTGGCAGCCGCGTGACTGTGGAGCATGACATGTGTGTGTTCACTCTGCAGGGCAGCTGGAGGCTCTCCAACAGGACGGAGCAGCTTCAGAACACCGACAATCTGCAACAATATTCAAGGCACAATTTGATATTACTACAGAGAATATTGATGAAAACAACAACAAAACAATAATAATAACAATACATTTGATGCTAAGCAAGGTTATCTAAGATGGCTGGATGATTGAATTCGACTTTTAAAATATTAATAATTCTAGCAATTAATATGAATAAATTCCCTTAAATGTAAATAGTAAAAGTGGAAATTAAGATAGTAAAACTTGGATCTGTTTTATTTTCCTATACTTTCACTTTAAATGCATGTTAATTTAAGAAATTTACATTTTTACCTTTTGCAGGGAATCCAGGGTTAGACTTCCGTCGATTTTCCAATTATAATGTCATCCCCCTGCAATGCAAGATATCAAATATTACTTTTTATACTTCAATATAATAAAATGTTCAAAAAACAAGCCTATAACATGATGTCTTGGTTAATAATACTATATCTGTTATACGTTGTTTGTCTTCTCAGTAGCATATTGTAGTATTTATGCTGAATTCTTGACACATATTTGGACCCTTTCAAAACCTCCTTAAGTGCCTTCAGCCACTCTATACTGTATGCATGACATTAATGCAAACTATTTCATGTTTTATTTATTTCATTTAAGTATTGCCAGTCCTGCACAATTTGTACACAAGCTACATCTCGTCCACTTTCCATAACAACACTGCACATATTCTTTTTTATTTTATCGTATTATTCTAAGTACTTTGCAATAGTATTCTGCATGTTTGTTGGTATATCCAGATTTCATGTTAATACTTTTCTATATCTTAACGTATATTAGTTTCAATTGTTTTTCAAGGGAAATTCCTCGTATGTGTTAACCGACTTGGCAATAAACCTGTTTCTGACTCTGATTCATTAGAGAAGCAACATGTGATTGAGAATACTGATATTTGACCCATTGTCTTCAGCTCACACATCAATTCAGAAGGTCTTCTTCATCTTGTTACTCCTTCACCTGTAGCTGAGCATTAGCCAGATGTGGAGGTTTGGGGGCGACACCTGGTTTCTTTCTTGTAATCGCTGGTGAGCTGTCTCCCCTCAGGCTGGGGGTCCTGCAAAGTGGTGGGTGGTGTACTGAACTCTGGGATACAACGGAGGAGGAGTCGTCCACTACCTCGGCATTAATGGCAGACAGGCAGCTGCGGTCCGAGCTGCTGAAGACGTTGATGTGTTCTCCAGATGATGAGGTGCTGTCCACTGAAGCAGAAACAGGTACTTTAAAAAACAATCAGATTATGTTTATTCATTTAGATAGTTATTGAGCCAAGAAATCAACTTCCAACAGACCCTTCTGTTATCAAAAAACAAAAAAAAACGTACTTAGTAGGTGATTGCTTTTCCATTGTTCACAGTTACGATGAAGATGATAATGACGAAGGGGAAGATTGTTGATTTCATTTTCAGTCACAGCCTCAGGGGAAGAGTAGACAGAAAGACCGGTCTCCGCTCCCTGTGATTGGTTCCCGGGATAACCAGCTGGGGGTAGCGAGCCCCGTCCAGAGGAGGAAGATGATTGGCTTATAGTCGTGGAAGCGGTGCTGCCAGAGCCAATGGAGTGAGGTCGTGGATGCTCTAAGCCCCTGTGTGAATAACACGCCACAGGGACTGACGACACACATGGATGGATGTCATCAATGAGAAAACAATGGGCTGGGTCAGTTAGTTACTGTTTTTTTAGGTAAACATAACAACAAAATGTAAAAGTAAAAACAAATGAAATCTCAAAACATTTTAAAGGTAAACACGACTCAAAATCCACAGAATATACAGCCATGCAAGCCGCCATGTTGGCTGTGCACAGCAGAGCTTAAAGTGAAATGCTAACATGCTCAAAATGTTAACATGCTAATGTTTAGGAAGTATAATGTTTACCATGTTCATCATTTTAGTTTAGCATGTTAGCATGCTAACATTTGCTTATTAGCACAGCTGAGGCAGATGGGAATTTCATTAGTTTTGCAGGTATTTGGCCATAAATCAAATTTAAATGTTGACCTGATGATGGGGCTAGATGATAAGTCAGGGTATCAACAAAGGTATTACAATTCATCCTGAGGGGAACATAATTGTTTGCATTACATTTTATGACAATCAAGCTGGCAGTTGAGATATTTCACTAAAAACATGCATGTGAACCCAAAGGTGACACTAAAGCAAATGTTGGGAATCCATCCAAATGCTGATATACTAGAGTCTGGACTCTAAGTACTATCCAGACAACAGTTTTGGCAATTCAAAATAAATGAATATAGCTGAAATATTATATTGCACGATAAATAACATAAATGATGAAATATATTTAAACCTGTAGATTGAGTGTGTATTATGAAATAAGTAGGATTGAACTTGATAAAGTTGCAAAATGTTCTCTCTTCAGTAAAAAATATTCTGAAGCTTTCTAAAAATAAATGTTTGTGTATGCAGCTTCTTACTTCTCCCAGGCAGGGCGCAGCTGACGGATCGATCACAGATGGCAGCATCGCTGGGATGAATGTCCATAAAAGGTTTGCGGCCCATTCCCATGAAAACCCTCTCCTGCAAACGCAAATCTGAAACATATATATGACATTTGTTTGTTTTAACCTGTGCAGCACTTAGTGAACTGTGCTAAGCTAAGTACTATTTAAATAAGATACAGTGTATGTTGTAGCTACTACCTCTGCTGTGGGCGGCCTGATCCCACAGAATCCTCTCCAGGTCGGTGGTCCAGGCTTTCTTCACCTCCATGCTGGGGGCCTTCAGGGTGTAGGTGTCCCCACTTTTCCTCCTGCGGAACCAGATCTCAAAACACAAACCGCTCACACTGGAGTTGTGAGTCATCCCAATGTCGCTAGTCTGGGAGAGAAAACACAGAAAATACACTGGTAAAAATAATCTGTGTGGTTGGATAATTCTGCTTCACTAGGAAGCTTTGCATCAAAACTAACAAAAAACCAAGGAAGTAGAATATAGTGCATATCAAAATGAGGTTGAATATCAAGCATTTTGATAAAACAGGATTTGTGCTGACCTTGAATGACTGCTTGTAGACATAAACATCGTTGCCAATAACTGTCTTCTTAGTTTTGCTGAAGAGGATGAGATCTTCAAATAGAAAGATGCGGCGGACACATTTCTTCTTCCGGAAGAAAACATTGAACTCATCCTGGCGAATCAGCTGGCCCTGCTCCTTTAAATTCACCTGATAGCGCAGAGAAATGTACAGCAGAGCAGAAAAGAAAACATTTGTATTGAACTGCTGTGTATCAAGTATTTATTATATTTCTTTGTATTATCTTACATCACAGTCCTGGATGGCGTCCATGGTGAGCAAATCGTTGCCATGACGCATTTGAAAGCGGACAGATCTGCAGCAGCCTGGATCTCAGCCCTCTCTCGCTCCCTCTCCCTGCTCATCTGATCAGGCACATATGAACCCGGGCCGCTCACACTCTGTGGGCACATGCTGGAAGCGAGCAGTGAGTCCTGGATCATGTCTTTGGGCCTGTGTGAGCCAGACAGAGCCAGCATGTCCTGCAGCAGGAGGCTGTACTTGCTGATCCTCTGGATGGGCCTCAGCAGGTAGGAGGACAGGTCCATCATGTCCCCCAGCTCCTGCTGCTTCTTCTGCGGAGGGAAACAAAGTGTGAGTGTACATCTGTGAAGCATGGCAATAACACTCCCAGGGTGTGATGAAATGTATTACCTATTACAGTTAAATCAATTAGGGTTTAAGCACAGGACTACAGAAAAATGCCTTAAATGAATGCAAACATGCCTGGGTTTGGGGGAAGCAAACATGAAATATAATAAATGAGACTTAAAGGTCCCCTATTATGCAAAATGCACTTTTTGATGTCTTTTATACATAAATATTTGTCCCCGGTATGTCAGGAGACTCACAAAAAAAAAACCATCTCTTTTCCTCCTTACCCACATCTCTGAAAAAACGGGGGTACAACTGAGCTGATCCAGAATTGCTGCGGTCATGATGTAATATCGGAAATGTGGGCTGGCTTTACACCCACGGCCCTATTAGAAACGTGGCTGTATCAGAAACAATGCGCGACATGTTTTGGAAGTGATATGGTCTGTGTTTACACAGCAAGCATCGCTAACACTCAGAGCTAACGCTGTAAGCTACGGACCCAGAATCAGCATTTCTCTAACAGGGCTGAAATAGAGGGGTATGAGGCATGGCTAGAATGGGTGATCTGTTTGGTATTTTGAGCAAAACACTTCATAGACATGTTTTTTATATATCTGAGACCTATAATATATGCCTAAAAATAGTATAATAGGAGACCTTTAAATTATTCTGCAGGAGCTTTTGATGAAGTTTGGATGTTGTTAAACAAGGCTCAATCTACTTCAATTCATTAAGAATTTAACCTGCTGTTGGATTCTTCGTACAATTGGTCATTTTATTGGGTAAGACATTCCTATAAGAGAAAAATAGGGCAGAAACTGACCTTGAAGATGTCATGGCGGCGGTGCAGGATCAGGGCGTCTGACAGTGGTTTGTTCTTGCTGTACAGAGCGTACAGGCCAAAGCTCTCACTCTGTGGAAGAGCCCCAGGTTAAACCATATTAGAAAATGTATTATATTAAAAAGCAGACAATTAACTCTTAGAAGCCACATATATATTCAATAATAAAACAGTATAGTATTGATCATCTGATTATTTGACTGAAATCCTGTAAGTGAAGTCTTCTAAATCTTGAGAGTAGGGTGGGATTACTTTTTATTAATTTCAAGACTAATTTCTTAAATTATTCAAATTAAATAATAATAAAAATGAAAGCTGCAAGCAGCGTTGAGCGGGTCTTCGACGCTCCGCAGGCTGTTGTCCGCACGTCGACGTGTCACGTAGGTGTCTCAGGCCGATCGGACAACGTACATAGGAGTTACAGCAGTATCATAAACATTGTGTTTGAAAAAAATTACTACAGAGACACAAAATCAATTATAAAGAGACAAAAGAAACTACAAAGAGAGCGGCACAATAAACTACAAAGAGACACAAAATGACTGCAAAAAACACACATTAATAAAAAAGAGAAAATAATAGAGACAAAAAAATAAACTACGGTCACTACAGACAGAAAACCAAACAAAAGGACTTAAAAGAGACACAACAGGAATACAAAGAGACACAAAGACTTGAATAATAATACAATTACACAAAAATAACAATTATAATAGTAAATAATTTTGACCTGTTTCTAAATGTTTTATAAGGTGTTATTTCATCCAATTGACACAAAATAAAATGGTTTTATACTATGCTCTTCACAGGAATAAAATGCTTTTATTTAATTATGTTGGTTTCGTAATTCCATTAAACATTGTGAAAAGGTTTCAAAACATCTGAAAAACAGGAACTGAGGACAGATGTTCGACTCCCTTTTACTCGTTACTGGAATGAGTTTAAGAAATCTGCGTGGGTCAACAAAGGATCAGCGCTGCAGAGAGAGTTTAACAATGACCAATGTTAGACTCACTGTGATAAGGGTCAAGATAACCACAATGAGACATAGTGACAAAGGAATCTACTTAAATTAGTAAAGAGAGACACAAAAATTAACTTAAAATGACGACCAAGAGACAAAATGACATAAAAATGAACTTAAAATGATGACAAAATGACAAAATGTTTTACTTAAAATGACAAAAAAGAGACACAATGACAAAAAATCTACTTAAAATTACTAAAGCATACATTTAAATGACGACAAAATACTCAAATAAACTTAAAATGACAAAAAAGACACAAAATGACTAAGAAATAAACTTAAAATGACGACAAAGAGACACAGAATGAATATAAAGTGATGCATAAATGCATAACAACTGCAAAGAGATCTAAAATATACTATAAAGAGAAACAAGGACACACAATTACTGCTTTCAAAGAAACAAAACAAGACAAAAAACTAAAGAGAACAAAAACAAGCAGCGTTGAGCGGGTCTTCGACGCACCGCAGGCTGTTGTCCGCACATCGACGTTACGCAGATGTTTGCCGGACTCGGCCGTTAGCAAACGTGGGAAATTTCAGGCCGATCGGACAATGTCTTTAGGAGTTAGAGCAGTAACACCAGGGCCGTCCCTCCCTACAGGCCGATCACGCGGACTGCGTGGGGCCTCATCTTGCGGAGGGAGCCTCAACTGAGCCGAAAATGCGGCGCACCTACAGTATGCGCTTATGCGGCGCAATTAGTGTGGCGCGGCACGGTTTCACCGCTGCGAGGCTCCACTAGCAATGATGATCAAAATAGTACGGAGGGGAAATATTTTCGTTTGGATTACTGGTCTGGAGGAAGCTCGCGAGTGTGTGTGTGTGTTTGTGTATTTTTGCGTTTGTGTTTATTGTGTTTGTTTCCCGGGGAAAACACTCACGAGAAACACCGGCTGTTGATGTGCCTGCTGTGACCGCTTGTAATTATGCCGTTACAAGCTTCAAAGTTCTATTTATCATCTGAATTTGCCGAAACAAGTTTAATATTCTGAAAGCCAAGACTTTGTTTATTTGAAATCAGATGAAAACAAACTGTAACGGACCTTGCCATATTATCTATGATTACTATACGCCTTACATTCATACACTCATAATTTCAGCCGGAGGGAGGGGGAGCTGGGCTGCAAAAGAGCAGGGTGCGAGTGAGAAGTGCCTGTCATCTTCCCTTTACAAGCTTCAAAAATGTATTTATCCTGTTATTTTGGAAATAAAAGTTTCATATTCTGAAAGCCAAGACTGTTTATTTAAAATCAAACAAACACCCGAACCCCGAAAAACTATTTTTTTACGCAAATCCACGTTTAGTTTGAAATGAGCCGTTGCGACTTCCGATTTCGAGCGGGTCACATATGTGAAGTTTGAACACTTTTTGACCATTTACACAGGAGTTATAGCAATATCGTGCTTAACGGCGAGGGATGCGTTGCCATGGCAACAGGTTTTGAGGAAAACGTACTATTGTCATATTGAGGTGTTGAGGGCCGGACCATTCACCATTATCTGAAGTCTGGTGCCGTTTGGACGATTTTCCATTGAGTTATGACAACACCGTGTTTCATGGCGAGGGATCTGTCGCCATGGCAACGGCATATGATGACACCCCATAATTGACATAGAGCTGTTGAGGGCCGGACCATTAGCCATCATCTGAAGTCTGGTGCTGTTTTTACCATTTTCATAGGAGTTACGACAACATCGGGTTTTATGGCGAGGGATGCGTTGCCATGTTAACGTCACATCAGATTTGACGTAGAGCTGTTCAGGGCCACAGAGTTAACCATCATGTAATGTTTGGTGGTGTTCTGAGCATGTCAGGTGGAGTTATGACATCATCGTGTTCCATGGCGAGGGATCGGCTAGCATCAAGCGAACGTGAAATGGCCGACTTCCTGTACGTTTTTTTATACACCTCCAAGAGGCTTTTTGGTTCGTCTCCGCACCCTAGATATACGTAGCGAGTTCTGTTTGTTTACGTGAAAGTGAAAGTGGGGGGAGTTTACGTTAAATACGGAAGTGGGCGTGGCTTGTGCAATTTTTGACGCAAACTTCCTGACACGCGTGCACAATTTGGTGAGTTTTCACATTATGTTGCGGGGGTCAAAATAAGCGTCATGTCACTAGGCTGGCGCGGGCTACCTACTGTCAGCCACTTTTTCTGTGCTTTTGCCCGTCGTTTTCCCTGTTTTGTGTTGGTTATCGCTGCGCGAGCGATTAGAATAGGGTCTTCGCCGACCTCTGGTCTCAGACCCTAATAACATAAATAACCCAATCAGATAAAAAGAACTAAGCTGAAACAAGAGGTTTGTTGCTTCATAAATTCATGGGGAGGCTGTGGCTCAGTGGAATAGTGCCCTGAATTTCTGAATCAGGGGATAGCAAGTTCGAGTCCCACTGCAGTCAGCATGTCGCTGTGTCCCTGGGCAAGACACTTCACCCCAAATTGCTCCTGTGGGGATTGCCCACAGTACTGAATGTATGTAAGTCGCTTTGGATAAAAGCGTCTAACAAGTGACATGTAATGTAATAAATATATATTAATGAGAATTTCTAATATTATACACAAACAAATTATTTATACAGTTATATATTTATGACAGTTGTGGAGTTACTCCTCACATGTCTGAGGAAGCAGCGGGCCACCATGGCGGGCTCCCTCTGGCAGGCCTCCAGCTCCGGCAGGAAATAGTGGCTGTGGAAGTCGTAAAGCTTCTCCAGGTTACCGAAGATGACGCCTCTCTTGCCCCGGAGGTCCTGGGGGATGTCTGGTCGGTCCAGCAGGGGGAGGTAGTGTGTCAGGATGTAGCCCAGAGAGCGGACGTACTCCCTCTCTGTGAACACCAGCTCCTCCAGGACACGCTGCAGCCTCCTGGGAACAAGACAGAAATAACTTAAGACCTAGGACACTCAAGAGCATATTCTTCATAAATATATTTATTAGCTAGTAGTATTTGCAAATAACAAATTGTATCTCTTCAACCGTTGAATAGATATTTTATGTGTTCTCTGCATCTGTACAAAACAAATCATAAGTAAATGTTTTTAATTCTCATATTGGTAGTTCTGTGAATACTAATGTCACTCACAAATGCTTTGTACATTATTGTTTCTCACAATGTTACTCTGTGATTCCCTTGATTGCATTACAGCTAATTGATACTGAATTCTCAGATTTCCGGTATTTAGTTATATCTGAATTAGGTACTTGTAGTCGTAGTTTTTTAAACGTGCATTGAAAGCATATTGACAAAGTAATTGAACGTTTCAGCAGATGATACATTGACATGCTGTCCTTTTCATCTTACTCCATGCACTGTGATAGAAAAAAACAAAAAGTTGACTAGTGCAAAAAGAGAAGGGAAGAGAAGCAGAGAAAACAGTACCTGTAGCACTTCATTGGAGGCTTAGAGGCAGAAAAGAGTGCATGAAATGTCATTAAGACTTACAAAATTAGTAAAATAAAGGCATGTCAATCAACTCACAGAATTATATCTTGCAGAGACAAAGTCAGATTAATTAGATTAGTAATGCAAGCACACTTCACCCACATGAAGTAAACTTACAGTGCATTGCTGGCACTCTCCTGTGGATTTGCCGAACCAAAGGCCCCCTCATATCTCCCGATGGGCAGGCTGGAGTGTTTGCAGCCTAAAGTCCCGTCCCCCCCCGCCGCCCCCCGGTCGCTCATACAGGAGTCCTCGGAGCAGAAGCTGCCGTGTCGGGACAGCTGGAACTTCTGAGCCTCCTGGAGGATCCGACAGGACGGCTGGCCGTGGTGTGAGCAGGACGAGGAGGGGCGCCCCCGCTGCTCTGGAGGAGTGGAGGACCCTGCCGTCGCTGCTGCTGTGATGCACGAGTCCTGGCTCACCGACCTGGATCCAAGACCTCGTCCCCATGGAAACCACTGGCAGCCGACAGTGTGGGACTGAGACAAAGCAGCAGCGTCCCTCTCGCTCCTCGCTCTGCTCGTCTGTCTCCTCCTCGTCTCTCTTTCTGTTCTCCTTGCTGTCCTACTATTAGATTATGAAAAGGCACCTTAACAGAGTATTTTACACAGTGGAAACATCACAGACCTTCACTTTAGAGGGAACAGATGAGATCAATCAATTCATGTTTTGCTCTGTAGAATGTCAAAAAGTTGAAACATTACCATCCCACTTTTTTCAAAGTCCTGGTTAAGGTCTTTAAATGTTGTGTTTTGTGAGCCCAAAATATTATGATATAAAACATAGCATTATCTGCCATTTTCACATAAAAAACGACTTAATCCATTAATAGATTGTTAAAATAGTTGATTGATGATTAATTATTTGTATGATTAGTCAACTAGTGTATTAGTTGACTAATCCAACCAAGAACTCTGAATCCTGTTGGTGAAAAATACCAAATCCTACTCAAGTGAGATGAATGGACCAACATAGTACCTGTGAGGAGACTGTGGAGGGACCTTTGACCCCTGGCTGTGATCTTCAGGTTTGATGATAGAGCAGGCTGCAGATGTTGGGTCTGTGTTGTTGCTGCCCAGGATCGGCCTTCTCTTCCCTAAATCCACGGCTCCCGACACGATGCCCTCCCACTGCGGGTGACCAGGTCCGGGTGTTGACTGTACCACCAGACTCTGGCTCCCAGGCGACGGTGTCTGAACAGTAGTGCTCACCACATCAACATAATGACCTTCACACCAGCTGCTAGAGTCTGGTTCAGGGTGGAAAACCTCATCCACTTCCTGGATCCTCTCCTGAAGCTGCTGCCTTGCCTCCTGGCATCGCAGCCAAGCTACGTTCCAGACCTGCATCCCCCTGGAGCCCCTCAGGGCGCTGGCCTGGGCCTTCACTTCCTGAAATGTATCTGGGCTGAACTGGAGGAACCTGTCTTGGAAGGTCTGGAGGACGGAGGTGTCACTGCTGGACGGTATAACACTGGTGGTGGTTGGGTGGGATGCATCAGATGGGGAAAGGGATGCAGTGCTCGATCGAGGGTCTTGGTTGTGGCGCTGTATTGGCTGGGTGTTGGCTTGATTGACAGGTGCTGTATCCTGGTCACGGTTTTGCTTTTGGTAGATTCTGGTTTGAGTCTGGTCCAGGTACTCAATGCATTCGCTGGCCAGAGCATTAGCCTATTTCGAGATATGAGAAGTTGTTTTTATTATTCATGATAAGAAATGTTCATGCTCTCATCTACTTCTTTTATATCATGTTACCCTCCACAGACATACATTTTATAACCTGACACAAATGTCAGCGAAGAAGAAGCAGGATTGTACTTCACTATCATAAATCAGTACATACAAAAACTGCTTTCTTGAAAGTGATTAAATCTCTGTGAAAGAGCAAAAAATGCATTGCAATGGCTTTCATTTCTAAGTAATGACCTTTAATTATTCATTTGAAATCATCCTAAAAGAGTAAGGAGTGTTTAGGCAACAACAAATGATTAATTTTCATGATTTCTCCACAACAAAAAACGTATTGACTAAAAAATACTTCAATGTACTAAATTTGACGAGGAATTACTGTATTTAGAGAAGTATTTGAAAACCCTTTTCAGTTACATTGATGCGTGATTGGTTATTTTTGGCCCTGCATCATTCTGCAACAAGGATGTATAGTGGTTATAGTAATAGTATACGGTATACTGTATGCATGAATGCGCAAAGTTATATTTGCAAATAATTATCAGAACACTATTTGGGGTAAAAGCACGAGCTGTATACGAAGCTTGAATACTTGAATGTTTACTGATAACCGTTGCAATGTCTCACACCAACCTGCTCACAGAAATCACACACGTTGACCATGGTCTGCAGCTCCCTGCCGCAGGCCTCTGCTCTGCACAGGAACTCCTCCAGGCCTGACTTGAAGGAGCAGACTAGAGTCCAGAACTCCTCCGTCTCTGGGTAGGAGAGCCCACTCTGCTGGAGGAGCTCTGCCTCTGACACTAACGTCATGGCGTGGTGTCTGCGGTCCTGCAGGAGGAGGGAGAGAGAGATTCAGACAGGTGGACGGACAGAGGCACCGAAACACACGATAATAGCCACAAGAAAACATAGACTCACATTAGCTTCAATGAGGAAGCGAGTGAAGCTGTTGAGGGTCTGCTCCATTTGCTCTCCAGAGTCCTCGACTGACTCAGCCTCGGGCAGATGGCGCTCTCCCTCTACAGTAAACCACTGTTGCATCTGCAGGGAAGGGAGAGGCAAAGCAATATTGTGTTTGTTAGTATGAGCATGTACATGTGTAACTTACTTTAAAAAGTCCTAATCTAATCAGTAAACTATTTAAGTTCATATTTAAATGTATATGTGCGTATGTGTACGACTTCATCGATGAGCTTGGATAACGCACCTGCGTGAAGTGTCCCTCCATCTCTCTGAGTTGCAGCAGGTACTCCAGGTGTTCCACAGACATGTTGGACCTCTGCACGAGGACGTGAGCCTGCTCCTCCACGTAGTTGTACAGGCTGGACACTGAGTCCACTGCGTCACTGCACATGGGAGAAAGATAGACCATAGGCTTGAGAGAAATACAACTATTTAGTAAGAAAACAGAAACATTTCACCCCTCACAAAGACATTCAGTACATGTGAATGCAGTAGTGAGAGGTTTACCTGAGCTCCTCGCAGTGGGGGTACTTGAGGTCACTCTCCTTTCTTAACCTCGCCAGGACTGCCCCGCCCTCCCTCTGCAGTTCGACCAATCGGCTATCCTCCAGTACATTCCTCATCAGAGTCCTCTGGTCCACCATGCACTGCTGCACACACTGTTGGACAGAAATACATTTATATTAAAATGAGTTAGTCATACAATAATTCCTTCACATCAACATTTATGCTTCTTCCTTGTACATTCCGGTGGATTTACAATTTTGTCCAACTTTTAACAAATTGATAACTATAAGCAAGATATGCAAAGGTCCCATGTCATGGCCATTTCTACTAATCATAATTCCATTGTTGAGGTCTACTAGAATAGATTTATATTGTGCAATTTTCCAAACTCACATTGGTTTCTCATACAGCATCTCTGTATACTGTAGTATGTGTATTCACTCTCTGTCTTAAACTGCTTGTTGGAGCTCCAGCCCCCCCCTCCCTGTGAGCCCAGTGTGCTCTGATTGGTCAGCTCGCCCACTCTGTTCTGATGTGTCCACCACCGTTACAGCGGAACATAAGTGATTATGTGTTACAATGGCGTGTAAGCAGTGGTGTAGTGGTCGTTGGACGCGGGCAGCACCGTGTGTGTGACCAGGTGTACCACAAATTGAGACTATGTCCCGCATTTGAGCGACAGTCGCGCAGAAAGGCCGGCTCCGTTCGCTTTTTTAAACGGCATCATGTAAGTTGCGCTGACAGGCGACAGAGGTCCACAGAGGTCCACAGTGTACCATGTACTCTCAAGCCCTCTCACAAACTCCTGCTCTGTGCGCAAGCAGACCGCTGCACATGCTCTCTCCCTCGCTCTCTCCCTCGCTCAACCTCTCTCTCTCTCTCTCTCTCTCTCTCCCTTTCTCTCCCTCGCTCAACCTCTCTCTCTGTCTCTCTCTCTCCCTCGCTCAACCTCTCCACCCTGCGTGCTCGCTCAAGTTGGCACAGCGTTACAAATGTGCCACAAAACCAACCAATGGATGTATAATAAGACCGTCAACAGCCTGATGGCAACCTAAAACCCCTCTCTTTCCGTATCTCAGATAGAAGATATGATTGGAGACGAAACAATCGTCCGTTATTTCAGAAACACTTTTTGTTATATTCCATGGAATGCTCTTAACATCCCGATAGCAATGAATATATTAAATGCTTTGACAATAAATACATTAAAAAAATTCATCTGTGGAAGCCGTGGTGCTGTAAAAAGCACGACCAATCATTTTAGCCGGCCCGGCTAAAATAACTGGACGGCCTACCTGCCTGTCAGCCTTCCATCTCGTGCACAAACTTATCTTGTGCCCTCATTGGTCATGTGCGCGTTCGTGTGTGTTGGAGGAGGGGCTCTGTAAGGAAGGCAGATTTTTTTCGGCTGCGTAGTTTCAAATTCTAGAGCACTCGAGCTGGTTTCTCCAAAATTACCTACCCTACCTTTAAATAACTGAAGATAATCACAGCTTTTAATACCTAAATTACATGAGTAAGCAGTCAAAAGAAAGGTACCTGTACAGTGTCAGTCCTCTGGGGCTCCTCTAACCTACTGATGGCTCTCAGTAGAAGGCTGGATGCCTCATGAAGATCAGACACAAATGGGAAGAGTTTCTAGAGAATAAAAGATGTGGACAGGAGTAAATCATGATGAAAGTATTCCATTAAAGAAGAGCAGCAGGTAATGTGCTGTCATGTCTCACCTGGTGCAGCTCTATCCAGTCACAGGGGCTGTGAGACATCGCTCCGTCCAGACGAGAGCTTAGCTGACTCGCCTCCACCAGCTTCAACAGGGCTTTCATCGACGTCACCACTTCAGTCTGCTTAGAGGACACAAGTGTCAGAAATACATCCACATGTTTCATTCCAAAGAATAAACAACGGAGAAATTCTAGCGTCATTATTTGCAACATAACCCCCTTTGTGTTTTTTACTAAACATGACTGCAATGTTGCATATCAACTCGATCAGAAAAAAATGCTTTCCAAACAAACACAAAGTCAACAATCAATTAACACCAATTAATGGCAGAATCAGTGAAAGTCCACCACTGAAAATGTATCAAGAAACTGTTAAACTCACAATGTACATATTAAACAGTTTGTACAATGAGCACTACATTTGCTGTACATCTTTTTACAACAGAAAAGGTATTTGATCGTTTTGGATTATCCATCGGTTAATATTTAACCCTAAACAAAGCAAACATATCTGAAGGTAAATGCAAGTCATGTTGTGGCTCACAAATGTTGATTGTCAAATGCTGTTCAAATATTTTTCTGGATTAGTGAGAATGGATTTAAAACATCATTAGGATTTATCCCTGGAGACAATAAAAGTCACATTTTCATGGTAATCCATCTTTTATCAAGATATTCTACTCAAAGTGATTATCCAACAAACACATTTTTCATCCCTATAGCCACGCTGGTAGCATGGCGGAAAACAACCTTTAATCAAATCTTATAGCTACCCAAATGAATATGAAACTAACAGGAGTTAGAGAAAGTGGGAGAAAGCTGACCTGGATGCCGGGACACCGCTCTGGCTGAAGATTTCTGTCCTTGTCCACCAGCAGCACGAAACTGTTTACTGCGTGCAGAGTCAGCTCCTGAAACAGTTTATCGCTATAAATCTATTCAACTACACTCATGCATCCTCCAGGTACACCCTGTTATTGATCATCACAAATAAATCATAGGACACTTGAAAGGCCATAAACATATGCAAGTAATTGAAATTATTTTCTTTTTCAATCTTATAAACAAAATGTAATGAAAAAAAAACGTTTTATTTGTTAGACAATATATACACCATTAATAGCAAAAAAATCTTTGTTACATTAGACAGATATATTCAACAATCTGGAGTATGTTGATGCTCAGGAGCTGCTACATTATTCAGCATTGACATTTTATAAATAACTTATAGACTGCTTTCAGAAAAAAACACCCACAGTTGACGCTGAAAGCTGCAGTCAGCTGTTTCTCTGCTCATTACCTGAAGCGTCATCAAGGCTTTGTAGAGCTGCGGCTGAGGATTTATCTTCCTCGAATCAAAAATAAGAGTCATCCCAGCTTCTCTGATTTCTCTCCTGGATCCAGAAAATAAAAAGCCAATAAATACACAACCACAATAAAACAGACATGACCACAACAATGCTAAAACTTCTTTGTAGATTGACTTTAAATACACAGGGTTTGTTAAAGCCTGTTAATTCATGTGTTCATGGTTTTACTGGCATATGGATGTGACCTGGTGATGGTGCGGAAGTAGAGCAGCATCTGGAAGAGCTCCTGGCTGGTGACAGCTGATCTCCATCCCTGGTGTTGTCCGTACAGCTCCACGATCGCCCGGCCTGTCCTGTCTCTGCCGCCTGTAGGGGTGAGAGAGAGGAAAGATCAGGGAACATGCTGTTCTCTGGGAGAATGAACAGTAATTTATTGACCTCTAAAAGAGAGAATGGAGAGAATAAAGCATCCACTTTGTTATACTTTTCAATAGATGTGTTTGACCATGAATCCCAGTTTTGCTCATGCTGACACTTGAGGAGGATTAGGAGGGAGGCTTCTTTATATTTAAATAGAAAAGGTAATCTTGCAATATTCAACATGCTAGCTATTATTTAATTAAATACAATTATTTTATTTGTTCTCATTTGTACATGTGTTCTGTTAATGCAGAGCAAAGAACAATGTATATTGATTCATTTGATCATCGTGGTTATTTGCTGTGTCTCAAACGAACTCACCGGTGAGAGCTGCCACTCCTAAGTAGAGGGGGTGGGCTCTGGGGTCCGGGGACCCCAGGGGGAGGTGGTCCGGTCTGGGACGGGTGGAGGTGGGCTGGGACATCTTCTGTGTCTCTGCTGCTTGAATTGGATCTGTCTGTGACGGCTTCTCCGTCTGATGGCCATCTCTGCTGCTGAACGTACTGCCAGGCTGAGCAGCTTCTGTGGAGAGTGGACACATTTGACTGGTTTTAATCCGCTACACAACAACGTGTTAGTTATTAGGTAAAAATGCCCTTACAAGATGCTTATTACCATCATTATGTTCTAATAAGACCACATAAGTGTTACTAAGAGCATCATAAACATGTTTTTTGTTAGACTATAAGACATTTACGGTATAAGCACTTACAAGTCATTTTAAAACGTTTATAGACTGTTTAAGAACAATGACAAAATCCGTATTAGATTTTAGTTTTTAAAGGATTTAAAGCATAAAGCGTATTTCAATTTATAACTGGTAGCAGTAAATAGCATAATTCACTGTTAGTAAGTGCATAGTTTCCTACAAAAAATAAAATGATTTATCTTAAGATAGCAACAAAAAGGTTTGTAAAGGTAAGGTACGTTAGTCTATAAATGTATCTGTATTGCTATTAGAAAATAATTATAAGGAACTTCTAGGTTTTTTTTTAACAATCTAAAGCAATCTATAAACTGGTAACAAGTTATTTAAAATGATTTAAATGTAACAAGTGTGTGAATGAGTGTTTGTAATGCTATTCAACGCTTATTAGAAGCACCTTTATGTAAGTTCTACGCAATTATGAAATTCACAACC
Organism: Dissostichus eleginoides; assembly: GCA_031216635.1. Classification (NCBI taxonomy): domain Eukaryota; kingdom Metazoa; phylum Chordata; class Actinopteri; order Perciformes; family Nototheniidae; genus Dissostichus; species Dissostichus eleginoides. The sequence goes on from CM062267.1 coordinate 25,224,652, forward strand.
TCCTGCTAAAGTTCTGACCAGAGTAGAATAAGTTAAAAGAACAAGATGACATTAGTACCTGGAGCTGCCATATTCCTCCTGTTGATCTTGGGTGAAACCAGTCCAAAGGCTGTGCTGTTTTTACATTTCACCACATGCAGCTGGGGAATCTTTCCACAGGAGCCGGAGTTGTCTTTTCTCCGAACATTTTGACCGTCAACAATGACCAGCGAACATTTCTCAGAGGTGTCCACCACAGCTGTGGACAGGGAGGAACATCTGCCATCAGACATGGACTCCGGTCTGTTCTGTGATGCTGAAAGAGGAAAGTTAGCACTCACTCCCGTGGAAATGGTTCTGCTTTGTAGCCTTTCACGAGGCTTGAGGTTCACGCTGAGATTTCAGAGGAAGTAAACGGTAATCCGCCGTGTTTAACAGAGATGACATCTGACTGATTGTTTGAACTAGACAAAGCTCTATTAGTGTTTGTCCTCGTTCCTGCCGCTAAATTTGTCCCATTTACATTGTGTAAATTGCCATAAGTTTTGGCAGAGTGTGCATCCCTTGGTTCCCTAAATGGCTGAGTGGTCCTTTCAGGTGTTGCTTCTGGTAGCCCACCACATTTTAAAGCATTTGTTCCCCTGTAATCCATACAGGGGGCATTTTTTGTATCTCCTGTTTTCCAATATGGAACAGTGTTTTTTTCTCCCGACTCCTCACAGACCGAGGAAGGAGGCTGCTGTTGCGTAGCAGGGTTAATCCACATTCCTTGAACATTACACCGCGGATCCTCTGTCTCTGGTAGTCTTTCATCACACTTAGAGAAACCATCCTCCTCCACCATTGCCAACATGTGCCCCTTCTCCTGTTTAAAGTTGACAGGGTTGTTTATAGCAGCCTGGTAGGAGTCCCTGTATCGACACTTCAGCTCCGGAGCCCTGGAGGCCTTTCCGCCTTGTCTTCTCCTCTGGCACGGGGTACAGGGTTTCTCTGAGAAGCGGACACACTGAGAAACCTCCAGGGAGTCAGGGTGAGGCTGATGGGATTGGGAATGGTACGGAGGTGGTTTTTCAGACACGTTGGGCCTAAATGATGCAGCCGCCTCTGGTCTGACATGACTTTGAGTTTGTGGCTTTGTGAGAAACTGCACCTGAGCTTGTGACTGGGCTTGAGGTGGATGACTCTGTGTTTGCCTGTGCGACTCCATTTGTGGATGTGGTGGCCTGTGTGGAAGTCTTTGCATTTGTGGTTCAATTTGTGTGTGCGGTTGCATTTGCACTTCTAATTTCTGCCGTTCTTTAGTTGCTGACTTAGCTCTACTAAAAAGCATAGTTGCCTGAAGTATATCAATATATTCCCCTTCCTCCACAACTGGGCCTCTTCTGCTTATATCTTTAGGTTTTTGCGGCCCTATATTTTCAGAAACAATTCCAGCCTTTTCTTCACCTTTGCACCTAGTTGTATCTTCCCTTGCAGAAGTGCCTGCACCTGGAACAGTGCTTGTTTTGGACCTGCCCCAGTAGAGCAGCTGTCCCAAGTATTAGGGGACACCCAGCCCACAGGCTTAGGCTCAGCTTCAGGTTCTTTAACTTTGACCGGCCGTGAGGAAGACGCAGCGCTAGTATCCACCAGGCGGAGTGACACAGCAATGCCGTGCCTCGCTGGACATATTCTGGTCTCCACGGAGAAGGCAGACGGATGAGAAGAAGATGATAAATTTGAATTATGAATGCTAACAGGATACTGTTTTGGTGCCGATTCTTTTGAAGGAGGAAGAGGAAATAAGAATTTGAAGAAGAACTCTCAGGAAAATGAGGAAGAGGTGGAGGAATCGGAGGTAAAGGAGGATATGAAGGAGGATATGAAGGAGGAGCAGATGCCATGCTACTCCCAGCACACAGCGGCACGTCCACAAAATCAGGCACAGCAACCCGTCCCCATGGTAACCTCACCACGCCCTGCTCGGTGGTTAGCAGGCAGCGGCTGAGAGGCGTTCCATGGCGGCCTTGGTTGATCTCTTCCAACCAGTCAGAGCTGAATATACAAGGATAGGAAGTCTCAGGGATGGGATTCTCCTCTACTACTTTCACCTCAAGCCCCTCCTCTTCCAGGAGGCTGCAGACTATGATGCGAGCTGATTGGTCACAGAAAGGGGCCACCTGGAGGTAGAAGTCGCCGGGCCGAAGTATCAGCGGGTTGATGGGAGCAAGGTGGACGACAACTTGGTCACGCAAACACAGAGGCCAGCCCTCACACAGGAATAGAACATCAGAGTACTGAGCCTAAAGGAGAGAAAATACTCAGATTCAGAAAGTATATAAGCTTATTTTTCTTATGAAAGCCCAGCTAGAAGATCTTTGGGCAGCTTTGTTTCATCTCAACATAGGGAATGTAGGTGTCTTTATCCATAAGTGTATTATAAACAGTGACTTACACATGCAGCCTGTTGCACGCTGTCTAAGATGTGTTTGGCTGGCACCAGAAAGTCCAGCAGGCACCGCAGGGCATCCCCCCGATAACGGCTATCTATGACTTGGAAGAGCTGGCTAAGGAGAGTGGGGGCGGTAGCCTCGAAGGGAGGGTACAGCACCGACAGCAGGTTCTGGATCGAGCTTTCCAGAGAATTAGGGTTCTGAAAACACAAGAGAGGAAACAAGGGCTCAATAAAAGCTCTGCTCGACATCCTACTGGTTCCTTAATGATCCCCACTGCATAATTTACTGGTAAACCAGGCTATGATCTGTGGGTGCTGTATACTGTAGCTGTGCACCACTCTGAACTTCCCACCAGTGACTCAGGATATAATGGCCATATGCTGGAAAAGTGACTTTATTCTAAATAGATTGATACTTTATTTATCCCAATGGAAATGTAGGCATTCAGTAAGTTCCACTAAACATTCAAACACTGATGAACACAGTGATGGCACTCCGAGGTAATAGATGGCATTAATGAAGGTAATGCAAATAGTGATTAAATGTAAGTAATTAAATAATAAAGAATAAAAATAGTGGAAGAATAATAAGGATTACGTTCAAGAACTCAACCCTTCGTCCTGAATTAAAACAAATGATGATTCACTCTAATAGTGAGTTTGAAAATGTAATTGCCTTTTTTATTCATTTATCAATTCTGTTCCTGCTACACATGCAACTAGATGATCAGATTATTGATTTAATTGAATTGAGTATTCAATTCCATTGATTATATTAAGAAAATAGGTGAAATTGCCCATTTCAATTTCCTTAACAATATTTTATTAACAATGACATGATTCAGAGGAAGGCTTCAATCATTACATTTTAGAATTGATGAAAAAACGGATTTGATACCTTATTAAACTGAGGATTTTCATCATTGATGTGAATTACAGAAGTCTGCAAAAGGCATTTACTTGAATTCCCTGTATGGCAAGGCACGTTTATTTATATAGCACATTTCAACAAAGGCAATTCAAAGTGCTTTACAAAAATAAAAGACATTAAGAGCATTAAGAAATAGTGCAGCGGAAACACGTTATAAAATGACATTTAAAAACAGTACTTAAAAAGCAAGATAATAAAATAAAGATAAAACATGAATAACACGGGTATAAAATTCATGAATAATCCTGTCTATTAAAGACCTTTTTAAGTTTCCCAGAAACTCCCCTTTCTTTTTTAGATTCCCTGAATCTGGATTTTAAACCTATTTTTAAAACAGATACATATTACTGTGTAATGGACAGTACTGCTCCACAACAGGAAACCAGGAGTCAGTCACAATCATCTCCCTTGCATCTCACAGTAAATTACACACATCTGTCCTCAGCCTGCTGAGAGAATAGCTACACAAACACTCTGTGCTCATCATTAAACATATAGTCAGCCTGCCTGACAGAAAACATCCACGTAAACACAGTGTGTTGCTCTGAGGCCAGCTCCCTCCTGGTCTTTGGTTTCACATTCCCTTTGACCTGAACTCATGGCCCGCTACCTACTTTTAGGTCCTGCTTTATTTAGAACCACTCAAAGGCCACAGCAGAGGACCTCGGGGTTAATGTATATACACGCATATCTGAGGCTCTGAGGAGATATATGGCAACAGGAAGGGTTGTGTGTGAATGTCCACGCAGAGCAGGAATGTTGCTGCCCTTTTTCCCCAGGGCTGTGTCCAGTGTCATTTACTGTATGAGATTGCATCATGTCAGCGTAGGAGCCAGGAAACGCGTCCTAGTTTAAAAACCTTCCTGTCCAGAGTAGAATGAACCAGTTCATTTGCTTTTAATGAACATATGTTAAACTGTTTCATAGATTTTAGTTAAAATCCTTCCACTGAAAACTGGCTTCCCACTGTGGTGGAGAAGAAATGCAGATATGGATGTATTAAGATGAAACAGATAAGTAGTAGTGAAAAGTAGTTACTTTGTGGTTAAATATTTTAAACCTGAAATTAATACATATAATTTAATGCAAACTGTCAAACAGTAAATTAAGTAACAGTATAAAAAATGAATAAATTAGCACTTTTGTAGCAAGTTAATTGTGCTTTTCACTGCATCAATAATAATACTAATGTAATAATATGATATAACAATGTAACAACTAAAGATGTGGCCCATTTAGCTGCAAAAGGAGTACATTTTAACTGAAAGTACATTTCTTGATTATACATACTCATTTCTTTAAATAAGTAAGAAATTAAATTCAGACGTTAAGTTAAGATTCAAGTATTTGAGGTATTAGTACTTTTAATTTAGATCATCTTGATACTTTCCCCCTCACTGCAGAGAAATGTGTGTTAGGGTGTGATGAAGTATGTCCCCTCAGACTAACACTGCTCTGTAACCCTGCAGCTCTGCTATCTGTTGTGCATCTCCTTCTCTGCACCTTTAAAAAGGAAACAATACAGCGCTTTGGTCCTTGGTTTCTTATCTGCTTTCCCCCCTCACAACAACAGCCATCCACCCTCTCTGCCTTATAGCCTCACATTATGATCTCAAATGCTGGACTCTCAGCCAATCCTCAACCCCTACAGCTCCAGAAATAAAGACTGTGACTCACAGCTTTCTGGTCAGCCCGGCCACAACCCGCTGGGACAGGACATAGATAACAGAGGAAGGAGGAGGAGGAGGAGGAGGAGGAGGAGGAGGAGGAGGAGGAGGAGGAGGAAGAGGAAGAGGAGGAGGAAGAGGATGGTGGCAGACCCAGAAGCACGATGTGTACTGTAAAGCACATTCAGTTCACAGCTCATACAATTAAATTAAATTAAAATGCTTGCCCGTCCTAGATAAAATGAACGCCTGCTTCATCACATTTTTTATGATCTCAGTATTTCTTCTCTGTTGTCTGTGAAGGAGGTCTGGGATTCTGGGTGGCTGGAATTTAAAATGAATCTGAACTAAAGAAGAAAACTAAACAGTGGTGACGGGTTGGGTCTCCTGGCTACAGTGATGCTAGGACATGCAAATGCTTTGAGCGCTTACAAAACAAGGGACATTTTACTTGGAGCGTGATAACACCGCTGGTAATATGAGTCAGCTTGGAGAATTTGAATAAAGAAAACATTTAGCAGCCGTGCTGAGTGTGTTTTATATATGTGTTTGTCTGTGTGTCAGTCTGCAGTATGTGGTGTATGCGAGGACTGCATGGACACGTCTTTCTGCCCGGGCCAGCATACTGTTGCTGCAGATTCACACGGCTCAATATAAACACCCAGATCTCTCAGCTACTGAAATAAATGACGACTCACATTACTGTGGATAAGATGTCCCATAGCTGGAGCTGAGGACAGTTTGAATGTCTCTGTCCAGTAACATTATGAAACAGAAATAGTCTTAACACATTCCTGGTGTCAAGCAGCCTTGACAAGAAATAAATATTTAACAATGATAGAAGGAAAGCATGATGACTTCATGGTTTCCTTTAGGACATTTCTCCAGTGATTTTACTGTGACATTTTGTATTTAATAGGTTTTTGGGGGTATTTTCCCTTTTTAAATTTGATGATATAGAGAAGGACAGGAAATGGTGGGAGAGGGAGAGGTGGTGACATGTATTACAAAATCATTAACTCATTTCAATCATAAGAAAACAGAGGAAATCATTAATATTGTTATTATAAATATAAACTTAATATCAAATCCTTTCACACACTTAGATCAATATAACATAAAGGTTGTCTTTACTTATTATTATTTATATAACCGCTGTACCCCAACCCCCGCGTTTCAATAAAGAAGCATCACAAATATTCAGTCTGTGTAACATCATGTATACAAAATGCCTGAGAAATATGCAAAGTACAATAAGCACAAGTGATGTGAATCGGCCAAACTTGAAAGCCTCCACAGACTCTGATACTGCCTCTAAATAAGCATGAAAAGAATCCATTTCCTGTGTTTATGTCTGCGGTTTTTCATCTTTTCTATAGATTCCCCACTGGATTACACTATCACAAATGGTTTTCCTGCTGCCCACACAAAGAATAGCTGAAGGACAGACATGATTAACGTACAGGAAGGACTTTATCACAATTTAATATCACAATTTATGGAAACCTAATGGAACTACATCTGCCTACCAAACTTCAGTTTCAGGCATGGTCTTGTTTTCAGTTAAAACGACAATGTATTTAGTTCAAATGAGTTTTAAACGGGAAACAGACAGAATAGACAGATGACTGTGTGCATGTCACCCTCCATTTAAATCACCTGAACAAAAGTATGAGTGGCCTGAGCACTTTCTAGTTTATTTAAATGATGCAGCTTCTACAAATAATGTCAATTAGCAGGTGGGACCCATGTCTCCAGTCAAGGCAAACACACACATGTTAATGTTACACGTCTTTGGATGAATAGAACAGTGATGTGTTTGTGTAAGATGACTGATATCACACTGGCCGTGAACATAAAGCATTGTTGGCAGCTTTTCTTTCACACCTTGAGTGCTGTTTCATTTCAACATGAGGATTTATCGGCTCTTAACATTTCACACAAGATTAAAATCCTGCTATGTCTTTGGAGAGGACATCTGAGTATACAGAGGCAGACTCATTCATTCTGTTCCCTAAACAAGTTACCTATCCATCCTCCTGCTGTCAGGAAAGATCAGAGGAAGTGTGAGTCCTAAAAGTGACGGGAACATTCTTAAATACTGCCGATGCTGATTCAGCGAGGAGTCAAGGTCGGGGGGATTGAGGGTTTGCATTTTGGCCAATCAGCTAAATCGACTCCAGGAGCACTCTGCTGTATCCGACCTCGGTTGAAAAAGACTACAACTTCAGCAAGCTTTCCACCTCACCATTTTAAATCAAATTACAATCCCAAATCTCTGCTGCAAGTGTTTGATATGGCTGTATTTCACACTCAACCATCACTTTATTAATAAGAAGCCACTGAACACAAGTAGGTGCATGGCCAACAACAAAAGATGGATTTGAGCAAAGTGTATTGGTGATGAGTAAGAAAATGTTCACTATTATGAAGCATTTAAAATGTACTTATGTACTATCAATAACTATTATGTGAGCCACTAAACTACAGCAAAACAAAAAATCTGCACTATTTCGTCAAGTAGCAGTGTTTAATGGCAATTTGACATTACAAATAAGCATCAATAAGATTCAATCAGTGTCCTTTAATAATTGCACTTGGATTGCAATGGAATCAATTATTTGATTGTTCAATGCTAGTTAATCAGTTCCCGACATCGGTGCTGCCTTCTGAAACTGCCAAATTTGAAAAGATGAAAAGGAACACAATATCAGACGTTTTCAAGTTGCCCAAAAACATCTTGTATATTTCTTTTGAACATTTATAAATAATGTATTACTCCTGTGCTATTTACATCTTGCAAATCTTCAGCATGGGAAGATAAAGGCAGTTTTTTTAAGGGGCCTTTTATTTTTGGATTAAATTGATGTACCTGTTAGATACAATGTTGTTCCTTTTAGCCTTATCGCTGCGTCTTTAGACTAAAATAGTACAAAAAAGTCACATGAGTTGCTTATTTGACTCTGTATCTGTTTTTTTTTTTCTGAGTGGCATGTGTGGTGGCTCACCACCTCATCAGGCCACCTCATCACACCGGTTGACACCGGAGCACAGACCAGATCACACTGAGGTCGGACATAAACACAGGCTGAGCAGAGCTTCTGTACATGACCACGGAGGCACCAGCCGGCCAGACGGTATATTTAGTAGCTTCACAGGGATCAGCAAACCGGAGCGTGTGGAAGGCAAACACTAATCATGAAGGCCTTGATCAGCAGGACGGTTTGAAGGTGGCTGTAAAGTAGCAGTCAGGAAGCGTCGAGGCCTGTGTTTAAGTCATTAAAAACACGTCAGGGAATTATGAAAAAGCCATGACTTTAAGCGCGTATTTAAACTCATCGTGAGTGAGGTGACGTGTCTGTGCTGTGTGTGTGCAAGGCGTGTTATTAAACCAAAGTGTGGCTTAGCTTTCACTGACACACTCATCTCATCTGTAATTAGCGCACAGCTGCTTAATGTAAGTCACACCGGCAGATTTCATAACAAACAACCAGAAACGATCACTTAGATACAGGACAAACAGGTGAAAACACAGATGAACTAAACTCAGCCATGATTTCTCATACAGAAAGAGTGAAATAATTCCTTAAAGTGACACAAGTTTCTGTTTTTTCTTTGTAATATCATTGTAAACACGATTTGCTCGAACAAAACAAGACATTTATTCATGTATTATCAACCATGTTGCTGTGTACTCTGAACAAGGATTAAGCCAAGTTCCTAGCCAGTATAAACCATGTAAAAGGGAGGTGATGATTTGTAGTTTTGCAAACAGAGCTGTTAAACGTACTGTAGTGTATTTCCATTGAATCACCGGGAAAGGGACAAGGTGTCTTTCTGCTGAGAGAGAAGGGATGCTCTGTGTGAGCTGGTCAACACAGGAACAAATACCCAAACATTGAGGTCACTCCTAAAACAGGAATACTCAGGTTAATGGACTCTGGTTTCAACAACATGGCAAATATGCAGGGAAACAGGGCGGGAAAATCACAGCAGTATACACACACATAGTGTCCTGCCAAATCAAACCTACAGGAGAGCTGGGCGGGCATTTCAAAATGCAGCTCCTTAACATCCTCCCAGTCAAAGTGAGCCAAACAAAATCTACTTTATGGGCAACGGGGCACACCCACTCTGCAGCCGAGGTGTGAGCACGTCACCATCAGCAGGATACGCAGTTTCTCAACAGGCTTAGAATTAAAGAAAGTGTTGCATTTTCCAAATCCTTACATCCGACAAAAGCTCTGACTTCAGGCATCCCCTCCCTGATGCTGTATGGCTGCCCCTCCTGTGTGACTCACATGCCAGTAAAAGGGGTCCAGGAAGGAGGCAGATACAGTGGCTGGTTTGTGAAATCTGCCCTAATGCTCTGTAACCTGAGACCCTCACCTCGTGTCAAAACACTCGAGCAGAGAGCAGTAGCCAGCTATGAGAGCTATGCTGTACTTGTACACAGAGTACATGCATGTTTCAACATAAAAGACTACTTGTCACAACGTAATAAATAAATGACAGCAAGAACAGGAGGCAGTGTTGTTACTGTCGCATGTTACAAGGAAATTGAACATGAACCATTGAAGTTATAAGATGTTCAGGGCTGCCAGTCATGCTTATCATTATGTATATCAATTACATAATTTGATTAATAAACCATTTATTAATAGCATTTCAGAAAATATGGGAACATTTTCTAGATTCTTATATTTGTCAAACCCCAAAGATATTCCGATGTACAAACAATATAAAAAGGATAAAGGTGGCAGACTAATGATTTGTCAAAATAGTTTTTAAGTTGTTAGACCAATCCATTAATTAACTTGTTGTGTCACCGCTAAAGATGTTATTTAAGACTTTTAAGTCACCTTCTAAAGTTGGAGTAACATAAAGCACATCACCCTCCTCTGTCATCTCAGAGGTATATTACAGGGAAACTACGGATTATGAAGCTAAAACTCCCCTCCAGACGTAAAGCTAGTAAAAAAACATATCTTTGAGGTGAATTTAAAGTTTAAATATGATTCGAGGGTGGGACTAGGAAAAAAAACCTCAGACAGAATAGGATGAAAGTTAGAAACATCTCACAGCAAACAGAGCAGATTGTCATATTACCATCTTCCTTTCTGCATGCTGTCATTCCCATTCATCACAACAGTAGCGGTGTCTGAAATAATCCAAAAGGAGGGATAGTAATCTACAAAGCTGCTGCTCCTGGTCTCCGGCTGCTCCACCAAAATGAAATCCATTCTGCACCGACACTCGAGTGAGTGAGGACAACCTTAAGCCAGCGGGAAGAGCTTTGGTCAGGTCCTCAGCTGAGCCGCACTTAGTCGTTCATTTGTTTTCCTCTCTCTCTGTCAGACTCTGATTTACTGAGCTCTCTATGCTTCTCTGTGTTTGCTTTCTCTCGCAGAACCTCAAGTGTCGGGCGCTATGTTTGTCTGAGAGGGGCAGCATGACCAAACATGAGGAGAGAGGAAAGGGAGAGAGGAGAGAGGGAGAGAGGAGAGAGGGAGAGAGAGAGAGAAGCAAGGCTCACAGTAAATCCAAGAACATGCAAGTGCAATTTCTAAGGTTATTCTCACTGGCATCTGCTTACATTACACACACAGGGCAATAACACAGTCATAATTAGCGCATAATCCCAACGGGAACATGATACTTGTGTGTGTTTGTGTGTGTGTGTGGGTGTATGTGTTACCCACAATGTGAGAATTTACATTATAAACACTCACCTGGAGACAAAAAGCTGGTCTCTTTCTATTTCACTATTTTGTGCAGACTTTAAGATCAGGAGGGAATCAGTCACCCCCTCGAGGGTTACTGTAACAAGACGGCTACACTGGCACATTTATACATTGTTTTATAGGCTCATGTGGCAGCAAAACCACCATCCACCACTGTCACAAGACCATTGTAAGGACAAACCGAGAGATGGGATCTGATAATGGGAGAAAGACACAACTGTGAAGAGAAAATATGTATATTGACGATGGCACAACACAAAACAGCAGGGAGAGACATGGAGCAATGGTTTAATGGCATTACTACCTAATCCCATCATTTTATGAAGACATGAGATACTTTTTAGGATAGTTCGGCGATGAAAGTTGAAACCACAGAAGGGACACAAAAGCAAAGGAGGATAGGTAGAGACGTGACAAGGTAAATAAAAGTCTTCAAACTTGCCATTGAACTGAACACTGACTGAAGCTGCTGTGAAAAGTAGCAAAATATCTGTTCTCCGTATGTTTTACCTGGTCATGTCAAAGCGGAGAAAAGCAGCAGCAGAGGGATAAACTGACAGTGAGCGTCCATGTATTTGAGAATGTTGGCTTATGTTGTTATTATGTAATATCTATCATATTTATTCATGACTGTAAGTTACAATCATTCAGTTATTTGAAGTGAATGAGTCTTTCCATATGCTTGCTATCAATAAATACTTTCCTATACGAAAATAAAACATATCCACCAAAAGTCCTTTTTTTTAATATTCTGACACTAGATAATGTTTAGCACTTAAGTTTTACAAACTGTTTTGACTGCATTTCATTCCAGGGTATGATATGCTCATATTTAAGCCCTATTTTTGTGCATGTAATGGCTGATGTGATGCACTATTAAGCGTATAAAGAAATATCAGCTGTTTCTTACCCAGAAACTGAACAACTTGTTCATCATGATGTATCTGATGGTAGCTTTGATTCTGCAGTTGAGAACAACCCTCAGGACAACATGTTGATGTTGTTGTTGTTTGTGTCGTCATACTGTATACTGAAGCTACTATCATTGTCGTCCCAATGCCCCCCCCTCGTCTCCTCTCTCTCTTGTCCTGCCCCAGGCCATTAATGAACTGACTCTAAGGGAGGACAAGGCACTTTTTAAATTTAAAAAAGCCACAAAGGGAGAGAGAGAGAGAGAGAGAATAAGGGGAATATGCGGCAGGGAGCGAGTGTGTCTGTGTGTGTGGTGTGTGTGTGTGTGTGTGTGTGTGTGTGTGTGTGTGTGTGTGTCTGTGTGTCTGTGTGTCTGTTTGTGACAGCATGTCTGTGGTATTATGCTTGAGCAGAGTGAGCGTGTCCTCGCCAGAGGAGAGAAGCTGTTGATTCAACTGGTCGCAGACAAGGCCTTGTCGCCCTTGTCCTCATCTCTCTCCCTTCAAATCCCCTTCTTACTGAGTCTCTCCCCCTCTCTTCACTCATGCATATTATAAACAGGACATTTTTGCTTAATCCCAAATCTCTACTCGTCCTCCTTTGCTTCTTTGTCAGGTTGTCATTGTGAGTTATAATCTGCACAGAAACGGCTTTCCTGGTTAAAAATAAATGTTTAACAAAAAATAAATCCATGAAAGTGTGTGTGTGTGTGTGTGTGTGTGTTTGTGTGTTAGTCTGCGTGTTTGTTTACTTTGAAACCAAATGTTCACCTAAGCTGAGGATGGCAACCGCTTGACTGTGACACCGACTTATACATGAAGGGCATTTGGTTTATGTGTATTCACATGTCGTTGCTGCGCAGACATTGAATTCACTCAGATTTCTCAAAACATATTTTGCATGTTAGCTGCACTGTTTCCACTAGTTGGTTGGAAACAGTACAACACTAGATTTTATCAGTCAAATAAGGATAATGTTACCAATGGCAAGCAACTTAGAGAATCTCTTTTAACCTGGCTGGAACACTGGGTTGAAGTTGAGGAAAACCGTGTGAGAGTCACAAATGTTAAGCACTCACTGTACTGCAAAGCAACGCAGCTTAGACAGGCCGGATGTTGAATTGTATAATCTGACACCTCTCATGAGATAAAACATACCATGAAAAATATGTGCAAGCATTTGGTTTGTATCCGCGGTGTACCCTGTCATCTTTCTATTTATCCCCGCTGTAAATATCTGTTCCCCATTAGAAGCTCCCAGACCTATAAAAACAGCCAATAAAACATGCCTGCGCTCCGAATGTAACACCGGCTTTACTGTATTTGGAAGCAGAGCTGTCAATGATAGACAGAGTCAGAGCGGATTTAAAAAGGTGTGTGTTTTCATGAGTCAGTGTTCTTTGTTACAATAGCCTTAATGGAGCGGAGTGTTTAGAAGCTGCTAATCCCAGCCAATGATGGAAACAAACGCACCTCGAGCCTTGGCCCTTCTATTTTTGCCTCTAGCATCCTCAGCACTTCAAGCATGCATCGTCCCGAGCTCAGGCTTAGGCAACTAGCACCTCATTACCATTCTGTGAAGCATTTAACATAGCAGGGGATTCATTTCCTCCAGTGAACAGGCAGGGAGGGTTGGAGTCAAAGCTGGGGCGCACAGGAAGTTCAGATGATTGACATTTTCATGAGCAATTGGTTGCTTCAGTGTTTCTTAAATGTATTTATGGAGTCTTTAAAATGCAGGCGTGTTCCTGGTGGTAAAGAAAACAGGAAGCAGGAGCTTATAGAGCACATGTGTCAAACTCAAGGCCCGGGGGCCAAATCAGGCCCTTGGTGGATTTAATTTCGGCCCGCAGGATAATTTCTAATTACTATTAGATCTGGCCCGCCGGTATATTGCACGCACACCTTCACTCAATCCTGAGGATTTCCTCAGCTCAGAGCCTGACCCCAAACATTGATGAACTTGCACCCAAGATGAGATGCCAAGTATCTGGCTTGAACTAGCATCAGAGCAGCAAACTGAGTTTCAATGGATTTTTCCTTCTGCACTTTTTCTCTCACGACAACAGGGCATGTTTGTTTTTTCTTTGAGGGAAATTGTTTTTTTGAAGCTGTTGTTGGCCTGTGGAGAAATGTAATCATAAGAAATGACTCCGGAAAAGCTGCAGATAGAGCCATAAGAAATTAATGCAACTGATTATTTAATGTTTAATGTTGTTTTTATAGGCAATAATTTAAGCTTTGTTAGTTCTAGGTTTAATATGTGCAATAAGTTCATTTCAATAAGTTTTGCAATAAACATTTAACCAGTCCGGCCCTCGACTAATACCCATTTTTTTATTCTGGCCCACTGTGTATTTGAGTTTGACACCCCTGCTATAGAGGATACACAAACAGCCGATCTAGATTTTAGAAAGTTGTTGAATTTTAGATTAACATTTTTAACAGTAGGCATTGCTCTTGATAGTTGACATTTTTATGGAATAATTTAATCATTCAGGTCTTTGCCTCTCTATGCTGCTATCAATAGGAATTAAAGTTGGCATTCCAGTGAGATATTCTACTTTCACCAAAACATCAATACTTAAGTGGGGTTTAGGCAGGTAATATTTTCAAATAAAGTCTGATTGAACCAAGTCGTTTTGGGAGACAGGACAGCTGCTGTCTGATCATTTTATTCCGTAGATTTAAGGTGTAAAGTGTTAAGCAAAAGTATTTGAGAACATCCTAGATAAAGGATTACTGCCTTGGTAAGACAACGTACAAGTAAAGATGAAAGGTCAAATTAGTAACCTGGTGCACGGATTGTCAAACCATCTGAAGAAAAGAAAAGATGTGAAAAGAATTTGGTCCAACTTGATCCAAAAAACCTTTTCATTCCTGACTGTTTATGTGTTTCATGGTCTGTAATCGGTGGTGAGTGGACAATAAGAAACTGGCAAACAACCCTGTGTTTTATCTGCTGCTTCCACAAAGGTTTTCACTCAAGCAGAAACCACAAAAGCTCCTTCTTCCAATGTGTCTATTGTGTAAAATGCAGTACCAGTAACAACCGCGAGATGCAGCTATGTGAAGGACAAAGTTCAATTTTCTTACTACAAGTCAATTTTAGCTAAGATCTCAACAGCCTCCTTCCATTTTCCATACTGTGTGTTGCAATTTTAAATAAGTGTGCCATCAAAGCACACATCAGACTTCAGGCTGTTGCATTAAAGTGGATTTTTTGAGCAACAGTATAAACGACCAGGTGGAAAACCTTTGTATGTACAGTACTGACGGCTGACGCACTTTCCAGAGGTGCAGAAAGGCACTTCAAAATGATATCATTCAGTTCAGTATCCATTGGGTGCTAACAGTACGCCACTCGAATGCAGTGTGAGCAAAACAGTGAGCTACAGAAAATCTCAATCAGTCAAAGTCTTTTACCAGACTGACCCTGCGTGGTTTGACACTTTACAAGAGAAAGCTCTGGTTTGAGAGAGACAAATGGACCCAGTGGGGGAGTGAAGGAGAGACATCTATTTTGGATGTCCAACTGACTGCCTGACCCCTGTCAGCCTCCTCTGGAGCTGACCCGAAATGGCCATAAATCACCAGGAGCTGAGCGCTCACTCTGAAGGAACTGTGAAGCTGGCTGGATTTTTTAAAGCGTATTGTCTTTACAGAGGTATTTGTTTGTGTCTGAAATGTGATGCCTACAGTGGCTGGTTAGACAAAACAAAATTGTGTGTGACAGGAAGCTGGTAGATTGACTGTAGAATAAAGAATAAAAATAAGAGAGAATTAAAAGTCAAACATTCTTACTGATATATACAAATACATGCTAAATGAATGACCAGCTACTGTAATCTCCAAGAAAAGTAGTCAGTCCATAGCCTTGACCTAGTTCTGGCTGGTGGCGAGGTCTTATGGACCTTTAATGTTTGACTCATTTAGTGTGTGCTCCTTAGGCTGGATCTAATGCCATGACTGCCATATGATTCACATGCAACCCAGGTCCTGAATGTCAAGTCAGCAGGCCTGGAGGAAGAAGTTGTTTCTATGAATAAAAAAGACCAAGAGTCTACGCTAACAGCTCTCAGAGACTGAGCGGTACCTAAAGCTAAATGCTAACATCCTCACAATGTTGAAGCTATAAATATAACTGGTTTTAGGTTCACTATCTTAGGTTGGGATGTTGACATACTAACATTTTGATAATTACCTCTATATACAAACATCAGCAATATGGGAATATCAATATTTCCATATTTGGTCATAAACCACATTTTGGGCAAATTACAATTTCAGGAATTGGGGGAATAGTTTTAAGACCTTTTACTTAAAACCATGTAAACGTTGTGTTGATTGGATATCAAGTCAGAGGATCACCAAAGTGATTATTGTTATTAAACCTTTAAAGCACTAAATACTTTGGTAGTTTTTGTTATATTAATATACTGTCACTGCTGGTGGTCTGACCTCCAATGTCTCGGCCACTTTCCCATGCTCCTTTCTGTCTAGAGGAAGACACACACACAAACACACACAGACTCGAAGATAAGAAATAGAATACAAACTCAATATATAGTTTCCTAAACCTTTTCTCTGCTGTAAGTTTTCTCACTTAGCCTTCCAGAAAAACTACGACTCTCAAACCACCAAACATTCCTGAAGGTCATTGTAATGAATGTTGAGCCTTGGCAGCTCAGGAAATAGAACCATATGTATCATTCATCAAAGTGCATCTTTGTATAAATTCACATACTGATTGTATTATATGTTGTTAAAATAGGACAGGGAAACACATTTTTGGAGATATATCAGGAACATATTTCAGGCTTCTTGGTCACACAGCTTAACTTAATAGACAGGTGATGCTGACCCAACACAAATAGACTTAAACCCTTAAACATTAAAGCAGAGTGCTGACTGGTGGGGGGGCATTAAAACAGGCCCGAGAACAGCAACTAGAGGCCAGAGAGTACACCTGCACTCGGAGGAGACAAACAAACCTCCCCAGCAGCTGGTTAAACAACACACACACCCGCAAAACCTCCAGCCTCTTATTTATAACCTGCAGAGGAGACGCAGTCACCAGACAGACAGTAACAGCTGTAACAGGGACGCCGAGGCGTTCAGGTCACACAGGAGGACCATTAGGCTTAAAAAACACACACAGAGGCCAGTTTACCCTTTTTCCCACTACTGATCCTCTATCAACTATTTTAAGACTTTTTTATTAGCCAATTGTATTGAAAATAATTCGGAATTTGCACCAAACATTTCCAAAGCCAAAACTGACACTGATTTTATTTTAAAAGAATGATAATCAAATAATTCTTAAAAAGGTCTAAATAATACTCAAGATGTGTGTATGTTGAGCTTCTGTTAGTTATTTCAGATATTTCTCTTTCGTTTTGTTTTATTCATTGAAAACATAAAATAAGTCTGGAATATTGACACTGGTACTGATTAAACTGCCAGTTAAATAATGTGACCATTTTTAAAACCAAATCACTGTTTGTTTATTTAATGTTGAACTGCAGTGTTTTGCCATAATTGAAGAATAAGGTGACAATAAATAATAAGTTCTAATGTATGTATCCACCAGGAGAAAAAGATGTTTAACAATCTAAATAATCATAAAGCTTACAAATGTTTTTGATATAACAGTACAGGTCAATGGCTTTTCCACAAATTTAGTAACTTAACTCTCCAAAAGAAATAACATTATGCAATGATTAGAGTCAGATCCTCAATCACGCTAATTTTGCTTCAGATGAATGACACTTGAGCACACGTCTTATGTGAGTGTGTGTGTGTGTGTGTGTGTGTGTGTGTGTGTCATCACATCATCAGTCTTAAGTTTATGTAACTTGACCGCCTGCAGAGCAAATACTTGAGGATGATTATCACCTTCTTTTTGGCTTCTGATAAAAAGGATATTTGCATGAATTAACTTGTCCTCTATTGAGGTGAAACACAATCCTCTGGGTACCAAGAAGTGTTTGAAAATAAGACATAAATAAGCCATTATTAAAATAAACTCTGGCATTGGCACAAGGAGTTTCTCCAGCAGTTCAGCTAAATGACTGTTCTGCTTGATATTCAGTGATCTGGCATATCCAGTACTAACATACTGCAGTACATGCATTTATAATCGGGTGTGTGCTGATTCAGCTCTGTCAATGTTACCAAAAGCTGTCACTGTAATTCTACAGTTATACACATTGACACACAGCTGTTCCAACTAATGTTCATGGAGGCTACAGAAAAGACAATGAAAGACATTATAAATCCTCTAAACTGTGACTTTAAAATGAAATCAGCCATTAAATCATAATTTATGCAAGTCTCCAAAGTGCAAACAGTGCTGGTTCAGCTTGACACCATCATGCGACAAGTCAATTAGTCACTAAAATGCCAACTTCAAACACAAAGCAAATCATTTAAGATTTAGTTTAGTCTGTGATTTAGCCAAAATTGACATTTAGTTGTGCCCTTTACCTTCAGATGCCATCCGTGTTTAGCACTCCGTTGACACACTTAATGAATGTGGGAGCTCCCTACCTCGCGTGTCGCTCCTCATGTCCGGACTGTGACAGAGTTGAGTTACAGCAGGAACACGCTGGGTTTGTGACCACCTGCAGGAGAGGAGGGTCTCCTGTCTCCTGCTGGTGTCCGGGTCGGCAGCAGCGTCCTCCCGGTGCAGCAGTGTCCTCCGGGTGCCGCAGAGGCTTCGGGGTCTGATCCACCTGACCACGGAAATCAATGCGCGCTGAGTGAGTCCAAATCAATGCGCCGCTCCTGGAGAGGGTGGCAATTTAGAAAACGAGACTAAACCGGCGGAAAGTGCATTTCTGCGGTATTGAGACTTTACACCGCTAAAGGAATGATTAATCAATAACATTTGACATTTGATAAACTATAAAATTAAGATGTGTACCTTAGGCCTAATTAAGCTTGATATGTTTTCTTCACTAAAGATGTATATTTATTTTATCTGACTATTGATCTTGCATTGATGACCTGACGTTTTTACAATAATCCTGAAATAATGTCAATAATAATAATTTTCCAACAGTTTCCAGATAACTTAACTACATTTTCTGATCCAACCCTGTCTGATAATCTTGTATGAATGAAATAGTTTGTAGGGACATGTCATCTCTCTCTCTCTCTCTCTCTCTCTCTCTCTCTCTCTCTCTCTCTCTCTCTCTCTCTCTCTCTCTCTCTCTCTCTCTCTGCTTCCTTTCTCGTGGGAAAGATGAAGAGCAGCTTATGATAATACTTGAGGCTCAAAGGAAGTTCCTCTGCAGAATGACATGTTCATTTCAACAGAATTTAAAAAATGTGTGCTATGACAATGTTAACCATGTATAGACTATTACGTAGGCCTAATGGTAATACAACAGCACAGTGAAGGTTAGTTAGCGGTCTCAGATTCAGATTCCCACTGCTCCTCATGCATTTAATAATAATATGTTTGACCTGACTGATGTAACGTATTATTACATTTTGATAAAAGGTTGATTTGAAAAGTTACAGTTTATAGTTTATTGGAATAATAGAAAAATGTGTGAGTCACTTTTCAACATTTCCCAAGTTTATAAAGTAAACCAGTACATAGAGGAATCTACAGTACAGTGCAGTAATAAAATGACTAAAGAGTCTTTTTAATATCATCACCTTGGTTTTGGTGTACAAATATGAGATACCATATTGGTAGTGCACTGATCTTAATTTCATTTAGATTTCTCCATCATTAACAACTAACAACTAACTAGCAAGGGCCGCTCTCTTGACATAGTTTAAAAAAATCATTTCCTGTTTGGGTCAGAGTGTGTAGTAACCGAGAGCGACTAACATACACTTTTTTCCTGAAACTTTCAGAATCTCTTTACACAGAGGGGACACATGTTTACGTATAAAAGACATGAAAAAGTGGATTTTGCATAATAGGTGACCTTTAAATCTGTACCCTTACAAATGTCCTTACCTCCACTAGATGGAGCCATGGCAGCCTCTTTTCGTACAGTCCACACTTCTCTCTTTTGAAATAAATCATGCATGGCATTCAAACTCCTTTCTACAAGTTTATTGAACGTTTTACTACAACACAAAGGTTCACACACAATACAGCATAGTGATGAGACTATATATACAGAACTGTGATTCTTCACATAATCATGTTGACGCTACAGTATAGGCATAC
Source organism: Dissostichus eleginoides (assembly GCA_031216635.1). Classification (NCBI taxonomy): domain Eukaryota; kingdom Metazoa; phylum Chordata; class Actinopteri; order Perciformes; family Nototheniidae; genus Dissostichus; species Dissostichus eleginoides. The sequence continues at coordinate 25,244,515 of CM062267.1, forward strand.
AGAAATAAATAAAACAAACATATCTCTGAACAAAGTAAGCGTGTACATATCTTTAGCTTTATACTATGTCATGGCACGCTATTTTACTTACAGGATTAACAATATATAGCACATGTATTTTAGATATGTTGAAATCAGACAGTGGGTGACAATATAGTACACATTCCCCGCTCCTTCAGATGTATTTATTATACTTAAAACAGATCGAATAGAGGGTCTGTGTGGACACGTACAGTAGGGTCTGACCAGAGTTATCTTCTTTATTTTGGACGTCATGTGCTAGGATGTTTTACACTATGTGTGAAATTAGGTGTTTTTTCTGAAGATGTATTATCTGTTAAGCCTCGAACAACACACTGCGACCTGATTGGTCATCAGCACTCACATGGTTGTAAGGGTTAGGATGATGGTTGAGGATGATTGCTATGAATGTGAAGCCCTGAGATGTTGTTAATGCCAGTAAGAGCATGAGATAGAGCAGCGCTGTCATGAATGAGGATCAGAAGACCTCCACCCAAATTACTCAGGTCATATTTGGGATAATTTACACATAGTCATGCCATGTATTAAAGCAAACTTTACAAAGAGAAATATCTTCAATATAAAAGATTATCATGAGCAAAAGCTTGTTATGTTTTCTTTACACACGTCTGGTTTAATCTGTCCTTCAATTCAGTGACTCAGCTCAATCCAAACACAAACCTATTCTTGTCACCCACACTGCTTTCTTCTATCCTGATTGGCTGGTCAGGATTTTTTACAGAAGAATAACAGCATGACTTGACAACAGGCTCAAACAACAAGCTTCTGTCCAAACGGCCATTCATCCAAGACTGGTGGCTGCTCAGCTGGGGACGCGTCTGCAGAAACTCCCTATCTTTCCATTGCTCTGATCAAAAAGCACTGAATCACTGAATACTTTCCATATAGTCATATTAAAGGGGTTTTAGATGTTACTACAAATTGAGATAACACAGTCAATAGTTTACAATAGCATTTCAGCCTTAATAGGTACCAAATAGGAAAATGCATCAAACACCAGAAAGTTAAGGAACATCTTTGAGTGTCAACATGACCTGCCCTGATACGGAATAACTGCTGCACTCAAACCTTTTGAGAGCAATTTTCCAGCTCTTCTCCTGTTTCTTATATGATAGAGGAGGAAGCTGTGTATGAATAAACTCCACGAGAATATTACTAATGCCCTGAAGAGAGCTTTTAAATCTACTCACAGCTATTGAAGTTCTAAACTTTCTACAGAAACTAAGATCAGCTGTTATAGAGCCTCTGAAAGGATGTTAGTGTAATAATCATATAATGAGAAGCTCTAGAGGTAGTAATTACAGATCTATGCACATGGCAGCTTGTTAGTGTGATTATGAGAAGTAGTTAAAGCCCGGTATGAAGACTCACATGGAGTGGAGAAGGGATCCACGGTAAATAGATGTGGGCAGCATTACCTGAAATGTATAACAGCGACAAACAGCTGCAACATCACAAAAGAAAAGTAAGACTGTAAATCAGGACTGAGCTTCCCTGATGCATGTTGCACCTGATGCCCTCTTTTTTAAAACTTAAACTAGACATAGATGTGTATTTTGTTGATCTCCTGCCGCATTAACACAACAGCCAAGTTATACGTTAAAATAGAAAAAATCTAAACAGACCATGATCAGGATTGAGGGATACCAGCACTCTCTTTTCCTCTCTTTCTGTGACATCTGTCGAAGTCGATCAGACACTCGCAGCATACCGGCTCCTGACTGGGATCAGGACACATGCAAAGATTTTGAAAGCTAACCCGCTAAGCGACATGCATGCAGAGAGTGGGTCTTCTGTTACAAGCTGGCGTTACACACTATACTCTTATTTACGACGGAGAAAAAGGTCACGTCTGCCTACAGTATGTCATCCGCATGATGCCCTTAAGGAGGTGTGTGCAGGGGAAGGTGGAGGCTGTGCATTCACACAAACAGTTGCTGGTCAAAAACCTCTACTGGAGTATACAGCACTATTATTTACAACATGTGTGCATCAGGGATGGAGTCAGCCCTGTTTCAGTTCAACCACCTCAGGAGGTAACAAGCATCGCTGATATCGCCTCACAAAATGATTGGCATCGAGTCGGATGAGTTGATTGAATGTTCTGTATTCAAAAAGAAATTCTGATTTGATTGACTTCCTGCACTGAGTGAACTGGAGAGGACTGAACTGCAAACCTGAGGGTGAGCGTGGTCACCATGGGAGGGGCTTCATCTAGTTTGAAGACTACAGGGTTAAAGATCTTCATCATCATCTTCATCAGTTATGCAGTAGAGGGACGGGGAGACAGGCTGCATGCAGATGTAAAGGGAGGGTCCTTTATAGGTAAGTGTTTGTTCATCATCTGGAAAGAAAAGAGACAATAAAAACAGAAACAAGTTAAATGACATAATGAAGTATGGTCTTAGTGTGTGTGTGTGTGTGTGTGTGTGTGTGTGTGTGTGTGTGTGTGTGTGTGTGTGAGTGTGTGCTAATCACCATGGTATTAACTTGCAGCGGTCTCCTGCTGAATGATAAAGTGTGTGTTTGATTCATCCACCTCGCTGCCACAGTGAACATCACTTCTGTCATGAAAATATACAAACACAAAGCTTAGTAAACAACTAACTATACCGAAAGCATAATCCCACCGGATGCTGCATTCAATCATTAGTATTTTAATTTAACGATAATTAAACATTCTCTTGATTTAATAAAATAGAGCAGAAACAACACACAGCTCCGTGTTTTTGTTTAAAGTGAATTGACTGAAACTGAGTTCCTTACCTGTTGTCATTGATGTCTCTCGTTTCACTGTTGGTGTTACCTGTTGGAATAACAACTAAGTAACATTTGTCGATTCATTAATATATCCTATAATATAACAGCAAGTGAACAAAGAATGTCAAACCCCTGATACAAAATATCTTGTATGTGTTATTGCATTACATAAATGTGATAGGATTTGTGACAAATGTTTTAATTTAAGCCAAATCTGTGTCACTCCCATATACATACTGCATGTTCACATTCATTTGGAAACAGGTAAACATGTATGCTCTTGTGCTTACCATTGTCGATGTTGAGTGGGAAGGACTCCAGTGTGTCTCCATTGTATTTGCCTGCTCTGTAGCCCAGCGCTGTGGAAACTCTGTGGAAAACATCCCAGAGGAAACAGAAAGCCATCATGGTCAATAACGAGAGCAGCATGTGGGGTTAGAGAGGGAGACTTGTCTGATTCAGTATTTCAAAAATATCAAAAAGGTAGATAAAGTAAAAAGGAACAGATTGTTAAACAACACTTAAAATCAAAGAGAAAAGCCAGCCAGCTGTAGGTTATAATAATATCATATAAATTAGCATGCTTGGATGAATGCTCTCAGTAGTTTGGGAAGGTCTGAAGGAAGGACTTGAACTCACGTGTTGCTCTGGACAGAGTTGGGGTTGCAGTTGACGCTGGCGGGGCTCGGCTGTGTCACGTTGCCCTGGAAGAGAGCGTTGCTGTAGGTGTTGGCGTGCTCAGTGGCCCGGATGTAAGTGTAGAAGGGGTTGGTGGGAGAGCAGACGGGCAGCTGCTTCGGCCTCACTGGCTTGGCTGTTGGGAGGAGGAAGTCATGTAAAGAAAGACACTACTTCTACGGAGATGGGATACTGCAGACCATACATTTCAAATGCAGAGGTGGGAAGTAGTGGAGTACAAATCGTTACTGTACTTAAGTACATTTTTCTGGTATCAGTACTTTACTCCACTATTTATTTTTTACTTTGACTTCTTACATTTTGAACACAAATACCTGTACTTTCTACTTCTTACATTTTCTAAACAGGCTGGTTACTTTAGTTTTAATGTGCGTTTGGTGGCCTGATCATTATTATTTAGAGTCATTGCGTGCCTATTGATTTGAACACGATCCGTGTATCCATCATTTCCTGGTCTTCGCTAAAGAAGAGGGACCGATGAGAACGTTGTCATGTTGCCGTTGTTCAGCATGGAAACATTCGTTAGCTAACAATGACATTATTGTTCTATTAATATAAAGGGAGGTCAGTTACTCTTTAAAACAGCTGGTAGTTATGGGTACTTTTTACTTAAGTACATTTCGAAGCCCATACTTCTTTACTTTTACTTGAGTGAAGAAGTTTAGTCAGTACTTCTACTTTTACCAGAGTATTTTTAAACACGAGTATCTGTACTTCTACTTGAGTAAAGGACGTGTGTACTTTTACCATCTCTGTTCAAATGCATATAACAAACAGACTTTATGAAGTACCGATCAATGCTGCATGGGGGCGCCTCTGAGCGCTCTTGGCCCTCATGGCGTCCTTGATGCGGTCGACCTCCTGCTGGTAGCGGCGGCGGTCCATCATGGCGCCCTCCTTGGCGTCCCTCAATGCAGTCTCCAGGGCCTTAACTCTCTCAGCAGTAGACCGAAGCCGTTTCTCCAGCTTTGGAAGCTCACAGCGCAGATCTGCATTGTCACGTACCAGCTGGAGGAAGATAGAGACGTGACACAGGGCGGAATATTGGATAGAAATCATAAACTATCAAATGAAAAACCAGAGGAAGTGCAAGGAGAGAAAGGGTGTAGCCAAGTATGACACTTACAAGTTTAGGAACGGAAATTGAATTCTTACTTAAAATGAATGTAAGTACAAACACACAAGAAGCCATGCAATTACAGCAATATGATGCACTTGACAGATTAGTAAACTCTGTATAGCAACAAGTGAGATCGAGAGCACACTTTTCTTACATCACACATGATTTGTTTGTTTTACAACTTATCGTACTTTACAAAGTATCTTGAAAACAGCAATACATCTTTTTGTGGGATCCTTGGTGTGCAGATTGTTGTGAAATCATCCCCAAAATGGATGTTTCTCTTGAATTGAAAATAACAGGATTACTCTCTCCCAGTCTAATATAATACACACTGCAGGTTGTGTTTGCACCACTAAAACCCCTCTCATCCTCTCTTTGTGTTTCTTACCTGTTTGTGAACCTTTGTAAGTTGGTCCAGGTTATTTTCAAGAAAGGAAATCTTCTGCTTCTGGGTGCAAGACCCCCCACTATCATCAGGCTCCATTTCGGAACTCTGCAGAGAGGAAGACGAAGCACGAAGATGAGCAAATATAAAGAAACCAAGGTGGAGGAAAGAGGGTTTCTGTTATCCAGGGGCATTATATGATTGAATCATGTGACAGTCAAATGTACCAAACAACCCATTTAAAGCCCAATCAACAACAGCTATTCATCCATTATTGTGCATGTTTACATTTAGGGTCTTTAATCCACTGTTCTACACAAAAAGGAAATGTAAAGGATAAAATAAAGGATATTGCTGCTATTCCTCCTGAGGTATATCAGTCAGTATTCAGGTCACAGATTCCTAGACATGAAAACAACATTTCGTGGGTCACTGTCCTCTCTTGTGAGCCTTCAGCTTCTTACTCTTTTAACCCTCGACGTGAGGTCTTGAACAAACAGCTTTCGCAGGTTGTGGAGGGTCTGGAGCTCGCGGGCCTGGAGGACAGATGAACACGATGTTAGTATGTCAGCTCATGATGTAAGCAAACAGTATGCAAATAAGACAGAGTCACAACGAGGGACAATGTCTCTGACAGATAGTGATGTCAATTGTACTCACGACGGTCTCCTCCAGACCTTTTAAGTCCTGTTTGGTCTGCTCATGACGCTCATGCAGGAATCTGACAGAGACAGTCAAATAAATATTACAAATAGGACAAAAACTCCTTCAGCATATTTCAATATCTTTTTGTTCTTTTGAGCGCCCTCTGGTGGAGTCTGAGAGAAGGGAGAGTGGACTGTCCCGGGTCTATCCTCAATTATGTTTTTCTTTTACTAATAATGAACAGAAACGTCCACCATGTGCTGACTCATCACACATAACGATCTCCATACTCTGTTTCAAGCACACTGGGATGTCAAGTGTGAGAAAGTGTTCTTTATGTTGACTGTATGTCCGGATGAAGTCGGATATTGGTGTTTACTCTAAAAAACGTTAACAAAATGTACTTAATTAACTTTATTATAATTAAATGTATTGTTTTCTATCTATTTCATTTCTTATTGTATTCTTATTATGTATCATGTTTTCATTGTCTTGTGTCTTTTGATATAGTTATATATCGTATGTTTATTCCTATGGTCATATTTCTTGATGTTTCAATGATAAAAGTGTTGAAAAAGAAATAGAAAAGTGTGAGAAAGTCCCCGACACTTACGAGAGCTCCTCCAGGCGCTCGCTCTTGGTGTTGTCCTGACACTTGAGGCGTTCAAAGTCAGCGCGAACCTGAGCCAGCTCCAGCTCCAGCTTGGAGTTGCGGCTGGAGGTGTGAAACAACAGCAAAACCTGATTATTAGTTTGTATAATTGTATGCATGCAGAATGGAAAGATGTATGATATGTAGCGGATAATAATAGTAGCATATAACGATTAGTCATAAGCGATTGTCACATATGTATCTACGTGTAAATATCTGAGGTGGTCACTGACTCGGTGAGCTCGTCGATGATCCTCTGCTTCTCGTTGATCTCATCCCGCAGCTGGGCCAGCTGCTTGTGGTGGAGGCCGCGGTGAGACTCGCTCTGCTGACGAGGAACCTTCTGGAAAGTGGAGAGCAAACACATTACTGTACAGATACTGACTTCAGCAGGAGGAACTAGAAAAAAAAGACTTTATACATTCTGTTTGAATGTATACTTTGGAGCACATGGGTTGGAGGAGGCCATCATGCAACAAAGACAACACGAGGGGTCAGTTCACCATGTAGCACCATACACTCTGGTGTGACAGTTCATGAAGGAACTTTTATTTTCATCAGTTAGCTAGGTTTAAGGCTGGAAATAGAGATTTCTTACCTTCACATTTCCATCCTCAATCTCACCCTTCTCTGCTTCCTTTTCCTCAAGCATGGAGTTATCTAGTAGAACACACATAGAAAGAAAGCCTTCACCACAGAGCAACAACCCATTAACACTTTCAGGGAAATCACAGAGAAATGTAAACAAGAGGATAACCTATTCTGTATTTCAGTACAGTATTTCTGCGTAAGTGTACACATGTTACCCTGGTCTTGCAGCTTGGCCAGCTCCTCGCTCAGGGAGTCGTGGCTCTCCTCCAGCAGCCTCTTCTTCTGCTCCACGCTCTGCATGTACTCCGTCAGAGAGCGGATCTTAGCCTCATGCTGGACAAATATAAACACAGATACAGTTATAAAAGATTATAAAACCAAGCCATGACATAATGCAATAAATGATTACTTCATGCAGCCTTTCATAAACTCCTTCTCCTCTCCATGGCTCACCTGAGAGATGAGGAGCTGGCAGGAGGAGAGCTCCCTCCCGGTCTCCTCCATCTTGCGGTGGCACTCCAGCTGCATGTTCTCCAGCTGGCGGCAGCGCTTCACCATGCTCTTCACCTCCGACTTGATCTTGCTGATGTAGAGGCGAGCCACCGTGAACTCCTCCTCGATCGCACCGCTAATCTCCACCGGCTGAGGATTGGAGAAAACAGTTCATTATTTTCTCGAGTAAGGAAAAACAGGAAATAAGAAAACAACAAAAACAACACTCTATTAAGTGTAAAGAGTGGCTTCAGTGTATGAGCATCTTTGTATGTTAATACAAATATTTCTATAGGGTTAGAATCCTGTGAATCGAAAATAGGTTGAAAGCCCTCGATCCTGGGAGTCTTAAAGAATTTATGTTTAATTTATTATCTGTGCTTTTTAATGACTGTTTTTAAATGTCATTTTATAACGTGTTTCTGCTGCACTATTTCAGAATGCTCTTAATGTCTTTTATTTTTGTGAAGCACTGTGCATAGTTCTTTTGAGCGATAACATCAAAATGAGGTATTGTTTTATATGCACAAATATTCCTGGAATAGAAATGTGAACATTGGATAAAGCGAGGTTCAAATTGTTGTTTAACTTCCTAAACTTAGTTGGAACTCACCAGCTTGATCTCCCCGTTGCCCACGATGTTGCTGAACTCGCTGAGGTCCCTCATCAGACCATTGAGGACGTCAGCGATGCGCTTCCTCTGCTGCCCGCTCACCTCCTGCATACGAGACAGCTCTGCCTCCAGCTCCATCAGACTGGCCTGTTGCCAAGAGGAAGAGGAAGAGGAAGAGGAAGAGAGGATCAGTGAAGCACCAAAACACCATACAAGAAACAAGGAGATCCACTTGTATTTAGATTATGTATGAGTATAGTTACTCCACAAACGTCACACTAACTGGGTGATGGAGTCATTTTGGGAGAATATCTCAAACCTGTGCAGGCTTTCTGCAAGAATTACTTTTGCAAGATTTCACTATAGAAGGCCAATCGGATATGGCCAATTATAATGACCAGGAGCCACATAGACTCATCGCACAAATCTAGCTTTTTTCTGAGTCCCAATGTTAATGTACTACAATAACACTTTCCTCCATTTCTTGATTTCCCACAGTATTCTCCACTCATTGGTGCAGCAAGCAAGCAAGCAGCTCCGTATCCACATCATTCCTCCTCAAAACCTACCATTTTCTGGGACAGTTGGTCGGCCAGCTGCTGGTTCTGCCGGCCTTTCTCCTCCACCTCCTGGCTCTTGTGGTCGTAGTTGATGGCCAGCTCCTCCAGAGCCTGCAGCACCTCCTTCACCTCCGCCTTGGCGCAGTCGCTCTCCACCTGCAACCTGCTGAGTTCAGCCTGGACCTTGTCCCCGTCGCCTTTAGAGGATGCCAGGAGCTGGAAGGAGGGAGGGAAAGAGGAGACAGGGGAACCTTCAGTTAAGACGTATTAAAAAAATACAATAATTTGTTTTGTCTTTAATTATTTAAGGGCTTTTTAAAGTCTGGAGGTTTATTTTAAGCTTACATTTTGAACGTATAAGTCAAACATAGTCTGTGTGTGTATACAGTGTGAGTTGGTGTATACTGACCTCATCCTGGTCCATCATCTGCTGCTTCAGTTTCTCCACAAACTGGCACTGAGGTTGATGTCATCATCCTGCAAAAATATGATATTGTTTTTCAAAAGCTAAACTTTGTCTTAGCACTGAACAACCGTTTTGATGTCTGTTAATGTCTTCAATGACATCCATTTAAAACAATTGTAATCCTGGCATTATCAGATCTAGATGCTTGATTCGATAAGGGGCTATAGAGGTAGAATTCAAGTAAAGCAAACCTAATTATGTTTTTGCTTGCAGAAAGTGTGTGTGTAGTTAGTGTGTTCATGTTCTTATGTTCGGACCTTGTCATCCAGCTGCTTGTAGAGCTTGCGGATCTCCTCCTCGTATTTCTGCCGCTCCTCCTCAGAAATACGGACCACAATGGAGGAGGTGTCGTTGTCTAAAACGGGACGCTCCTCGATGGTCTCGAAACGGGTCACCACGTCTGCCGTGGTCTGCTCCGTCTCAGGTACTTCCTCTCCTGAGGGGCAGGGGGAAGGGACAAATAGGTCAGAGAAACACATACATCAGAAGGAGGCCGTTCTTTTATATAATGTCAGCTGAAGTTTGTCTAAAGTCAAAATACAGCTGATGTGCCTCACCGTTTCTCCAGCGGTTGAGCTCAGTCTCCAGCCTCAGGACGGTTTCCTTCAGAGTCTTGTTCTTCTCCTTCTCCTTCTCGAACTTCTTCTTCCACTGCTCCGCCGTCAGCTCCAGGTTGATGGAGGCGGTGTTCCTGATGGTCTTGGCACTGTGACAGAGAAAACAAAGACAGTTTGTTAAAAAAATAAAAATAATAATGTGTTAAATAACAATTGTACAGAATCTTTTGCTCGAAATGCATCCGTATGCGGAATCTGCCTTGTTTGGATTTTAGGTCATGCCCAATATGAATCATCAGCTTCTTTCAGAGAAGTAAATATAATCAGTTTGGGTCCAACTACCTCTGCCATGTTTGCATTTTAATAGGTCAGGACCAAATTAGGTCAGCGTTGTGCATTTCAAGAACATTTTTATGAGTTTGTTCCTTGCTAACATTTTGGCATCATGTGAGAAAGCAGTAATCATATTGTGTTGGTTTTCTTGTTCCATGCAGAAGTAGTTTAAAAAGTGTTTTTTCTTTCCAAAGATGCATTGACTGTATCCACAAATGTATCTACCGTTGTCCAAACATCAGAGTGGACTTGGTCTCGGCGTCGTTGTAGCTGGAGGGGGAGCAGCAGATGAACATGGTGGTGCGACAGTTCCCACCCAGGGAGTCCTGCAGGATGCGGGTCATCTTGCTGTCACGGTACGGCACGTGAGTTTTCTGCAGGGGAGAGAAGGAGGGGAGGGGGGTGGGAGGAAGATGTTGAGAGGAGAATAAGAGAGATTCAGATGGAAAGGAGAAGAAAAAAGGTCCGAAACACAAGACATTTGGAACCAAAAGAATGAAATAATGCTGGAGGTAGGTTTTATTTGATTCGTGATTTTGGATTTTGACACTAATTCATCAGACGATCATATTCATCAGAAATGTACACTTCCCCGTTTCTCTATTTTAGATTATAATAGGTTTAAAAACTGCAGTCCACACAGTGTCAGAAAGAAAATGCCGCATCCATCTAATCTTATAATTGGATATCGTTCATGAATTATATAAATGAGGGAGGAGGGTTATTTGCTACAGTATACGAACTTGGAGGTAAACAGGACCCTTCCAGTTGCATACATGTAAATGAACCATGTTTAATTGTATTTAAAATCCCAGAATTCTACAGTAAAAAAAGCTTCAGTTGTCGATAAGGTAGATATGTTTTTCACTTAACATAAAGGAAGAGAAATTATAGCTTCTTACTTATCTCACATTTGGCACAACACTCACAAACAGTATACCAAGACAAGACCAAGACCACTTCACCACTATTTAGCTGATTCACTTGAATCCATATCTGTGTTTCTACTCAACTGTTTTACTGTAAATCATGAGGCACACAGTCTCAGCTGTTCCTCTACTGTCTGTATAAAAAGAGGTTAGTAGGGAGAGGATAGCTCACCGTGCCCTCAGCCAAAGCAGAGATGACATTTCCCAGAGCAGAGAGAGACTTGTTGATGTTTTTAGCCTCGTCCAGGACGGCTCCTGCAGCGCCGGTCTTACTGACCTGGAATAAAGAAAAGCGTGAAGTCAAACATGAGAGAAAGAGATTCATTTGAAGGAGGAGCAGGTTTGGAGATGTTGATGTTTAAAAAAGAGGGTCTCCTACCTTCTCACTTCCAGCCAGATCCACCAGGTAGAGTTTTCCACACAGTTTCTGCTCAGTCTCCACATGCTCCTGCTTGATGTTGATCAGGAAGATGCTGTGGCTGCGAGAGCTGTGCTCGTTCATGTCTGCACAGACAGAAGAGACAGAAGAGTCAGGGAAACGAAAGACGAGGAGGATTCCCTGCAGTCTTTGAGCTTCTGATGTTGCGTTCATTGTTTTATAAAACACATTACCATCAGTATTAAGGGAAACTATTATATTGAAGAAATATGTGTGTATTTAAGATCTCCCATGTCTTGTTGTCAATTGAAAAAAGCATTACTGCAGCAAAATGATATCTTTTTCTCAGAGAGCACATAGCGAGCAGCGCTGATCTAACCTCTGTCCATCCCACAGACAGGAGGCTCAGGTTTCTCTACAGATGATATCTGAGGCAGAGCTCAGTGTGGTCCATTAGCCTGCTCTCATCACAGCTCTGCAGCACAGTGAGTCAGCAGGCGTCAACCAGGAAACAGGGAAGAGGCTCCTGAATGCAGCATTGAGCAAATCCGATCCTGCTGCTTACAGTTCAAAAGCTTTCAGTTTTCAAAGCTAGATTTTAGTAGGATTTGTTTGTTAACATATAAGCAAATGTTTTAATATATATATATATATTTTTAAAGAGATCAAATTGATTCATATGGTCACATTGAATGCAATTTGTCTTGGTTCTTATCAACTCTCAAACATGTTATTACATCCAAAGCTTACACAATGAAGCTCATACTGTCTTTGCCTGTTACAACATCATTATATAATGCTGTTTATTTAAACTCTTAACACACAGGCAGAAATGAATATTTATAGCGATTCTGCCAAAGCACAGGCTGTAGCTCAGTCTGAAAAAGTTGGGTGGGACACATTTTATTGGCCTGTCTGGGAAGAGACGGCTCGTGGCGCAGCTGAATGGACGGATGATTTACAACAACCAAGTTCTTTAATAGCAGCCTCGTCCAGACCAGCAACCTGGGCTTCCATCTTTTAGTAGCACCATGCAGAATGCTGACAGCCAATCTGAGCTGAGCCTGTTTCTGTAAGAAATGTACTGAACTCTGTTGAACTCAAATATCTGATCATATTTGTTAGAAACATCTCTTTTTTGTTCAGCTTACATAATATACAAAAAGCTATGTAGAGGACATCACCCTCTATGACAAATCTTGGACTGGAGATATCATAGTCCCGAAGTGCATACTTTATTTTTACAGTTTATATAACATTTCTGCCGCTCCTCATTATAAATGCATACATTGGCCTATTATATTTATGCCATCATTATCACGGCAATGATTCCATTTTATGGAGATTAAGGCGTCACACAGAGAAGCAGGAACGCGCAACATTTCCTACTGATAGAACAAGATGAATGAGATGTACCAGATGATTAGAATTTGGTCCACAATATGCTGTGTTGATATCTAGGATATTTGTGGTAAACAGCAATACAAAATGACCTATTTAATGCTCATTAAAGTTCTTTTATCCATCATTAGAGTTTATGGCATTGTAACCTTTGACTGTATGTTCATAACATATTGTGGGTCCTTCACACTCGTCTGTATGCATGGGTCAATTGTACAACACAGATGTTACAATGCCTGATAGTAAAAGTTACTTTCTAGAAAAGTGTCAAATCTAATCACTGAAAGTCTGATGTGAGGACAGGCAAACAAAGAAAGCTCTGAGGCACAAAATGCATTAACTCCGAGACAAAGGAGAAGTGCACAGGTTGAGATTTATTACAGCGAAGCAGTCTTGGGGTTTCTGTTGAGCACTGAGTCACAAAGCTCATCTGTTACTCACCTCACCCTGTGAGTCAGCACGGGAAACAATTATTGTTTTGTAATGTTTTCTGCAAGGGTAGTTCTCGAAGGATGTGCCTTATGGTAGTTTTACCGATTAATATACTTCCAATGCAATGCAAAACATGTCCTATTATTGCTTACTTAAAAGACATGACAGTGTTGTATGATTATTATTTTTTTTCAGTTTAATGGGCACAATTGTTTGGCAAATGAATCATTCTGACAAAACATAGAAGGACAAACACCATTAAAGCCATTTTATGGATTGTATTTGAAGTACAATCATTGTGTTTATTAGTAATTAGGTCCCATCTTTTATACACTATAATGAAATATGGTGCAATGAAGGTTACGCATATATCTGACCTTCTTATATGAGCCATTATCAATATGTTATTACTGAACAGAGGAGTGAGTCAGCACGGTGGAGGCTATAATACAGTGCAGCAATAACGGCTCAAATAGCTTTAATTGTTTTGTTTTTCTAAGGTTTTGTAACATACATTACAAATAAACTTCCTGATGACAGTTTTCTGAATAAAGCACCGTCAGAAACCATCTTATTCTGTTTGTTACTGGGAATGACTTTATTTCACTAACGGCTGCAGGCAGAGATGTTGTTTTGCTTTGTTACTTTCTCCAAACCCACATTAACTCCCCGCTGATGAACTCCCTCTGACCGAATCTGTTTTCTTTTTTTGTTAACGAACGAAGCTTGAAAATGATAGCGTGCTGTAACAAGAATATTACATAACAAGACACAATAACAGGCTACATGAACGCAGCGGTAGCTTCACGCATCAGTGACTACAGTAGTTGTGAGTGCTACTGCTGCCACTCAAGAGAAATGAGATATTGTCCTCTGATACAGAGGTAGAGGAACAAGATAACTTATTTTATTGTCAAGGTGGTTATTTAAAAAATATTTGCCTGAAAGCATTTGTCTTTTGGGATGTTTTTATATGAAAAATCATGATTTCCCTCTTGAATTAGAATATATGTGCCTGTGCATACCGTATGTCCTGCTTTGCAACACATAGATTCAATGAATAAAGACTCACTGGTCACAGCAACATGGCGGGCAGCTTTGCCTTGGTCGATCACATCCATCACCTCATCAGGGCTGGAGACAAAACGCTCAGTGCATCCCTGAGGAGAGGAAACGAGAGGAGAGGAAACAATAGGAAAAGAGAGGAGAGGAGATGAGATAAGAGGAAACGACAGGAAATGAAAGGAGAAGAGAGGAAGCAAATGGGAATTAGAGGAGGGGAGATGAGAGGAAACGAGAAAGGAGAAGAAAACAAAAGGAGAGGAGAGGAAATGAGACAAAACCAAAGGAAACAAAAGGAGAGTAGATTAGAGGAAATTAGGGGAAAGGAGACAAGAGGAGTCGAGAGGAGAGGAAACAAGAGGAGAGGAAATTAGAAAGTAGAAGAGAGACAGAATATGATTCAAAATGAATACCATGAATTTGATGCAGACCTTAAAAGACGACATACAAAAGATATTCACAAACCTTGACAAATGGCACCCTGTTCTTATCCTCATGGACAGACAGGTTGGTCTTCGTCACTGGAACAAAAATTGAGAACATTTTAATTGATGAGTGTTACAAAATAGTAGCTACATTAGTGCTTTCTTAGTTTGAATTTACATCAATAAAACTGTTGCAAGTGATTCAAGAAGTGTCATCAGCCCTTACCATCCAGAAGGTCACGGATTTTGTCCATGTAGATCTCAAAGTATGAAACCTTTTGGAAGAAAATAGGGAATCCAATTTAGTTGAGATTGAAAGTAACATGAAATCATCACAACGCTTGAGATTAATAAAAGCGAAAAAAAGGAGAACAGACAAGACGAAACAAGAAACTAACTTATGGAAAAACAGCACCTTGATGTGGAATTCCAGGTTTTCATCCATGGCGAAGATGTGGTCGAAAATGTCCTCAGCGATGCGAGGAATGATACCCATCTGGTGAGGGTCGTGCAGCTTGCCCTGAAACAGGAAGTCACAGATAAAGGTAAGAAGTGGATGGTGATGGTTATCAAGGGTCAGAGGTTAATGGAGGCTTCATGCAATAAGCTGAGGACAGTATGATGCTTGGCAGTAAAAGAGAAAATGCTATCCTGGCAGAACCACAGAGAGTCAATGAAAAACAGACCAAGGAAAAAAAGATTGGAAAAGCCCCTCTGTTAGACCTTCCAACAGTTTCTAATGACATTCAAATGCATTTTAATCTTTATCAAGTTGTGAAATTAAAGTGCAAAGCAAGAAAAAGTACTTAATTGTTCTACAAAATTGTGACAAAGACCTAACACTCCCAAACATGTTTATAAATGGGGAGAAACACTAAAACCGATTAGCATTAGCAGCATTAGGCACATTCAGCCCTCCAGATCTGAGTGTTTGGATCTTCTTGAGGTTCACTCGTAGGAATATTTGAGCTTTAATGCTCTAAATACTGTACCTCCATGGTGTGGGTCTTCCCGGAGGCGGTCTGTCCATATGCGAAAATAGTTCCATTGTATCCACCCAGAACATCTGAGAGAACGACAGAACAATAAATGAAACCACAACACATTTCAAATATGTGACATGTTTTGACGTGGTTAGTTATCCGTACCCTTGACAATCTGCTTGGCGCAGGTGTTGTAGACCTGCTCCTGGGTGGTGTTGGTTGGAAACACTCGATCAAACACATAGGACTTCCCCTGTGAAGAACAACAACCAACAATGTTAAAAAAGAACAAAAGATAAAAGGTGTTTTTGCCAAATTAGGATTGTTCAGTCTAGTCTTAGGATATTTAATTAAATCAAAGATGGATGATTTAATATAAGATGGTTTCAAATCTTTTTGTCCAGCAGTGAGTCATTGGAAAATGATGTTCGCCCTGTGAAGTGGCCAGTAACTGATTCGTTCTCTGTGTGAACGTGAAAGAAAGAATGAGATACACACTCATATGAAAAAGTAAAACACACATTGATGAAACCAACACATGTTGCTATTTTTGTCTAAATAAAAAAATGAAAAGCGCCCATATGATGACATGCAATCAAACATTATTCGCATTCAAATAAATATGTCTTAAAGGTTGAAGAACTGTCTTTTGATATAATACTTTATTTATTGCTTTAATAAAATCTTTCAAGATATTCAAATATGTTATTTTCTTATGACATGGCAAAAAATCTTCGTCACCCCAGTCTGAGATCATTCAGTGTTGGTACAATCTGTGTGGATGGTTTGTAAAACGCTGCTTAATCTTCCTAACAGTAAGTACACAACAGAAGGAGATGATATCAGCAGTAAGCTCTGCAGTGGATCGTTCCCCAGACAGTCAGAGCCATATTTCATCCAGGAGCTGGCAGCCTCAGATAACACACCGAGGAAAAAGGGAAACTATTTTGAGTTTTATATCCATGTGTTAGAAACTACATCCGCTTTATTTTATTTAAACTTCGCATCCCCAAATAAATCATCTCCTCCCAAAAAACAAACTGTCCTGCGTGTCAGACAGACGAGTGACTCAGCCGTGACGACCCCCGCTGCAGAAACCCAGCCAGTAAACCCTGAACGTCCTGACCTGATCTGAAACAGACGCCACAGTGCAACACAACATCATGTGAGCTGCCTGAACATGAGCCATATTAAATGTCATTAACAAATTCACTCATCTGCTGACCGCCCCCATCACAGGGTGATTTGGAGAGAGACTTTCCGTACCGGGACGAGGGAGGAAGGGAGGAAAAGGGACAGAAAGAGACATAGAAATGGAGATGGATGAGCAATAGAAATATAATGGTGAGAGTCAAAGAGGCAGCCACACAATAGAGAGGGAAACAGTATAATGAGAGAGAAATGAAGAGACAGACAGATGAAGCTGATGAAGAGGCAAAGCAAGTCAGTTGCTGATGCATGAGCTCGCTGGATGATTATTGATCCACTCTGTGGGCAATTAGAGGATCAGTTTCTGACTGTCCAACATCATGCTGAGAGGAGAGAGGAAGGTCAGGCCGAGAGGTTTCCATGATGGCTGGAGAAAGTTTGAACATGATTCCTCTCTCTGCAGTATACGTCTATCACAACAACATATCTTTTTATGTGTCATTGTGTACTCTATTTATATATTTCTAACCTTCCTAATATAACTTTATAACAGTATTGAAACCAAATGGAATCAGACCGATTACTCTTCAGTAGAACATTGTTAGAAATGGCACCAAAACATATCTTTAAATCATTTGATTTGTATTGGAAACGCTGGAATAAGACTGAACTGGCCGCTTTCTTTTTTGGAAGAAATAACGTTTTTTTTATGGCCCACAAAAACCTGATTAAAAAAAGGCAGTGTTAGCTCAGGCTATTAAACATTCCGAATATAAAGTGACGGAATTATAGATTATTTCCATAGAAAATCCATAACTTCAGGGTAAACAAGACATGCAGCATCATCATATTTTGGTCTACCCAGCTCACTAGGCCCCATTTCTCCCAACTTCAACATCTAAAGACCCTCACCAGACTCTGCACCATCTGTCTGCAGCTGCTGATGAATGAACCATCACTACAGGGGAAATATAGTGTGTGTAAGCTGACCTCCTTATATGGCAGCATTAAAGCTAATTAGGCTAAATAACAAAAAAACACAATGAATATAACAGTTGTATTTACCTTGAGTGTTGTTCAAATAGAGGTTATAAATAATGATATGACCATGAATGATTTACAGCTAAATGTGTTAGCATCTCCATGTCTTTAGGAGAGTGCCATAATAACGTCTGTTTACGGTGACAAGGTGTTGGCTAGGTTTCATACAGGCTTCACAGGGCAAAGCTCATCAGCTGGTGCAAAAGGCTTTGCGCACGTAACAACATCTCATGTGTTTTTGCTTTGTCATGTTATGGAAAAAACTGATTTTAAGGTTGAAAGCTTTGATATTTCCCTGCGCTGCACCGATAATGATGTCAGCCCAGCACCCAAACAGAGGAGTGGGGCTGATGATTTATTGATGAGGGGCCTGCATGCACAACAAAGCGCCTCCCTTTACTCACCCCGACGGTGACACTGTCGTCTGCTAAGAATTTGGGGATAAACTGGTCCCCTCGTACAATCTCAGACTGGTTGAGAGGACGAAAGCGACACAGCACTTTTATGTTGCACTCCGCCGGGATATCGGCCATTGCGTAGATTCAGGGAGGAGGAGGATGCTGCTGCTGAGCGGAGGAGAGGCTGCTGAGGCTGCGGGCGACCCGTCGCTGCTCGGGCCTTTCTGACCGTCAAAATAACCGAGGAGAGAAGCGCAGTCACTTCGTCCTGCTGCGTCGAGAAGACTGTGAGGTGTTGGCTGGTTTTATCCGGACGAGCTGACAGAGGATGCGTTTTCTTGGTGCGCAGCTGGACGATGGCTCGGTGTCGCAGAGGCGGGCAGCGAAATTAGATGTCAAACCGCAAAACGACCCCCTACATAATTATCATGACCGAGTGGCTTTATCTTGGTGGTTTCTTGTCCACTGTCCGTCTCTGTCGTGTTTCTTGTTTTCCTCCGCGGTGCGGTGGTGGCTGCGCGTGAGGCCGGTTGAAGGTGAGATGCTGCTGGAAGGGCAGTGAGGTAAAGCTGCTGAGGATCGGCCTGCCTATGTCACCACAGCGCCCTCTATCGGAGAGACAAGGAAGGGCGTGGCCCGCATCCGTGCCTTTAAAGTGGTACCCACACAGCTTCGTCATCCTCCGCTCAGCATCCTCACAGCCCGGCGGAGAGCAGAGCCTCGTGCTGCAGCGTCACATCCTCACATGCAGCGCCACGAAGCATCGTTTCATTACTTTACAGAGCAGCAGCTGCCAGCCCGATGATGCACTAACCCTCAGTCATCCTCTGGCCCCTCCACCATACCTGATAGGCCGTTTCTTGGAAGGCATCAGGAACAATTATGGGAAGGTAGTGGAGATTATTGATTAAAAGACGAGTTAATGCCTCACCTTGAAGGAGCATCAGTGGCTGAGGAGACTGAGATGACACAGCACAATGTAAAAAGTGAAAACACATAGCCATTTGAAAAGAATGCATCTTGTAAAAAGTGAATACATTGGTGATACAAATACAATACAGAATGCTACCATTAAGCACTGTTCAAGGCTGCACAATCCTCTATATTTTTAACAAATAAATATGCGTATGTTTCTGTAACCAAATTCTTGTTTATATAATGTTGTGATATTGAGCAGATCTTTTAATTAAAGGGCATTTTTATAATAAAAGCTGACATTATTTAAAAGATATCTTGATAAAACGATTAAAGAACATAAACAGAACAGAAAACATATCTCTCTAATAATCATACCTTTAACAGTTTTCATTTAAAGATAAAGATTTATCTGCAAACTGAATTTATGCTACTGAGTAAACTTGTATATATTGTTCTCCTTAAATTGTGTATATTCAAAAGAAGTTTTACTAGAGTGCAAATACGAGACTTCTTCCGAGGGCAATAAGAACACATTTCTTGATAACATTTTTTGCTGCAACGGCACGATGTTCAATCCTTATTTAAAAATGGGTGGGTTAAAATTACATTTCAGATAGCTACAAGCTAACAAAGTTTATCACATCCTTTTCAGAATAGAAATCAACACAGGGTACATTTTCTGTAAATAGTTTAATATTAAATAAAAAAGACTCCCATATAAAAAAGAAAGCTACAGTCCACAATTGAATCGTCTTTTTAAACATAAGTATTGAAAGAAAAGGGTAGAATGAGAAAAATACTTAATTACAATTCCCAAAAAAATTCACAATTCATTGTTTTCTCTCTTGTCTCTTTCTCTAACAATATAAAATCAAAATAAAACACATTAACTATACATATGTACAAATCTCCAAGTGTAGAAATTGCATAATCTGATTTCTTTTTCACTTTTCTTTATTCTTCTTTTAAATACAGCAAGAGATGCCAGTACTCTTGGGGCAGGGCAGTGTGTGGAGGAGAGCTCAAACAGTGACATGAGGAGACAGAGGGAGGATTTCACTCCAAATCCACAGAAACACACCAACATGTAAGACGTCATCGCTCCCCGTGCGTTACATTTCCAGCCATTCGTTCAACCAACCAAAGGACATACTAAACTTTGTACTAACTCGTGATTCCTGCTGATATTTCTGTTCAGAATGTAATATCTTTTCCAGACATGTATCTAATGGCTGAGGAGTGAAGCTTGGGTGAGTATCGGGTTGACAGATATAATAAATATTCTCCATCACACCACAGCTACATTGAATTAATCACAGCAACAACTGACAGCATGTGACAGTGGGTTAGCAAAATACCACAAATTACGTTTTTTCTGAATTGCTCCACATTTAATTTATGTGGCCGATATCGGATTGACATAATTTCCCTGACCTTCCAGACTTCATTTCTTAAATGAATGTTTTCACGATCAAAAAAATAATAAGTGATGTACAAACACGAAACATCTCACAGGACACGAGAAATCATGATTACATTTCTGTGTGACCGCTGGTTGATGTAAACTGATCATGAAACCTGACACAGTGAACATTATATCCTTGGCTTGTCCCATATAAAACATATTTGATATGGGAAAAAGATTCTAAAGACTCAAGTGTGTTCCTTCTTATATTCTCTTCCAGCACCTTCTGAAAACCTTCCAAACATTTCCATGAAATGCAACCCCTGTGTGCCTCTGCAAAGAACCCTTTATCTTACAAACAGATGGGTCTCATCGACTAGCACGACATGTCTCCTAACCGTTGGACAGTGAGAGGCTCAGCAACAGCACTGTTGTCCACACACACTCAGACACAGACACACACATCCACACACGTACACACTTTCAACAGAGTTTCGTTCAAGTAGTTGGGCTTATTCCTGACTCAGTTATACACTGATAAGAAAACAGTTGTATGTTTGTGTTTTCCTATAGATATAATTCACCAACCATCATTAACAGATCTCCGATCACAAAGTAAAGCAACCATTATTTTGTGAACTACAACTAAGAGTAGTGAAAGTATTCACTCACCTTTTTTACTTATAAATTAACCTTTCAGACTAGATCTCTCTCCTATGTTTTTTTTCATAGTGGTTGCCATAACTGGTTGACATGACAACAGCATAATATTAGTGCAGTTGAATCAATAAAAGAAAGTTCCAAACAGTGGTGAAGATGGAGGTGGAAAGTGAGGCGTCTGGCCGCCTTTGATTGGTGAACAGCTGACTTACAGCTCCCTCCACCAATCACTGCCTCTGAGACCTGGCGCCTCGTCGCCTCCTGCCGCGGACCGACCTCTCGGGCTTCAGCAGCGCCGTCTGCAGCGAGAAACAGAGAAATACAGTCAGAGCAGCCCCCCAGCGGTGGAAAGACTTTACCACTGCAGTCAGAAGTGCACAATCATTGCCATTCCTCAAACTGACTCAGGGTCTGGCTTTTGCAGTTTTCAGCACTCACTTTTTTTAGCCAACGTGTACAAGAAGTACTCAAATAACTTTTTTTGATTAAAATACACAATTTTATGATGACAATGTGGTCCTCTCTGTCTTAGCAAAATGTATGGAAGAGCAGTTTAAACATGTTTTAGTGCAATTATGAGTTATAAGCATACTTGGGGTGATTATGGGAGGAATATCAGTATTGTGGTCAGGATAATCGTGACATTTAATTTGTATATCTTCAAATGCCTACATGTGTTATTATGGAAAGCTCCTTAATTCACACTTTCATTTAGTTTCTTACATATGTAAATCACATTTGTACAGCAGTCATTTGATGACATGAAAACACAGGATTACATGAACTTGGAGCTCTTGCTACTTTAATGCTTACATCAGCAGGAAAACATGCTCACAATAACAATGCTAACATGCTATGCTTGGCAGGTGAATTTATCATGTTGGCTATCTTTGTTTTTATTAATAATTAGAATAAAAATGAAAACTGAGCCTGTGAAAAATGTTCCGGGTATTTGGTTATTAAAGGTAGGGTAGGTAAGATGGAGAAACCAGCTCGAGTGCGCTAGAATTTGAAAGTAAGCAGCCGAAAAAAATCTGGCCCTTCCTTCAGACTTCCTTACAGAGCCCCTCCTCCAACACACACGAACGCGCACATGACCAATGAGGGCACGAGATAAGTTTGTGCACAGATGGAAGGCTGACAGGCAGGTAGGCCATCCAGTTATTTTAGCCGGGCCGGCTAAAATGATTGGTCGTGCTTTTTACAGCGCCACGGCTTCCACAGATGAAATTTTTTTAATGTATTTATTGTCAAAGCATTTAATTTATTCATTGCTATCGGGATGTTAAGAGCATTCCATGGAATATAACAAAAAGTGTTTCTGGAGTGAATTACCTACCCTCCCTTTAACCAAAGTACAAATACAAATTTGGATTTGATGATGGCACTACATGAAAAGCTAAGAGATCAATCATTTTATTAATTAATTAATTAATCCTGAAGGGAAACCTACATGTCTATTTCATGAAAATCTATTTAATAAAAGTCAAGACCAAGTGTGAACCTCATTGGGTGCTAGAGGGAAAGTCATAGGATCTCGTGGGTATAAAATCCCAAGCTGTAGTAGTAACATCAACGTTTTTTGTGAACAACAATGGGGGGGAAATAAGGTCTAAAGGTAAGACAGGTGGCTTGGAAATAGTCAGATTCCAAACAGTTCCATAATACTAGCTAGGGGTTATTAAGAACCTGTGCTTGACTAAACCACAGATCTGCGGGTCACTGAGGGGGGGCTGGGGTCTTACCGTAGCCTTGGTTTCCTCTAGTGCTGTAGCATCCATGTCTCTGAAGTCCTCTAACACATTCTGTAGCCTGATGTAAACAAAGAGAGGAAACACATAAATACTCTCTACCGCACAATAAAATCACTTTAACCTGACGGCAGGTTATTATGAAATATCAGAAAAAGCTTAACGCACTGATTCATTACAGAGCCAAGTCTGAGACAGAAGCCACGTCTTACTGGAAATTGAGTTCTCCAGGCAATTCTAAAGTGTGTCTGAGAAGTAAACCGCTTACGTTTGTTTCCTTTTCCTTCCTCTTCTGGCTCCCCCCGCTGCTCCAGCTTGATCCTTGGGAGGTCAAATCAGAAATATTCATCAGAAGTCATTTAAGTCAATCCTGATGCTACATTGCTCTTTTATACAGGCTTTGTTCCATAGATACAGTCTGGTGTCTCAGTAAGATGTTTATGCAGAATCACGATGATATAAACATCTTTAGAGAAACATATATAAAACACATCTGATTCTCTTGCAGGTATACTTCACACACATATTGGTTTTATGTCTCACAGAATGGCACAATAAGAAAAGTCATCGGTGTGATGTTCTTCAGAGCGAGTGTAGAAGATAAAGCCCATCATTTGTAATAACTGCAGGTCATAAGCCAGGAGGAACAGCCTTAAAAACATTAGGACAACAGACACTTCAGAAGATCATCCCAGTGAACCCAATTCAAGAAGGGACCGTAGAGTTGGAACTAAGTTAGCATCCGCCACTATTGTCCATCAGACATTTTTGTAAATGCTGTCAATTATAGCACGTCGGAATAAAGATAAGCATAATCTGCAGGTCAGACTCTTGCAAAAGGTTGCCTCCATCTTTGTTATAAAGTTTAGAGGAAACACTCACCCTTCCTTGCTCGGTGTGCATCAATGTCCCAGCTGTCTCCTCGTTGGGCCTCCCACTGCACCCATCCCTGGGACTGAGGTACCCCGGGTGGGGAAGATGCCCCTGCCTATCTACCCCTGCCTCCACATAGGGGCACACAGCTGCAGTTTGCCCTGTATAGTCTGTCTTAGCCTCCTCTAGGTATATAGATGGCAGAGGAGGCTCTGGGTGAGTGTGTCCCCCCACCATAGCCCGTCTCCTTTGTAAGTGTGACGTAGAGCCTTCCTCAGTGGGTTTGGGCGTCCCCTGGGCTGGGGAATGGGCTGCTGCTTCCAAGCTGAGTCTGGATAAGTCTGGGTTGCGCAGGGAACAGGCCCGACGGGGGCTGAGGGAGACCGGGGCACTGGCCTGGGGCAGAGTGGGGACAGAGGTGGACGGGGTGTGATGTTCCACGGGGAAAGAAACGGGTGGTAAGGCACAGAAGGGTGAAGTGGGGTCAGACGGCCCCATGTGGCCCCTGCCTTCCTGCTCTTTAGCGCTGACTTGAAGGAAGGAGGTATAAATCGTGTCCATGAAAGAGGTGTAGGGATCGATGACAGACCTGCCCTCAGAGCCCCGATGTGGGGGTGGGGTGTGTCCCTGTGCAGGGGCTGAAACTGGAGCCCGAGCAGGACTGGGAGCCATCTGATTGGCTGGAATGTCTTCCTGTGGGGAAGGATTTTGCGTTTCCTGTAAGGGCATTGGCTTCTCTCCTTCTGAGGGTGGTGCAAGGTTTACTGGAGGAACACACAAGGTAAGACAATCAATAACAGACAAAGAATCCAAAAGCTAATTATCAACATTTCCTGCCATATTGGAAAAATGGGCCAGCAAGAAAAGAAAGTTTAAAAAAAAGAATTGTTCACATTTGGGAATCTGATTACATACTTATTTTTACGTTTTACTAAATGTTATGTTTAATAAATGTATTTGGCACATTAGGGCTGACAGATTTTGAAAGACAATGCGATTACCACATGATTTGCATTGCAATGATTATGGCGGGTTGTAAATAAGAAGCTGTTCCCTGAATGATTATCCACTAAGCCAGGGGTTCCCAAACTTTTCAGCCCGCGACCCCCAAAATAGCAGTGCCAGAGACTGGCGACCCCTGTCAACTTAAAATTAATTTAAGTTTTCCGCACTCTCGCGGGAATATCTCCGCAATGGAGCGAGCTTAAGTTTCACTTTCGATTGCATGATATAGCCCAGCGCAACACCTTCGTCAAACATGTTGCCACTTGTTTGTACCATTTTCAGGCGATTTGTAATCTGTTCTAGAAAAACGAAGTTTTTTTTTTAGGATTCCAAGAAGCCTATAGAACAAACAATAGGCGCTTTCACACCACAGTACTTTTCCCACAAAGGTTCATGAGAACTTAGTTCATGAGAACTCTTTAGTTCTCATGAAATTACAGATCGCGTTCACACCGGAATAAGTTCCTGGGGAAGGATTAGGCAAATGAAGCCGCTGACGTCACTTCTTCTTCTTCTGCTTTGGGTTTACTGGCAGGCCGCAAACAACTTCACGGCGTATACTGCCACCCGAAGTCCCCGGCCGGAAGTCCCCGGAGTTGGGGACTGGCTTCAGTAGAAGCTGCTGGGAGTCCCAGCAGCTTCTACTGAAGCCTTCCGAGTAAATCGCCAGAACGCCGACACCTCCTCATTTCCACCGCTCCCATGTTTTCTTTTGTGTTGCCATAAGTTAGTCTCTCTGCGTTTCTGCGCTGGGCTAATGCTAATGCTAATAATGCTAATGCGAGGATAATAAAATGGCGGCTTCACAAAACTTTTTGGGAGTTTTACGGGGCGTGGTTTGCAATCCGCCCAGCCAATCAGACATAGGAACCTTTTTCTCCCACGAAAGTACCTGCTCTCTAGCAGGGACGGAAAAGGGGGTAAAAAAGGTTTTGATGAACTAATTTTAGTTCCGGCTCTTTTTGGTGTGAACGCACATTTCGGAACTATATCGGAACTAAAGTGGGAAAAGTACTGCGGTGTGAACGCGGCTATGGGATGTATTTTATGAACATTTATCCATGCTGAAAGTAGATTTAGATGTGTTAGGAGTGAGATAGAGATTATTATCTAATATATGTATCCGATGAAGCATTGCATGAAGTCTGTTGATGATCAGAGGCTGTTGTTGGGGCTGCATAAACGTTTTTTTTATTTTTGTTTTGTAGGCAGACCATGCAGGCCTCAGAGAGTTAAACTTGGGCCTGTGACCATAGTTTTACTGTATTTTGTTTTGAAAATCCACAGCGGAGGTTTGTGTCGTACTATGCGGTGTATTTTGCATATCTCTCAGTAGCCAACGATCTGTGAGTCTGTTGGCTCGGACATAAACTCCGTAATAAATGTAGTCTACATTTCATAAGAGGTGTAAAACCTGAGAGCATTTTAAATCGCATTTGAACAAAATGCTTATATAATCTGTAGTTGTATTGTTGATTTAATGTTTGAACAAGGCGATGTAGAGAAAGTTAAGCTGTCATTATTAGGCTGTTATGTACTATTGGAGTGGTAAGCAGGCCTATCGTTTTTGGATATTTGGGGAGTTAGGTGGTCCGTGAGTGTTTTTTTATTGGTCAAGTGGTCCTTGGTATGAAAAAGTTTGAGAAACACTGCGCTACTGGATTGTCAAAGAGGGAGCCTCGCTGCAGGGAAATTATACAGATGGCTAGTCCGCCCCTGAAAAATGTCTATGCACACGTTATCATTAATAATAATAAATAAAAAAATTGATTAAAAAAATTGATTAAAAATATTATAATTTTTTTTTTAGTTTTCAATTTTTATTTTGTAATCATCTCGTGACCCCCACTTTGGGAACCCCTGCACTAAGCTACATACTCATTACCTACCTGTATGTTATTGAGCAGGTTGATGGCTCCATCAGGACCATGCAGCAGAGGCATGCCCAACGCAGAGGTCTGCGGCAGGAGGAGGGAACCTGCTCCGATCCCCAACATGTTGTGGAGGCCTGTGATGGCGGAAAGATCTCCTGCAAAGACACATTTCAGAGATGAGCTCACATAATGGCTTACTGCTAAATAATGCCATCGTTTAAAGTATATTTACTGAGAGCAGTTAATTAATTTTCCTGGTATAACTTTGATTATTCCTCGTATACTGACTCATGAGACATAATTGTTACACAGGATGGCACCAACTCACCTAATAGGGCAGAGTTAAGCAGAGTGGGCAGTAACTGTTGGAGGAGGGGGTTGTCCTTGCCTTGAAGGGATAGAGGGATGAGGGTGTCAACACCAGCATCAGTGGGTACCTGCAGAGTAAAGGACAGAAAAGGAGTTTAGTTAGAGGGTCAGGGGAGAAAATACAATACATTGAATAAAAAGTAATAAAATAAAAAGCTAAAAAATAAGTCAAGAATTAGTTTTAGGAGGCCTTGATTTGAACAGAATGTAGGGAAAAACATATTTTAGTTTTGAAGGAAAACAGTGGAATGAGCTCAAAGGTTTTGAAGGGAAACTAGGAGCAGCTCACAGGAAGCAGCTACAGGAGAAAGGGGAGCCTACCTGAGGTTGGGTATGATGGGTTTGCTGTGCAGGAGCTAATTGGGTGTGGGAGTGCGGGTGGAGCTCAGCTGAGCTCAGGGCAGCATTGAGAAGGGCAGGGCTGAGGGGCAGGAAGGCTGCGTGGGGAGGAGGAAGAGCGGCAGAAAGGAGCAGAGACTGCAGGGCCTGCAAAGAGCCTTCAGCTCCTGGAGGAAGGGGGAGGAGACCCTCCAGGAGCCCCGCGGCTGAGAGGGCCGATGGATCCAGGAGCCCGGAGGTCTTATCCAAGGTGAGGCCCTCCAGAGAGCTGGGGATGTGCTGAGGAACCTCCAGGCTCACCTGGCTCAACTGACCCAGCCCAGACAGAGGTAACAAAGGCCCATGCTGTTGCCCGAGCAACAAGGAGGCCATCAGCAGAGCTGAAGGCTTGGTTTCTCTGATAGCCCTAAATCAGAATCCTGTCCTGGGGTATGAGTTGAGCCTGGGGGTAGGAGCGGGTTAAGCAGGCCCAAAAGGTTCAGAGGCAGCTCCCCGTTGGCCCCGCTCAACAAGGGCAGCAGGGGGAACAGGGGGTTGGTGTTCATGTGCTGTTGCTTCTGATGATGATCCTGCGTCTCTTGGTGCTGCATCAGTAACTGCTGCTGCTCTGAATGATGCTGCTCTGCAAGAGTCTGTGGTGGTTGTGATGTGGCATTGGCAGGGTGTATCTGTGCATTTTGCCCTCCCAACCACAGCCCCCCGAGGGGCAATGAAGCCAGGACTGCAGGGTCCAGGAGGGATGGCAGACCTCCTGTGGATGACAGCAGCTGAAGCAGCTGCTCTTGGTTCATGAATGGGAAGGCCTCTGCCAGAGGTAAGTGAGAGGTGGAGTCGCCCACCCCTGAAGGTGTATGAGGACTGGGATTATCCCCGAGACGGGAGGAGATAGGGGGTCCAGGGCTCGTGGCTGCTGGAGGTTTGGTCACTTTCGGGTCCACACATCTAGACTCCTCTGTTCCTGTGACAGAGACACAAATCATTTACTTCTGTTCAGGCTGTCTTATCAATCCCATTTATAAAAGGCATCTTAAGCTGGGCAGTGTGCAGTGTTCTATATAAGAATCAACTGTAGTAAAGCATCGAGAGACAGATAGTTAGCTACATAACATTGCATTAACAAGGCAGCAATAACATACAGTATAGGGGGGGAAAACACCAATTCATATCAATGCTTAATATTTGAATGATTAACCCTATTTCTTCAACATGCCAATACAATTAAGGTTAGTTCTCAAGACCACAAACAGAACATATATTCACCTGCAGTGGGGTTTCCTTGGGAAGACATCACAACATCAGTGGTATGGTCGGGGGAGCTGCCCTCCCCCGGGGGTGCAGTGGAAGATGCTGCGAGAAGGGCCAGGACATGGTTGCTAAGATCAAGAGGCTTCGGGGAGCTGGGTATCGCCATAGAAACACTGTCTTGAGAATGACTCAGGTCCTCTGATGTAGATAAGCTGTTACTACCCATCTCCATTTCCCGCAATGGAGTCTGGGAAAGAGAGTCTATTGTAGGAATGTGATGCTCAGTTGTTGATAGTAGGGAATCGGCAACATATGCCGAGATGGGCTGCTGCTGTTGTGTAAAGCTAAATGTGAGTTAGACAGCGCTGTAGAACATGGAGAATGTCTGTGTAGAGGACTGGATTTAGTGGACTGAGGACGCGATGGAGACTGCACTGATCTGAACTGTGAGGGGGGGGGAGAAAGAGGCTGTAGCACCGATAGGGGAGGATTAGTGTTACCGGTTCGGCACGGTGACCGAGTCTGTTGGTGCCTCACCTTAGAATGAGGGGCGGGAGAAGATGGGGAGCGCCTGGGGCTTTGTTTAAGAGTGTGTCTGCCTCCTTCAGGAGCCTGAGCAGAAGCAGAGGCCTGTGCGTTCTGCACACTGAGCAGGTGCAACAGCGCAGACAGAGGCTGGGTTGGAGGGTCCAAACCAAGAGGGGTAGTTGTCGAGCCTGTAGTGAAATCCAGAGCCTCCGTTTGTCGCGGAGCTCTGGACAGGTGGGCCATCTGTCTGGGACCAGGGAGCCTTTGTGTCCTCCCGGAGATGAGATTGTGATGGTTTTCTAACATGGCAGCATTCTGGTTCTGCACGGCTGAGGTAGAGGAGGAGTGTGAGGAGAAGGTAGAGGAAGCAGAGGATGATAGGTTGATGACTGTAGCCGAAATGGAGTCTCCTGGTGGGGTCCTCCGCGGCCCATTAACCAGCTGCTGGGTGTCTCTGAGCATGCTGAGCACTGTGGGAGATCGCCGCTGCCTCTTCCTGTGCGACGCATTGCGCTCTGCCACGAGAGGCAGGTGGGGCAAGGAGGACGCCAGGGACTGGGCCAGAGAGTGGGAGGGAGGGAAAAGGACGGAGGACGCCGCTGCAAGGGAGGGATGGAGAGGCCGAGTAGAAGCATGGGAGGAGGGGGTGTGGCTGTTATGTAAAGTGCTGTTTGTTACCTTTGATGACTGTTGTTGCTGTGCCTCCTTCAAGACCTCCGCCTTTGAGCCCTGGGTTATCTGGTGAGCCAGCTGAGCCTTAGCAGCAGCGGAGAGCAGGCTGCTCGCGGGGAAAGAGGCCGGGTGGGGCACCTTTCCCTGATGGCTGTGATGGTGGTGGTGGTGGTTCAGATATGGCCCCAGAGGTAAACTAGAAGTCCCTGCGGAGTTCAACCCAAAACCTGTTGGTCCTGCGCTCTGAATGGGACTCAAGGTGGTCTTCGAGGGCTTAGAGGAGAGAGCGTTAGGGTTGCTACTGCTTTGGTTGGTCAGTAATGAGGAGTTAGTAGGGATTAGGAGGTGGTGGTTATTAGTGCTGCTGTTGCCTGAGTTCTTAAACTGCTCCAAGATGTCTTCCAGCTTGTACTTGGGGAAGTGGGGGCTGGGGTTTGGGGAGCCACCTGGGAGAGGGGAGTGTGGAGAGGAAGAGGAGGATTTCCTCCTCTGATGCAAGTTACTTCCCATCAGTCCTCCTGCTGCCGCTGCTGTGAAGCCTCCGCCCTGATCAGAGATGGGGGAAGGAGAGGCTGAAGGGTGGCGGGAGCGCTGGTGAGGAGACACACAGTTCATGTTATAGATAGAGGGGGAGAGGGAGGGAGACGGAGAGAGGGGGGAACCTCCCACAATGACACCATGAGGGTGATAAGCGTGAGTCTGTGCTCCTCTTCCTCCTCCACCCATAGGGGAAGAGGGTGGAGGTGAAGAGAGGGGCCCTAGACGAGGTGAACCTGGCGTCTCCGGGGTTTTGGGCGTTCTTTGACCTTGAGGTGTGGGGGTGCGGGGTGACCTCTGGGCAGCGCTGTATGCTGGGAATGAGGAGGTGGAGGAGGAGCTGGAGGAGGAGGAAGGATGGAGTCTTCTCAAAGCGTCTAGTGGATGGTGAGAGTTTGAGCCTGTGTGAAGGACAGGGGAGGAACCATTGTAGGGGTAGATGAAGTGGTGGGAGGATTTGGGGCTGGCACAGGGGGGCATGTGGAGGTTGCTGTGGGGTCGGAGTTTGGGATGATGGTAAATGCCATGGTCGTCCTCTTCACGCTCCAACAGTACTCGCTTCGAATCCCGGCTGTCCAATCCACTGCTCATCTCTGGATGTGGGCACACACAAATATCGTTGTTAGTTCAATTTGCCAGGAAATATGGGTTATGGTGAAGTCACTTTCTCTGCTTTCAGAAAAGGTCTTGCATACAGTCTATTAACAAATGACTGAGAATTTAAAGTCTGCCATATCTGAGTGCTCAGGAGGAGGATGTTGATGCTTGATGTAATTGGTGTGCAATCTTGAGGCCATTATCTGTCTTAACGACCATACATGGAAATGTTACAAACACAAGAAGAAGAACAGATACCTTTCATTAGCCATGACTTGCACAAAATGCAATTGGTCCCATGTGAAAGCAAAGTGGGTGTCAAAGAATGCAACACATTGCTCTTCTAAAGAGCCCATGTCCTTTGTGGAAAATATCAATCATTGAATACCTCTTTCGTTCATAAACCTAGTACATGGCATGATGGTTGTTGATCTTCTGTGTTAATTGTCAACATGTGATTGTTATTTTCCCAATAAAGTATGAGCACTTTAGACGATTTGTGTTATAAAAAACACAAATTAATCAAAAGTGAATGTAGTCACAGTGACGGCACCACTTTATTTTAACCAGAGACGATATGAGAGGGTGAAGCAAAGTACCGAAGTCGGAAGAAGAAATCGTTATGGCAACCACATTTTTTCCAATAATAATCATGAAGTGAAAACGCAGTGAGAGAGTATTAAAGTCTTAAGAAGACGAAATCACAGAGAGCATTTTCACAGATTACAGAGGAACATCATGCTGGCTTCACCTTTCAAACCGGGAAGTTGAGGATTTTTTATTGGATAAACTTAAGCAAGACAAATCATCTGAGCAAACAAAATGATCAGAAATTACAGCACGTGATTTTTGCCTAATGTCTTCTGT
Source organism: Dissostichus eleginoides (assembly GCA_031216635.1). Classification (NCBI taxonomy): domain Eukaryota; kingdom Metazoa; phylum Chordata; class Actinopteri; order Perciformes; family Nototheniidae; genus Dissostichus; species Dissostichus eleginoides. The sequence continues at coordinate 25,276,272 of CM062267.1, forward strand.
TTCAGCATGGCAGTACATTACCGTTATGAACATATCAGTAGTTTTCATGGCACACCGGAAGCTCACCTGGTAGAGCGGACACACCGTGTACAAAGGCTCCTTACTGCAGAAAGCCCTTTGCTGCACATCTCTCTCTCTATCCCTTCCCTGTCTCTGTGGCTGCACATTAGCAGCAAAAAGCCCCACAAATATTTATTATTAATACATGAATTATTCATTTATTATTATTTAAATTATATAAAAACATTATTTTGTTTTTAAAGGCTATGTCTGGCACTTGTTTTTCAAATCCGACACTCACCTGCCACTGCAGGAATTCCACCTATTGCTGACTTCTCTGACAGATACCTCCATACCATCCGTGTACTCCTACGATGTTTCTGATCACACACTATGAAGAAAAGTCTCAGCGGTATGTCTGCCCCTTTCCACGGGGAAATTAGAAACACTTAGATCTTTCTGTTCTTACTGCTTCAAGCTAAATCCATAAAGGTATATTTAAACATGGATATGGATCATGTTACGGTTTCTCTGATTACTGAGGTTGACTCCCATACAACACACACCAACCAGAGAGCAAAATGAGTGGGTTCAGAGAAGGACAAAGAGGAAATGGGAGACGAAAGAGCGAGGAGCAAGAAACTAAAGTGAAACATCTGATTCTGTATTTCAGGCATGTGGTTTACTGGAGGACAATTTAACAAAGCATGGTAAAGACCAATAATAATCTCATAAATTAAACTTCATAAATGAAATACTTTTTTTTTGTGTTGGGTTCCATGGGACCTGTGAGATCATAGTCCCATTGCAGCCCTCTACATATGGTTAGAACTGCTCACATTCAACCAAATATACAAAGATATACTTCAAAAATGATGATTTTGTTGTACTAGGTAAAACTTTAAATAATAATGCTGATCAGCTTCTGTTGACTTTTTTTATAAATTGGTTTATGTTTCTTTAAACAACGTGTGACAGGTACAGGAGCAGCGTGTTACCTGGATGATGAAGGTTGGCAAAGGGCAGCTGTGAGGCCTGCATACTCCGACAGAGAGCTGCCATGGCGACCACTTTCCTGCGATGGTTACACAGTTTGGTCATGTCCTGCTCAGCTTTGCCTAATGGCTGGCTTTGCTGCTCCACCTTCACTCCCACAGTGAAGTTGAAAACCTGCAGGATGCAAGATAAAACAAGGTTTAGTCAATTCTGAGAGAAATCTTTGCGTAACGTTTCATTAAATGTATGACATTTAAGGGAACCAGTGGGGATTGCACTCATTAGTCACACACTGATCAGGGCTTATTGCAGACTATGTGCACTCACACATTTTAAGGTTGATCATGACTCCATACAGTTGGACAAACTTCATTCAAAAAGTTTGTCATGGGTAATTAATTCAATACATGCGGGAATGTCCCATGTCTGCATATCCTTCGCAACGAAAGCCTTCCAGTGCTGCAACTAAGTTCCATGCTACTTAAATATCACCATCAATTTGACTTAATGTTATGGTTTCTTTATGGAAACACAATGTCTTGTAATGGTAAGTGTTCTACAGCAATATCAAAACTCATTGCTATAAAAAACAACATGTATTGATATCCTCAGTGTCCAAACGAATGAATAATATAACTAGCCGACCACACTGGTCAGTTGAGTTTGAAGAGAAGTCAAGATGTTAAAATCTGTGTAGAGATCCACAATCAACTCTCCAACAGTGTATGGGTGTTGTCTGTGTAACCACACATAGACAACACCCATACATGAATATAAAGCGTATTGGCCTCCTTTACCTTGTGGATGATGATTGGACACTCAAGACCACACTTGCAGGTGCCATCCATCAAGAGATAGGTCTTGACCTCGTCCAGAGAGCATAGGGCAGTGTCACTAGGACTACAGACAGAAGAAAAAGACAAACTTTAACAGCAAACTCAAAGAAAAGATATGAACAACAATAGATCTCAATATTAAAGATTCTCATTGAGACTTGAGATTTTCCTTCACTCATGGCCATGTGTAGGGCTTTACAAACTGCAAGCTGTTGTTGTTTACGTGACTGCTTCAGACAGCCTGACTGCTGTATGAGAGAAATTATTTTTAACTGAACCAACCCACCTGACATAGATCACCTGCCCGCCATCCACTCTCCTCTGCCAGCCGATGGGGACGTGTATTGCAGTGGTGTGGACCCCATCCTTGTCCCCACTGACAGTCTCACTGCCTCCCATCATTTTGTAGCTGCGGCCTGCCAGCACCTTGGAAGAGCAGCAAAATGTTAATATTAGTATACGAAAAGACACCAGGGTTTTTCTTTAAATTATTACAAATTCCTTTGGGCAGATAATCATGGTGTTGTATTTAAAAAGTCATTGTCACTGTCTAAATTGCTTTAATGTGTTTGTCTTTTATTTTTGAAGTAACAGAATGAAAAGGTCCAACAGCATCAGTAATAGCAGTAGTTTCATTGTATATTCGGTATCACATTTCAATACAAATTTGGAAGGACACTTTATCAGGGCTTAAATAGTCAAGTCAAGTTTCTTTATTCGGCCCACAATCCCACCCCAGCTGAACTTCTTTTAAAATGAAAGCATACGTGCAAATAGAGCTAGTGTCAGTGTAGTTTGCATCAATAGGCGGAATTGTAGCCCAGATAACACAACCTTTATCAAAAATACAGACATTATTTGTAAAGCCTACCCAGTTACACATGTATTTTAGTGTGTACATTCTAACTTTTAATGCATATCACATTCTAAAAAAAGGGTACTGAGAGCATACTCTCATCCTTGGTTTCCCAAAATAGATTTACATGCATATAGAAATGTCTCTCAAGGCATTGACGTTATTCGCTTGTTTGTATATGTTTGGTTTGACCAGTGAAGATTGAATTATTAGTAAAGCAGGAAAGGGTCATGAGCCCCAGAACCTCAGGGATCCACCGCATGGTGATTAGAATAATATCAAGTTTGTTTGGTAATACTGTATTTAACACTAAAGCACACAATAAATAGATGATATGAGCATTAAGGTGTCACCTGAATCATTACTCTTGTAGGAAGGCCATCTAGATTATTGTTTTTTTTAAATGTTTTTTTTATATATTACCACAGTAAAGTTAGTATAGGTTGGATTTGTTGTCCTTTGCTCCAGATTGACCCTTTGAATACCAATTTGTAGCAGATAGAATTACCTCTCTGGACAAATAAGACTCCTCCTTCTATTGCATCCAATGCTCCTTCTTTCTACATAAATATTCACATGAAAATGAAGTAGTTTTCCATTCCAATATTACTTAACTAGACAAACAACAATTCCTTTTGTGGGGGGAATTTAGTCCACCTTTTATAACAGGAATATATAATTGAAAATGATGCACTTCTTTAATTGAAAAGTATCATTCATTTCCAAAGGCTTCCATGCAGCAATGCAATGCATTACGAATATTTGAGTCTTATTTTTTAGATATTTCTTAGGGCTCAATGAGTCCAAGAAATATCTAAAACCTGCAACTGCATGGGCCAACAGCTTATTTAACGCAAGACCCCTGGTTAATCTTCTCTTACCTTCAATATCATTTAAATTATTAGTTTTAAACACATTATTTGTGGCACATTTTCATGCTCATAAAAGAAAAGTGTTTTGATACCTCCACTAGTTTGTTGGGCCTCACATTGAGTCACTAAATAAATAAATACATGCATACATAAAATGCATGAACGAATGTCTCTGCATAAAGTCTTGAGTGCTCCAACTTGCATGTGTGTGCACCGCATTTATCTAACTAAACAACACTAAATGATGACGCGGGAAATTATGACTTCAGTCTACTTTTAACAGAATCATGAAGAATGCTTCAACAAAGGCTGATCATTTAATGTATGCACCATTTCAATATCAATTACATAGACTATACCTTCCAGCTGTCCTCAATGTCCCCAAAAAGCCTGGCAAAATGCACAACTTTTACTATTTTACCTATGTGTGCAAGCTCCTGACAATTCAAGCTTCTACACATTGTAGCATTTTCAAACCCAAATATTGTACCAACTGTTTACCAGTGGGTGTGGCCAAGGCAAAGACAAATATTGTGGTTCGCTGTCAAGGTTATGCATTCAAATAAATAACTAAAGCATATTTAGCTTACCTTGTCATCTTTGAGAAGCCAGGATCTGTTTTTGCTAGGGTGTCCACTGTCCAATGTACATGCTGGTGGATTAGAAGCACACAGACTGCCAGTAAAACCTGACTTGATGCCGAAACAGCTGGATTTTCCTCAGCTATAAATCAGATCTTCAATTTAGAGGATGACTCCTGCAGGTTTATTTGTTCAGTTCACATAAGGGTAGGATCTTGGATGAAGATGGGAGAGCCTGCAAAGTAAGGTGGAGGTGGATTATGTAATCTGACAGGCACAGGCAGGATAAACAGCTCATGTAATTAAGCATTTCTGCTGTTTATGTAATCAAAGCATTTAATAAAAGTAATTACACCGGATGCATTACTCTCTCGAAAATAATACAACTTCAGAGCAAGCTGGGGCTACTTTGAAGTGGGAGGGTGTGTTTGGATAGGCCCCTGGTCTACTGGATGTTTAGCTACAATATAAGCAGCAGCCTTTCCAACAAACAAAATATATGCTCACAAATTAGCAACATGGAAAGCGCTTAAAATAAAAATCTATATGGAAATTGTAGTTGAGCTTAAATCGACATCTCTGTAGTATGCATAACAATATCTTATTAACTGCACGACTGGTCCACGGCAGGCTAGCAGCTAGGCTAACAGCTAAGCTAGCAGGCTATCCTACTTTGTACTATGTTGTCGTGACAGCTGTCAGGCGCACAAAACACTCCGATGCAAAACTCTTGCATGTTAGCTACTATTCCAGAAGCGAGCCAAACACAATATTACTTTGCAAAAGCACTATGAATTTGATCAACATATTGCACTTACTTATTGACAGCGTAAGCTACGGTTAATGTTAGCAGGACCTATCAGCCTGTCTCTGGTCGGGCTCTCTCTGTGGTGGCGAAGTTTTGGACTCTTCGCTTTTCTGGCTCGCGGGAGAATCAAGAGTTAGCTGGCTAGCTAACGGACTAGCCAGAGAATGTTTTGAAAACGGACAATACTTCATTAAATAACCGTGAAATGAACAATCCCATCCTTCAATCTGCGTATAAGCAGGCTCAATCAGTTCTCAGCGTTTATGCAACGTCTGCCAGACCGATTTAAAAACAAAGGGCAATAACGCTTCATTTTACTGCGCCTGGGATCTCGGGGCTAACGCTAGCAGCTAGGCTATCAGAGCTAACTGACTGAAATTTACTTGATTCTGGAGAGTGTCCCAACAAGACTGTAGGATGTCCCGCTCCTGGTGCACAGTTATCCAGCCACTGCTTTGGTCTCCACTCTGCAAACCCGAATAGCATTCAAATGTATTCCGACAATCTTAACGATTCATGTAATCCCAAATTCACAGTTTCCCACTGTTTTTTTTTCTTACAGATTCCGAGCAAAAAAAATAATGGAGTTTTCTGTCGCGCATGCGCAAACAGCGCCCAGGGAGTATTGTACCCGACATGCAACGGGACCTTTGTAGTGCAGACAGACATCAGTGCGGAGCTCCTTGATAGAGGACATGATAATGACAGAATAATAGCAGGCCCATGATTCATCTCTGCTGCTCACAATGATAGGCTCATGTGCATCAATAGGCGGAATTGTAGCCCAGATAACACAACCTTTATCAAAAATACAGACATTATTTGTAAAGCCTACCCAGTTACACATGTATGTTAGTGTGTACATTCTAACTTTTAATGCATATCACATTCTAAAAACAGGGTACTGAGAGCATACTCTCATCCTTGGTTTCCCAAAATAGATTTACATGCATATAGAAATGTCTCTCAAGGCATTGACGTTATTCGCTTGTTTGTATATGTTTGGTTTGACCAGTGAAGATTGAATTATTAGTAAAGCAGGAAAGGGTCATGAGCCCCAGAACCTCAGGGGATCCACCGCATGGTAATTAGAATAATATCAAGTTTGTTTGGTAATACTGTACTGTAAAGCACACAATAAATAGATGATATGAGCATTAAGGTGTCACCTGAATCATTACTCTTGTAGGAAGGCCATCTAGATTATTGTTTTTTTTAAATGTTTTTTTATATATTACCACAGTAAAGTTAGTATAGGTTGGATTTGTTGTCCTTTGCTCCAGATTGACCCTTTGAATACCAATTTGTAGCAGATAGAATTACCTCTCTGGACAAATAAGACTCCTCCTTCTATTGCATCCAATGCTCCTTCTTTCTACATAAATATTCACATGAAAATTAAGTAGTTTTCCATTCCAATATTACTTAACTAGACAAACAACAATTCCTTTTGTGGGGGGAATTTAGTCCACCTTTTATAACAGGAATATATAATTGAAAATGATGCACTTCTTTAATTGAAAGGTATCATTCATTTCCAAAGTCTTCCATGCAGCAATGCAATGCATTACGAATATTTGAGTCTTATTTTTTAGATTATTCTTAGGGCTCAATGAGTCCAAGAAATATCTAAAACCTGCAACTGCATGGGCCAACAGCTTATTTAACGCAAGACCCCTGGTTAATCTTCTCTTACCTTCAATATCATTTAAATTATTAGTTTTAAACACATTATTTGTGGCACATTTTCATGCTCATAAAAGAAAAGTGTTTTGATACCTCCCCTTAAAACCACATAATTGTCAATGTGACCTAATTAAATATCTTACATCTACCACAGGAATAAATACTTAAAATACAAGGCAACACACAGGTTAGTGCATTGTTCTGGGTCTCCAAAGGATGAAGTAGAGGGACAGGGAGCAGCATGAAGACAGAGGGCGAGAAGGTATCTGATTTCCCCTCGTCATCGGGGCTCAATCTGAAGTTCCCAGCTGTTGCAAACATTCAGCTTGACACACGAGTTCTCAGTTTAGCACACACACAAACATAGAAACACACACACACACACACACAAAACTATAGATAAGTTCACAAACACTATGAATCACAACCCAGCCTGAAAATCACTTGGGAAAACACCTAAGGAGGTTAAAGAGGGAATAAAGAAAGGGCCCAAGTGTTGACGCAGAATCCTGAGGGCCAGAAGTGAGGCGGCTGGTTTTTAGACTCTGTAATCGTATGCGCTCCAGTCTTCGTCAGCAGGTGAAGGACCGAAGGACTCCCAGTGAGATTTACCCACACTGGATGTTGTGTTTTTTTCTCTGAGCTTCCTGAATTTTCAAAAGAGGTATGTTCCAGTTTGAAGTTTAATGTTTGAGCTTTTCTATTCAAAAAATGTGTTTTGATGAAAAAAGCAGGTCATTGATTTATTTTATTCCAGAGGCAGCAAAATTAAGCTTTAAATAATAGCTGACGATCTACTAAATTCTGAATGTTTTCACTATTAATAAAGTTTGATTTTTATTACTGTCATACTTCCAAGAGTTTGAACTTCCTTTCCTGACTCGAACCCAGATTTAGCTGTGATGAGATTGAATTTCACAACCCTAGAATAGTTTGGGTCAAGCTGACAAGTGAACATGTAGCCACCAGTATGTGGGTCTGTGTATAGACAAGGGAAAAACACCCTGGATTTAAGTGTGTTTTGTGGCTGTATGTTTCTGTGTGTGTTAATATCATTTCAACATTACAAGCACCACTTGTAATTCTGCTGCTGTGTATTTTTTATAAATCATTTTCTACTACAAATTTATAAAATAAGACAAAATACAGAACCAAAAGCCATTCAAAATATAAATTCTAGATATAATCTGTGACTTATTTAATACAGATGGCTCTATGAACATTTAAACATTTGCTCATAGCTTCTGTTATTTTACAAAACATAGAGCCATATAAATGTTGACATGAGTAAAGATACTTGTGCATGTTTGAGGATAAAGTGGTACGATACAGAAGTTTAGTTATTCAATACGCAATCTACTCTACACTTTTTTTCAACTGTGCTGCTTCAAAAATGCAATAATTATTATATTATTTATCCGCAAAGCTCTTGACATTATTTGGTTTATAATTGTGTCTTTCTAGGTGGGGAAGTACTGACATTATCAACCAAACATCATGGACCAGTGAGTATTTTTCCTGAAATCAGTTCAATGACATCTGCAATACAACGTAATGCTTGCCAAACATAGCCTGCCTGCATTTCACTTTACCCACAGGCCTCCATTTGACTCCGGACTGATATGTAACAATCATAGTACTTTGTGGTCATTTTAAGTTATTAATAGGAAACTCCAATAATAAATAATGAAGTGTGTGTGGTGTGTGTGTGTGTGTGTGTGTGTGTGTGTGTGTGTGTGTGTGTGTGTGTGTGTGTGTATCAGGGAGGAGGACAAAAACTCTTTGGATATCCATGACAACCCTCCCGCTCCTGACAACTTTGTGAGAGAGGACGGAGACACAGTGAGTGACATGAGCCATGTCCCCCCCTCACTGTTAGCAGTGCCATTCCCCGGCTGGTTTAAAATAGCAACAGCTGCGACAGGAACGCAGTGCAGCGTCAATTAGAAAATTATGAGGATTCAGTTCAAGTTCTCCTGTCTTTTACACTCCGTGGGTTAAAGTGACACTGCTGGCTGACCTGTACGGGGTCTATTCGTGTAGAGTTAGAACACACTGAAAAGTAGGAACTGAACAGCAGGATGAAAATATTGTAAAAAATCACATAACATAAACAACATGTGCACATATTTAGTTAAGCACAGAGTAGTGATGGTTAAATCCAATAGAGATGCATTGGTAATCCAAGATGGCAAAATCGGCGTTTTATCACAAAAAACTGTGCAGATCTTCAATTATTAACTAATATATTAGACATCTTGTTAAAGTATTTATTTTTAATATTTGTATGGTATATTTTCTTCGTTTGTAAATATATGTTTCTTGTTCCTATTTTAATATTATCTTTTTTTATTGTATTGATTGTATTCTTCATTAATTCCCTTTTTTGACCCATGCGATCGATACCTGTGTTTATTGAATGTTGGCCATAAACTGAATTTTGATCTGGATTTTTTCAAAGCAATTTTAAAATGTCTTCAAGCAGTATGACTTTTGCCGTGTCATTTCTGCCAAAAGATAATGTACATGGCAAAAATACTGACTCTGGACGGATCATTTGTTTTGATGGGTACATCCTTTTTTTCAAATCAATAATTTCTATAGCATAAAACCAAACACTCTATTCAGAATATGCAACATGAATGTACCAAACATGGACATCAATTGTAAAAAGTGACACAAGAGCATCACAAGTTGTCTAAAAATCTTTCATACAAATTTGACACCTAATCACTGTCCCTTTCTGATCAATTGATTTCCTCATTCTTATTAATACTTCCCTGGAAGTATTGAAACATTGCCCTGGTGTTTATCTTTTTGAATTACTGAGATGTTCTCTTGTGTGTCCAGGTCTACTTCATTTATGACGAGGATGTGGAGGTTGAAGAGAAGGAGCCAGAACCTCCTCCTCCTGTCGTCCGGATCAACGACAAACCCCACAAGTTCAAGGACCACTACTGCAAAAAACCCAAGTTCTGTGACGTCTGTGCCCGCATGATAGTCTGTATGTAGAAATGATGTCGAAAAAACATACATACAAACATCAACGTTCAATTTCTCATACTTGTGATGTTTAATATGCCCAAATGTGATGTCTGACTGACACAATGTTTATTTTTCTAGTGAACAACAAGTTTGCTCTGAGGTGTAAAAACTGCAAGACTAACATCCACCACTCATGCCAGTCTTATGTCGAGTTCCAGAAGTGCTTTGGCAAAATTGTGAGTAAAGTGTCCTTCTCTCTGACTTCCCCCTGGTATGCATGACTAGAGGGGTTGGACTCAGTGAAATGGTGGTGTGTGTTTGTCTTCTGCAGCCTCCTGGCTTCAGGAGGGCCTACAGCTCCCCGCTGTACACCAGTGACATCCCAGATCCAAGTGAGTGCACTCACAATATGTCTTAACCTGTTAACTGTTGAAATATCTAATTATGAATGTTTGCTGACCAGACAACCCAAACAGGAACGACCCGGTCTTTGACACCCTGCGGGTCGGTGTCATTATGGCAAATAAGGAACGCAAAAAGAATGAAAATGACAAAAAAAATGTAAGTGTTCAATTCATCTTTAATAAATCTGCAAAACCTTTCAAAACTATTTTCAGACATAACAGCGTTAAAACAAATACCTTTTGATATATGGGTAGGCTACTGTCCTGATTTACAAGATTTTTCCTCTAGATGATGATGATGATGGAGGAAGAGGAAGAGGAGAACCAACAGCCCAAAGAGAATGAGGAGGGAGGAGAAGGTATACAAATCAACTATTAGTACCATTAGATGGTCTCTGCAGTACTTTGCCAACAATGTGTGCATGTTTATATATCCAACATGGATTTCCTTTTTTTGGTGCAGAAAAATACGCATTCAAAGGTTACATTTGTATATATTCTAGTGGCCAGCTTAGTGAACCTGGAAATGTTAAGTATACCAAAGTTATATGTTTGAAATGTATAGTACGGGTCCCCAGAACATTTAAAGTGCCGGATGCTAACTTGCTGGGAAATGTGCACATTGAGCATAAGTTGCGTTAATTCAAATAAATGGCATTATGGCCTATGTAAACAACAATTAAAAAATTATTTGGAGTGATTTTGGTAGTTTTTGAGGATTCTTAATCCTTTACTGTTCTGACGTTTTCAGGATTTAAACCAGTGGCCATATTTGTTCTTTCTGCGGGATGATTTTGACTACAATGAGTAGTGTTGGGATTATCTCTACTGTGGACAAATATTTTTCAAATAAACGGCCAATCTGTCCAATCCAAATGATCCAGGGTCCCCTAAATCTTCAAAATCGACCCAAAATGCATAAAAATCACAGAAAGAACAAATATGGACATTAACATTTTCTGGTTAAAACTTCCATTTTTGATCCTGAAAACGTCAGAAATTGACTCAGCATCCTCAATCACCCCCCAAACCACTCCAAAGTTGTCCAAATCAGCCTAGCCATTTTTTAAACGATTGTCCTATAGGCTATGGTAATTCATGCTAATAAATGCACATGTTGCTAATTGTGCAAATTGCCCTATACAAATTAGCATCTGCAGTTTCTATGTGTTGGGGACCCGTACTATACATTATGTATCATAAAACTGCGTGTACTCAACATTTCTGGGTTCACAACAGGGCTCACTTGACTCATACCTGAAATAGAGAATAACATGCATGGTTACTAGATTCAAATCCTGCATCATCTGGCTTTGTTGATGACTGATGTCCAATCACTGCAGGGAAGCCTGATGATAAGAAGGAGAAAGGAGAACACAAAGCAGAGGACAAGGTGGGAAAAAATATCAACTAAAATGCTTCGATCTATACTCTCAAACAGCTAAAAGTGTGTGCCTGTTCCCCCACCTGTATGACTCCATGTGTTTCGCCCACAGAGCAAGGGTACGTTCAGCCAGACTCACTTCTTCCTGGCTCTCTACCGCTTCAAGGCCATCGAGAAAGACGACCTCGACTTCCAGTACGTTTAAAACATGCAAATTATTCCCAACATGAGATTAAATCGCAATTTGTATCTTCTTTATTAATCATGATTTTCACCAAACTACACTGTTTTAATAATAATGTAGATGAAATATATGTATTGTGTTTATGTATTAGCCCTGGGGATCGGATCACAGTGCTGGATGACTCCAATGAAGAGTGGTGGAGGGTGAGTTTACCTTCATCATTATTTCACTTTATTTAGCTCGGTTCTTTAAATGTGCCCTTTCAGTTTGTGGCAAACCAGTTTCAGTCATACCCTTGTTTCATACTTGTTGGATGAACTCTTCTTCTTGCTCTATTTTCAGGGAAAGATGGGGGAGAAGTCGGGCTACTTCCCCACCAACTACCTCATAAAGGTGCGCGCATCAGAGAGAGTCTTCAAGGTGTTGCGCTCCTTCGTAGGGAACAGAGAGATGGGACAAATCACACTGAAGAAAGATCAGGTAACTGCATGTAAAGGTCCCCTACTCTTTTTCAACAATATATTATAGGTCTCAGATTTATACAAAACATATATCTAAAGTGTTTTGGCTCGAAAAACCAAATGGATCATTGTAGCATGCTGCTTTAGCTGATTCTGGGTCTGTAGCTTTAAATGCAAATGAACAGCCGAATCTCTTTATATATTTATGTTTAAAAGACATGAAAAAGTTGATTTTGCATAATAGCTGACCTTTAAATCTGTGTGTTTAGTTACACAACATGCATTATCTCTCTGATCAGATACTGTAAAAACGGAATGTGTGGAATCCTTTGTGAGGATGTGTCACGTTGAAACTGATGCTGAGATGTTTAGTTTAACTGCTGTCACTTTGTGTTTCAGATTGTGGTGAAAAAAGGAGACGAGAAAGGCGGCTACTTGAAAGTCAGCACTGGACGCAAGCTGGGCTACTTCCCTGCTGATCTGCTGGAGGAGATCACTGTGACATAAGAACACAACATGCAACGAAAGAGTCTGTAACACTTTAAACATCAGCACAGCTTGGACAGCATTAGCACGATGATTCTGATCGTTTCTATAATGGATCTTTTTATGCAGCAGATATGTGATGTATTTGTGCCTTTGATACAAAATGAAGCATAGGAGATTAATGAATAGTACATTGATAAGTTGGTAAGACACACTCAGGTGATGTATGGGCCTTTTGTGGAAACCATGGTAATGTAGTCAGATGCTTTAAGTGAGAACCTGCTCATTGTAGCTACTAGGATAACTTGGACATCCTAGCATAAACAATAAATCAATAATACTGTTATAAAAATCACCTTTAACATTACTGCTAATGAACCAATCACATGGCTTGATTAGGTATAATATATGAATCAAATATTTTGCTATGTATTAATGTATCTGTCTAATAAATATTTTAATGATAATTATTATTGTCTGATCATATCTATGACTTGACTGGTAACATTTACACAGATTCTTATTGCAACTTGAAGCCTTTTATTCATTCCAAACGCACATACAGCTTTCCATTCAGTGTCTGTTGAATTCCAACACAGAGAAATGTTGTCAGTAGAATAGAGAAAAGTAGAACAAAAAGTAGAATAACATTTAAAAAAACATTTTACTCAAACATACCTATAAATAGTAAAACCAGAGAAGCTGATAATGTGTTCAGAACTGTAGCTTGACAATAATATATTATTTTAGTTTGGGTTTATCTTGATGGGTGCGCCCTCATGTGGTCACAGAGACGTAAAGCAACTGATTCATTACCTAAATACTTCTTAGGCTGTTTTACTTTATTACATTACATTACATTGCCTTTAGCTGACGCTTTTATCCAAAGCGACTTACGATAAGTGCATTCGACCAAGAAGATACAAACTTGAAGAAAACAGAATCATATAAGTACATCAGGTTTCATAGAGCCAAAACATTTCAAGTGCTACTCAACTAGCTTTAGATAAGCCAGTCCTTTATTAGTATATAAGTGCTTTGTTAGTAATTGTATTGCTCGAAGTGGAGTCCAAAGAGATGAGTTTTCAGTCTGCGCCGGAAGATGTGTAGGCTTTCTGCTGTCCTGATGTCAATGGGGAGCTCATTCCACCATTTTGGAGCCAGGATAGCAAACAGACGTGTTTTTGCTGATGGGAACTTACAACATATATTTACAGACTCAACAGATCCCACCATGGGACTGGGAGGGAACATAAAAACGTTTGTCATGAACTGTTTGTCATACGTATTGATGAAAGTAGGTATTTAATGAAAGATCATCTGCTCTTTTGTTTTAATAATACGATTAAAAATTGTGAAGGAAATGCAGTACAATCGTGCAGGTATTAACAACAGGAAATGGCAAGAAATGATGTGCGAATGATTGAATTGATACGAAAGTAATCCAAATGATGGGAGGTTTGCGCAAAATTTGATTTTTCACAGTGTCAGGAAGCCCCACATACGCAGGGCATTAAAAAATTGTTTGAAACTCTTAATGTTCCTCTCCACGGAAATCTTTAGTAAAAGGCGAAAGATTTATGCGCTCAGAAGAGAAACAAGAGTGTACTATCAACTGTGTGCTGGAGTGACCGTCTTATATCTCCGCCTTATGATCCTCACTTAGGCTTCAAATTTCAAAGTAAGACTTAAAAGCTAGTGTTTAATGATTCAATCAATATTCACAAATACAAAACTGTATGTGAAAGAAGAGCTCTCATAATTGCACAGAAACACTGTGGATAAGCGATACAATGTAACAAGTTTGGTCTGTTGCAGAAACGGGCGCGATGCATTGTGGGAATATGGCGACCCTGAAGACGCCTCTGTTGAGAAAAAACAGTAAAGAATTAAACTTAATTTTGTGTTTCGGTAAAAAGTGTGAATGCAGACAAATACAACCGATACTGAAGAATATATATGACATGTTGTGGAGTCACTAAGTATATGCTAATGACAGATGTATGAAGACAACACTTCTGTTGCGTTCAATTTCCTTAAATGTAAATTCCCTGGGACTTCTACGGGTTGTCTGAATCTCTCTGAAAGGATAGGAATTTCGGTTTATATTTCACAAAGATAGGAAGCCCCACATACGCAGGGCATCAAAAAATTAGTTGAAACTCTTATTGTTCCTCTCCACGGAAATCTTTAGTAAAAGGCGAAAGATTTATGCGCTCTGAAGAGAAACAAGAGTGTACTGAAGAACCAGAGAGTGAGCACCGTAAGTTGTTCCCAGCGTTAATACCCTCACTTACGGTTCAGTATAAAAATGTGCCATTTTTTAAATAAACATTCAAGTTAAACCGCCTGGCATTAAAAAACCAAAGACTCACTCTCTAATAAGTTAGACCTGATAGATAAATGTAGATAATGATACATTTGGCACTATCTGTCACGCCTGCGCTAAGCATTGTGGGAATATGGCGGTGCTGACCACGCCTCTGCTGTCTTCTGTTGTTTCTTCGTTCCTAGATCAAAATCTTCTTTCTCCTTTCACCTAACAATGATGATACTGTTGATAAAACGATCATGAGAAATGTTTTCACCAGTACAAGTTTAAGTGTTACTATTATGGATGTAAAAACTGAGCCATTCTGCTTACAACCATCTGCTCATGCGCAAACCCAACAGAGATGTTATATATGTCAAGAGAGTAACCCACCGGTTTCTGTCCATTCGTATTGGGAATACATATAAGTAACTATTTCTAGCCAGGTGCAAACTTTAAGAGAGCACAGTTCGGCACATTTTTGTTTGGACAACAATTCCTGTGTGTTTGTAGTTTGTATTCCTTTTTTGGTCAAAATCTAATTTGTAACCAACGGAACGAAGACAGGAGCACTATTATACCTACTATGGCAGAGCAATAGACACAGACTCTGTGAGTTTTGATTATGTGATATGATCGAGATATTAATACATTGTGTCATGGCTGGATTTGCCAAATGCGGCCAACATAACAACCAACACTCATCATAAAAGCCAATCAAAAACAAGGTTTTATGACTAGATGTTAATCCCTGTGTAAAAGTGGCAATGTCTTCAGTAAAACTGCCAGCACTATTAACACTGCATTGCGACTCAAAAGATACATCTAATACCCTGTAGTAGAGAGCAGACATTACCGGTTTGAAGAGATGTCCAAGTCTCCAACTCGGCTCTTCTGATGGCTGGCACAAAAACATTGCTTGAAATAATAATTTTAAAAAAGTATTCAACGTGTGTCTCCACTCCATTAACACAATCAAATATGGCTGCTTGTTACGTTACGCACATCATTTCCGGTGACACATGCAGTTTAATCTATTTAATAACATATTTGAATTGTTTTATTTTAGACAGCACGATTATTACATCAGAAATGTCTTCAAAATACAATGTTATACACACACGAGCCTCGGTTATTATGTCTACACATTATCATGCGAATTCAAGCTATCTTTAAATGTTGAGGGGGAGCATGACCTTTAATTGGTTTCTGTGTTTGCCTCTGATTCTTCATTAAAGGCAACTTGACTGCTTGGTTAGCTTCTTGCAGTGATGTGTTGGCTTGAAATTCCGCTATTAGGCTGAGCAGTGGCAGAGTCTCAGCAGACTTGTCAATGATTTCTATATTTCCCGGAGAGAGCCCTTGTCATTTTGTCAGCCTCCCCGTGGCGGCAGTATGCAGGGACAGCGGGGAGGCTGTCAAACTGTGCCCGTCTGACAGCGCCTTTCCCCGGGTTGATGAGACATAATAAGGGCCGGCCAGGTGATGAAAATGAGCAGGGAGGGCAAGTGTGTGAGTGTGTGAGTGTGTGTGTGTGTGGTGTGTGTGTGTGTGTGTGTGTGTGTGTGTGTGTGTGTGTGTGTGTGTGTGTGTGTGTGTGTGTGTGTGTGTGAGAGAGAGAGATACTTTTCAATGCATCGTTTCTATTACAAAATTATGACCAATTAGAAAGATTTCTCCTTGATTAATGTGTGTGAGAGAGAGAGAGAGAGAGTGTGTGTGTGTGTGTGTGTGTGTGTGTGTGGGGGGGGGGGGTGTTTATTCACTCGAGGATTTTTGTGTCTCACTGCAGAGGGTCTCCTTTACTTTTGCAGTGCGTCTACAGCTTGAACTCAATAAACAGCACCTGTTCTGCCGGCACATTGTCTCAGAGACGCTCCACTCTGCGCATGGAGACACGCTGCTGCAACATGAGAGCGCTGTGTTTGAACTTTGCCATCGCCTGTCTGTGGCTGCTCCCTTCTTCGGTGAGTCAAATCCTCCTATAAAGTTGTGTGGCTCAATTAAAAATGCGAGGTGTTGTTGTATTTTCAGCAGATTAAATTAATCAAATTACCGATGGAGTCATGTTCTGTTGCTGTTCATCTCATTGCAGCATTGATGCACTGAGTGTTTTTTTTAATAGGGGATTAGTTGGTATTGTGTAATTGAACCCATAAATAATCAAGCCGCATCAATCATTTCTTATACATTTGAAACTGTTCTGTTTAAAAAGATGACTGAATAATAAAATCAAGTTTTACGATGGTAATGTATTTATGCTAATATTGGCTAAGAGAGACAGTAATCTTATTAATCTTATCTGAAGAAGTTGACTGAGATTTTTTGACTCTATCTTGAGACTGATTTTTGATTTGACTTGGACTTTTGAAAATGTTTCACTGAAAGTTAGCAGCTTGCTGTTTTTAATTCAATGAGTGAAATAGTCTCCTGTTACCGTTTGTTTTGCTATTCAGACTCAGTATCTGAAACACTGCCTTGGGATCATATAGTTGACACTTTTATTTGACGGTGAAGTTCAGCTAAAACGTTTCTTATTGTTCCTTTCTCAAAATGGTAATTTGTTCCAGTCTCGTGGTCTGTAATTCTCTTACAGGCATTATTGTAATTTATTCGTCTCCCCCGTCTTTAATTTAACTGCCTTAACTTTGCTGCATGAGCAGTGGACTGCAGCCTCTATATACATTAACAGTGAAGCTGTCATGTGAATACCTCCAAGCAGCTCATTCTGTGCTTTATTAGTTGAACTAAATGATTGTGCAGCCTTTGCCACTTTGAAAAAGTTTATTTCAGCCTAAAGGCTTAAGAATGACAAGATTCAGGTTTTTGTTAATCTGTTATATACTGACACAATAAGGACCTTTTGAGCCAAGAACAAAACATGTTCTCCGTGTTCTTTAGACAAACTGCTGCTCTCAGGTTCCTCGGTGTGTGTGCCTCTGCAGGTGAATTTGCACAAGAGTTGTGTGTGCATCCACTCCACCACAGTTGCTCAGTTGCAGTGGCTGCGCTGGCATCTTGACACAGAGCCAATGACACGGCTGTCACACAGAGGGCTCCAATTAGAGTAGGTGAGAACAGCACATAGCTGGAGATTTGGTCCTGAAACAGAAAGCACTGCTGGAGCTCGTTGTGTTACAGGAGAAGTCAGAGATTGGCACACAGGCCTGGCTTAGGGGTGATGTGACTCCCACATGAGAAATAATGATATCCTAGGAGCTGTTTATTCAGAAATGTGTGGGGAGAAACACTTTAAACCTCCATCAGCCTTTAATATATTATCCTAAAATGGAATTAAAGTCCTAAACAACAAGAGTGCACAGGAAGTCTCGCCCAATTATAGAGGCAGAGATCTTTGACTTGTCTCCCACAGCGAATCCACACCTCCACTTAAAAATGGAAGTGTTTAATGAGAGAAAATACAGTTCTGACACTTGGATGCACTTGATAAGTTATTACTTTCTTACACTTAACATTGGAATTGTATGATTGTCCCTCACACTTTCACTTTTTCACTGTGTGGTGATTCTAAGAAATATCAATCATTAACCTAATTAATTATTTATTGGGATTTGAGCATTTTAATATAGACAGCAGCAGTTTGGCTGCCTACCTCACTTTTTCACAGTCCTCTTCTTTTATATTTAATACGCATGTGCTATTTTTCACTTTGAGGGACAGTCAGTGGGAGTTAAGCATGGCTCTGTGTTTTACTGAAGTACTCTGCTCTCTAGGAGTTATGGAAAACAAATGATTACTGATACCAAAAAACAAACAACTTATAAAAACTAACAAAGTACTGTCTGTCTTTTGTACGAAAATAGGAGGGAAGAAGGAAAAAGGAGAATGTTTATGAATAAAACATGGTGAATCCAGGTGAAAAGCTCAATCCCTTATTAATTTCAAGAAGTCCAAATCAATGTATGTTTACTGGGATATTTAAGGGAATGACGTGAAAGGTGAAAGGGAGGAAGAGGGATTTTGAGACGAATGAGTTCAGCACAGAGGGAGCTGAGTATGAAGAAGATGCTGCTACAGTCTTCAGACTCTCCAAAAGAGAATCACTTCCACAGTTCCTCTCTCTCTCAAACATATTGATTAAAAAGCTGATAGATTCAGTTTATTATCAAGGTGGCATTGAAAGGAGGCTGAGAGAGAGAGTGTGAGGGAGGACAGACAAATTAAAATGTGTTATTAGCAACATGAGTGTGACTGTGTGTGCTCTTGTAAGTCCTTGCCTGAAGGAGCTGACCTATTGATCAGAGGCAATTTCAACTTGTTTTCATTCAGAGGACATCATAGCATAATTATTTGTAATCGGATTATCTGCAACCTTGTGATGTAAATACAGTGAAACTGTCTTCATTTGCGATCATACTGCTGGCCTCTTTCTCCTCCCTCCTTATTGTGACCGCCTACACAAAACACATCCTGTGAGATTGCATTTACTGTATTCAGTTTAAAGGTCCCCTATCATGCAAAATGCACTTTTTGATGTCTTTTATACATAAATGTGTCTCCCCGGTGTGTAAGGGAACTCACAAAGTGTCAGAAAATAAAACCCTGTCTCTTTTCTTCCGTGCCCAAATCTCTGAAAACGGGGGTACAACGGAGCCGATCCAGATTTTCTGCCAATATGACACAATGACAACTTCTTCACCAGTATCCCTCTGGCTGAAAAGCTCCTTGAAAAGAACCTGACCATTGTGGGGACCCTTCGCCAGAAGAAGCCGGACATACCGCCTGTCATGAAGCCATCCAAATTGAGGGAAAAGCATAGCTCAGAATTTAGATTCATTGGCAACATGACCATGGTGAGCTATGTGCCGAAAAAGGGGAAAGCTGTTGTCCTCCTGAGCACCATGCATGATGACAGAGCAGTGGATGACAACAGTGTAAAGAAGAAACCAGAAGTGATTCAGTAATATAACATAACAAAATCAGGAGTGGACACAATGGATCAGAAGGTTCCCTGAACGGTTGGTGCCGGAGTTCACATGCAAGCGGAGAACATGAAGGAGGCCCATGGTGCTCTGGCACAATGTGCTCGATTTTGCCACCCTCAATGCCTACTCCATCTTTACTGCACAACACCCTGATTACATGGGTGGTGTGACCAATGCACGGCGGCGTTTCATCAAGGAGCTGGTCAAAAAGTATTAATCATTGAATGCAGGTGTGTCATTCAGTTCATTGCCACAGGTGTATAAAATCAAGCACCTAGCCATGCAGTCTGCCTTTACAAACATTTGTGAAAGAATGGGTCGTTCTAAAGAGCTCACTGAATTCCAACGTGGTACTGTAATAGGATGCCACCGTTGCAACAAGTCAGTTCGTGAAATTTCTTCTCTCCTAGATATTCTACGATCAACTGTAAGTGGTATTATGGCAAAGTGGAAAACCACTAACGTTACAGAGCGGGGGGGGGGGGGGGGGGGCAATGCTGAGGAGCATAGTGCGTAAAAGTGGCCAAAGCTTTGCTGACTCAATAACTGCAGAGTTCCAGCTCTGGCATTAATATCAGCACCAAAACTGTCCGCCAGGAGCTTCATGGCATTTTGGACAATTCTACGCTTCCAACTTTGTGGAAACAGTTTGGGGAAGGCCCTTTTCTGTTCCAGCATGACTGAGCCCCACAAAGTAAGGTCCATAAAGGCATGGTTGGATGAGTTTTGGTGTGGAAGAACTTGACTGGCCCGCACAGAGCCCTGACCCCCACCCCACTGAACACCTTTGGGATGAACTAGAATGGAGAGCCAGGCCCTCTCGTCCAACATCAGTGTCTGACCTCACAAATGCTCTTCTGGATGAATGTCAAAGATTCCCACAGACAGACTCCAAAATCTTGTAGAAAGCCTTCCCAGAAGAGTGGAAGCTGTTATAGCTGCAAATGGGGGACCAACTTCATATTAATTCCTAAGAATTTGGAATGGGATGTCATAAAAGCTCCTGTAGGTGTAATGTGTGGGTGGCCCAATACTTTTGTCAATATAGTGAATGAAGAGGCGCATGGAGGGCACGCCCCACCTCCAAAAGCACATTACAGGAGCAATGGAAAGATGTGGGCTAAAAAGACCAAACACACACACCACCCAGCTTAATGTATTGTTTGGTCCAAATCACTGATAAAATAATTATTTTTAACAAAATTATGATTATAGTATGTTTTTTTTTATCATTGTTATCACACTTGCACACATGTGTCATTTTGACCCATGTGTGCAAACCTGATGTATTTCTACAAAAACAGTTTTAGTTCCTACATTTTGAAAGGTTGATTGAAAATAATGATGTGTGGTGATCCAAAACAAGATATTTAATGAATTCCTCGAATATTAAATGATTAAATACATGGATTTCCAAAAATATAGCTAAGAAACACTCAGCCATGCATGCAATAACATTGTAAGTCAATACGGGTCATTTTTGACCCATGTTGTCCCTTAGAAGGGGTATGCATAGCTTGTGTATCAAAGGGTTAATAAGTGCAGTCTTCCTCACTGTCCTCCTCAGTGTCTCCTTCACTGTCCTTTATTTACAATTCTTGCATGTTAGATGATGAAGATGCTGCAGATGCACCTCCCTGTCTCTGTTCAAGCCTCCGATTTGCTTTCTCCAAAACTTGTTGCCAAAACTGTGAAGTCCTTGCATTTACATCAAATACTAAGAAATGATTACATGACTATATAATGTCTTTGGTTTTTTGACATGTCTAATAGTTTACTCCACTGAGTGTTGACAAGAAACACGTGTAGACTAAATAAGTGTTTTGTTTTGATGACCTATCAGGTACGCAAAGGCGTGTAGTGACACAATTGACGTTACGCATTTCAGACTTTTGCTGCGCATGCGTACCTGCGTAGGCTACCAGTTATGTGCACCCCTGGTTATGAGGCATGGCTAGAATGGGTGATCTGTTTGGTATTTTGAGCAAAACACTTCAGACATGTTTTTTATATATCTGAGACCTATAATATATGCCTAAAAATAGTATAATAGGAGACCTTTAAGCTCCCCTTAATTTCCCATTTGTTATCCACAGGTCCAAGAAACCGCCCCGCCCTTGGAGTTCCAGAGCCAACAATGGAGAGAGGAGGAAAGAGAAGCAGGAGACGCACTGGGAGCTGCTTTGAAAGTCAAAGACCTACAGATCATCTCCACCAAACAGAAAACTCCAGCTTACGGCGCTCTAGGTCCGTATGGATGGCCTCAGAACTTTTCCCAGGCCCTGGATCAGTATCTGTACCGACCTCCTCCTAAATCCAAACCTCCCACCAAAACTCCCACAAAGGCCAAGAAGATCCTGGGCTGGGGAGATTTTTACTTCAATGTGAAAACGGTGAAGTTCAGCCTCCTGGTGACGGGGAAAATCGTGGACCACATCAATGGCACGTTCAGCGTCTACTTCCGCCACAACTCGTCTAGTCTGGGGAACATATCCGTGAGCATCGTCCCGCCCTCCAAAGCTGTGGGATGGGAGGTTTTGGATCCAGCAGCTGAGGGTGTTCCCACCAAAAACCAAGTCCTGGTTCCAGATCTGACGTCCCAGCTCCAGAGCCCGCCCCAGTCCAGCAGCTCTCCTCCTCCAGAGCAGCAGAAGCAGCAGCCGGACGTGGTGATGGTGACCGAGCTCAACTGCAGGATCGAGTACCAGAGAACCAACCGGTCCAAGAAGACCAAGCCCTGCCTGTACGACCCCGGGCAGACCTGCTACTCAGAAAACACGCAGTCCCAGGCGGCCTGGATCTGCGCCAAACCCTTTAAGGTCATATGCATCTTCATCGCCTTCACCGGCACCGACTACAGGCTGGTGCAGAAGGTCTGCCCGGACCACAACTTCCAGACGGCGCCGAACCAGCAGCACTTCGGATGATGGTTTCTCAGAAATAACACACTGACTTTTCATCTGTCTTTTTTTAAATCATGTGTTTAGTTTTGAAATTATAGGTTTGAGATTGACTGTTTCTACTGTATATACACTGTCAGTGTGTGCAGCTTGGACCTTATTTTGGTTTTAATGACATTTATATATAAGCTTTGTGTTGTCTAAGCATCTACAGAGAGCTCCACATTGTCTTAAAAAGCCACTTGATCCACGGTATCACTTTTTGTGTACTTTTTTTGTATATATGCGAACAAAATGTACATATGCATTTATAAGACTTGAAATCTATAACTTGATTATCATTATTTGGAAACAATGGGATTTCTTAGCTCATTGATACAAAAAAGATCAAACTTAAGAGATAGAATTGGGTAGTTTTTGAAACGAGATAATTTTCTTTTACTATAGTCAGTGCATTCATTGCTTGTTGATTATACAGTGACCGATTAGATATTTGTTGATTATAGAACTGAGAGCCAACAGATGATTTACCGCTGCTGTCACTTTAATCTGTGACACAAAGTACGCATGTCCTTGGCTTTCCTCCAGTACTGATTTTAGTTTCACCCTCTGCACCTTGGAAATTTTCTGTTTTCCCAGCCCTCAGCTGTCACAGCCATGCTTTCTCTGTCGTTTCGGCAAACATTACGGGTGAGTACATTTTTAATAATGTATTTTCTTAGAGCTTTTACATGCGCTGATACAAGAAGGTCTCTGACACTGTCTCTGAAGAGAAGATGTACCCAAATCACTTATTACTGCAAACTAGGTCATCTCGGGTCACCTCAAACATGATAGAAACGTCTCTTTTGAAGATGCACACTGTGACCAAATGTGTTTTCAATGCGCACTCCAGTTTCTCAGGTGCTGCCATGATAGGTGTGATTATCTCAGGTTGTCAAAACAGGAAGAAGTGCTACTGTTTGTCCCAGAATATTTGGAGAAAAGTTGACTGTACACCGTATGCTTTATGCAAGACTTAATTTACTCAAGGCTTAGAAAACATAATGAACAGAGAAGATGAAAGGAGTCTTGCTACAACATATATTTATGCCTGAACAGTAATCTTTCTATTAGGCCAAAGTAACACATGGTTACGTAACTATCATGCCGCTACAAGCTGCCTTCAACAAACAAGACCCTGATAAATAAGTGAATGTGTGTGTGTGTGTGTGCGTGTGCGTGTGTGTGTGTGTGTGTGTGTGTGTGCGTGTGTGTGTGCGTGTGTGTGTGTGTGTGTGTGTGTGTGTGTGTGTGTACACGTTTCATGTCCAAGGTTTCCCCCAACTGCTCCACAGGTTTATTTTTTTCACTGGCTTTCATTTAATGGATTGTTTAGAACATCAAAAGACGCATTATTCGAAGTCCCTTGTTTCCAAAAATCCCGGTGCAAAGTATTATAATTTTGAGTGATGAAAAGTGTTTATTGCAGAGGTTTTTCAAAAGAGACCAAAGGAGCTATCTTTGAAAAACACAACTAAAAAGAACTTTTACTCTGCACAGAGTGCCAAATGGCACAATGGAGAGTTGCATCAAATCCTGTGACTTGGGTTTTATTAAAAACACAGCGTTGTGGAAAAGCACAATATCTCTCCAGGGTCTTCCCGAACAGAGAGCCATAATTGTTTAAGAAGAGGTTATTTGGATGTTAACCCTAAATGATACTGTTGTGTGTTCACCCCCCGCCCCGTGCAGCCCTTCTTCCTCAGGGCTTCAGGAGGTCTGGGTCGAGAGGGGCAGGTCCCAGCGGGGTCATGCAGGCGAGGCCTCGTGAGCGCCGGTGGCTGGACGGGACAGGAGACCCTGGCCCAGGACGACCCAGAGATGTGGAGCCTCCTGCAGCAGGAGAAGAACCGGCAGTGTCGGGGTCTGGAGCTCATCGCATCAGAGGTACAGAGGAGGGAGACAGGAGCAGTATTGGGTTTACATTCACTCTTAAAGGTCCCCTATTATACTATTTTTCAACAACATATTATAGTTCTCAGATATATACAAAACATGTCTCTGAAGTGTTTGGCTTGAAATACCAAACAGATCATGCATTGTAGCATCCCATAAACCCCTCTGTTTCAGCCCTGTTTCAAAAGTGCTGATTCCGTGTCTGTAGCTTTAAATGCAAATGAGCTGCTGCTAGCCACGCCCCTCTGAGAGATATTTGGTTTAAAAAAACACAATAATAGGAGGAGATTCAGGTGATAAGGTGGTGGGTGTTACCTTGGTTTGTTATTGGCTAATGGTTGCACAACCCAAAAAACATTGGGACATCACAAAGTGGCCAAAATCTGATCAGCTCATTCTCCGACAGGTTTTTATATAGATGGTCCAGGACAAAAAGAGATCTCTTTACACAGAGGAGACACATATTTATGCATTCAAGACATGAAAAAGTGGATTGTGCATAATAGGTGACCTTTAACAAAACAAATAAAATGTTTTAAAGTGTTTTACCAAGCAAACTTAGTAAGCCAATACCTTGGCAAAATAAGCTTTTTCAAACTGAAAATGGAAAGAAGCCTTTAATCAAACAGCCTTAAATACAGAGTGATGTCATAAGGTCAACAGTAGGCCTACATCAGATGCATGCTGCCCACAAAGCACACTGCCACAACATTTACTTTATATGTTTCTGTTTGTTTCCCACAATGACCCTGGTACTATATTTCTATAACAGATAGAAGGCTTAAACCCCCCCATGTAAACCATATGTTGCAGTTGCTTTAAAAGATAAACAATATTCTTCACAACTTCTTCCATCTTAATCTTCATTGTATACGCACCATTCAGACACAGGTTGAATGTAAGCTGTGATGACCCATGTCCCCTAGTGACTGTTTAAATGTGTGTTCAGTATCTTGCGTCACACATACTAGTCTGTGTGTGAATTTGGTCAAGAGATAACAG
Source organism: Dissostichus eleginoides (assembly GCA_031216635.1). Taxonomy (NCBI): domain Eukaryota; kingdom Metazoa; phylum Chordata; class Actinopteri; order Perciformes; family Nototheniidae; genus Dissostichus; species Dissostichus eleginoides. The sequence goes on from CM062267.1 coordinate 25,301,908, forward strand.
GTGTGTTTTGAGGTTGTGCTATGTAATGGTCTTTTTAACATTACGATTTCACTTCTCCCATAGAAGACCTCAGCCTTACAGACAAACACAGATAGTTTACTGTCAAGATTAAACTTAAATGTTAAAACATACATGTAATAATCACAATATAGTCAGATGTTTAGCCAAATAGTGAAGCCTACAAGGCATAGTTCAGTATCTGCCTGGAGTTTCTCGTAAAGGGTGATGGCTTAAAAATCCTTCTTTGTGTCTTTTGCACAATGGCGGCTGACAAACTGTGAACGAAAAGGCGACGACAAGATTCTCTGTAGACAGACGTGATAACAGTGTAGAAGAAGTTAAACTGCAGAGGACCCTCCTTTGGTAGTAACAAGAAAATATGTTTCTTCAGACATTTTTATTTTGCATTTTTCCCCTTTCAAGTCTGCGATCTAATCTAAGGGAAAGCTGACGGGGAAGAAAGGACATTTTATTCTTCTATTCACCAGTAAATTATGGATCCGCAGCATAGTGACATCTGAAATATTTATTTTAGTTGTGCGTGTGCAGTTAGTTACTGCTTCAGACTCACTCCCAATGGAGGCTGCAGTTTTTTCCTTTTTCTTCAGGACCACAGTCAAGTGATCCAATTAGGTTTCCTCACCGAGTTCTGCCATTAATCTCCCAAATTTCAGGCTGGGATAGAAGAGGAGGGGCTATTTTGTAGGTGTGTTTGTCAAGATAGTGTTTGGAAAATGTCATACAGAGAGTTTTGTGTCACACTGAGGGCTGGTTTTAAATCCCACTGGAGTGATTGAGGGATCCCGGAGCAGTGACAGGTTTGGTATAATAACAAGACAGAGGGGGCGGCTGCGGAGGCCAGAGAGGGAGACAGGGAGAGAAGATGAGCAGGAGAGAGTGGGAGAAAAAAAAGAGAGACCGAGACAGGGAGAGAAATTCATTTACATGAATTTCCTTTTCTGCAGCTCCATCTCTCCTCTGACTCTGTGTCAGACTCTGAGTGTCTTTGGAACATTTGACACATTGCTGAACCCCACAGGGATTCTGTATTAGTTCGATTTATCTATATACCTCTTTTTATTTGACTATAACATCTTTTAATCCCCTAATAGTTTTGAGATATTCTATATTAACTCAGTGTTGCAGCTTTCAGAAGGCTGCAATAAACCTTTTGTAAGATTAATGCAAAACAAATTAACAGATTTAGATGGCTTTGATTATCCTTTGAGACTTTGGTTTGTATAATTGGTATTTGCAAAGATTTGAACTGTGGTTGTACTGCAGGGGGTTCAGTCACCCTTACCCAGGTAAATAAGGTTATATTTGGATGGTGACAGTGTTCGGAGTATAAGCAAACATAATGTACCATGTGTGGCAGTGGATCTTGACACCGTGCTTGTTTGTCAGAACTTCTGCAGCCGTGCAGCGCTCGAGGCCCAGGGCTCCTGTCTCAACAACAAATACTCTGAGGGGTACCCAGGACAAAGGTAACTACGGACAATGCACTATCCAACATATGCTGTTACAATTATTACAACATTTTTCAGAAGCTTACACTTTTGTGAAATTTCTTAATGGCTATTTTACTCCCTTATATGCTATTGTAAGAAAACATTTTTAAACAGTATTATATGTAACAATATAATACTAAACTATACAATATGTAACAGTACATAACAACACAATACGTAACAATACAATGTGTAAAAATACAAGACATAACAAAACAATACGTAATGATACCATACGTAAAAATAAAAACGATACAATACATAATGACGCTACATGCAATAATACTATATGTAATCATACTATTTATAACAATACGGTATAACACAATACATATTTTGTTACTGTATGTAATGATAATACACGTAACAATACATCACAGTAGTGGGCGTCTGTGGCTACGAGGAAGTGCGTTCGTCTTTCAACCAGAAGGTAGTTGGTTCGATCCCAGGCCGTGCAGACAACATGTTGATGTATACTTGGGCATGATACTCAACCCTGAGCTGCTCCTGATGCCATGGCCAACGGTGTGTGAATGTTAGCTTCCTAGAGCAAGTGGCACTATTTGTATGAATGAGGTGTGAAAGGAAAGGGTGGATGATGACATGTAGTATGCTAAGCTATGCTAAGCGCTATATAAGTAGAGTTCATTTACCATATCAAATAAAAGTCAAAATAGGACAATGCGAAGACAAAGTGATGCGATACAAAACAATGCAAAACTGAATTGAAAGTTTACCATGAGTAAAATAAGGATACTCTCAAATCTTAATATCTTGGGTCTCTCTCAGGTACTATGGCGGAGCAGAGATCGTGGACCAGATTGAGCTGCTGTGTCAGAAACGAGCGCTCACTGCCTTCGGTTTGGACCCAAATCTGTGGGGCATTAACGTCCAGCCGTACTCCGGATCCCCCGCTAACTTTGCAGCGTACACATCTGTCCTGCAGCCTCATGACCGCATCATGGGCCTGGACCTGCCTGACGGAGGACAGTGAGTCAACAAGTACTCAAATATAGAGCTTTTAGGTTATACTCATACTGATGCGAACAATGCTAATAATAACTTGCATTCTTATCATTCTAACGGGATTAATGTTACTTAAAAGAGCATCAATAATAGTTGCTGTGTTAAAGTATTAATGAGATGTTAAGCCCCCATTAGGAAGTCATGACAACAAATTATTCAATGCAGTACAGTATGTTAAATGTGCCATGAAATGTTGTGAGAGTAGTTTTGATATTTTCCTGCAAGAACCTGGATGTATATATGGGAATTAACATCAAGAGGAATTAGCTCAAAGTACAAAATATTAGTCCCGTGGTGGGGTTATACAACCACAACTTATCAACCACAGAAATGTTGGAAATGTAAACAATAAAAAGCTGTAGGCTAAAGTGTGCCTAGAGATAAATGCAGACCACAATACAATGGCACAAGGTAACAACATCAAACACCATTTTTCTTCTCAAGTAACAATTTAATATAAGGAGGATCCTATATTGTGACAAATTGTAAATACATGTTCAAATGTACAAGCAGTTACAAAAATCGAGGATTTGTAGATCAGAGGATGGAGAAGGAGGGTGTTTGAAGCACAGAGACTAATGTAGTCAGTGTCAGGGGAATTATTCTTCTCCATAGTTGATTACATGAATAATACGGCTCGTATGGAAGAGAAATGCAGATCTAGAGAAGTCAGAATAAGTTCACAATGTCGCAGAAGATCTCGCTGAACTTCTGAGATGCATGCTCTACTGAAACTTTTTTTTTACTCCATCACATTTCAGCCTTACCCACGGCTATATGACGGACACCAAGAGAATTTCAGCCACCTCCATTTACTTTGAATCAATGCCTTACAAGTTGGATGTGAGTAATTTGCTTATAATGGTTCGAACCAGAAATGTCAAACAGAATTTGTGAAGACAACAGCTGCTCTGAAAACAAAATGTACTGTAATGCACGCCTGATTTTTACCTCTATCCTCCTCCTGTCTCCCCTCAGCCCAAAACAGGTCTGATAGATTATGAGCAGCTGGAGTGGACCGCCCGACTCTTCAGACCCAGACTCATCATCATAGCAGGAACCAGCGCCTACGCCCGCCTCATCGACTACGCTCGCATGAAAAAGGTACCTCTTATGTATCAAAGTGTCCACTAAAGGATATTAGAACACAAGATCAACAAGTTTAAAGTCTGATGAGAGTAAAATAACGTGTCTGTCTGTGTGTGTGTTTCAGCTGTGTGTGGAGCTCAACGCCTACCTGCTGGCTGACATGGCTCATATCAGCGGCATGGTGGCAGCCGGAGCAGTTCCCTCTCCCTTCCAGCACGCTGACCTGGTCACCTCCACTACCCATAAGTCCCTGCGTGGAGCAAGGTGAGGGCCTTGACGTAGTGTGTTGATGGTGGTCAGGTCAAGTTAACATTGTGTGGTGTTAAGAAACATATTTAAAGGAATATTTCATGTTAAGTGTACTCTGTTGTCTCTAGGGCCGGTCTGATCTTCTACAGGAAAGGTGTGCGGTCTGTGGATAAGAAAGGTCGGGAGGTGACCTATGACCTCCAGGACAGGGTGAACTTTGCCGTGTTCCCATCACTTCAGGGAGGACCTCACAACCACGCCATCGCAGGGGTGGCCGTCGCCCTCAAACAGGTCCACATATAAACATGAATCATTCATATTCATCCATAGCCTACCATTGACATCATTATCATTTTCTCTACAGGCTTCCACTCCCATGTTCAAACAGTACATCGCTCAGGTGCTGCTCAATGCCAAGAGCATGGCTAACGCTCTGCTGAAGAAAGGCTACACCTTAGTGTCAGGTACTGTAGACGGTTTTTTTCTACCTAATTTGCATTCTCTTTTCATGAAAGCGATGATAACTTCATCTCATATGTTTGAGTGGAGGAAAGTTACAATTTATTTCACCGATAGACACATTTCCCCCTGAGCTGATCTGAACTTTATTTCACCCTGAACTAAAAAGACAGCTCATCTCCCCCTCCTCCTCCTCTCAGGTGGAACAGACAATCACCTGGTCTTGGTTGACCTTCGACCTCGCGGGATGGACGGGGCTCGAGCTGAGAGGATCCTGGAGCTGGTGTACATCACGGCCAACAAGAACACCTGCCCCGGAGACAAGAGCGCTCTCACTCCAGGAGGACTGCGGCTCGGTACGGGAAGATTTAAATGTTGTATGTGTTGATACCCTGATTACTGTCAGTGGAGAGCTGCAGGAGTGGAGGTTGTTTGGGCCAAATCTGTCAATCAGTCAGTTTTCCTACCTGATTTCATATCGGACCCTTTCTTCCCCCCCTCACTGTATGTCCATCACTCTGTCAGTCAGCCTGTCAGCATGTGTCTCCCTTAACCTCGACGTATTATTTAATACAAATGTGGTTATTTTACAGGAACTCCAGCTCTCACCTCCAGACAGCTCACTGAGGCAGACTTTGAAAAGGTTGTGGATTTTATCGATGAGGGGATTCAGATCGCACTGGATGTGAAGAAGAAGACTGGTGAGGAAAGAGGAAGAGTTTTTATGCATTGGTAGACACACCATGTGACATTGTTTCTATTGTTTGTAGGGAAGGCTTTTTAATGTTTACTGTCAAGGAGAACCAGGGATAATGTTGTCAAAAATCATGACGGTGTGTATCAAAGGAAATCGTTTTGTTAAGCTCTAGGTTCTACAGCACATAACTTCTTATAATTTATATAAATATATTCTCAATTTCCAGTTTGTTTTGTACAACATGGCCCTTTTTACAACATTAGATTACATTGTTAAGCTGATTCATAAAATACCAACCTCAGCTTGTTGTTCTGTTTTCTCTCTCCCAACAGGGAATCTGGCCAGCTTCAGGTCCTTCCTGCTGGAGGACCAGGAGACGGTGTCGCGCATCACGGAGCTCCGCCAGCGGGTGGAGCTGTTCTCCAGACCCTTCCCCATGCCCGGCTTCACTGACCACTGAATATAACACCACATGAGGGAGGGTCATGGACATTTTATTCATTCCCCCTTTACTGTAACCGATCTTTTGATAATACTTGATATTATAATGATGTGCATAATTATTGTGGCTGCCATTGGAGTCTCTGATTAAAATAACTTCATATGTAAATGTACAGACAGGTGTTGATGATAATGCTTTTGATTATACATGTGTACAGTGACCTGATCATGTTGCTCATAAAGGTACTCTATCCTCCAGCTGCTGCCCTCAAATTGTCTCCAATTCTCAAACTGTAATTTTGTTGGACTAAGCCTAGAAGTATACACTGTTTGGTATTTCACTTTTAGTCACTAAGCTGATTTAAGAGCACTCATCGAGTTCTGGGAGTCTGACAGCAGCTTTGTTAGGGAACAAACCGAAAGGGAAAAACAGAACAAACTGGCTTTCTAGTCTTTTATTAATCACCTTCTATATCTTCAACTTGATTTGTATTTGAAAATGATATGTGAAGAATGTACATGCAGTAGATCTTCCTAGTTGCATTCTTTATACAATGTTTTCAAGATTTCATAAGCTCTCTGTAGTCACTTTTCAATACATGGCAGATGATTTGTAACTAGTTTACGGGAGGAGACTGCAGAGTTTATAAACACTGATCCATGTTAAGCTGCTGGCATTTCCTCCGGTCATTTCCTCTCACTGTCAACTTCAGGGAATAGTCCAGAAAAAACTAATATAAGCTGATCTTTACACAATTAGATCTGACAGAGGGAGATGAAGCCAGAGCTTTGTCAGTGAGCTTCACATGCCATTTTCTGGAAGTGGACTTCTTATCTCAGCTGGTTTTGATTTCTATCTGAATACATTGTTTTAAATTAAACCTTTTTGCATGAACAATGATAACCAGTGTGTTCCTGTTATAAACAACATTTGCACAAGTTCCCACTTCCTCTGATAACTTTTTTCATTTTGTGATACTGTCTCTTTATTTCTCCCTGCTATTACACAATGCTAATAACCACAGACAGTTCACTGCGGTATACATGAGAACAGGCACGTGCACACATAGACATCAAAGTGGGCTTGAGCCCCTACCCTTTTTCTTCCTCCAGAGAAAGTGCCCTTTTTCCCCCCTTTTTGATTTTTTTTATAAATGAATATATATCTACTGCTGTTTGCGCACAGTTTCCCTTTCCAAAAATATATTGATTGAATACAAAATATCAGGTTGGAAGATTAGACTTTGAAGTTCCGTAGCTCTCCCTCCCTCCCTCCCTCCCTCCACGTCTCCTGCACAGCGGTGCGGACAGTCATCGGCAGTCACTTCAGACAGACAGGTAGCAGCACCTCCCACTTTACTGTCCCATGTTATGCCGGCTTTTCTTAGCTTGTTTGAAGCTGAGTGGTGATGAACAAATTACTAAACTGCCAGTGCCTCGAGTTTACAGCTAATTAGCTAAAAGACAATAACAAATATAGTTAACTAAGGTAGGCTACTAGCTAATGGATAAGTTAGCTCAAGGTTTGGCTAAGGCAATTTATCATGGGCATACAGGCTAATGTACTGTACTTAAGGGGAGACACTTAAAGTGAATACAGTAAAATGTGTATCTAATAACGTCATCACAGTCATTGATATGCACATTAGGCGTTAACTAGGCCTAATTAAAATGCGCTAATTTGCATGCAGTTACCAAGGCATTGCAGGTGAAAAGGATAAAACAAAAAAACATCACCTCACAACTTCCCCAGATAGTTACTTACGTCAAGTCAGTATTTTCCCCTGAAATGTTTTGTTTAAATGCAGATTACCTTTAAATCTATAGATGAATTCAGACATGGTAGTAAAACGAACACCATTTATATGTGTTTCTTGGAAGTTTTATTTCCATTAGAGTGAAAGAAAACATGGAAGCAAAATAGATCAAAATAACAAGTAGGGCCTACATGAAAAAAGGATATTTTTGCCTGTAATGTCCTTAACAGTAACTTCATCATTTTGATTGTTGGCTGCTCATTTAATAACTATTACTTTGATTAGTTTGTTGTTGTGCGCAGTGAATACTAAAGAAGACCATTGTCTCTGTGTTAGCTGATGAACGTTTTTTTTTTTTTTTTAAATGTATAAATGATTATGGGAAGTGCCCTTTTTCTCACTTGAGCACCCGCCCCCCAAAATGTCTGTGCACGTGCCTGCATGAGAAGACATTAGCAGTGTCATCCATCTCTGCCCTGATCTTTTCGAATTGCATTTATATTTATTTTAAAGCTTTCTTTTTGTCGCTGCAGTCAGACCTTTATACTCCCAGACAGAGTAATGAGCAGGCTTCCTCTTTTCCATTAAACTTTCATTTTTATGCATTTATTTCTTATTCTGGAGGCATAGTTTCCTCAGAGACAAATAAGGTTTTTATGAAGCATCATTACCAAGCTTTGAAACATTAAGTGCAGCTGCTGCCTTTTTGAGGGGCTTCATATTTATTTCACTGAAGAACTAAATGGACTTTTGTTTGGTGTCAGACGTCTTTTGTGTCCTGTTGCTTTTTTAATCCGTCTTCCAATTGTTTCCAGTTGAAGGTTATTGCTTGAGTTTGTGCCAGAGGAATGTGTCCTCTCCACGGAGAGCGACCAGCTGAGTCAGAGGTCAAAGGTCGGGGAAGCTCTCACAACTCTGTCGTCAGAAAACACACACACGCAGCATCACAACACAAATAACGACTCATCCCCTTCATCCCTGTGCCTGCTTCTCATGACCCAACAACTCTTTTGATGCAGTTTGTGTGTGTGTGTGTGTGTGTGTGTGTGTGTGTGTGTGTGTGTGTGTGTGTGTGTGTGTGTGTGTGTGTGTGTGTGTGTGTGTGTGTGTGTGTGTGTGTGAGATCATACTGTATATTCCCTCATGCTTCATCGTTCCTAGCCATCTCTTTATTGCCTAGAGTCCCCGGAGTGTTTCCATCCGCTGTTCTTTGTTCGCTCTTCATCCGCACTTTTAGTTGTTTTACTAGGAGGAAGAGAGATGTCTTTGCAGTGCAGATAGTCTGAAGGGAGGTCTGAAGGTTTCTTGAGTGGATGAAAGAGGAGTCTCACCTTCAATGAACAAAGTGACAGGGGTTTATTATTAATGTATCCCTCAGAATATGCAAAGATTCACTAAGACAGTGAAAATAAGGGAGGGATAAGTATATTTCAATATTAAACATGACAAGGAGTATAGTCTCAAAGGATAAGAATATCATCCAGCCACATGTTTGGGACTCAATAAACCTGTGGTACATTTATTTTTAAACGACGCACATAACATGATCATGGTTTTTTAGTTCAGAATAAAGCAAGAACAGAGAGAGCAGAGTTTGGTATAAAGTCCATGTCCTCCAAATAGAAACAGCTTCAAATCAAAAGCTGTTTGCAATATTTCAATCTTTACACTTCTAAATCTGGCAGAGCTGGTGTTATGGCTGCTGGTTTTGGCCCCCCTACTGTGACTTTTGCCAGGGGGGTCCGATTCTCACCGAAATCACACTGGTGTGAGTTATTCCCCTCTACTTTAAGCAAACTAAAGCAATTTACGCTGGATTCATGGTGTATGCAATGGTAGGGGGGCTTCTAAAGTGAAATATTAAAAAGTAAATTGGAAATTCAACCACTTTCCTCCTCCTTATCTATGTCTGTTTTTAAAGACAAATCTGGATTTAGATGTTTAAAGTCAATGAGGGACATACGTGTTTCATCGTACGTGTCTGCAGAAAGAAAGAAAGGGACCTGGATTTGTTTGTTGTGTGTGTGTGTGTGTGTGTGTGTGTGTGTGTGTGTGTGTGTGTGTGTGTGTGTGTGTGTGTACATGAACGCCATGCTGTGGGACTGCTCAGCATCCTGCCACTGCTGTTGCTGATCAAAGACTTTGCTATCAAACACACTGTTATACACACACACACACACACACACACACACACACACACACACACACCAACTAAATGTGGTTACAGAAGCACTAATCAGGCTTTCAAAGTGACAGCTGCACTGCCAACAGATGGATGTGTTCCATCAGAGTTCCTGATTGTGTATTTTTACCTTGGAAAAAGATCTGTATCTGACTTTGTTCCATGCAGGTGGGCAGGCTGACATCAAACACGCTCATCACACATAAAACTGACATTTTATTTTTTGAAAGTATCCAGCCCAGTTTACACGTCTATCACGACACAGTCATTGCTGAATTTAGTGGCTGCTAAACCAACAATAACGTACCGGTTATGAAGAAACACATGCAGACCAGTTACATTCATTTGACCATCAGTGCGTTCCAGCAGGCGGTAATGATGTCATTACAAGTTTATATATCTAAAATGTCACACTTGCAGAAAGTATACAAACATACAGCATTTTAAGCGTCAGATTTAGACTATCGCATTAAAAGAAAACTTAAAAGCGTTCGTTGCTTTGAGCCACTTAACTACACATAATGTATATATTACTTTTCCGCTGATAATTTATGGATGCATGAAGTTTCAGATATCTTGTGTATTTTTCCAATCTGTTCCAGGCAGCTACTCGTCTCCATATTTTTTGGGGCATTAGCCTAACACCTGAAGCTTATTTACATAATTTACTTCAGCTTTTGTGAGTCTAATAACTGATTTTAATTTGTTAGTTGAATTGAAACCAACAGATGGCTGAAATATTTTTGTTTTTTTGAATAGGCTAAAAATGCAATACCATATGTTTGGTGCAGTGTGCATGTTTGTCTTATCTGTCGTGTAATAATATAGAAATACTAAATGCTAAACTTTTTCAATATTCTTATGTGCACTCATGATGCGTTCACTGACCCTCTTGGTGGAATTCACCAGAGGTACAGGAGCACTAAAGGGTTACAGATCCTGATCTAGGATACAATTCAGCTTCCACCTGCAGAGAAGAGGAGGGAGGGAGTGAATCTGACCCCAGATCAGGATTTTCAATCTGGTCATTGAGAGGAGGCAAGCGAGAGATTCAGAACTCAGGTCCCTCCTTCTTCAGGTTTTTGTAGTCTGTGGTAATGGCCACAAACTGGGGAAGAATAAAAAGTAAAAATCAGTGGGAGGGGAAACTTGATGCAGATATTTCACATGCAAACAGAGATGTATAAATCAAATCACAGTCCGAAAATCTGTGTGCTGGTTTACCTTGTACTGGTATGTGGGATCAAGATTATTCCACGGCTCAGGGTTGTTGGTCTTGTTCCAGCTAAACACACAAACACACAGACAGAACTGGGATAAGTTACAGGTTCTTTGGAAACTGAGATACACAAATACAGCTTTTTTCAGACCTAAGACACACTAATATTCAGTCAAAAGTGATGTGATAACCCTGAGAGCTGCTATATTTCATCCTTGCTTTAATAGATTACACACAATAAATGATATGACTCAATCCCAGCACACAGTTGGAGCTTTAAACCCGCTTTGGCAACACCATGAGATCTTTAAAGCTCATCAGGTAAAGAATAACTGCTGGAAAGAAATAACGAAGACAAGAAGTGCATCATCCTGTGAGCACTTAGTTGCAGTTATTGGAACATCATTATGGAAAAATAAACAGTTTGAAAAGCAGCAGGAGGAGAGGAAGTTGAAGAAAGAGGCGTTTCAAGGGAGGCATAAAAGCAAGCGGGAATCCCTGTAGTCCTTCACATCATAAAATAAATCCCTCTGCTCAGTTAGAGTGCAAAAGTTTTCATCAACACTCATTAAAATGTAAGCAAATTAGCATTTCAGGATGAAAGTCTAAGAGGAAGGAAGTCTAAAATCCATGATTTACTTCTTATCTATAGCCATCCTGTCACCACTCTGTAGGGAGTCATTAATGCTTCTTTGGAGATTGTTGTCTTATTGTTTCTTAAATAATGTGAACGGTTGCTTAACACATGTTTAAACCAGAGGAAACACACAAATTAACCAAATAAGAAGCAGATTCCTAGCAGCCTCAAGGTGATGCATTTGTTTATAAAGATGGAAAAATCTATTGTAGATAGCCAATCTTCAGTATTGACTATATGATGATGATACTGTTATTGAAACGTTTGTAATCCAAAACACCATGTATTGACAACTTTTTCTTTTGCATATTAGAAGAGGTTCTTACGTGACATGCGGTCCTTTGGCCAACCGTATCAGATACATCGACGCCCCGCCCATTCCCAAACAGATGAAGAAGAACTGGGGGATGAGCTGCAGACACAGAGAGACATGATAAAAACATAGCCTATTCCGTGTTATCTTTTTCATCATACCTAATTGGTGACTTCTGAATCTCAAGTTATATTGTGCTGCCTATAAATGACAACACAACTTGTTAACAGAGCAATTCTATTATCCATATTTACGGTAAATTGTTTAAAGAAAAGTTAAACCGAGACCATTCTTTGTAAAAATTATCCCAATTTCACAATTTACAGATTATATCTCTCTAATAGAATCACTAAAAAAATATTTTGTGGTTTTACATACGAAATAGCTATTCGTCGACAGAACCAGGTCACCCCAGACTGCAGTCTTTATGCTGATATATGATAAATGTTGCTCTAGCCTTTTACAACATTTAGTAACTCCATGTTAAATGACTGTACTGTTGTGTTAGGTGCTCCTTTTACTTTAGAGGACACTGTGCGTTACACTAAGTTAATGTGCTTCACTTGCATTAGCGACTTAATGTTGATCTGTCACTGGTGCTAGTCATTAAAGTAGAATCATGTCTGCCAGAAAATAAGCCGGTATACATTTATTTATTAAAAACAAAAATTCCTTTTCACCCTTGCATCAGCCTCAGTCAGTTTCAGCCTCATAAATCCTGTCACCGTGTCAGCTGACTGTCTTGGTGAGTATGCAAATATAAAAGGACAATCTGAATTTTGAAAGGTGCAGATGCAGATTTTTTCGAAGTCACTGTACTTATTCAACTGAGAGAAACCCGTATGAATCCCAGGCCAACTTGTTTTTTTTATGGAGGGTCGGAAGTTTAAGTGGTGAGAATGGAAACATAAACCAGTTCATGGGTCAATTGATTTGGACCCTCCGCAGAAATCACAGTGAAGAGAAACTTTCCATTACACAAAACAGTGGATTTTTCCATGTTCATTGACAGTAACAAAAACACAAACAAAGACATCTTTATTAGCTCATTTGGAGCTAACTGGCAGTCAATTGCATTTGACAAAAAATCAAACCCACTTGGTGGAGTTCATGAACAAGGTCACATTCCCATCAAAAGAACTCATTACATTTAAAGCAGGGAAATTAGATTACGGGCATTTAAAAGGGGGTGAGCACTCCATCAGATTATTGCAGTGATTTAAACAGATAAAGAAATGTGTTAAATTGTTACCAAAAACAAGAGAAGTAGTGTCACGTTGTGTTGGCTCAATTACAGCCTTAATGGTAACCTTTTTTACTTAACTCACATAAAACCCCTGAACACAGCATGCAAACATAACACAACATAACAGAAAACTGTGTGTGCAGAAAGACAAGTGAACACTGATTTCTCCAAAATCACATGATCATATTGATAGGCGAGGGAACCCTGCTATCGGCACACACATCAAAATTGACACAAGGAAATGTATTGGGAGCTAAGAAAATAGGCTCTATGACAACTACCATCAATATATACCAGAGCGAATATTAACTGACTCCCATTTCACTATAAGTGATTTTATATTTATTCTCCACAAGGTTTTTTACAAGCTGGAATTGTCTTTGCTGAAGCGGCTGAGATTTAGGCTGTTGTTGGACCCGATGCATGCTTTATTTTTTCACCTCCTGTCTGCAGATTATAGTCACTCAACTCTGAGGATTAACGGCTGCCATGCTTCTGCTCGGGCACCCTGTGTCAACTGGAGAAACCTGCTGACATAGCAGGTTTCACTGTGTGTGTGTGTGTGTGTGTGTGTGTGTGTGTGTGTGTGTGTGTGTGTGTGTGTGTGTGTGTGTGTGTGTGTGTGTGTGTGTGTTTGATGGAAACTAACTGAGTACATTCACTCAAGTGCTGTGCCTGAGTAAACCTCTGAGTTACTTCTGCTTGGTTTTACTGTTTCCATTTTATGCAACTTCTGCTACATCTCAGGGGAATATATATAGTACTTTTAATATAAGGTACTTTTTAACTTCAATACAGATCTTTGACAGCAGCACGAATAGAATATCTTTCAACATTTTGGATCACCTCAACCAAACAGTGATTTCTTCTTCATACTGTACACATTGTTTCATTTTAATAACTGTTTGGGGCCCCAACAGGTACAATAATGCAATGTTTCGTTAAAAAAAAGAGAAAAAGGCATAGATGATCATACTATAAATCTTTTTAGCAGAACTAAATCTCCTGACCCTTATATTAGAAACTATTATACTGACATACCACGTATACAAGTCAAATGCTGATTCAGTATAATTTCTATAATGTCAATATAATATGTCTTGTCAATCACAAAGGACGTTTTTCTACAAGTGCTTACCGAATATAAATTACATTTTGCGGATTAAACTTCTGCTATTATGTACGACTTTTACTTGTAAAGTATATTGACATCGGAGAGAGAGAACCAGCCATGGATTTGATAATGCAACAAAACACTTATTACTGTCAGCTAAAGATTTGCTGCAACACGACTGAATGATCATCACGTCTTTCTTTAACTCTGACTGCCTGTCAAGCTGCTGTCCCAAACCTGCCTCGATCTGACTGCCACTGAAATTATTCAGTTATTCTGATGACTACTTACACAAGTGAAACTATATTTTGGAGTTGTGAGTGATTTTGGACAGAGTCAATGTAGCAGCCACCTGTCTCACCTTCTGTCTGTCTGTCTGTCTTAAACTACCCGACAATCTCTCTCCGTCTCACTTGATTGAGGAGTTTTGATGGAGTCCCAGAGGGATGTGTTCCCTGCTGCTCCTCTCTGCCTGTCTGTCTCTCAGCCTGTCTGTCCGTCAGGATGATAGACGCCATCACGGAGTCTCTCAGGGATTTCCTCCCTGCAGCGTCCCTCTCCCTCTCCTGGGAGGCACATGACGAGCAGTTCAAACTCTGTCACTTGGCTCTCTGACAGCAGAGCTGGTTAAAAAACATGCAGAAATAATCCAATCCCCTGTAGGGACAACTGATATTTTCACATTTATTTTAATGCCAACCACTCATTTCCTAAATGGTTAGATATTGTCAGTTTAGATTGAGGAAGGTTTCTAAAAGTCATGGATGTGTTTTAAAGTCTTAAGCCTCTCTCAGTTTGGCTAGATTTTAAATGAGCCCCACTGGAGGAACTTAACCTGCTCATTTAGTTAAAATAAGATTATGTGAGACTAAATTAGACTGCTGATCGCTTCAATAATTTGCAAACACTCTAAAAACCTTGGGGACAATCATTTGTTGAGTTTCATTGACTGAAGCTGGAACATATGCAAAAAGTTAACATTTGAACATACCGAATAATTTTGCCTTATTCATTGGGCATTCATGTTCTTAATTTAATGTTGTTGTTAACCCTTTCACGCATAGAGGCTACTACAGTGGACAGCTTTTCAAAAGGTGTTTTCTTGTATATGCATGGGTTTTGATCAGTCTATGGTTTTGATGGCATAGTTGCACCATCAGCCACTACATAGGACCCTATTGCATCATCCCATACACTGCCACTCAATGGAAAGTCAGTGTAAGTGCATGATACATTTCTCTAAACCAAGATGGACGACAAAAAGCCAGATGGACCGAATCACTCGTCGATATCTTGCCAATCCTTTTATGGAAAGCGCCCCTGCAGGTATAACAATGTTGGTGACATCAAGTAACAACTAAGGAATCATATAATTCATAAATGTTCAAAGTATTGATTTTATGTTTGCAGGAAATTATGATTAATCACCTGTCAAATAAAGTGGACGTCATGCATCACTGGCTATATTTCAACTAAAATTCATACTGTTACTGCTACTGTTCTTCTTAAAAATACTTCATTTGCAATATCTTTTTGGGCCTTAAATCAATATACTTATGTTATTATAATGTAATTTTAAGTTTGCACATCTAAATGTATCATTTGTTCCAAATGTACATGTCTTCAGTTCAAACTTTAACGCATACTGTCCACCTGAGTGGACATATAAAACATTTTTTTTCTAAATTTGAAAAAACTAGATAAAAATAAACTAAAGTTAAAATCTTGTTTTTCATGCCCCAAGAGCAATAAAAACACTTGGTAAAAAAATCCTGAGTGAGGCTTTCATAATTCATGCATGAAAGGCTTTTAATCAATACATGCATTTTAAGATGACGTGATATTATTTATATTAAAATGCTATCCTACCATACAGACATACGTCACATTTTGGTTCATAAGCCTTTTATGCATTTTAAAGCCTAAACACAGATGGATCTGCAAATTAGCTTTACAGCCTATTATCGCATTACAATTACTTTGCCATGTATAAATCACTGTTTATCTCTAATGGTACAGTTAAATAAGGCAAAGGGGCATACATAAAAGCCAAAAGTACTTAGCTTCTAACCTAAAGATGATAACCAGGCGTTCATGTGAATAAGGTTTTCAATGTTTTTTTTACAAGCAAAATTCTGGAGAATTAAGCATTAAGAGTTTGTTGTTCATTGCAGCTCGAACTCTAGCTTAAAATTTTGGATATGAAAACAGGTAAAGAAAAAGTAAAGAAATAACTATTACTCACGCCAGGGTGCCTCTTAGCATGCTCCATTGCTGTCCGAAATATCATTGCTCCAGTTTAGAGAGATGTAGGAACAATGCTTGGAATATAATGAATTTCAGGCCCTGGTTATCGACAAGCAGCCGTGCACAGACAGGATTTAGACCTGTTGCTCTCTGTGTGTGGAGGAGGGAGGAGGAGGAGGAGGAGGAGGAGGAGGAGGAGGAGGAGGAGGAGGAGGAGGAGGTCATTTACATCTGATCACAGCTACTTCTGCTCCCTTGTTGGGGTGGTCACACCGGACACTGTGACACAGTTTATATTCAAATGATAAGGTTTCACCCTAAATGCTTATTAAATATACAGGTCAGAGACATTTGATGCTCATGTCAGGGTGTCCTATCAGAAGAAGGTTTGTTAGCTCCTGCAGAGATAAAAAGGGAATCATTTTGGCCCTCATTTCCTTCACTGTAGTTTAAAGACGTGTTCCTTTGGGAGCTGACTGGAGGAAATGGAAAATCATACAAACACTGTGTCCTTTCAACGGCCACTCGGGAACACAGTCTATTAACCTCTCGGCTGACCTCATCATATCAGGAAAGATGCATTCAGTGAACGTCCAAAACAACACAGTTCAGCGGACAGCTGCTGCCTTAAAGAGAAAGAGAAGATCCGGGAATGAGGCTCATGGATATCGAAATGGGGCTGTAATTGAAGCATATATTTTAAATTATTTCTAAGAGAAAAATGATACTGTAACACAGACTTGTTTCATACGACAGATTCTCCTGGCTGATTATTTTTGGCGACTGAATTTAGGGACACTCGAACGGATAATTATGTTCCACAATCACCATGTTTGTGACCTACAAAAAGGTCAATCAGCACAGGGACTGACCAGGATAGACATTGAGGGTTTGGAAACATGGCAACTCAGCTTGTTGATGCAAAATAAGTCTTACAGTCAATGTTTGGGAAATTGAAGGGAAATTGACCCAGCGAAAGGTCCATTTCCCTTCAATTTCCACTTTCAAATGTGGTTCAGCCTGAAAAAGATTGGCCCTTCATTACAATCTGTTAACCCGGGGGAAAAAAACGGGCCTGGTGTGAAGAGCAGAATGAAGATGTCACCTCCACAATAAGATGTCAATAGGTCTCACGGGATGTGTCTCTTTTTTTTGTGTGAAATGTTCACTTTTCTTCACACACACACACACACACACACACACACACACACACACACACACACACACACACACACACACACACACACACCATACATCTTTCCTCAAATAGTAAGCAGCACTGTTCAGGAAAAAGACATCCACCCATAATGAAGTGGCTCTTTTTCCAGAGTCACATCTATGTTTTTTTAAATTACTATGAGATCTGCATTAAATAAAATGGAAACGTCAACCTTTAGTTCAAATAAGATAATGATCATTTGCAAACCTGGAAGAAGGGGGTTTTTCATAGCAGCAGAGATGTTTTTATAATGACTTCATTAGCCTTAGACGAGGTGTCTGCAGATCCCAGTGTGAGACAAGGCCATGTGTAGAAACAGTATTCACATCCTTTGCAAATGAGCTCCTGGAAGTGTCCTCAAAGCCTTAAATCAGCCTCCACCATGTCTGTGTGTGTGAATTAAAACCATATAACAGGTGCTCTAATCATGGGATAATTCATATCATTTGCGCAGATTCAACCAGAGTTTTAAAGAGTCACTTCATCCAAAGTCTACCCTTTCAGTATGACACATCTGCTGTGGGCTTGACAGGTTGGTTTAAAAGTGACTTACAAAGGATTTCAATATGACACGTTCCCACAGTGGGAAAAATAAAGTGTTAAAACATTCAGAGAAACTTCTCAAACTGCTCCTGTGACATTCACTTTTCCTCTCTAACCAAAATGCGTAATATTCAAAATCATCCTTTTTAAACAAATATGATGAAGAAACCCCTAGCAATGGAGGTGAATTATGCTCCAGATATTATCGTTTACAAATTACTGTGTTTCTGATTATTCTATGTATATTTTCATACCACTGTGAAAACCTCTGTCCTCTGTGAAGAATACAGACTCTTATTCAAGAATGTGGGAGTGTTTTTACTCAATTTCGAGTGGAATAGCCATGACATGTACTGGTCAGTGATAATACAGAAATAGATCAAACTACCCTAAAGTGTATATAAAACACTTTAAATTAGCTCCTGCTTACTTGATAGTTACTTTGTTATTTACTTGTCACTATTTACTTTTCATATTCAAACTATATGTTGTTAATAAAACGTTGTAATACTTTAGTAAACATTTTATATTCAGGACATTATTCACTCTAATTTGTTATAGATTGACATTTACATGAGAATATCTTCTAAATACTTATTTAATCACGGCTCGCATTTAGGTGCATTACTGTACGGCAAAAAAGTAACAATTCAACCCCTAATATACATTTAAAAAAAGTTGAATGTCACTTGCTTTACCAGGAAGACATCATGACATCCTGTGTTATAACCACAGTTCCACTCTTCACTGTACCGACCAACTGGAAGTCTCTACCAAGAACAAAATCCCAGGCTTCCTACCCTCTATTCTATTCCAACCCACCTGTTTGCAAAAGTCTGCTAAAGTGTCCCTGTGCAGAGTAAAAACCTACAGGAAACATGGCGAGCAAAAGCACGGGTGTCTGCAACAAAGGTTGAGTTGGATTTCAACATGTCAACTTGTGTAACCATGCCAACAGGACAATCTGCTCAGGCTTTTTTAATCTCAAAAATAGTAGCTAGTGTTGTTCAGAATGTGTGACAGGCTCCGGTTTTACACAGGGAAAATAAAACAAGATTGTCCAACCATTAGGAAAACTCTCATTGTGCATCTGTCTCATGGCCAACTCTGGCTCCTTATTTTCTGCTCGCCTCCAACACAGGACTGTGACATGAGCTCAGCCTGCTGCTGCTGACCTCACAGAATCCTCCTAATTGGACAGTAGCCAACACCATGGCACAAACAGTGCCAATCCAGGACCAAAACAGGGCAGGCGTACCTGCAGCTTCACTTGAGCTCTGTAGAGAATTTATTTAGAAACCTAATGATGATGTACATTGGTCCTAGCAGTGAAGTTGAGTCGTACATGGCTGACATCTGGGAAGGTGGTGAGCACAGGGGGGGGAAGCAGGAATGAGCATGATTATATCTGCAGGACACCATGAGCACCATCACATGTTGATGACGACATGAGCTGAAGGGATAAGAAGATCAAAGCTTTATGAAATAATACATATTAAATATGTCCCACAGTAAGCCTCGGAGAATTATTTCTCTGCTTTTAACCAACCAAAATCACAAAATGGGTTTAGAATTAGCTTAACACAACAAAAATACATTATCCATTGTCTTCTTTGAGTTCCACCTGCAGTGGATTTTTCTTTTTATTTAAATATCATTAAGAAAGCCTTGTGGGATTGTATTCATTAGAAATTAATCCTGTTTATAGCTTTTACACGTAAAGATTGCCTTGTTTTTTCCTTATTAATCCCTCTTGCTACATTTGAGCCAATCAGCCTGCAGTCACAGGCCTGTTTTGGCTCTGATTAGCCTGTGTGTGTGTGTGTGTGTGTGTGTGTGTGTGTTTTGGCTCTGATTAGCCTGTGTGTGTGTGTGTGTGTGTGTGTGTGTGTGTGTGTGTGTGTGTGTGTGTGTGTGTGCTGCTGCTTGAGGAGAAACAGAACTAGCTGGCAGACAGTCTGAACCTCACGCTGAGGCACAGTTTAACACCACATAATGCTATTACACCACAGAGGTCTGCTGGGTCAATAATGTGGACAAATAAGAAGCTAACACACCTGCTAGTTCTGTTTTTTGAACTGTATTTTATTACGGTGTGAAAGATTTTTTGTTTTATATTAGATTTCTTGTTTTTTATATTTTATGTATGCACCATGACATCAAGACAAATTCCTAGTATGTGCGAAGCTACCTGGCAATAAACCTGTTTCTGATTCTGATTCTGCAAGACTCCGGATCCTCAGTGAGAGTCAGATCAGGTGAGCGAGGGAACTACAGGTTCCTGAGAACATTAGGCTGTTTAAGCAGTTTAGTTTTAGATTAGTAGGCTGAACACACAGTAACATTTGTTCAAAAGGCATTCAAATGAAACATGATCTGTTTGAGCATTAGTGGAAACCACAAGCGTCTCTTTTTAAAGATTGCTGACATAGCAAACTTTGCTGCTGTACTTGCATAAAACAGCTTTTCAGAACAAAAGTGTGAAACTTGTTGTTTGGATAAAATCTACAAGACATTACTATTATAGAGGTCAGTCTACTTTAGTTTTATAATATATCTGCCATTGTGATCCAGCTCAGTTGCTGTAGAGGCTGAGAACAGGACATGTTGTGTTTAACTGTGTCATCTAGTGGTTTAAAACTATATTGCAACACCTAATTATACATACTGCATTCAAAGGCTCAGTACACACTGTCAGATAGATCTGGTCTATTCTAGTAATGCCAATCTGTTTTGTACTGGTTAAAGCTTGGAGATGTTTGTCTGCACTGAAAATGAAGGATCAATGATTTTGCTGATGTTTTAGTTATTAATCGTGCAAAAATATTGAAGTTTCTCTGGTCGCAGCTTTTCGTAAGTGAGGATATGTTTTTGATTTTTTTTTTTTAAGTTGTAAATTGATAATGTTTGGGGTTTCAAATCTTGGTTGGAAAACTGAGAGGGGAGTACTTCAAGAACCAATTGATTTATCGAAAATAAATCTGAGACATTGGGTCACTTCTGTAGAAAGCTGCCATACTTGCCTCTCCACTCGTCATTCAATCAAAAGCCAACAGATGTTTGCATTGGTGAAAATATATTTTACAAACATACAAAAACAAAATCTATTTACATATACAAAATATAACCATTGTCCTTTTTAAGATCATTAATTTGATGACCATTCAATATGAATGTGATGTAGCCTAGCATTATGAAAACAAAACAAAGCTAACTCAGTCAGGTTACAAAAGTCAGATAAAGGAATATTGAGAACAGACAGGTTAAAAGATGGAAATAGTGACTTTGTTGGTACTCAAAGTATTGAGATAATACTTGCATTGACAATAATGTTCGGGATCACTTATATTCTGATAATCTTTCACAACAACAAAAAAGACCTTGTTCTTTTTTACCTTTGTACGCATCAAGTTCAAACCTGCTTGTTAGGTGTTGTTGAAAGGCATTCTGGGAAAGATTAGAGGTCACAAAGTAGTCAAATGAAAGTGGGTGCACCGAAAAGGTAAACACTTCCCCTCATCAAAAATGACTTTCCGAATTCTTTGAACATCATTTAGTTGTGGTAAAGGAAAGATCCCAGTTTAGGAGGCAACCATAGAAACATCAGCAGCAACAGCAGAACAGGATGGAGTAAGGGCAGGCGTAACCGTGGTGACGGCAGCAGAAGGGATAGTTGATGTCGGCATGGTAACCGAGGGCTCGGCGGGGCGAGCAAGAAGTGGTTTGACGAGTTTCATGGGAATAAAGAGGTTGGAGGCACAGTGCTCGCTGAGGTACTCGCCTCCCTTCTCCTCGTACTCCTGCCTGCTGATCCAGCCCTCCCCCCCCGCTGGGTGCTCCAACGCCCAGTCTCTCGCCCCGTACCAGGCGTCCAAGGCCGGCTGCGACGCCATGGTTACCTAGAAAAGAGCCAGTCACAGTTCAGATGCATTAACAAAGAGGGTCTAGTATTTTCTACCTTTCTATCCATTAACTTCGGCATTCATTCAGTGAATTTATGTCTCTTGTTATTACACCAAGATTTCATTTGGAGCATTTTGGCAGAATGGCCTTGGGAACTTTTAGCTAGATTATGGGTTAGGGTTAGGGTTTACTTTGAACTATTTACTTTACTTTTAACTATACTTCTTAATGAAGTTACATTATGGATAGGTTATGTTCTGTGCAAACAAAGAAAAAAATCAAGTTCCAGTTCAGAATATTTGTACCTGTATCATTTGCTCGGAACTATATACAGTATATCAATCTCAGAAACAAAAAAACCAAGACATTTCTTTATTGGTCAACATCAGTATCGAGGAAGAAGGCGGTGGTTCAGAACTGAGTGGTTTGGCCCTTTAGGAGTGTGTGGTGATAAATAGGGTTTTAAAGGGACCTTATACCTTGAATTGTGACTGGAAGGGCCTCATAGCCAGCAGCTCTCTCTCCACTCTCTCCTTCATCCCAGGGTACAGCATGTTCCCTCCTGTCAGAAACACATTGCTCACCAGCGCCTCCTGCTGGTCTGGAGTGTACCTGTATGAGAATATGATATCTGTTTCACATGTCATTTTCTAATATAAACAAGTTAATATGAGAAATAATGTGTTTAATATGCTAAAAGGAGAGGGCGAAAATACAGTATTTTTGTGTTAAAATCAAATAAGAAAGAATATGTTGGTTGTGTCTGCAGGATTTCATTAGCATATGGCTATGTGTTCACATGCACCTTATTGTATATGCACGTGTGTTTTGTGCATACACCTGTCATTCTGTATCATTACCTGGCCAGGACATACTGCAGCGCCTCCATCAGTCCCATCTGCTCCTCTCCTGTCGGCGAGGGCTGAAAGAGGAGCTCTGGACATCGCAGGCGCTCCGTCCCTACGAACAGCTGGTGGTACTCCGCCATGTTGAACACGGGCTGGAGACAAGACCAAATGTTCAACTTTTGAGCTAAGTGTGCTTCATTACTGCCATGACACAAAAACATAACACAGGTCAAACGTTCTGCCACACAGTAAAGTGGCAGACAGCTTCCTGCACAGCATTAATGAGGATCTAAATCTTTATGTAATCCTGAGTCTCTGTGCCACTACCTGAACATGAGCAGGTTTTTCTGGCAGCGTGTCCTCAGGGAAGTCCGGGTCCATCAGCGCCACGCCGTCTCCCTCGTCCATGGGGTGCTCCAGCTCAGACACCTGGCAGAGAGCAAGAGAACAGCCTCAGGCTTCATGTCAGCTGCAGCACATCAAGCGTGATGACATGCAGATCATTCATTATTATTACATTTGAATGTGATCTCAGCTCTGTGGCTCCTACATGGATCAGCTGCTGTCATTGTTCTTCCATTGTCATTTAAATATTTATCTTTTATTTTATTCTAAAACGCGACAACTAATATGAAACCCAATTTCTCCTGAGATAATTAAAGTATTCTGATTACTTTTGTGGACACTAAAGTGTTGTTTGTCCTCTTGGAAAGCATTTTATTGTTGGTTAAAGCATTTACATATCTAACCTGTAGAGAAGTTTTGATATATCTATGTATATATATATATACTGTAATATGACCCACCTCCGTCTTGCCCTCTGCTCCGTCGCTGTGCAGCAGTTTGTGTCGGCCCTGCTCCACAGCCAGCTGCAGTTTGTTGATGTAGGACTGCAGCTCTTCAGCAGAGTCCATGTTGAGTTCTACCAGGTTCTTATGAAAGTGATCCAGCAGGCCGTCTTCCAGCAGCTCCTGAACAACCAACATCAAATCAAAAAGAAAGGAGTTAAAGCTACTTTTTCAATTGTGGACGTTTTAGAGTATTTGTCCTAGTATACAGTTCATCTTTTATCACGTGATTGTCAGATGTAAGTCTTCCTGCAGTTTATTAAATCTCACACATATAAAAGTCATCTTAAAGACCTAAAGAATAAACTTTGTATGATAGAATAGGCCTCTTGCCTGCACGCCCATCAGTCTGTCCAGCCTCTCCTGGTCCTGCAGCAGCTTCTCCTCCCGCCGGCGAGCGTTGATCTCCTGGAGCCGTCGGAGCTGCTGAGCTCGTCTCTCGTGCCGCTCCTCCACGCTCACAGAACCGCCCGGCACCTTCCCCGAGAAGGGGAGCTGCATCCGGTGAACCTCCCGCTCATAAAACTCTGGGCTGCGCCACTTCTCCAGCTCTGGGGAGAACGAAACAAGAAGGGAATGGAAAGTAAATAAAAAAAGAAAGGAAGAAAGTTGACGACCTGAATCCCTTCTGGCCACAGGGAGAAAAATGTATGTCTGTGTTTTTATTAAATAATCAACTATTTAAAAACTTGCCATTACTGTACGTATGCTTTCTACATATATGTTTAGTGTACAATGCTTTGGTACCATTTGTCTGTAATTTAGGTTTTCGGATTTAGGAACAAACTTGGCTTGTGTTCCTTATAATAACATTACACAAACAGCCTCCTTATTTATGATAGCTAGTGACTCTGAAAAATATCAGATGGATGGATGGATGGATGGATGGTCTTATGTTTACTTTTTCTTTGTTTTACTTTGTACTTTTAGGTTTTAGGTCTGTTGTTTGTGCTTTTATTTGAAAACCTTATGCCGCAATCTTGGCCAGGAATAGATAAAAAAAGAGACTTTAAATGTAAATAAGAATATCCTGGTAAAGTAAAACATTTAAGATATAAAAGATACCGTACCGTCTTGATAATCCTCAGCAATGTAACTGTGTTCATGCAGCAGTTCCTCCACGCGGCTCAGAGTGACAGCAGCGAGGTGACCAGGGTATTTCAGCTGGAGGAGGCGCTGCAGGTAGGACGCTGACTGACTCCCAGCCACGTTCATACGCTTACAGTTCACCGCATCAAACCTGGAATCAAAACCATATAAAAATTGAACTCTACAAAAGAAAAATCGCGAAATGTTTGTATGATGCATGATGAAAGTCCTTAACAATTGTGGGGATCAAGGACAGACAGGAAAAATCCTTTCTTGGAGAAAAACAAAACAAATAAGAATATATTAAGTGAACTCTAGAAAAGGACAAACAGACCACATATAAAAGGCTTCCTCACCTGCCATTAATGACCGGCAGGATGTGTGAACAGTGGTATCCTGAGGACAGAACGATGCCGGTGTGAGGCGGCTGGATGCTCCTTTGGGAGTTATTGTGGTAGAAACTGTACAGACTGTCCACTCCATAGGAGACGTACGGGACGTGGTAACACTCAAACAGCAGCTCTGACATCATCTGCCGGCAGTGCAGCGGGTTGCAGGGCGCCTCTGTCACGACGATGGGTTGTGACACACTGCCCTACAAAAGCATAGAGAGAGTAACATTGACTGGTTGTCAGGTAGACTGATGTGTTAGACAGTGACAGATAAAACCATATTGGCCAAACATTATCAGCATGCATTACTTTATATTCACTTAAAAAACATTTCTCTTTGTGCTTTCATGTGCTGATTTTCCTCGCAATATTTGTATATAATGGAAGAAGTCCAATAAAGAGAGATCTCTCCTACTTGTTAGGCACAGTAATATGGAGTCAATGTGTGACAGGACAGAATATATTGAAAAAAGGTAATTCAATGTTTGATTTTAATTAACACATCAGTACAAATAATACAAAAATGGTTTCCAAATAAGACACATTTAATATATCTTAAACCTAATTGATATGAGCAAGTTAACACGGAAGTATTGACATTATCATTAGTTTTGTGTCATTGAAACAATACTTTATTGATGGTCCCTAAGTGAAACCCTGTCGTTAAAAGCGCGGGCCCGGACGTGAAATAACTTTCCTCTGAAATTGTGAAACTGCGGAAGAACACGCAGCTAGATCCAGAGTGAACGTCTTTCGAAGACCCTAACCTTAACGAACCCCCGAGGTCTCTCCCCCAGTCCCCGTGCAGCACTAACCTCAGAGCCGATCCCCAGGTGAGCGAACACATGGTCGAACATGAGCTCCTGGATCTCGAAGTTGACCACCACGTTTCGGTCGAACTGGCTCTTCAGCAGCCACCGCAGCGGCTCCAGGTTCGGGATGTCGTTACCGATCTGGGTCTCGCTGCGCGCGGCCCCCCTGCTTCGCGCGGCCACCGACTTGAAGAGAAGCCGCGGAGCCTCGCGCTCCTCCAGCGCCCAGCCGGCCCGGGTCTGGAAGGAGCCGTTATCGATCACTATGGGGGCCGCTGTGGGGGCCAGACTCTGGGAGGGGGGTTCATAAATCGGGTCGGGAGAGGATTTAAAGTCCTGGAAAGAGAAGATTTGATACACCGATTCATGTTTGGAAGCCATTTTGGAAGTGCGTTACTGCAAAATACATCCGAGTGAAGTCTGTGTGTCACCCACTGATGGTTCCCAGTTAAAGCCAGTGAATCCGCCAGTGAATCCGCTTGCAAAATCTACAGCATTATAAAGAAAAATATCAGAATAGAAATTTATATATTTTTGATAAATGTAATATAAACGAGGACAACAATAGTGATGTTTTTGCTTGTTTCAAAGTGTGGCACATACATTCGTATGTTTCTTTTCTTATTTACAACTAAACACACTTTTTAGGCAGTATACGAATGTGTTGTGTGTGTTATTGTCGTTTTCTAAGCATTTACATATTCAAAGTTGTGAAATTTGTTTCGATATTCTACCACCAGATGGCATACTACACTCTTTGAGCCCAAGTCACTCTGAATTAAAGGTCCCCTGTCATGGCCATTTCTACTGATCATAATTCCATTGTTAAGGTATAGTAGAATAGATTTATATTGTGCAATTTTCCAAACTCACATCCGTTTCTCATACAGCATCTCTGTATAGCAGGAGTACTCAAACTTTTTTGTTAAAGGTCCACTTGTGAATTTTATACAAGGTCAATGGTCCGCATCGATGCCAGTAAAGTCCCCCCCCCACCACCACCACCGGAGCGGAGCAACGAAACTGAAATTAAGAAGCAGTTTCTGCGCGCTATGCATGGGGCCCCCTTGAGGGGGTTTCCCAACATGTCGTTGCAGTAAATTAAAGAGTGTTTCATGTTGTCGTTGCTGTGGACCTTCTTAATCTTTTTTTATGTTTCTTTTTTAAAAAATTTAAAAATGTTGACATTGTTATGTTTATTCTGGTTTGTTTTGTGTTTGTATCTTTTATTTTAAATGTATTTATTGTTTTGTGAGCTGAGCTGTGTGATTTTATATTTAATGTATCGGTCTGGAGGTTTTAAAGTGCTATATAAATCAAGTTGGATTGGATTGGATTGGATTAATCTACCTTATTTGGGGGCCCCCTTCTGGTCCAAGCACTTGTCTGTCGGTAAACGGCGCCCCTGTATACACACACACATTCAATACATACATACAGTATGATGGCTTGAACTAGTGGGAGAAATGGCACTGTTTGTCTGTAGCCAATGCCTTGAACCTCGGCAAAAATGGCATTAGAAGCATTAGAAAGTCAAGGTAAACTTGCGGTTAACTTGCGGTCTGCAATGCGTGTCACGCTCGCGCACACAAGTAAATATATATGCACGTTCATTCTCACAACGCGTCAGACACAAGAAAATATACATTAAAGGGGACCTATCATGCAACGCACTTTGTGATGTCTTTTATACATAAACATGTGTCCCCGGTGCGTCGGGGAACTCACGCAGCGTCAGAAAAATAAAACCCTCTCTCTTTTCCTCCGTACCCAAATCTTTTAAAAACAGGGGTACAACGAGCGGATACAGATTTGCTGCCGACCTGAAGTCAAATCGGCAGCGGACCCACAGAAAATTGCTATCAGAAACAATGCCTGACGTGTTTTGGACGTAATCTCGTCTTTGTTTACATTAGCAAGCCGCTAACACTCAGAGCTAACCTGTACTGGAGAGCACGTGTTTAAAAAGCAGGAAATATAAAAAGGAACCACCTTGTGATAAACCCGCAAGTTAAAAAGCATTTGAGCTCCATACTATTTCAGAAATGATCTTTGATGTGGATAAGAAGAGGATGGCGTGTTATCACAGCAGAATTTAACTTTATCTCCGGTAGAATTCTGATCAGGCATTAGCTCCTCCTCTTTTTTTTTTTTTCAAGCTAAGGACCCAAAATCCGCGTTTCTCTAACAGGGCTGCAAAAGAGGGGTTTGAGCAGTATGAAGCATGGCTACAATGGGTGATCTATTGGTATTTTAAGCAAAAAACTTCACAGACATGTTTTGTATAGGTATGGCCCTACGATATATTTTTCCAATATAGCATAATAGGTCCACTTTAATTTACATCAGAATCAGAAATTCTTTTTTTTTTATAATTTCTTTTTTTTTTTTTTGTAATGGGACACAGGGTGTGTCCCTTATAGGCCTACGTCTGTTTCCGGTGACTTTATTTACGGATAAAAAGCATGCTAAAAAGCCCAAGATTATAGAATTAAACGAACAAAATTGTTGAGTAAATAACAGTGTGTTATTTAGAAAAGAATAACAAATTAGAAGGAAAAAAAGATAAAAAAAATACAGATTTCATTATTCTGAAGCTCTGAGCCCTATTTCTTTTCCTCACAGACGTAAAAAAAAAGTCCGACATTATACGATTTAAAATAAAAACAATAATGGTGGCTTGGTATTGAGTAAGAACATGTTTTTATGAACCACACAGCTTCCGGTCTACAAAGACCCGACCGGACAAAAACAAGTGGTGCAGGCAAGAAACGTGGCGTATAATATGCACGCAAAACTCGGCCTCAGATCTCAATGGGAATGGTTAGCGTATCATATGCACGCAAAATCGGAATTCTGCGTATCTATTGCACGCATTTCCAATGTGTAAAGTCGTTTCATTTGTACGCAGACTGAAGAGAGTGGGTTGGTGTGTGTGAGGAGCTCCGCGGATTGGTCCATTTGGACCAATTCGCGGAGGGGTCGTCGTTACGTCACTTGGTTCCCGGAAGAAAAAAATGGAAAAAGACAATCTCCAACGAGGCGTTCTGGGGCAGCATAGACAGGTCTTTTCTGTGTTAGAGTTTTACTTGCTACAGGGTGTACTTTGAGGGTTTGTGACTTTGCAGACCGTTTACATGCATAAAAAGCTACATAACACACAAGGGGACGGGTAATAACCGGAAAAGCATGACATGGGACCTTTAAAACACACTGTTTCATTCTAGTAGATTTCAAGGAAATGCCTATTTATTTTTTCGGTCAGGATCTGTATGAGCATCACATTTAAAATCTTCTTTTTCATATTTAAACATGCTTGGTAGGAAATTGCAATACTAGATTTTAGATTACCTTTTTTCGATTGACTATTGTTGCCCAGTCGGATGGAACTCATGCCGTGCATTTTAATTTCTTTAGTGGAGAGAGCCAAAAATCTCAATTTTCAATAAATAATGTAGAAATATTAAACATATTTTTCAGAGCCATTTCTGGTGAATATGCAATCAAAAAGGGATGTTTCACTGCCATTCTCTTATCATCAAATGTGGGTGAAATGAAAAATATGATAGAAATGTAGGAGAACATTTTGAAGCCAGATTGAAACCATGTGAACAGACATTTCCCCTCAGGCCCTGAGATCCCTGATTCCTCTCCGTCTGCCCTCCTGTTACTCTCAGCTGACCGAGTGAAGCCTCAGCTGGTGATGTGGACACCTGCACATGTTAGCTACTGTACACACACCCCAGTCTGCGAAAACTCAGACCATTCCCTCAATGCTCTGCTCATGTGGGAAATCTCACACTTTGATTTTGGTTATCCTGAACTGCATGATCTAAAGCAATTAACAATGCTCTAATGGTTCAAGAGTAGCTTGTTTATTTGGCTACAGTAAGCTAACAAATGTACCAAATAGGCTACACAAATACTGCTGCCTGCTGTTCTTACAGAATATTTGACACTTCGTTTATCATAGCAGTTTTCAACCTATTTCAATGATTGGCTGAATTTGTTCTTGCCTTGTTTTAAATATGTTTTATATGTGCTGACCAGTGCAAATCGTAAAAGCAAATTTGAAATTACTGATAGAGCCCTTTAATGCTGCCACATTAATCTGCGAATCCATCTTTACACTGAGAAAACTGAAATGTTGACTTTTAATTATATGTATTATGTCAACAAATTTCACATAACTGTATTTGGCAATAATATTGAGTTGAACATAATATTTTGTATTTAAACCTAATATTATTGCTTTCAACTAACCCAATACAGCAATGTGAAATCTGTTGACATAAAATATTTAATTTAAGTGAATTTTCAGTGTTTTTAGAGAATCTGCTGTCCACCCCACAGCACATTTGAATACTTATCAAACCTCAGATATGACAAAAAGGTTAGGCATTTATGTATAAAAATAGTGCTTGAGAGTGCAGAGAGAATGCAGTCATATTTCATAGCTTCTCCCGTTTGAACATTTCACTCAATCTACTGCTATATTTAAATTTAGTGGGAATACCCCAACTGAATTACACATTTGCATACATTTAATTCCTTCTCTTAGGAATAATTACATTTTTTAATTAGTGATGTCTAATATTGCCATTGTTTTACCTTGACACTATATTGGCCTTAAGAAAATGCAAGTGATGAGTGCTAAAGTGTGTTTTCCGGGTGGGTTTATTTCCTGGATAGCACATACATTTGGGAACAGAGGATGAAAGGGATGAAGGAAGGGAAGTGTGTGGGAGGGGTGTTACTGTATGAAGCTTGATGGTGTGTCACTGAAGCACGAGCACAGTTCACTGCTCAGGCACAAAGCTCTAAGTGACTGCCGGCCCCCTCCTCCTGATGCTAATAAGCAGATCTGGGTCAGCTCACCCTCTCGCACACACACGGTTACATACCCACTGGTAAGACACACACACACACACACATCCCCACCCACACAAACATGCACATACGGTCACAAACTCAAATAAACCCCCACCAAGTCTCTCTCCTCTCTAACACACACACATTGACGTCCATCCCTCCCAGGAGGCAAGACGTGACATTGTGTCGCTGTCCGTGCACGACGCTCGCAGCCCTCTGCTTGTTGTGCTTGTCATCCAGCGGTGATGAGGCGCAGGGGGAACTAATAGGCTACAAGCACTCTGGGACTGCCACGCGTGATGCCAGGCAGCCTCCATTTTGTGGAGGAATGAGCAGACTGTGATTTCCCACTGACGGGGAGGGGAAGGAAGGAGGGAAATGTTAGATAGGGTCAAACATGTTTAGTGTTTATGAATAATTAAACGATTAGATAATGTCTTCTTTTTTTTTATTACTTTACCATTATTCTTTTTAAGTATCTTTTACATCTTTGGTAGTCCCTTCTGAAACTGATGTGTTTTAAAAGAGAAATTTGTAGAAAATAAAATACCTGAGTTAACTTAATACTCTCTTTTACCTATTTATATGATATATTTTTGTTTAAGTGCATTTTTTATTGCACAAGGGTATTGGCATGCTCACTTCCAGAACATATTGAGGGTTTTCACCGCCCCCTCAAAGGCTGTTTTGTGGAGGCACAATGCTCTTCGCAGGATAAAAAAACATCTGTCAGTGACGATTATGTTTGTGATTATGAATCACAGCATTATGAAGTCATTCCCATTCAGCCCGTCATGAAAACACATAATTGCTTTTGTCAACATGAGTCCTTTTTTCCATTTAAATTCATATTAGCGGCCTTGTGTACGTTTATTGGGATGACCTTAATTCACCCAAAACTTCTGACGTAAATTATAACGTGAATTGTGGGAGTTAGAGGCTGAACACAGACTAGAAAATAGAAAGCTTAGTGTGTTGTGTGTGTTGTATTTGTGTGTGTGTGTGTGTGTGTGTGTGTGTGTGTGTGTGTGTGTGAGAGAGAGAGTGAAGGAATGACAGAAGAAGGAGGAGAGGCCAGTTTATGTAACGATCGTGACTCTGAGCACTTCTGATATATCAGAGCCACACTGCGGACAAAACCCCCCGCAACCTCCACGCCTCCCTGTCACGCCTGCAAACACACACACACACACACACACACACACACACACACACACACACATTCTTCCTCTTTGACACTGTACACATACATACACTCTTTCTCTCAAACACACACACACACACATACACACACACACACACACACACACACACACATAATCTGTCACTATCGTTCTCTTCAGTCTCTGACCCTGTAAGCCAAGCAGATATTTTTGGGCCAATGAGTGATTAATGTGTTTCTGCACCTGCCACTATAAATGCATTCATGTATGTGTTTGAGGTATTTTTCTAAAAATACTAGCATTTTAATTTATTAGTATTTATTTGTGTGCATGTGTGATCAGTCAAAGTAGTTAAAACACTTTTTAGACCACAATACTCAGTTGATGCTCTGTAAAATTGTTACAAGGGGCCCTAGTTTCAATATGCCTCAGAAAAACAGTCACATCTGATCCTGCAGCACCATGGACAGCACCACTGATTTTTAAATGGAATAATTAAGGTGTTTGTGTGAGAAAGAGAGAGAGGATATTTCTTCTTCTTCTTTCTTTTATACCAATAATATCAATTAGTATTTGTAATGTAATGTGTGTGTGTGTGTGTGTGTGTGTGTGGTGCGTGTGTGTGTGTGTGTGTAAAAAATATATATTTGTATGGTTTAAACAAATGTATTGAGACATTTCAGACAAAGTGCTGATCTAATGTTTGTTTTTTGTTCGTTTGGTTATTCACTACAGTCAAACTTAAATGTTTTAATTCTCCTTCCACCCAGGCAGTTTTCTAAAATCTCAACATACACACACATGCACATACTCTGTCCAATTACTGTGGCCATGGCAACTATCAGAGATTATTGCTTGCAGTCAGCACTGCACGGCTGTTAGACGAAGCTTTAAGCCCCTCCGTATCTCAGGCCTACACACACTCACCCATAAACACACTCAAACGGGCGTTCTTGCGAGCATACACTCCCATCTCTGAGTGTCTCTTGCCGTCTCTCTCTCTCTCACACACGCTCTCACACACACACACACACACACACACACACACACACACACACACACACACACACACACACAATGAGCCTGAATTAATCCTTTTCTTTGTAGCCTTAGAAGCTAAATTGGTCGCCCCAGCAACCACAAAAAAAGCCATTTCAGAGAAAAAAGGCAGACTGAAAATCCATTTTGTCGTGAGGAAGTATATCTGGAAGAGAGAATTGAATGTGTTTATTTGTTTTTTTTCAATATCGAGTGTAGTAAATTCGCAAACAATATTATGTTTATACAACGTTATTTTTCTGCGTGTATTTCTCTCATATTTGAAGATGTAAACGCAGTATTTTTTTTTTCATAGTTAGGGTGAGGCAGCATGTATTTTGCGTGCTTGCGTTTTTGTGTGTGCGCGTGTGTGTGACATTTGCTGCGGATCCTCTGTCCCAGCGTCAGCCCGGGGTCTGTGCATGTGATGGGGGAGGGAGAGACGCCTCAAGGACTCTCCCTGCTTCCTCACTGTCCTACACACACACACACAAACACACACACACACACACACGTGGGCGCACATACCCCCAGACATGGATGACACACACTCACTAACAAACATTGTGTTGGCCTGAGCACAAATAGCAGCTGGCAAAGCAGCCCAAGCCAAGCATGAAAATATGCGGAACTTTCTCTGTCCTCTGGCTGGTTTCTAAATTTAGACCTCTCCTCCATGTTGCGTTTTTCTGTCTTGCAATGCTGCCCGTAATATATTGCATTTCTTCCAACATGTCTCTGTTTGACCATTTCAATCAACCTCGTATCCCTAATTAACGTGTTTTTTTTAAATACTTTTAAACGGCTTTGAGAGAGAAACCATTTTATTTTTCAGCCTTTCTGCCACAGCGGGCTACATATCTGCTAGCAGGCTGCAGAAATGTGATGACACATTTGCTCAGCCGTGTCACAGCAGATTATGGAGGAAGAGACGAGGTGCTTCGTATTCCCGAGGATTAGAGCTGAGGTGGAGAGGAAATGACTTTACCCTTGAGATGTGTTTCCAATGTGCACTGCAGACATTTAGTAAATATAAAAGATCACAAATAAATATGGGTTTTAGAGGAAGTGCATGATAAATGGGTGGATTCTGTTTTTTGTTTAACTCAGTTTGAAAGTAAAAAGGCTGAGGAGGAGTCTGACCTGTTTTTTCTTTCAGTGTTTAAGGAGCTTTCCGTGGTGCTGTCGGGCTCTGCGGCATGCAGGCCAGCTGCAGGATGTTCATCATATCAGCAACGAGTTGCATCCCTTCACAGCCTGCTGAACATGCTCATCTGGCATCAAGCTCTTTAATGAGCTGGAAACTTAAAATCTGTACACGTATGCATTTGTCAAAAATATAAACAAGCAGATCGGAAAATCATTTTGGCAATCATTTAAATGTTTTACATTTAAGATAGGGCCCATTTTGTATGGCAATACATGCATTTGCCCCCCCCCCCCCGGTCTGTGTATAAGAACACATCAAATTAAAATATTGGAATATGCATTGAAATATTTTCTGTCTATTCCATCAAATTTAAAAACGTAATTTCATAATTTCTTAAAAATATTTATCTACCCTTGAAATGTAAGAACTTTTGTCTTAACATTACAGAAAATACCCAAGCACCGTGTATGCTATGACTGGGCTCTGTGTGACGCATATGTTGCAGTTCGCCTGCTTCAGTTCACAATGTAAGATTTATTTCACATGTTAAAATACATTTGAGCAGGTCAGACGTCAACATTTTGTCTAACGAAAAAAAAGTCTATAAGGCGAATTTATATAGACGGCGTTTTATTTGCTGCATTGAACACATCGAACATTTTGAAAATACAACTGTAGCTCTGTAAGAATGTAATAATGTAAACAAAGGAAGACTATGTTTTAATTCAATAAATGTTAATGCAGGGTGTTTTGTTAGAGAGTTATTGAGCATGACTATTTGGGTTGAAAGCATCGCATTTTGACCTGTTGACATGAAATCAGGTGAAATGTTTGATCTCTTCATTCATGGAAAATGTCACGAGCGATTCTGTAATAATGTCTTTAAATGCCCGGGTTATCCTCGCGAGTCGTGATTACTCTACTGGTGAATTAAAGTCTCTCTCTTTCTCCCTCTCTTTCTCTCTCCCTCCCTCTCTCCCTCTCCCTCTTTCTCTCTCGTGACAGTTCTGTTGTGCGCGAGCTGTTTCTCTGCCACTCTATGCGGACACGTGCACGCTCCTCTCTTTTCGGTGATGCAGTCAGAGATTCCAGCGCTCGTGCTCCAGGACGCCCAACTGAAAAAAAAGTGCTAACTTATATATTTTTTTAAAGACAAATTAGGACCAATTTCCCTCCTGTCTCTTTTTTGGGGCGTTTCTTCGTTGATGCAGATACCAAGGAGCATTATTTGAGGGAGTACTATGGATGAGCAAGCGAAGAAAAGCGGCTGAGGATTGTTAACGGTTTGGATGAAACGGAGGGTAAGCTTACTTTGCGACGACATCGAAGAGGCAACAGGCATGACTTTACTGTAGCAGCTCAAACAAGAGAAAAATCACCCTGCATGCATCTGCCTCTCTGCACTTTACTCGGTAGTATCATTTTCACTTGAAGAACGTAATTTATTGGGGTAACGATGGCTCACCTAATACGACACAAGCTCTCCAACAAGCTGACCAATGCGGCCCACACGGTGTCCAACAAATCCCAGGCCAAGGTCAGCGGGGTGTTCGCCCGGCTGGGCTTCCAGGCCGCCACGGACGAGGAGGGTGTGGGGTTCGCCGAGTGCGACGACTTGGATTATGACTACAGGCAAGGGATGCAAATGGATGTCCTCCAGGGAGAAGATGAGGGGGGACAGGTGGAGGGCGAGCTGGATGGAGACAGCCACTACCAGAGAGACGGCACCGGCCACGCGCCAGTCCTGAAGACAGGAGGCTCTCTGGACGAGGAGAAGCCAAAGATCACGACGTGGGAAGCAGGCTGGAACGTCACCAACGCCATCCAGGTAAACTGCTCTCATCCTGCATGTCTGCATGCTGAGACCCCTTCTGGTGCATGGCTGAGGCCTGCAGCAGGACCAAAAGTCACCTTGAAGATTTTCATTTTTTACGATTTATTTCTAGAATTCCAGATTTTATTTAGAGTGGGATGCGCATGATTTCACATTATCCAAGATAAGAATAAAGCAATATGTTCTAACAAATATGCTGAGCTTTAAATGTCTTTAAACATTTTAAATGTTATCATGATTTAATGCAGGCTTCAATTCAACGTTTATTTCATGGTTTGAGAGTGGATTCGTTGCAGCCAATGGGTGTTAGGATTTATTTATTCAAATCTTTTTATCAGTGGGGCTGCAGGCCGGGCCTGCTGCCTTTGATAGTCCCGAGGCTGAATGGCCCTGCACGTGCTTATCAGCGTCTCCATCAAATTGAAAATGTAATGCAAAATTTCGTTTTTACATTGTCTTTTTAATTGTGTTAATTCGATTCAGCACAGCCTGCTCAAACGAAAGGGCCGATTTTCAAGGGCATGGCTTGTGGTAAAATTTATTTTGTGAGGAAAACATGGAAAATGAATATAAATAAGACTTTTCTGCGATGCACTGTAAAAAATAGATATCCTTTTTTGTTACTGTTATTATGTAAGAGGTGAGCTGTTTGAGCCCTTGCATGCCGGGTGCTCGGCCTGTCACTGTGATGCGGGCCTCGTCCATTAACTGCGCCTCTCTGTCCGCAGGGCATGTTCGTCCTCGGCCTTCCGTACGCCATCCTCCACGGTGGCTACCTCGGTCTCTTCCTCATTATCTTCGCCGCTGTGGTGTGCTGCTACACCGGGAAAATCCTAATCGCGTGTCTGTATGAGGAGGACGAGGACGGAAGGCAAGTGCGCGTGAGGGACTCCTACGTTGACATCGCCAATGCCTGCTGCGCGCCCCGCTTCCCCGCGCTGGGCGGGCACGTCGTAAACGTGGCTCAGATCATCGAGCTGGTCATGACGTGCATCCTGTACGTGGTGGTCAGCGGAAACCTGATGGTCAACAGCTTCCCGGGGTTCCCCGTCTCCCAGAAAGCCTGGTCCGTGGTGGCCACGGTCGCGCTCCTGCCGTGCGCGTTCCTGAAGAACCTGAAGGCCGTGTCCAAGTTCAGCTTGCTCTGCACTCTCGCGCACTTCGTCATTAACGTCCTCGTGATCGCCTACTGCCTCTCCAGGGCACGCGACTGGGCCTGGGATAAGGTCAAGTTTTACATTGACGTTAAGAAGTTCCCCATCTCCATCGGCATCATCGTGTTCAGCTACACCTCCCAGATCTTCCTCCCCTCCCTGGAGGGGAACATGTCGAAACCCAGCGAGTTCCACTGCATGATGGACTGGACTCACATCTCTGCCTGCGTCCTGAAGGGCCTCTTCGCCCTGGTGGCGTACTTGACTTGGGCAGACGCCACCAAAGAGGTCATCACAGATAACCTGCCTTCCACCATCCGGGCTGTGGTGAACATCTTCCTCGTGTCCAAGGCGCTGTTGTCCTACCCGCTGCCCTTCTTTGCTGCAGTGGAGGTCCTGGAGAAATCTTTTTTTCAGGATGGCGGGAGAGCCATGTTCCCTGACTGCTACGGCCCTACTGGGCAGTTGAAATCCTGGGGTCTGGGCCTGCGAATTGCCCTGGTGGTCTTCACCCTGCTTATGGCCGTCTTTGTCCCCCATTTTGCCCTCCTTATGGGTTTAACTGGGAGCCTCACCGGGGCTGGCCTGTGCTTCCTCCTGCCAAGCCTCTTCCACCTGAAGCTCCAGTGGAGGAAGCTCCTGTGGCACCACGTCTTCTTCGACGTTGCCATTTTTGTTATTGGGGGCATATGCGCCATATCTGGCTTCATTCACTCGGTTGAAGGGCTCATAGAGGCGTACACGTACGATCTCCACGACTGAGAGCTTCAGAGATGACCTTTATTGAATGGTGATGTCTTGAAATGCCGCACTCCGGCAGGTTGTCATGACGCAGACCTTATTACAACATCACGTTAGCCACTTGACAAAGAAGCTCGTGAGAAGGATTATTTGTGTGAAATGTACATCTTTTTTATTTTGCCTTCGTGAAAATGTGCAATAATGAACTCTACAATCATAGTGTAAAGTAGTCTACTCATTCCAGAAAACATGTTTTATTCACTGGACAGAGGATCACAAGCTCCGCATGAAAAAGGGGGAGGGGGGTGGGGGGGTGGCGAATACGCGGGGATTAACATGCCCAGGTATCAGTCTTCATGCAAAGTTGTCAAAGATCCAGTCGAAAATATCCGCCATGGGTCTTACTGTGAGTGTGTACGTGTTTATATCTGGGGAATGAAATAAGTGAAAACAATGGAGTGAATATGTTATTGGTTTATGAGCTGCTTGATATTTCATTAATCCCACTTCAGAGAAAATATGACAACAAGGCACCAATCAGGTGCTGGGTGGATAATAATAATAAAAAATGAAAACCGTATGTGTAGTTGTTTAAACAGAATTTATTTATTTCAGTTCGTTTTTGTGTTTTATTTTCCATCTTTTGCCTATAGTAGTCTTCGTTGGCTTGTTTGTTTTCTTGGTGTTTCAAGTGTCATTCTGGATGAAGTGATTTCAAAGTGCAAGCTGGTGCAAAGTGGGTCCTAATTGTGTTATATGAAAAAAAAATGTCTGTCTGATAATATTCTCTTCCTATTGAACTTGTTAAATGTGATTTAATGGAACTAATCATGGTGTGTGAGACCAAGAGTATTTGTTGAATTAAGAGATAAATAAATCAAATATTTTATGGCTGGTGATTCTAATGTTTCCTTGAAATGTAGCCAGGGATGGCCGAGGAGCCTTCTTATTTTAATTGTTATGTTCTCTAGCATGCAGCTACATTTGCCCAATTAGACAGTTTTCCAATGTTAGCATACCTCCAAAACATCATGTTAGTCGTTTATTTAAAAAAAAACTAAACTATTAAAAGCTAGTCAAATAATTAAACTTAATTAAAATATTTTTTTTTTACATAAGGAACAACTAGTAACACTAGTTTGATTGACATTCCCTTTAATGCACAAAATAAAAATAAATAAAAAACAGATATTACCTTTGCACATGAACCCTTCACATAGCACACTGCATGAAAACCTGGCACTGCTCTCTTTAGGTTTGTATTCATCGTCCCAGGGGGATATTTGTTTCCACAGCTGGTAAACAAGATATACCTAGCAAAACAGCACACCAGGGATTACAGAACATGCAGACATCAACATATTTACAATTGATATCTGTTGATATATCATTGGAAATATTGAAGTCATGTGAATTCAGGATGTAAAGTCAGCATAGAGAAGATCATTTTCACTTCCTTTTTCATGATAGTCCACCATGACGGTACTTTATTTTAAGAATGCTCAAACACTCTGTTTCTGATTATGCTTTTACACACTCAGAGCAGATTCAAGAATATTTTCCTTTTCTTCACACAGAGACACACCCACACGCACACAAAAGAAAAGCAATGCAGCAGGTTGCCAGAGTACACGAGTGCAGTAAGTTTCACTTCTCCTGAAACAGGAAGCTGCAGTAGTTGAATCAAGGCAGAGAAGCAGTGAAGACGCCTTTCAACTTGGTTAATCATTCTGCAGTAATTCAGGTATGCTACAAAATAAAACTTTAACAGCTTTACTGAGGATACTAGTTTGACTTTATTCACATTGCACAGTGACATGTAAAAGTCTCAGTGTAGTTATTTGACTGTGAGGAGTTTTGTGATTACATTCATACTCACAAGTGTATTCGGTACATTGCTTGCAGCTCAGTGGACCCAGGAAGATGCTTCCAGCAGTGATTGTGGTGCTGATGCTCATTTCTTTTACCTGTGGTGAAAACCCTGCCATACAAGTCATCCTGACTAGCAAAGGACTTCAGTACGGTAAGGCAAAATGAGGTACCATACACTCAGATGTTCAGTTTATTTAAACCTAAAATAGCAGCTTCATGGGGCGTTAGATTGCTTTGACTCTCTTTTTATAAAGAACCCAATTAAATCGTAAGGAGAAATGTTTCATTCACAGTTTTTAAAACTGTACAAATGTGCTGTTTGTCCCAGGAAAGCATATAGGTACAGGATGGGTTCAGGAGAAGCTGGAGCATATCACTCTCCCTGACTTCAGGGTAAAATCTTTGGCATACACTACATTCTAACAGGGTATGATTACACTCCTGAAGACCTCTACATACTTGATACATTTTATTTGACATCTTTACACCCCTAAGATCTGTGTCCTGTCTCTCCCCTCCCCATGTGCAACACAGCATCACCATAACAAAGTGTGACTTTCCAGAGCCGATTGTTGAGTTCAATCCGGACAACACAGGATTCACCACATCCATCTCAGGCCTCAGTGTGGCACTGACCGGCGGCTGGATGACACACTTTGGTCTAATGTGAGTTTCTGTTGCCAGTATACTGGAAGAAGTACCTGGATCTTTCAATTGAGTACAAATATCAATACTACACTGCAGAACATTAAAGTCCTGCATTCAAAATCTTAAGTTAAAGTGTACAAAAGTATTAGCAAAGTATATCTAATCTAAAATACCCAAATTAAAAGTATACTCATTATGCAAAATGTTCCATTTCAGAATTTATGCACTTTAATATTGCAGCTGGTAAAGTTGAAGCTCTTTTAAATGACTTTAAACACTGCCACACCTTAATCCATTGCATAATACTGTAAATCATTATGTTGAAACATGTTGAAGGAGAAAGTATATTTTCCTGAAATATGTGTGGAGTAGAAGTTTAAGGTAGATTGAAATGGAAATACGTAAAATGTTACTTAATTACAGTACTTATCAAATGTATTTAGTTGCTTTCCAACACTAGTGATGTTTGGCAGCTGCTCAGAAACCTGATATAATCTGATCATCCTCTTTACAACTATAGAAAAGTGATGACAAACAAAGATAACAATTTAAATATATAAATAAAACACTTCTCTTCGCAAAATACATTTACATGAAGGCTAAATGAGGTAGTGAGATTAAAATGAAAAATTCCCTTTGTCTGTTCCGTTTATCTGGGGTCAATTAGAAAAGGAAGTGTCTCCTTAAAGGCACCATGTCAATGTCTCACCGCGGAGCTATGGTCATTTTAAGATAAGAAATCACATGTTCACTTATGCTACATCGTCATTACTTTCAAAAAGGAACTGATACTTATGTCAGCCTTTAAATCTCAAAATGATATGTTGTGTTAAATCCAGTACTATCTTGATTCAAGACCAGTTGGACCAGTTAGGCTAATGTTAGCAGTGTTGATTCTTAAAATTGGCACACAAGTTTGTTGTGCCCATTTACCCAACCAAAAAAATAAATAAATCCAGTAAGTTCTGTGACTTCCTGTTCCTTAACACAGTACCCTGTGAGTTCATACTGTAGTGTCATCCACAGAGTTGAATGTTTACTGTAATGAACAGCCTACTGGGGATATTATAAGCAGGGGTGCACATAACTTTTTTTGTGAGTTACTCAGATGAGTACCAGGAGACAGCGTTTGGTACTCACCCCACACGAAGCGTGGTCCTCCTCGGTGTCTCCTTCACTGTCCTCTATTTACACTTCTTGCATGCTAGATGACGAGGATGCACCTCCCTGTCTCTTTTTAAGCCTCCGATTTGCTTTCTCCAAAACTTGTTGCCAAAACTGGGAAGTCCTTGCATTTCCTGAGGCCAAGTTGAAGGATCAAATACTAAGAAATGATCACATGACTTGAAGTCATATCTGATTTCAGATGTGGGAAGTTACTAAGTACACTTATTCAAGTATACTTAAGTACAATTTTGAGATATTTGTACTTTACTTGACTTTGATGCTACTTTGTACTTCTACTCCACTACAGTTCAGAGGTAAATGGGTACTTTTAGTCCATTACATGTATTTAATACCTTTAGTTACTTTACAGATCTGGATTAATGATGTGAAATATAATCTTTAGTTCCACCTGGAGTAAATTCACAAGCTACCCTGCAGTATACAAAGTCATTCAAACTAGCTGCACCTACCAGCTGTGATAACACTTTAATGATCAATCATTATAAAACATATCATATATATTATTCTGAAATGGACCAATCTACTTTTACTTTTGGTACTTTAACTATATTTTGATAATACTTTTCTAATTTTACTAACGTAACATTTTGAGTGCAGGACTTTTACCTGAACAGAGTATTCCTACACAAGATCTGAGTACTTCTTCCACCTCTGTCTGATTTCAAACTCTTCCATTAACACCCTGAGTAAGTTTGCAGCTGTGTGTTTCACTCCACTTTGTTGTAAATAAACTGCAGCAGCTTGACCACAGAGCGTGAACGTTGTGATCAGCAGATTTTGCGCAGTTCTCCAGTGTGTGCGCGGGGCACAGAATGTGCACAGGGGAGTCTCCAACTGCAGCCAGTTGGCGGAGTTTTGGCACAATTCTGTTGTTCATACCGACGTTAACCCTGTCTGTGCACACGGTGAACAACTCTGTCGTCCAGTGATCTAAGCCTCTGCCTCCTGTAAAGCTTCACAGGTCCGTCGGTTATGTCCTGCGCGGCTCGCCCAGCTCC
Source organism: Dissostichus eleginoides (assembly GCA_031216635.1). Lineage (NCBI taxonomy): Eukaryota > Metazoa > Chordata > Actinopteri > Perciformes > Nototheniidae > Dissostichus > Dissostichus eleginoides. Next base: position 25,344,407 of record CM062267.1, read on the forward strand.
AGTTCAATCAGTCATAGAAAGTCCGAAGATCTTTTGCAGGGAGCGAAATGGCAACGTAGCTGCTTAATGTCTTTGGGTTTTTTGACATGTCTAGTAGTTTACTCCATTGAGTGTTGACAAGAAACACGTGTAGACGAAATATGTGTTTTGTTTTTGATGTTTTGAGGTACGCAAAGGCGCGTAGTCACACAAGTGACGTTACGCAATAGCTTTGTTTCAGTCACGTGACTTTTACGACGCGCGAAATTCAAGTGGAGGTCAGGAAGTGAAAACGCAATCATTCATCAACGCAGGAATCATGGAGGACACCGACTATGTCAAACAATTAAATGAACCTGCACGCCGCAGATATCGTGAAAAAATCACAGCACACATCGGATACGATCCGTATCAGCTGAAAAAGAGCGACTTTTCTCGTGATTTATCAGATTTGCCCGCTGTCGAGGAGATGGATATCACCAGCTACCTCGTCCTTCATACCTCCTACTACACGGCTAGCCAAATGAAACCGTATAAAAGCCTGGAAGCTTTCAACTACTTGGTGTGTGGATGGGTGAATGACCTCGGCACCAAAGAGGCATTAAATAAATGTCGCCTTGTTTTTGCCCGGGTGAGTGTTAACTACCTATACCTTCTTACCTCTAAGTAGCATTATTAGGAGACTATCTAGCTAGCTAACTTTAGCTCAGAGTCCTGCACGGGTCTGATTTTCAAGACCCGCTCCCGCCCCGCACCCGCGATGTGCAATACCGAACCCGCCCCTACCCGCACATATTGCAAATTAGTTCCGCAACCGACCCGGCGGCACAAGATCCGCAACCCGACCCGAACCCGCATATATATGAGCAGTGAAAGAATTTACAGAGCACGATTAAAGGGAAATGGAGGGAGGGAGAGCGCTGCGCTGCCTTAAATACAAGCTGTAGGACTTTGGAGCTCAGATGCTGAAAGAGCGCCACCAGGCCAGGGAAAAAAACCGGAACGTTATCATATTGTTATGCAACAATCACGTGCATTTATTTGGTTTCATAAGGTTACAGTCATTATGGCTGACGATATAAAAAATTCTCCGCTAGAGAGCTTCGCCTTCACCGGCTCAGTCATTTTGAATGTGGCGCGCTCAGCAGCAGATTGGCATGATCAGTATTCATATATTCATATCATATAACATGATCAGTATTACTAAGTAAATAAGCATTTAACCACAACCCAATAATACATAAACAAAGCCACAAAAACCAAGTTAGCTAATACCTCTGATGAAGTGGTCGCTACAGACACGGGCATTAGACGACTCTGCTCCTCCCGACCGCAGATGTAGGTTTGAAAGCCATTTTTTCCGGCGTTCTTCGGTTAGCTTCTTAAATTTCTCAGCTTTATGGACGACAACCTTCGGCACTCGGTAAAACCTCTTGTTTTTCTCTCGGCCGGATCGATTGGAACAACCGTAAACTACACAACACACCGGCATTTTCACAATGGTAACAGCAGCTAGATCCTCTGTAGAAAATTACTTCCTGACCTCCAATGGAATTTCGCGCCAAAGGAACGCAGCGGTGTGACGTCAAGTGAAACCAAGCTGTACAGATTTGTGCCGCGCATGCGTACCTGCGTACCAGTTATGTGCACCCCTGATTATAAGGCCTTTTTTAACATGCAGTTTAATCAAAGCACATACTATCATTGTTTTAGATAGTGAGCAAGGTCTAAGGACTGCAGAGCCGAGCCCATTCTTAAATTGGCATTTTAATCTGACTTCATACTTTTTCCTAACTCCATATTTACTATTTAGTCGCTTGTGGTTCAATTGATAGCAAAAAAATGTAATCAACATGGCCAGGCGAGAAACAAATATTTGAATGTCTTAATTAAGTTAGATTTGCAATAAATACATGTATAATACGTTAGAATAAGTCACTGAGGTCAGTCTGCTGATTTTATGTGTATAGACAATACATATTCACACACGTGTCAAATGGTTTCTGTGACTTTGGGGAAATAATTCTCACTAACACCAACTTGAACTTACTTTTTTTTTTAAATTGTGTGTTTTAAGCCATGACGGAGGATCCTTCAACATGGCTATCTTTGATTTGGATGTGACCTCGGTGGTGAAGCTGGGGAAAGATCCTGACGGGCATCTGTCCGTTACCAGCATCAGCTGTGATGCTCAGGTTGGAGACGTGGACATTCACTTTGAAGGTGGAGCGAGGTACAGTAGAACAGAGGTAGAGAGAGAGAAAAGGGAGATACATGATGTGGAGATGTAAGTTCTGCATTTCCTTTTGTCAATAGTTGGATGTTCCAGCCTTTTGTGGAGCATTTCAAGGGGCGGATAAGGGGTGAAATAATGAGCAAAGTAAGAGTTTTCTTTATCACATTGAACAGTGGTGGATTTGTCAATGCTGTTTCGTCATCAGATAATTCTCACTGTAAAAATGTTGGTGGTGAGCATGGCAGGACATTGGCCTTGTTTTTTCCCTTTATAGATCTGCCCTAATGTGGAGGAATCCATTGTGAGCTTGGAGTACCACCTGCAGGCCATGGAAGGTATTACAGACGGCTATCTCATAATAAACAGGTTTTAATAGTTTTTTTATATTTCCCCTGGGATCAACACCAAAAATATAAAAAAATATATTTTATATTTCTTTCTGCTCTGGAAAAGGTACAATGATTGTGTATTGTGTTAGTACAGAACTACTTTATATCTGAACTTACTCTTTAACCAAACCATACATTTGGATGACTATATGTGCCCCAATATATAGATGTACTCTTTTTTTGTTACACATTGATACTAGGTGCTTAGTGCAAATAAGACCTTTATTTTAAAGCAATTGTCAAATAAGAGTCAGGAATGTAAATGTATAGTGAGATTATTCAGTAACAAATTATTTCTACTCTCATCAGTGTCCATTCAAGTGGATGAAGACTTAGTACTCTACATCCCTCTGACCGGCGTACCCGTCATTGATGCATCAAGTATGATTCTGAGTCTTAAGGTAAGCAACACATCATTTATATTGGGTGCCAAAACGTATGAATATAAATAACAAAATGGTAAACAGTGGCGGTAATCGGTCATTTTTCCAACGTTCTATTTAAAGGGAGAGTTCTACGATAGGAAAACTCATGAGCCTCCCTTTGAGGCCCAGAATTTCACTGTGCCTGAGCAGCCCGACTACATGTTGTCGATGGGCCTGTCTGAATTCACCGTGAACTCCGCCTCATACGCACTCTACTCTGGGGGACGGCTTCAGGTTCTCATCACTGACAGCATGGTAAGTGCACCTCAAATGTAAGAAGCATATACCAATTTTTGACATAAAACATGACTGTTAACAAATGTTGTTTCATCATCTCAGATACCTCCTTACATCCATGTACGCCTCAACACCAGCTCAATGGGGCCTTACGTTCCTCAGGTAAGTGTAACTGAATCAGCGTTAAAAGAACACTCAAGAGTTTTATGAATGCGATCCACGAGCAGGACTGCATGATGATGTCATTTTGGTTCAATCATTATTATTGAAGGAATAACAATCCTTTAGTCGTTTAGTGAAACCACAGCTTGAACACTTAGTTCCGTCTTCAAAATAATCTGGTTTCTAAGTAGTAAATAAGTAAAATAACAAATACAGGGCACATTGTATCTGAAGTTGTATTCATTTATATTTGAAAGGCTTGTGCAGTGCATTATATTACACGGTGACATTAAATTGAGTGACTCTTAGTATGTGAACAACTCTGTTAAAAGAACATTTATATATTCAAAAAGCAGTTTTACGTCTGAAATGTAGAACCTTAAAGCTCTTTCTTAAAACCACTCTTGACTGCAGTTTCTTAGAATACTCGTGGCTTTCCTAATATTTGATACAGAGGACTTTTAATTAAGTACAAAACATGTATTTTAAGATACACTAAAAGTCTGGAAAACACCATCATGCAAATTCTCATGTTTTATTTGATCATACTGTATATCATATTCATGATAAATGATTGGACGGATTTAACAACAACCTTCAACAAACAATATATCATGTCATTATATTTTTATAAATAAGGCAAACAATAACAAATAATGAAGTTGCTTTAGTTGACATCTTACCTCATGAATCTTTTTTTAGGAAGAAAGTGATTGCATGGAACAGTCACTCACCACTGTTATGATTTCAAACAAGAACAAATAAATAAAATATATAACTGACTAATTATTGAGTATCCTTAGTTGACATCTTACATTATGTATTTTCTTTAGAATATGTAAGAATATATTATTATTAGCTCTACATCTACTCACTTAAAACTGGAGTTACCCAGGTCACAGTATCATATTCAATATTCATACAAAGAGGTTGAAAACGATCCTTACCTTAAGCAGTGGAGACACACACACAGGCACACACACACATGCACACCATCGGCAGAGAAGGGGGCCACTGTAAGTTGTCTGTAAAGAAAACTGATACTGATTAGTAGATGTACTCTATTATCTCTCTTTCTCCCTCTCTCTCTCTGCAGCTTCCCAAGATGTTTCCTGGTCTTCTGATGAATCTGCAGGTTTATGCCAGTGAAGTGCCGATGTTGTCCTTCCAGCCTGGTGTTGTGAAACTCGACCTTGCGGGCGCAGTGAAGGCTTCTGCCATCGAGCCCAACAGCACCCAGATCCCTCTGTTCAAACTCAATGTTGTGAGTACTTCTGCTCTCAGTCCTATGGATATGATGAGTACATTCACTCCACAAACAAACATTTTGCAAGCACATAAGAAATATTTTGTAGAAAAATTGTTATATCTCTAATAATAACTCGATTTGAGCAAACAAATACATGCAGGTGCTTGGACAAAGGGTCACTTTTTAATGTGAAATGTGGAATCGTTTAACCCACTGTGGATAAATTAAAAAGTTAAGACAGAACAAAAATGGAGAACCATTTTGATAATTTATTATATCTGCAGTTCCAAGATTTTTGTCATAATTGATTAACAACAAAAAGAACAGAAGGATTGATCGTAATAAAAAAAATATTGGGTGTTTTGACAGTTGGCACCTTTTCTTTCAGGACTTAAAATTTGACGGTAAAGTGTGGGTCGCTGCTGGAAGACTGAAGGGCTCCATGGCACTGCAGAGGTGAGCATCACCATGTTGTAAAACACACGCCTCAGCCTGCAGTTAACTAAAGCCATGTCATGTTGTGTCTTTCTTTCAAACAGTTTAACACTGACGCTGGCGGGCAGTGAAGTGGGACACTTTGAGGTACATAACTACATCACATAATACGTTAGAGGCAAACTTACGTGTGCACTGAGGAGAATTAAACCCAGACAGTAATAGATCACATGTTCTCTCTGCAGACGGATGCATTGGAAAGCTTAGTGAAAATAGGAGTGATGGCTGGCCTCGCAAAACTGAACGGTAATCTTTTAAAGTTTGCTTTGCTCAACAACATTTAAACTTGGCAGTGAAAGCCTTTTTATTTCTTCACTTTTTGTGAAGTTTATCTGGGGAAAATAAGCATAAAAGCTTTGTTATTTTGTATTGAATGTTGTGCCTTTTATCTATGTGTGCATGTGTATATGTTTTATTATGAATGTGTGTATATATAATAATAATAATAATACATTTAAATAATAATTTAAATGTGAATAGTGCTGCATCTTTAACATCAAGGGAAACAATGCATTTAGTCCTACAGTTGAGAAAAAGCCCATTCTGTATTGACCCAACATACTGAACATAATGTATTCAAGTGTAGCTACGTTGTCTTTGTTTCTGCATGTACTTATCTGTTTCAGTGGAACTGGGCAAAGGCGTTGATTTACCCAGAATGAGGAACGCTCAGCTGGTCAACACAGTTCTGGGGGTGGAAGAGGTCAGTGTTAGTAAAGGATCACTGTTTTCTGAGGTTAATGTTTGGCTTTGAGAAGACATTTTGAATTATTGGCAGAAATTGTTGTTGGGCTGACCATTGTCTTTATTTCTCACAGGGATTTATAGCCATGTGTTCAGACGCTGAGGTGTTTACAGACAGCTTCAACTGACATCAAACTGTTTGTTTACCTCATCAAACATGGACGCTCTTCATCTCAGCACACATTCTTTGCACCTGTCAACAAAATGGATTTTTGTCCATATTTAACATCATAAAGCACCTGTGTTTAAAAGGTAATGCCGTGCTGATACACAGCATGCCTACAAATGTATGCATTGCATTTACAACCGTCATGACATATCAACACAGATTTAGCCTGCAGTTGATTTCTATAAATGCTTCAGCATGAAACCTCATCTTTTAGCATTTTATATTTTGTAAAGTGCATTCGTTTTCATATATACACAAAAAACGTGGTGAGAATAAAATCATTTTTCCTAAGTTTGTTTCTATATCACTGTTGCGTTTTTTTTTAGGGGGCGATACACCTCAAGAGTTCAGGGTAAAAAAAAAAACATCACCACCAAATTCATGAAACAATGACATCTCTTTATTTTGAAACATTTCTTTAGATTCTGTTACATGTTCACATTCTTGGAATGTAACACCACCAAAATATAAATAAAAGCCTATGTACAGCCACTGTTCCTAAAATGTTCCCCGTAGAAACACATCACACTTCAGTAATGACACTGTGGAGGACTGGCTGATTCAACAGGAGTTAGTGATGAAGAAGCTTTTAAAAAGCTCAGCTGAAACAGAAGCAGGCGTGACAAAGAGACTGACCTACTGTGGATAAAAGGAGATTTAATGAAGTAACTGAGAGCAGGACATCGACTGACCTTTTGATGTACAGTAGAGAGCCATCAACAGACGTAATAACATCACTTGTTGTAATTTTAGCTTTTGTAGAACTGTCCTTGTTAAAATGTCTAGAGGAGAAAAGGGACGAACGCACAAAGAGTTACAAAGTTATAATGGCGCCTTCATCTCAGTGTGGTCCTTAGAGGAAGCAGGGAAACTGAACTCTGTAGCACCTGAGAGTCTGCTATGGGGTAAAGAGGGGAAGTGCATACAAATACGACAAGCTTTTAAAATCAAGTCAACAGCCTTTGTCAATGTTCACTAATACAAATACTATAAATAACAGTATCTATAGATGGTATGAAATGAATGGAGTGGGTTTGTTCACAGTTAAAGTGAATTGGGGTATTAAATGGGTAGAGTAATTGGAATCTGCACATATTATGTTGGCACACTCAGTGATCCTGAACGTAACACTCCTTCTGAACGTTCGAAAACATTAAAAACACTGCGGTCATTTTGATAAGCGCCCATACACTCAATTTTTGTACAGCTCAGTACTTGCCGCTTCTTAAGTGTATTTAAGTACACATGCTGAAAATAAGTTAGACATTCAAGTACTCAAATATGTTTACTCTAACACACAACTATACAACACATCATCAGTGTAAGAGAAATTACTAACAAAGGCAGAAGAGACTTTAAGAAATGTAGAGACCTTTAGCAAGAACAAGACCAGAACATCTGAGGACCAGTCCACCATGCTGACAGCTCTAACAGATCTGATCGAAATGAAGACTCATTTCCTTTAAACTGCTTTGACAGTTTGACAAATAAACAATACAGCACCATGCAAGTACACCCATAAACTGGGCACGTAACCTAAATGCAGATCTGGCTGTCAGACAACAGCTCTGCTTCCTCTGAGCTGCATCGACTCAAATACATCTGTGACAACGTCCAGATGGGGCAAAAAAAACCAGACTCAGGCCAGTGGGAATAAAAGCCTGGAGTTTTGACGTCACAAGACAAGAAAGCAGTAGCTGTGTTACTTTTAACTTTGTTGTTAGACTGTTTTACTTTGGTGGCTTCTTGTTACCGAGATATTTTGGTCTGTTCTGCTGTACAAAGCAAGCTAAGCCATCCAGAAGAGCTAGAAAAATGACTTCATGTCAGCGGTTACAAGTACTCAACCTGCTAGCAAGGATAAGGAAACAATAAAAAGAGAGAGAGAGAAGAAGAAGAAGGGGAGGAAGACAGAAGAGAAATTTATGAGATGACATGGAGGCACAGTGTGATTTTTAAAGAGCTTTAACATTACAAGAATAATTCCTATGAGCTTCAAGTGCAGTCCAGCTCAACCCTGTTTCTTTTTTTAACTGTCATCAGCTCAACTCTCCCCATCATTGCCCAAAGCAGCGAGTATGTAACTCGCCAACCCAGACTGCTGAGGAGGGAAGACCACACACACAGACACACACACACACACACACACTCAAGCACACACATACACACGTAGGGCCAATGGGTGAGGCTGTGGTTATCAGGCTGTGTTGGCAGGTTAGGAGAGAGTAACTGTCCGAGAGGTCGGTCCACCGGTTCATGATGGCGGGGGGGAAAGCTGCGGGGGCCGCGATCATTTGTCTGTGACAGCAGCTGCCATTGGAGCACGTATAGAACCACGAGCAGTCGCCGCCAACTCCTCGATTTCTGTGTTTAATCGCCTGATGACCCACTCCATGGCTTCCCGACCCTGAGACAGACACACAGAGTTAGAAACATAATGTGTAGTGGCAGAAAGGCAATTTGTTCTGAAAATATATATAATGATAAGGAGATTTAAGTAGTTGGCTTCACCTTGCCGGCGTTGACAGAGATGGTCTTGGCCATGAGACCCTCGAGGTAGCTGCTCAGACTGACACCTTTCACACTGATTAAAGCCTCCTGTATCAGCACTGTCCTGAACACAACAGTCAACACAATGTTAAAGCTGTTGTATTTTTTTCAGAAGAAGCCTTTTTAATATTATTTTAAAAAACACAAGACATTTTTGACAACAAAAGCCATTCATCATTCTTAGTAATTAAACTTATAAAAATATTCAGACCGTAGGCTAAAACCATTTATTCATTACCAATAATAATAATAATAATCAATTAAAAAGTCACTTGCTTTTCGGGGTCCTCTGGATGCGGCTTGTATGTCAACTTCTCATCCACAGATACAAGGTTAGTGAAGGAGATCTGAATGGACAAAATAAAGCAAGCATTAGTCTTTGTCTCTTGCACTCAAAATATATCTACACAGTGTGAGAAAAAGTTTTTAGAGAGTACTTGTCCATGGACAAGTGAGTTTGGCAATTGACTTGTCCGAATACATTTTTCACTTGTCCAGAATGGACAAAAATTGGGGCCACTGGAATCTTCTTCTTCGCCATCGTATTTAACATTTTCCCACGGTTTTTATGACACCACCAACGTAAGTGAGCGGTAAGATTTTACTGCATCACACATAGGGCAGGGTATCGTTTGGATTTGAACGATTCCGGTTCTGTTTTTGAATTCCGGTTATTTTCGGTTCTCGATTCCAGTTCTTTGAGAGGTAAAAATAATGACAAACTGGGAGAAAAATATATTTATGAAAACATCAAGTCAAATCTGTATTCCTATTTACAAATCATTTCATACTGTTTAATTTCTTATGGTTATTGAATGAAATTATATAAAAATAATCTCTGCATTGTTTGGTTAGTTCTAAGTGGTGCAGTTTGAGAATGTACAATTGGCCCAGTCTCCTCTGATGTTACACTGCAACCTGCCTGTGAGACAGAGTCCAACCACACATGTCCAACAGATAGGCCTAATAATAATAATAATAATACATTATATTTATAAATTATATTTATATTTACAACTCAAAGACGCTTGCACGCTTACACATGTCCTGCAATACACATGCTGCAGCTGCCCAGCTGCTCACTGTTTGTAAAAGTAAATAAATAGTATTTTCATTTCAATAATGTACTTTCTATACCCTGCTTCATAAACAATACTGACATCCCTGTGCTCCTCCGAGTCTGGGGGTCCGGGGATGTGAGGACAGCGCGAGGACACAGACAGGGAGGCTGCTTTACTTCATAAAGGAAATGGCGGTCAATATTAACAACATAGGAGCTAAAACGCTTAATAACCTTCATTACGTGTTAGAGAAAGAACATAAGAAAGATGAGGCTGTTAAACGGGCAGCGGATCCGCTGTGTGTAGAAAGAGAGAGAGAGAGAGAGAGAGAGAGAGAGAGAGAGAGAGAGAGAGAGAGAGAAGAGAGAGAGAGAGAGAGAGAGAAGAGAGAAGAGAGAGAGAGAGAGAGAGAGAGAGAGAGAGAGAGAGAGAGAAGAGAGAGAGAGAGAGAGACGCTGATACGGAGCATGGAGAGAGAGAGAGCAGCGGTCCGCAGGGCCACTGTGCTACACTTCCCGCCCCGCCCCCGTCTAACTGTACAGAAAGCGGCGAGATGCATTTCCTTAGGAATCGACAAGCAGAACCGAAACTAACATTTCTAAACGAACAATGGTGGACACGTACAATTTGCGAATGAGTTCTGCCTTTTGTAAACTGAATTTATCAATAATTTGTCAATAAATGAGGGCGAAAAACGTCACTTGTCCGCCGGACAAGTCAATTGAAAGATCTACTTGTCCGATATTGTAAATAACACGTCCCGGACGGTGGGACGTGTGCTTTTTCGCACACTGCTACAACTATATTCATAATTTTTCATAAAGCCCCGCACACTGATCTGCTAGCTGTAAAGAGACCGCTCACAGTGACCACGGTAAGGACACAGGTGTAATTGATAACACTAACGATAGCTGGTTTATTTAACACCATGTTGGATTTGTGGTGAGGTTGCAAAAAAAGAGCATATCATGTCTAGGTGTAAGAAACCCATAACATGTCAAACGTATGCCAAACATCATTGTAAGTAAATGGATATCTAAATATACAAATGTCTAAAAGGTCCCTCCTAACATGACCTTAAACGATCTTCAACAAATGGGAAGTAATAAGTCTTACGAACTGTGGATGGTATGTTAATACATGCTTAATGATAATCAGACGCAAAGGCTTAAGAGTTTAATCAGTGAAAAGTTTTACAAAAACAAGTAAATGCTGTCTTTCCAGATATAAAAAGTAACACTAGAAACAACACTTGAAATCCACGTATAACTTGGTGTTATCAATTGCACAGAAAAGTCAATGTATTCGTTTTCTCTCCTACTAAATATTGGCACTAATGCCACAAGTGTTATGTATAAAGTAATAACAATGATCCATGTCAGATCTACTTACATTTGTAGATTTCAACTCAAAGCTCTGTTCTTTGGGGTCCACCACAGAATGTTCCTCAACATAAGTGCATGACCTTGTTACCCCGAACATCTGCAGGAAAAGGACACAGCTCAGGATTAGTTCAAATCCTGACATTATATTGTTCGAGATGAGTCAGGCACCAATTTCTGCTAACACCAGGAATGCGAGGATAATTCAAATTAAATGTGTCCAACAGTCTGAATATCTCAGATCAATAACACAACAATAATAATCATGAATAACATGGAAACTTCTGGAGCAAGGAGTCAAAACACACTGAGACACGGGAGAGCTGGAACTTGATGGCAAACACTGAAGATGTATTTGAAGTTACGGACAGAGAATTGACAAAGACATTTGCTGTAGACACAAAGTGACACAGCTCCCGCCTAAGGAATTCTGAAGATCTCTCCACTAGTCCCATCTATTTAGCTAGCTCTGAGAGAATAATCTACATTCTGCATGACAAGACATAACAAACAAATCTCTATAACACCTCTATCAGCTGACCCCAACCGGCAGGAATAAGGAGAAAAAACTACTCTCAGAGAGAGAGAGAGCGCAGCTTCCCAAGGTCGCAGGCCTGTGCTCAGCGAGGGTAGTAGAAAGTGATAAACTGGGTCAAAGTTATGGGTTTAGGAAAATATTTCCTCAACAATTAATGTATTTCCTCTTCGTGGGCATTTTAAATATTGCTTGAGAGGGACAGCTCGAGCAATGAAATCTGGGCAGAGGATTTACATAATGCGGAAAATTGAGGACATCACAAATATAAACACTGTAATAAAAAAAAGTATGTTATCAATCAAAAAGAAAGCTTCACTGCAGCTCTAGTGCTCTCATGATCTAACTTACAGTCTTGGCCATGCTGGGGAGGCCCCACTCTGTGCTGAGCAGTCGGTGGCTGTGCAACCGTCCCTCTGTGTCCACACTTCTGTCCAGGACATCTACACCGAACACACCGGGGTTCATGGGGTTTGGATACTTCTGCATTGCCGCCTTGGTCACCGTCTCCCATGGGTGGCTGTTCAAATCAAGATTACATTTAGAAACAGAAAGTCCCTAGGGAATACTTGCATTGTAATACATATGGACTTACCAATACCACAAACTGCAAAGCTACTGTATGCGACAACATGTTGGAAATCAGATTTATTGATGATGTCATTCAGCCCAATTTCACCACTTAGTATGATGGGCAAAAAAAATTACTTTGAAGATCATCTAAGCTTAAAGGGGACCTATCATGCAAAATCCACTTTTTCCTGTCTTTTAGACATAAACATGTGTCCCCTCTGTGTAAAGAGATTCTGAAAGTTTCAGGAAAAAAGATTCTCTCTCTTTTTGTCCTGATCCATTTATATAAAAATCTGTCTGAAAATGAGCTGATCAGATTTTGGCCACTTTATGATGTCATAACGATTTTTTGGCTTGTGTAACCATTAGCCAATAACCAACCAAGGTAACCACCCCCACCTTATCACCTGAATCTCCTCCTAGAGCAACTTTGTGTTCTTTTTAACCAAATATCTCTCAGAGGGGCGTGGGGAGTGGCTCCTTATTTTCATCTAAAGTAACAGACAGAGAATCAGCACTTTTGAAACAGGGCTGAAACAGAGGGGATTATGGGATGCTACAATGCATGATCTGTTTGGTATTTCAAGCCAAACACTTCAGAGACATGTTTTGTATTTATCTGAGATCTATAATATATTGATGAAAAACTGTATAATAGGAGACCTTTAAAGCAAAGCTGCTCCCATTTGTTCAGCCTTATGCAAATCCACTGTAAAATAATCCTGAATAAGTCTTAGTAAATATACGTACAAAAAGCAGTAACAACATGAACAACTGCAGAGATGTATTTACAAAGAGTGAACATAATCACAATCAAAATGGAGGAATAACCAAAGACTGAGCAGACAGGGGGAGGAACGCCCCCTACGCACAGCATAATCTTATTCATCAACATGGATTTCGCTGGAAACTTCTGGTAATGGACAGAAGCGTTTCGACTATTGTTACACACTGAACGCCATCGGTCTGAAGAGCAGAAATATAAACAATAGACTATGTTGTATTTGCACCGCAGGCTGACTAGTCGACAGCAGCCTATCCCGTTATGTAACTGTATGACAGCGGTACATAATATCATACTCAGCGGTACATAATATCATACTCAGCGGTACATAATATCATACTAAGCGGCAGATAACTTCCTTGTGATAAATACGAAACTCAAGAAAACCACACGGATTATTTCACCATCAAAGTAACTTTAGCCTGAAACATTTTAATAACATTTATTATGACGCACACGGCTGAGCAACTACCGTTAACGCATCTCATAGCCAGCGTTAGCTTCAAGCATACAGCAGAAGCTAAACTAGTTAACTTAACTCTGCTAAAGCGGTTTACCTCTAGTGCACACACACCACCGAGATTTGTGTTGAGGAAATGTGAAACAAAATGGCGAGTGAAGGTTACATTTATTAATAAAAAACGGTTAGGTATTTCACGGCAGGTATTTGGAGTTTAAGTTACCCAACTTATGTACAACCTTAGCAGCTAAGAGGCTAGCAGCTGCCCGGTGAAGCCACACAAAACGTTATCATAAATGAGGAAACCAGTCGCTAAACAGACACATGATTATAATACACAACTACAGACACAAAACTACTCACTTGAAAATGTGCTCTGACGTCCAGATCTTCATTTTGTTAGGCTTTTCCGTCAAGGCTCGGGAGCCGGGTCGCGTAATGACAGCGTGACCGAGGTGAGGAAGGAAGGAGGAGCTGAAGGAGAAACCTTTAATGGACAACCCTGACGACCCTCCCCTGCAGGCCGGGACAAGAGCTGCACTCTACACAACAAGCTACATAGACTGTATAACAGTCTCAGGGTCAGGATAAAAAACACAATAACAAATCAGGCCTTGAGCCTTCTCAACTCATAGACTCTGAGTGTTTCACATACCAGCTGCTTGCACCTTTATCTGCACTAATGCATTATAAACATGGCTACCGGGGGACTACTAAATATAAAATGTGTTATACTGTTTTTTATGTGCATGGTATGTTTAGGCTACAGTGCTATATTTTTACTTTTCGATTCCAGCAGTAGGCTATATATTCAATACTGTTGGATCCACTTCTGACTTCTTTGAACACATTCTTCTTTATAAATATACATGTACATATGTATATGTATTTAAATATATGTCATGTGTAAATGCGACTTGTATAGCTTACTATAGGATCATATTGAACGTTAACAATCATAAAACAAACTTGTATATTAAACAATTACTGGGGGCAGGACAAGCCAAGGTCAGGCACGGTTCTAATTGGGTGGGGATAAACAACGTAGATACATTACGTCATCACGCACAGATCCTAACTGTCCTTGACTTGAAGGTATAACACAGACAAGATGGTCGCATACTGGAGACAGGCAGGCCTCAGGTAAAAAAAAATATAATATACATTTGCAGATTTCGCTTTGTGCTGAGTGTTAACCACGTTATTCTATTTAAGGTTTTGGCTTGATAACGCGGTACTTTAAAAAGTCCCTGTAGCTATTCAGTCTATTATATAACTGAGCAGGCAACATAGCTAACATACGATAGTAGCTTTAGCTAGCTTTAAATCCCATGTGTTTAACTTAGGACGCTTACGTTAGCCGATAACCCTCCGAAATATGACTCTGTATTGTATAACGCATAGGATACATTACTTGTTTTTTAAGAAGCAGTTGTGTTTTTTGGAGGTCAGCAGTGTCCTTTAGCATGCGGCTAACAAGTGTGTCCTCTCTGCAGCTACATCCGCTTCTCGTCTATCTGCGCCACCGCACTGCGGGCTGCGATGAAGCCGCAGCTCAAAGCCGAGGCGCTGAAGGCCGCGGAGTCCAGCGTCAAAGTCTACAAAGCTAAAGTAGTAGCATGTAAGTGTATTAAACAATACGTAAACAACACCAGAGATGACAGCAAATACATGCACCATGGCCTCTAAATGTTTGAAGGAGAGGCAGCTGTGACATTGAATGTTGACCCAGGTTACTTGTTTGGAGGAAGTATGTATAGCATTTAGCTTATAGTAATCCACCATTCCAATTTACGAGAATTAGAAGCTACATCCTATGGAGTACAGTAGTGACGGTGTCCTTTCTTATTTGCTTAATAGCCCCTTTCAGAGAGGTGTATACGGATTAATACAATCTGATACAATGGAGATATGTGAAATGGGACTCCCTTAAAAGCTATATGAAACGTAGGGGTCCGAGACACTAAGCAAATAGTATATAAAACGCGTAAAGATCTGAAAAAGTCTCACGAACTACATAACGCATAAAGCTTATTAAAGACTTATAAACGTACTGAATTGAACTAAACATCAGTAAATAGGCAAGAAAAAATCAATGTAGGGATATGGAAATAAGTTTGATTTAAATGAATTTCAGAATAGATATTATGCTAGTTTATTTGTCCCCAGCCGTTTATAGTATTGAACATTTTTATTACAAACTACTGGCTTGCGCTCTCGGAAAACCAACAGGACATTTTCATACTGTGAAACAGAATTCATACATGTGGACCTTTGCATAAGTCTGTATTGATATTGGAATAATATTACTGCACATAATTTTACTGTACCCAATGTAGGTGAATATAATGTATTTATATGCTATGAGTATTTAAACCTAAAACATATTTTCTGGATGCATTGTTTTGGAAACAGGCATATGTTTATTTATGCAAAATCACAACCTCAAATTAACTATTAATTGGACTGTTTGAATAAAACCTATAACACAACAGTCTTATCTCATGCTTAAGTCTCTACCAAGACAAGGTCATTGTTTCAGTGTACTTAACATTTTCGAATTATTTAAAAATCAATAGTGCATAAACCTTTATAATAACATCTTAAGTGTTACACCCATGGAAGTGCCCGCCAGACATTTTTGCTCTCAACCCGTCTTTGCACCCCTACTTTGCAAGTAGATCAGCTCCAAACCTTCAGTCACTGATATGAATGATGCCTTTTTTCTGTCTGGGATGCTAAATAATTTTCATGAGGACATATTTTCAGTAATGTTTCTGTACTTTCTGTTTCCCTCCAGGATTTGAGAATCCGATGTTGATAGTTTCCCCATGAGTTGTGAGGTCCTTTATTGTCCTGTCCTGCACACCGCAGAGAAGAAAGATGGATGACATCAAGATGACCTGGATGAAATTCCTCTACTTTCCCTTTCATCTGTAATTTAAATTGTATTAAAGATGAATATCGGAAATACATTTTGTTTCCTTGTATTCTTGCATTTCCAGAACTGCACAAAGAGACACTGGAACATTTGTCTATAAGAATTTTTATTTTGGTATAAATAAATCAGTGCAGTAGTTTACATGGTAGTATACAGAAACATGGTATTTACAGAGGTATGTGTGTGTTAACCATGAGTTTATCAATGGTATGTTGAGCTTTTAATGATCCTGCCAGAATCTGAGTTGGGGAATACTGTTCTAGTAAAAACCTGAATCCAAAATCATCAAAATGCATGCATTGCCATGTGGGCTGGAAGTAAAAAAACAAATGCAAAAACACTGGCACGCTTTCATTGTTTTACTGTAACCAAATGTAATTGGTGTTATAGTTTAGTGACTTTAAAAGTATTCTGAAACATGTCATTGTTGATTTTCTGTATGATAGAAAATTACTCCTTTTTGCTAGGAATTGTAGTGTCGGTTAACTAACATCATTGTTTCAATTATTTAAATTGGTGAAACTGATCAGTGTCAGTATGATCACATGTAAAGGTATGAAAACCATGTGATCATTTTTTTTTATAGAAGCGCTTTAAAAGATGCTCTGCTTTCTTTTTACGCAAAGGTCATAATGGGACTCACAATCTCGCTCATAGATATTCAGCAGATTGATTACAACTGGATCATTTATCACAGGTTCCACCTGCTGCTCATTTTAATACAAATAAGGGACATTACTGCACCAAAGGTTATTTGCTCTAATACATCCATTTTGAGTGATGGGAGTGCTGGCGTGACACCCCTCCACGTCCCGTACGCAGCCCAACCCTAGCTGTCTTTCTTTTCTCTGGTCATCTTGATCATGGTCTCCGGCGATCGGTAGAGGAAGATGAGTTTCTCAAACAGCGTCTCCTCCAGCTCCATCTCTCCCGTCTCCCGGACAACGAAGATGTCCGTGCAGAGCTTCAGGACCCGGTCCACACACGGCAGCTCCTCAAACATGATGGACCTGGAGATCCCGTTGAAGAACTCCCTGACAAACTTTCCGACGACCAGCACCACCGACATGTACAGACCCACGATGCTGTGAGGGAGGGGAGGGGAGGGGGGTCGGGGGGCAGAGACAGAGGACATGTTCAATACGTTTATGTGAGAGATGCCACTGAAACCACAACAGCCAATCTAACCAACAAAAGTTTTATTATAAAAAGAATAATACACTTTATTTTTACAGCATCTCTTTTGTAGTGGTGTAGTTCAAACTCTTATAAGAAAGCAAAGAAAAGAGAATACATAAAAACAGGTAGCAGCTGAGGATTTAAGGGTCTGTGAAGCATTATAAATAGACAAAGAATTAAGGATGTAGGCTAGTCACGAACCTTTAGAAGCTTAAAGTCAAATTAACTTTAAAATGAATAATAACACAATGGGAGCCAGTGCAGGTAAACTGTGCTGACATACTCCCTATTTCTTGTTCCCGTTAAAAGCCTGGCAGCTTTAATTTAAGGCAATGTATCAATATATGTTATGGGAACAAAACAAAGGGTGCATAACAGTAGTCTAATCTACTTGTAATGAATGTATGTAGGCATCTTGTTGGGATAGGAGCGGCCGTACCTTTTGCTTTATTTGAAATGATTCAAAGGCTTTCTTTGTCACATGCAACAGCTACAGCGTAGTTGTTGGCAAAGAATATCTAAAGAACCAGACTTCCCCAACAAAACAACACACAATTATACTTGAGACATAATAAAAAAGAAAGAAAATAAATAAATCAACCAAAGGAAATGCAGGAATAATTCAAATATATATACACATACAATGGATTAAGTACATAAGTTATGAGTAACGTTTTACTGTCAGGTGATGCTTTAACCTCCTGATC
This sequence comes from Dissostichus eleginoides, assembly GCA_031216635.1. NCBI lineage: Eukaryota > Metazoa > Chordata > Actinopteri > Perciformes > Nototheniidae > Dissostichus > Dissostichus eleginoides. The sequence goes on from CM062267.1 coordinate 25,362,664, forward strand.
AAAGTGTATTGAATGGTTCTGACCTGCACCTTAGCACACACACACACATGGATGACCCCCCCCCCCCTTTGCTGTTTTATTTTATTATTATTATTTGCATGTATTTATCTTTTCATATGTCTATTTTATTATTATTATTTTTAATGATCTCTTTTTGTACTTTATTACTATATATGTTTTCTTATGTTGGCTATGTAGATACAGCTAAATGAAAATGGAAAAACTGTTGACCAAAATGTGAACATAATGAAATCTGAAATAAAAACTAAGTTTAAAAAAAAGAAAAGCAGGTGACGTACCCGTGTCCGGCCAGAAAGCCCAGACTGGAGGGGCTGACTTTATCGCTGATCACCACGATCTCTATGCTGTGGCACTTGTGGTGAGAGTATGCGACGACGGGGGAGCATTCCTCCACCACCCACCACTGGTCGGCCCCTTTCTCTGAGCCCGAGTCCACCTGCTCCAGCTTCACTGACATGGGTCTGAAGAAGGACAGCGCCTGCACCTCCGGGCGCTCCGAGTACCCTGAAGGGAAAACACGAGACGGATGAATTAAACTGTATGTTTTCAACAAGCTTTGATCAAATGAGCTCGCCTTTATCTAAGACGGATGCCTTTGGATATTATAAGTTTAATGCAGTAATCATTGATAAAGGATAAATATAAAATAGGCTGTCACAATGAGGTGGTTAAAATCAGAGCCATCCACCACTATATGGATAAAATAACACATTAAATATATATATATATATATTATGGAAAGGTAATTTACCTCCAAGTGAAGTAAAACAAAAATAGTCTATAGGATCAGACTCAAGCTGACTTGATTTATATAATTGTAAAACACTCTTTATTTGTATTTTTGTAATTTCCAAGGTGGAAGCGTCCCATGTTCATTTGTAAATAATTAAAGCAAATGTATAAATAGAAAATAATGTAGGAAGAGCCAGGCTGTAAAATGGTTCTCAAATGTACCGCTAATATTTTTGTTTTAATTGTGCACAATGATATATGCTTTTAGTAATACCGATACAAAATAAAATAATTAATGTAAAAGGAATAGTTTCCCCCAAAACACCTGCAGGATGGTCTGTGCACAATAAGCTGCAACTTACCCACTTTCATGCTTTTTGCCATTTTGGACTCGGCTCCTCTGTTACCTCTGATGAACTTCGGCAGCAGAGAATGAATGAGCCTACGGGACAGAAAAACACGTTTAACACTTTTTAGGACACATTCTGCGCCCTCCATTTCAACAACTACTCTATTCAGAGTAAATCTTAGTTAGAACGATTAACAGCATGATTGTTTGATTTAATTTCTCACATTATCATTTATAGTATGTAAAGTGTGTGTGTGCTACTCACACAGGTTTGCTGCTGCTGTTGCCTTGGAGCATGTGGATGATCCCTTCTCTCAAAGCTTGGTCCTCAAACTTCACAGTGTGTTCTCCCACCGTCTCTACAACCATTGAGATGGACGTGTTCCTGAAGGAAGGAGAGCAGCGTTAAGGGCCAAAGTTTACACGCTGCAATGTGCATCTGTTCGAATTCCAGATGCTTGAGTACTCAAAGTACTTCCTTGTCTGATATGTAAAACAATAAAGGGTTCACAAACTGACCAAAATCCAGAAAACACAGGAAGTAATAAATATAATTGAGCTTTACATTTTAGAAAAATATATTTAGTAAATATCCATACTTAGGAATTCATTTCAAACCAGTTAATGTACACATTTTATACAAGGACTTGTATAACCATTAAAACCTACAACGAGATATACAAGCCCACTGGATCTGCACACGCACACGCACACGCACACGCACGCGCACACGCACACGCACACGCACACGCACACGCACACGCACACACACACACACACACACACACACACACACACACACACACACACACACACACACACACACACACACACCTGAGCAGCGACCAGCGTAAGGTCATGTATACGTGAGTGGAGTTGCTGAGCTCCTGTATCATGGCGGCTCGACTGGCCGGGCTGATGCTCCACAGCAGACTGGCATCGCTCTTGATCTTAGCCACGATGATGTCGTCTGCACCGTAGTTCATTATGAACTGCATCGCCGACTGGAAAGAGTGATATTATTTTAACAACAGTTCTATAATAATTCTTTTAAATGAAAATTAGAAATTCAACCTAAACTTGATTACTTGTAGTTGTTTAGATGACAGAATGCATGTAAAGAACATGTATGTTATTAATCTGATTGTGCTATTAGCAAAATACCATATTCATTCCAGCAAATTTGTGAAATAAAAACCCTGACGTTACTGTCTTCATATCCAACATAAAATCCTGCCTGGATACATTAAAATAATGCACGGACTTTTCTGTTGTGAATGAATGTGAAAAATGCCTTATTGTTGAAAGATGCGTTACAATAAAGGTGTTGCTTATGCTACTTAACCATTTATCCACCAGGGGGAGCCAAACTGTTACTTGTGTATGTCTCTGCATACAGCACTGCCTTCTCCTGACCTTAAAATATTAATTACTTATTTTGAAAACACGTCTGCCTCCTGTGGCAACACAATCTGTCTCATTAAAAAATAATTAAAATCCCATATTTCAAGAAAAGATACATATGAGTGTACACTTTTAACATTTCTTTTTCTGATGTTTTAAAGTAAGTTAAATCTTACTGGATGGGTTGCGTAGACTTTGGTGAGTCGGTTGAATCCAGCTTCTGTGTACGGAACCAAGTTCTGCTCCTGGGCGGTCATGGTGAACAGAGGCTGTGGAAACACAATCAGACACACAGAGTAAAACATACACTCACACTGGAGATGGACAAGTACTGTCCCCTGATCCGCATAGATAGAGGACAAGTAAAAAACGTGATTGCTGGTATGAACCAGGATGGTACAAGAACTCTAAAAGTTGAGAAGTTAGCACACAGTTCGGTGTCCTCGTCTCCATGCTGACCTCGTATCCTGCGATGCTGAGCTGGATGGAGACCTCCACCGGGGGGTTGTTCACTCCGGCTGCCGACTGGACCAGCGACATGAAGAGGAGCGGGAACCAGATGATGCTGATGAGAGCGAAGATGATGAATCCTCCCATCCCGTATTTCACCACCTTCTTCTTCTTCTGACCCGGAGTGTGGGGGTATTTCTGGAAGAATACAATTAAATTACTGTAGTTCAGTCATAAATCATATTGTTACTTCCTGTCATCTTAGACGTTTTTATACAGCATTTTTACATAAAGGATAAAGGATAACACTAAAATGATCTTTTAAATTAGAATATGGATGATAGTTTCTGTCTGAAAACAAGAGTACAGGAGTTAAATAAGGCAACAAGCCTTGCAGAAATTCATATCGTAAAATCATATTGTAATTTTAAAGCTTTAAATGTGAGAGGTTCTGTAGTAACAGTGCAGCGAGTAGTGCACTATCAATTACTTTCTCGGACTCCCTCCAGCACTTGAGGATGAAAATGTTTGCATAGATGTCTTCAACACAGATCCAGCTGGAGAGGGACAGAGTGGTGTCGGTCCAGACCCAGTCCATCACGGCCCTCAGCTCTGTCAGGAAGGGAACCAAACGGAACCTGGAGCAGGACCCGAGTAAAGGATTTTTTAAGGAAAATTAAGGATTTTATTCCGTTTATTTGGTCAAATTCACCATAAAAACTATCCTTAAGATGAAATGCCTAACAGAGAACAATTCAAATACACTCTGAAGACTCTATCAAGAGTCTTTACAGTTTTAAAATTGTGTCTCATTCAATACAATTACAATAACTGCATGCGTAACAGAGTTATTTGTATAAGGCCAGTAACCGTTTTCTTACCCCTGGAAGAGGAAGAGATTCAGGTAGTTGAAGTTTTTGGTGAGGAAGTTGCCCAGGATCTGGTTTGGGTAGCCACATTTGATCTGGTAGGCAGACAGGCCGAAGTAGATACACTTCACAAAGTACCAGAGCTGAGCAATAGAGTTCCTGTTGAACCTCCTGTGGGGCGAAAAAGACACGATGAGATACTGAAAGAAAAACACAGTGAGTGCACTTTCATGTTTCATGAAAAAAACACTGTCTGTTTAATTTGGTCACAATTGTGTTTTATCTTATAATCAAAGCAATTAAAACACAATTTGAAAGAAAATGATTTCATTTATTTTTAGTTGTGTATCCCAGCTAGCAGGGAACGTTCTCACAACTTTGGCTAACGTTACCTACAGGTTCTAGTAATGTTTTAAAGAAAACGTTTTAATCTGATGTTCAAAGAACCTTTAGAGGATGTTTATCATTTTAAATAATGTTCCTATAAGGTTTAAGGTTAACTAAGACATAACGTTTTAACTGCAACATTCAGAGGATGTTTTGAGGATGTTATTGAGGCCTGAGATGACAGAACGTTTTTTTTATAGGTTTTCAGGAGGTTGTTCTTTTTTTATAAACCGTTCCTGTGATGCGAAATATTAACACAGTCATCGTCAACGTCAGATTTATTTGTAGAGCACTTAAAAAAAAAAAACAGGTTTGTGCCAAAGTGCTTTACAACAAACAGAATTGAGCAGAAGTTGTCATAAAACACAAGTTGTTGCATTTGTTTGAAAAGGATGTTTTAAAAAATCTGATGTCACCACATTGTCCTTTTGAAAAAAACAAACAAGCACGTAATTCAAGATAAGCTGTAAGCAGATATTGCATGTTTGCGGTGGCATGTGTGAGTTCCCAGCTAGACATGAATGTTTTCAGCGGGAAGTTTTATTTTGGTTCCCAGAATGTTCTTCTGAAAGGTAGGATAACGTTCTCTAATAACATTCTTACATTTTTGGTGATAACTTTCTTAAGATGTTTTTGATAACATTGTTCAAACATTATGCCCTACTATTCTTAAAATGTTTTGGTTGTTCATGCACATGTCTCTATTGTCATATTGATAGAATCACTCTTAAAAAACCAATTAGGTTTATTTTTATCATGACAAAAGCCACTTTTAGTCGCCAGGAGTATCGCCGATTAACGTTGGTAGTACTCTCCTCCGGCAGCCGAGTTGGTGCATTTGCATAATGGCTGCATGAGTGCATTGAGACAATGAATAGGACGTATAAAAACTAATTTGCATGCCAATATTCACTCACATGCACTTATAATCACACTAAGGTATGTAGGCCCACAGTATTCATAATATCATATGTGTAAAATATCAGGAAATAATCACACTTTTTTTCTGACTATAAAGGTTGTGTCTCGTATGTAGGTTCTAACTGTTAGATAAGCTATCTGGCCGTGCGGGGTTTGTGAGGGCTGCGTATAAACAGTGTCCGCTGTTTAAGCTATGCATAGTGGATAAAAATCGTTATTGCACCCTTTAGATTTGAGACCAACAGACATATAGAAAAACGGACCAACTGTCACTGCCCGTCCCTGAAACCCCTGTTAGTGTTTGTATGTGTTTGTTTCTACTGTGTGTCTCTCTCCCTACCTAGAATGTTTTTAGAGAACGTTATCCTACCTTTCAGAAGAACATTCTTTGAACCAAACTAAAACTTCCCGCTGAAAACATTCCTAGAACAGTGAATGGTAACATTCTCAGAATGTTTTTAGAACCAAACATTTCTAGCTGGGATGACGCCTGCACACTTAGAAATAAGGACTCAGTCTCAATGTAAATATTATTCTAATCATTCTTAAAATGAATCATCTAAAAGTCTAACAAATGAATGAACTGAATGAGCAGAATGACCTCTCAGTGACGCCGGGGAGGATGAAGAACATCCAGAAGTGTATGCCGAACACCAGCACCACCTGGAAAACACACTTTCCCAGCAGGGACTTCTTCAGGTAGAGGGCCCGGTCCACTATCATGGTGCCGAACTGCATGAGCAGCATGACCAGGAAGGCCTCTGGCACCTGGTCCTCCGACAGAGACTCTGAGATGTCGGCCGCTGAAGAATATTTCTACAGAGACCAAGATCAGTGTGTTAGTGTCATACTATAACAGGCACTTTAAGTGTGTGTACTGAGGCAGACTCTTACTCCAAAAGCCGAGTATCCATATATCGTGACGATGAAGTTGACTACATCGATGAGGAACATGAGAGCGTAGACGTCACACACAGGACTGTAGTCTGGGTGGATGATGTCATAGAAGAACTGTCTTATGGGTAAGTAAATGTGAAGGGCGCTGTGGATGAAACATATGCAATGTTAAAACACACTTTTCTAAGCTGTAAAATGGATATGCTAGCTGTTAAAGGAAATGGTGACATATCTAAAATGTCACGAGGTGGTTACACTTCTATGATGGCAGCTTTGGCCTGCAGCATCCTCTCTTTGATCTGCTGTCGGATCCTCTGCTTCCTGGTCAGAGGAATCTTGTTTCGCTGTCCTCTCTTCTTCATGCTCCGCTGCTTCTTGGGCTTCCCCTCTCCAGTGAAAAAGAAAAGAGAAAGAAAGAAATGTAAGTCATGGAAGGTGAGGTAAAAAAATGTTTTTTGAAATCTCTATGTTTTAATCCCTGCAACCAGATGAGTAAAACCTGCCTTCCAAATCACAACATGTGCTTACAGAATACTTAATTTGGTTTATACTAAATACTAGATATAAGATACTTGCATGAGTTTACATATAAAAAGTTTAAACTGCTAATGGAGTATTATTTTTAACATTGTAGTATTGTTTTACATGCACAGGGTTCTTTTAAATAAAGCAATACACATATGCATTATTAAGTACCGTAGGTAAATGAATGAATATATAAATATTACAGCATGGCTACTGACCGCGAAAAATATAGAGAGTCCTAAATCAAAAAATATAGAAAACTAAATGCACTTATGGAAACATACGGTCACTATAAAATAGAAACTCACTACACAGCACTATCGGATATATAACTCCCTGTAGGAAGATTACAGTACCGTATTGAATTAATATAAATGCCTAGTAGACAAGGAGAGTAGGTCACTAAATGTAAGCTGCTATTCAGTATCACGGACTCATTTGAATTTCCTTTTAGGCAATAATGATGCGACAGCAGATACAATTACACAAACAGTATCTGCTGTTGTTTATATATAACATGTACAAAACCCAATGGTTAACTGTGAAGAGAAAGGGTTTCGTTAACCATGGGACCATAGAAAAAATACAACAAAAAAAGGAAACATTTTACAGTGGATTCTCTTAAACTGGTCAGATTTTGATTTAAGTTTAGTTCACCCTGAATTGCTCCTGTGGGTATTGTCCACAGTATTCAATGTATGACATGTCTAACATATGCTTTATGTAATGTAAACAATTTGAGCCCTTGCAAAAGCACTAAAATAAATACCATGAATTATTATTATCATTATTATTAAATATTTTACCATCAGATTCTGCTGAGTCGCCTTTCCTCCGTCTGCAGAACAGGGAGGTGGTGGAGGCCTGGATAGGGAGGAACTTCAGCCGGCGTTTAGATCTATCACTGCTGCCCGTCTTATCTCCTCCTGTCATCTTCTTCCTGTCCACTTTCTTCTTCATCTTCTTGAAAAAATCTGGCATCTCCACCTCTTTGTTGTCCCACAGCCCGTGGCACTGCGCAGTCATTGACACAACAATTACTTTAACCTGATAAACTAGCTGAATTAAAACAATGCTGATGGTCCCCTACTGGAGATACAGCAGCATGCAGGTGGGTTTATTTGAATGAGCAGATCATGATTACCTTGAGAATGGAGCGGTGGAAGAACAGAGCGAGCAGCTGGATGAGGTCGAAGAGGACGTAGCCGTCTTTCTTCTCCACCCCGATGATGTTGGGCAGGGCGAAGGGCCGCTCTGCGTTGATGCCTCGGTACGCAGAGGTGGTCCAGGGGAAGAAACCAAACTGGAAGAAGTACTTCACCACAACAGTCAGCTGAGAGAAACAGAAAACAAGTTCTGCATCAGGAATCAGCTAGAAACATTCGATCAGATAATGTTTTCCCAAGAACAAATTTAGTTTCTGTTTTCTGCACATGACAATTAATCAGACTCTACTCAGCTCTTTCTGTAGCCATGCCTTAAGCTTTTTCTACCCAAGTATGGGAGGGACAATGGAGGGAACCCACACAAGGGGTCAACATGCACCTTTACACATATTTGCGTACATTTAATCTAAGAAAGAAGTCACAGTCTCATGTTTACTAAAACTAAAATAAAATGCAGATAAGATGAATAATCAAGTTTAATTCAACAAAACTTAAGGCTTTTGATAATACATGTATTGGTGTCTGGTGTCAATTTGTTCTAAAATGAATATCCCACCAAATGATAACCCCTCACATTTGAATATTATGTCAAACACAGCACACAACAGAGTGTAATATTAACCTACTGTACCTCGGTGTAGATGATGGCGGTCATCCAGAAGCGCTTGGTGGGCCGGGGCACGGACAGCATGGCCCAGAGGAAGATGAGGATGGGCAGGATGAGCGAGAGGAAGGACGCCGTCACGATGTGGTTCAGGATGATGACAAAGTAGCACAGCATCTCTGACTTGGACACCATGGTGTTGTAGAGGGCGAACAGCAGCTTCAGCGGCCGCGGCAACGTCATGAAAAACTTATCCGACTCTGAGATCTCATCATTCTCAAACATACTACAGCAAGGAGGGGAGGGAAGGAAAGACAGAAATGATAATACTGCCATTAGTGATGCCACAAAGCAACTTGTTTCTCCTACCAAAGATTAAACATGCTTTCTCGTGTGTACTGACTTGTTGAGCAGCAGCTCGCTGGCGGTGAGGTTTCTGGTTTCACTCAGAGGTCGGGGGGATCCCAGGAGGTCGATGCTCTTCTCTCCATCACTCTCCCTTAAACTCAGCGAGGTGCATTCTGGGTAATCTGCGCGTTCATATACTTCTCTCAGAGACGTTTTCTCGTTCAGCTCTTCTCCCTCCACTCATGGTCCACCTCTCGTGGTCCCTCTTCCTCCTCTTCCTCCATTCTTCTTGTTCTCGCTCACGTTTTGTCTCAGCCTCCATTTCCTCCACATCTTCCTCGTTTGTTTGTGCCCTTCTATTTTAGGGGCGCCATCTTCACAACTTTTGAGACAAGGAGAAACACAGGGACATTAAGGTCAAGAACTAGGACATTATTTTGTGAAATGGTTTCTGCCAGGTTTGAAAGACTTTTAAGGAATTCTAGATTTACTATAAACAACGTTCTTGCATCTTTGCACCTATTATAACAACTTATTTTTTCATATATGATTGAATTTGATAATTAAATGAATAATTTGTTAGTAAAATGTCATAAAAAATTAAAAATATCAAACACCGTTAGATTTCTTCAAATGTCTTGTTTTGTCAGTCAAACCCAAATATATTAGTTGAATACGATGTTAAACAGAGAAAATGGATGAAATCTCCATATTTAAAAGCCTGTAAAAAGCTATCTTTCATTTAACACAAGGTTTCATAATTCAATTAATACATTTAAAATTATACATACACATTATATATTACATTTTAGTCTAACAAATCTATACCTTTAAAAAACTGCAGTAAATTGATATACTTGTTACATCAAATTATCAAGGGGACACATGTAAATCAGGAACCCAAGTATTTTCTTTATGCTGACCGGGGTCCCGAGCTAAATACAAGTTAATGACCTCTGCCGTCTAATCGTTGCAGCTCAAGTCATGTATGTACTCGCATTAATCATTTAAACCGAGAAAGAGGAGCTCAAACTGTGAAGCACACTTCCAGCAAGTAGTAGACAATTATATTGATTACTTTAATTTTTTATCTTTATATATTTATGTGTTTAAAAGTTTATTTGACAGGGTTGCACATTAATAAACATTGCTGTAAATAAACAAAGTGGCTATTTTTCATCTGTAGACCCTGGACGGATGTTTAAAAGTCACCCTAAAAGCAAACTCCAAAAATGACCTTAAACATTAAATAAAGTGAATTAAAAGAAAGCATTAATAAAAAGGAACATAGAGGATTAAAATACAGGATAGGCCAGACTGGCCAGTTAAGAAAAACATTAAAAGCATACATATCAGTAACTAAAGACTTCTCCCTGACCTTGGTGAAAGTTCAACAGTCTCAAAGGTGGTCAGGTCGATGTTGGCTGTCCTCAGGAGCCTGCGTCTGAGCTGGTCAGCAACAGGAGACACAGCGGGGGGGTCGTCAAGCTCCTCCTGGGTCGGCTGCCGGGAGCCGAGCAGCGTCTCATCCGTCATACAGCTGAGGAAGAGGAGCAGAGAGATAATAATAATAATAATATATTATTCAGGTCTTTATTTTGCATATACAGGAAAGAAAATGTGAAAGAGCGACTCTGTGTCCAGTACCTGGAGACGCTGCTGCCCCAGGACACTTTGGAGGCTTGGTTCTTCAGCTTAGCATAGGCGTGGGGTGAGGAGGGGACGTCAGGCGGGGAGGAGGGGGGAGGCAGGTAGTCATCCAGGTCGTCTTGGGAAGAAAGCGTGTTCTGACGGGATATCCAGTTTTCATAAAACTGCTTCACGCTCTCCTGGGTCACCTCTTTACCCTGCAGCGAGGAAGCCACGTGAGTGAGTGAGAATGCACATTATGAGGTTAACATAATGGGATGCAGCCATCACAATAAAGGGGATATATAAAAACAAAACAAAAATAGCCAGAAGAAATGTTTAGGCGATTTTGTAATTACAGCACATTTTTAAAGGGAAGATATGGAAATACAGATAAAGGAAGATTTTACATATTTAAATAAATCTCACATAATGAGTGCAAATTCTGTAAATATTTGCATATAGTTATTCATCAACAAAAAACTGAGAAACAGACTCACTTTGTGTGTCTGGTAAAAGTACCTTAAAGTCATACCAAATTGTTACTTGGAATCTAGGGATCGTATTGATGCTAAAACTCAAACCCAGTCTTGAATAAACCATCATCAGCTCTCCATCCTTTCCTCTCACCTTCTTCTGCTGCTGACTGAGTAACGCACGCTCGAAGCGCAGCACCTTGGAAATGTCCAGGCCTTCTTTGCAGAAGGAGTTCAGGCCCTGCGTTAGGTCGTCCAGAAGAGCCTTCACAAACACAACGCCGAACTTCAGGGTGCTGACGACACGCTGCAGGATGTTTTCTGTGATCACAGTACAAATGTGTTTAGATGTAAGGCTTTCCAGCTTGTTCATATCACAGTTATAACAAATAGAAAGTCTATTTAGTCATATTTATTTTACTTGTGGTATAATCCAGTTGAATGCAGGGACTTATGTCTGTTTACCTTTTTCCTCCTCTCCCTCTTCCTCCACAACGCTTTCATCCGGGTCATCCTCACTAGAGTCTGCTCTTTCAATGCCTGGAACAAAGAAAGTGTTATTGTTGAAATATTTCAGCAGGATGTCTGAACAACTGCTAGACAGAATGCCCTCAAATTCATGGTTCCCTCCTCAGGAGTCATGTGACCTCTTGACCTCTCCTCTGGCTCCAGAATCCCTTTTGAAGGTGTGGTTTACACCAAGGAACCAAAACATCTGTCCAACCTGACCTTTTCTCAGGTGCCATATTGCCACCTTTACACAAGATTATTATGTGATGGACAGAATGAAGCAAAGATGTAATTAATGGCCCTTTTATTTGGAACACTAAGGGCAGAAGAAAACTTTGGAAAAGAAAATACTTTATCTTATCATCTACTGCAGGAATGTCCAAAAGAAATTCACTCAGGGCCACATACAGAAAAATATAAGAATTGCTGGGCCTCATAAATTAAGTTATTAAGTTAGCAAAATCAATCAAATGTAGGTAGATTATTATTGATAATTGAATATGCTAAAAAAGCCTACATCACAGCTTTCCATTAACAGAGCTGCATTTATTTTGTAACAAAAAGTGTTGGCAGCTCATTCCTCAAATCAGCCAAAAACGTATGGAAATAAGTTATTGGGCTTTTTCTATCAACTAAGATTTGTCAGAGAATGTTTTCAACCTGAATAGACTGTATTTATATGAAAATGGGGCTAATTAATACATATTAATACTGTGTAGAATTTGGTAAGAAATATTTAAGAAGTACATTATGAGACAAGCACAAGATTCATGTGTGGGCCATATTCAATTATACTTCAGAATTGGCTGAGGGCCAATTCAAAATGGACCACGGGCCGCCGCTTGGACACCCCTAATCTACTGCGTTTAAGTTATCCATATATGTTCATACTACGCAGAGGGTAAACCTTATGATTTGAATGACCCTCTATCAAACCAGTCTCAGAATGGTCTCTTCAAATGACTTCATATAACAGTATGGAACAGCTGTGGTTCACAGTATCCTCTCACATCCTCTCAACATTTTAATTCAAAGACTCACATGACTAAATGAAGACTACAGGAGGGTTAGATGTGAGAATCTCTCACCTTGCTGTTTCTGCAGCTCTCTCTTTGCTCTCTTCTTCTCTTCTTTCTTTATCTTTTTTTTCTCCTTCTTCAGGTCCCTAAGAGCCGACTTAGAGCTGTTGACCCAGGCGTCGTACGCCAACTGGGAAAAACAAGACACAAACACACCTCTCAACTAAGGATAACAAAGAAACATCCATCAGTGTTTATGGAAAAAACGAAATGTTCATCATTCTTTTGTATGAACGCTGTGTTTTTGCTGGCTCTCACCTGGAAAGCAGATTTCTTCTTCGGTGGTGGTTTCTCTTCATTCTTCTCTGTAACGTCCTCCTCTTCCTCCTCACTGTCACTCTCAAACAGGTGGTAGCCACAGTTGTTTTCCACTGCATAAAAAGAGCGATGTCAAACTGCAGCACAATGCATACAATGATCCAAAGCTGCTCCAGTGCAGCTCAGAGGCTGAATTCACTGATTTACTGCATAGCCATAGAGTTAAAACATGTGACAAATAATAGGAGATAGAATGATCAGAAACAGCTCTAAACAGTTTAACATGTTGCCTCTCACCTCCAGGCTGAGACACCCAGGGCTTCCACCATTTTCCGACGTCTTTCTTAGCCTTCTCATCGTCAGCTGGAAAACACAGATCGATCGGTTTAGTTATGTTAGATATATGCAGAGGTTTTCCCTTTAAATGTAAATGTATTTGTTTTAGTTACCCAGTGTAACCTGCTCCTGATCAGCAGGAAGAGCTGGTTTGTCTGCTGGTCCACCCTTCTGTTTAGATTTGATCTTCTCCATCCTGCAGGAAGAGGGTGGGAAGATGATAAAGTGGGATATTAAGAGGGGAAGTTGTGTTGGGAGACAGTAGAACGCAATGTTATTATTTCATTCACAGTCAGAACAGCTGAGTTGTTGTTAATGTACTTACACTAAACGTTATGCTATTTAATGTCTTACTGTTTCTTCAGTGTCTGCATAGACTTCTTCTCCATCTCCAGCCTGGCTGCTACCTCCTTCTTCACTCTGGCCTCAAACAGCTCAGCGCCCCTTAGAGGAGGAGACAGGTAATATTGAAAAACAGCCTGTCTCTGTAAAAAATAATATTCAGGTTTCAGCTATATCAGAAATGTTACAACATTTTGTGTAAAGAATCAATTCCTAATTTTTGTAATAAGATGTTTCCTAGAAAAGTTCTTATGACTTCATTTCAAATAATTATTTCCAACTAATGGCATGCTTAACATAGATCATCTTTTAGCAAGTCTGTAACATTTTAACACGTATAAAGAATAACGTTTTGAATATTAATGAAAAATGAATAATATCCACACACAATTTCTAGTTTCTAATTTGTATCCCCTCTGCCTTATTGTAAAGTTCCTTTGCTGGTGCTATAAGTATGTTGGGGTCGCAGACCTGGAGGCCAGGATCTTGGAGGACTTGAGGTCCGACACCACGTAGAGGAAGTAGTAGCTGAGGAAGACCCTCCTCTGAGCCAGCAGGACCGTGAAACAGATGGCGTCCCAGACGATGCCGGCCTCACCCTCCGGCAGCTCGCACCCATCGTCAGGAGCAGCTGACGGGACGGGAGAAATATGTTAGACTCTGTTTATATAATGTGTAAGTTATAGTATGAAAGAGAGAGATTTTAGATTATACATCATACTCTCACACCAAGAGGCGTAAACCAAGACGTGTTCTCTCAAATTAAAAATGATGGTGTATCATGATGGGTTTTCAAATGAATTATAGACTGTGACACACAGGTTTGTAAATATGCATAATAATTTTATAATAAGAGAGGTCTCTGTTTTCTAACTGTGGTTTGATCTAGCTAAATATAATTTATTTATGTACGTGTTCAACAGCTCTTATCATTTTCTCAAATTCAATGCAATAATTGTAAATGTAGTGGATTTATATTGTATTATATGGGATGAAGAATGTGATGCTTATAAAGAGGATGTATCTTTGAAATATAGAATGATGGCTTTGGTATGACTGCTTTTTCTTTATGCAATTGTTCAATGTACTTTAATGGATTGTTAATAGACAGTTTGTTTTGGGAAGTTTTATTACCCTGGACGTTGTGGAATGTGTGTCCATCTTTTAGGTCTTCTGACCTGACGTTCATTTAACTTTTGGGGCATGGATTAAGTGTTCAGGCATTATCTCTCTATTAAAAAAAAACATTTAGGAACATCAAATGCTCCTAAGTAGTTTAAGTAACCTCATTTCTGAATCCTCTAAAGACGTAACTCTGAAGTCTAACATGAACTGTATAATTGTATTATTTATATTCAGCAAATATGATAACACCTATATACTATACAATGAGAAGATTGTGCTGAGATGTATCACTCACGGACGTCGTAGCCATTGATGGTGCAGAACATGCTGAAGGCCTGAATAAACCAGCAGCAGCTCTTCAACAGGCTGTCCAGGTAGGCACAAGACCCCAGCTGACCACACACAAATAAACCACATAGAAGGCACAGTTGACTGTATAAAGTTTGATATAAATGAAGTGCTAGGCGTCTTAACAACTGCATGTGTTTTTGGTGTGTTGACTCACAGACAGCAGGTTCTTCATGGCGATGACGAAGCAGGTGTATCCGATGAGCCAGTCCCACAGGCGCAGGATGTATCTGACCGGCTGCAGCAACACGCTGCCTCCAAACAGCATGAAGTAGAAACAGGCCACCAGGTAGCCCAGGCAGAAGATGTTGATCCGCGTGGTGCCGGTGATGAAGATGAGGCACAGCACCAGCCAGAAGAAATAGCTGAACACAAACACTTTGGCCATGTCGAGGTAGCACCTGAGAACCAGACAGAGAGTGACGCTGAGAAAGAGAGGCATAAAGAAAAAACAACATGCTGCCAGAACAGATTTCAAGAGGGGTATTTCATGAAATACAGTGAACAACACATGAGAAACTGAGATTCGTGTATGTACAATCACCGGTCGGACTTAAAAGCCAGCTTCATTAGTCCATTAGAAACAATGCAGCTTCTTTGCATTGTTACTGAAACTGTTAAAGGACCCAGCAGATGTGGAATCAAGCCTAGAGACGTCCATAGATGCTTATCCAGCAGTCTCAGTTTATCAGAACCGCTTTCATTAATTGAACGTACAGAGCAGGAAGCTGTTTGAAGTAACTAAACAAGTCATGGAATATGTTATGAGTTTCCTGGCATATGTGAGGGTCTTTAAATAAAGACACTCAGGGCCATGTCGGGCAGAGAAGAAAATAAATCATCATACATCAAAAGAAAACACTTAAAGTATAGACTCCTGTTTGCAATCACTGTCTCTACCACTACTTTATATAATTTATTTTATAGTTTTATATATCTTACATTTTAACTTCTGCACTTTTTTACATCATACATTCTTTTTTTGTTATTATTTTAAAGTAAATATATATATATATACCAAATATAAAATATTTTGTAAACAAAATATAAAACATATATATAAAATCGATATAATATATATGTTAGAAGGAGCTTTAGATCAAGATTTTGTTGGTTATGACATAACATAAACCTAAAAACTGACCAAAAGAAGTCTGAAATGTATTTGAAATGGAAGAAAGACTACTTTACTGATTAAAATACTTAATGAAAAACGAAATGAAAAGAAGTGCTTGCTGTTTTCCTGACCTGCAGTGAAGGAAGTTATCGACAGGGATGAAGGAGTTGCAGGAAGAAGGGTCCAGACTACGACTGATCTCCACGTTGTCTCCAGCCAGCAGTCTCACAACCGCTCGGTTCTCCTCCTCAAACACCTGCCACTGCAGAGAGGAGCAGAGCAGCAGGAGGTGGTCGTCTGCAGAGGGCAGGAGAGAGAGGAGGGGTCAACATCTGACACGAGGAAGAGATTCAAATCAGGAGAGGAGAGAAGAAAGTAAAGATAGCTAAATTAAACTCACAGAATATGAATAAAGGATCGGGGCTCATGGCGAAGTCCGGCAGGTAAAACCACTTGATAATATTTGAGGTGAGAGGTCTAAGTGCCGTTCTCCAGGGGTAATCTGGTAAGAGAATACATTGGAATAGAAAAGCATACAATGATATAGCATGAAGTATGCAGCGGGGACATTTTTTATTTTGAAGTTGTGTGAAAGGAGAATTAATCATTCGGTGAAGTGACAGAACATTCATTACCAACTTGTCTCTATTTCTACCATTGTAGAATAACGTTATATCACCCTATCAGTTATGTTATCTTACTTACCAAACCATTAATAGTTTATTAAAGTGACAGATCATTTGATGACATATTTCATGTGTTCTTTGCCTTGATATTTTGCACATGTTTCTTATTCAATCTCTTGTTCATCAATTTGTGTAGATCATACTATAGCCTCTTCATCCCTTGATTTATTGTTAGAGTTTAAACTTCTTTATCACTGCTCAAGTTCCTCATCGATATATTTAAATCAAACTGCTTAAGACTCTTTTTAGAAATGTTCTTTCTGCGAGCTGGTGACCATACAACGACAGGGTATTTAAAAAAAAAGGGACCTGAATTTATAATTATATCAATATTATATTTGCATAAAAATCGGAATTACAAGCGTCCATACCAACACAGACGGCAGGAGGGATGCCGATGCAGAGCAGGTACTGCAGCATCATGAGCCCCGCAGTGAAGCAGCAGTATTTAGGCCACACCTCCCCGATGGCCTTCCTGCGTCTCCGAGACACAACAGCCAATAGAGCGCAGGAATGCAGCAGGGCATAGAAATCCATCCTCTGACCAATCACATTGACCGCCACGATTAAACTGATCTAAGAAGAAGTGAGGGTATGTTATCAAGTCAAGGTCAAAAACAGTTTAGATACACAGACCCACACTCCAGTTCCTGATAGGTACCTCCAATCCAAATTTGTAGTAGAAGAAGTTGATGAAGTACTTGATGCAGGGCAGGACGCCGTGATCAAGGTGCTGCCTCGTGATGCCCTGGAAGATGATGCTGAAGGGCGGGGTCTTCAGGTTGTTATGGAGACGGAAGTAGAGTTGGTGCCGATGGACGGTTGCCTCGAACACCAGCAGCCCGAGCACCATCAGGTGGTTCTACAACACAAAAGTTAAAGGTTTAACATTCAAACGGCTACATCATTGATACATCTGACCGTCCAACTAAAGATGAGGCATACCTCATTTAGATCTTGCTGATGACACATAAAAAGGCCATTACTAAATATAGTCTTCAGAAAAACTGAATGCCAGCCTATTTGTCAATAATGTTAAACACCTAAATCTACTTTATAAGACTCCACAAAGAATTTATAAATAAACCACGGGAAAGAGACAAACCTCTTATAATTATTGTATGTACTGCAATATTGTTCTTTAAATGTATTGTTCATCCTATGGCCTCGTTATTGCTTGCTTTTGTTACTTTTTAACTTAAAAAAGGAGAAAAAAGGTATTTATAAATGCTATTTCACCTACAATAAATACAGCAGGGTCCCACTCTTGATTTAATGTACTTGATCTTTAATAATGGATTTCAAGAGCAGCTTTGTATGATTGTTGGGATTAAGAAAGATACAATGTTTTTAGACTTCGGCAGGCGTGTCACCGTACCCTGAGACAGGGGAGGATCCTGCCCTCACATTTGAGCAGCGCTCCGCACCAGTACACGGGGTCCACAGGCTCGATGTAGAGAATAGACCTGGTGAGCAGCTCCACCATGTTCCCCCTCAGGTCCCCCCGTCATCCAGGCCCGAGCTGTTGGACGGCACCAGCCCCTGAGATACAAACAAGGTTAACGCCCACTGACAGGGATGCAGCTGTTAGAAACACACATGCTGTAAGGATACTCACAACTGTGCAGTTAGAGGAGTAATCGAGCGGTTTTATGACTTTGAGCTGGTAAAACATCTTGCACACCACCATGACGCAGGCCCACACCGCTGAGATGCTGGAGGCCGCAGGTCGTAACCTTGAGAACGGGAGCGCAAACACCCACAGAACCAGGAAGAGCGAGTTCATCAGAGAAACCTGTGAAAAATCAAGAGGTATCACTTAACATTTAAGTACATGACTGTGCAAAGAACACCACATTTGAACTGGGGCAAATAAAATGTTGGTGACAATATTTTATTCCAAGAAAGCTTTGGTAAACTTTTTTCTGTACTTTTTTTATAATCATCAAATATGAGCTGAGCAACACACAGACCCCAACATGTATTTACCCCACCTCTTGCAGTGACACCCAGATGATGCCGGAGGACACAATTTTGAGGCTGTGGAGCTCCAGCAGCCTCCAGCTCTGCTCCTGCAGCTTCTGGAGTCCTGACAGAGCCTGAATGAGCAGCAGGCTCGCCCGGTCCACGATCACAATCCACTTATCCTCCAGACTGCTGGGGACAGCTTCTGGGAGGAGGAGAAGACATCATTTGAACAACTCTCATATGGCTCAAACAGCAAAGATGTCTGTTGTAATGCACTACTTTAACTTGACACTATGACTCACAAGCACTTTAACATTATTGCCAATTGTATAAAAAGAATCAATGAAACTAAAAACAAACTTGTTGTAAGCACATTGTTCAATTAGTCCCAGGCCTAATTGGCCTAATGGAGGCTGAGGAGTCATATTTGGGTATTAAGCTGTAGTTACCCTCCTCTGTCGTCTCTTCCTGATCCGCCGCTCCTTTCTCTGAGGAGGTTTGTAATCCAACGCTGTCCAAAGTCTCCTGACTCTTCCCATTTCCCATTTGCTCCTTCACAAGTCTTGAGGAATGGAGAAAATGTCTTGAATATTTAGACAAGTATTGGAAAACTATATTAAGAGAAACTTACAAAACTGAGAAGATTCTGCACCAAGGAGAGGTTTTATCAGTTATTATGTGTCCACACATTAGTTGACGCTAAGACTTTGATTTATTGGGTAGCTCACCCTGTGTATTTCATACAAAGGTAGAGGCACTGTAGATGCTGATCTGTAAGCTTTGATCTGAACAAAATAACCAAGATTCGAACAACAGCCTTACCTTTTCTGGAACTTTTCAATGTTTTCTTTGATGCTATAAATTAAATCAAAAAGAGTCACATGACAATTATGATATTTATGTTACTGTGATGAACACTAAAATAAGTCAATCATTCTTTCCATGTCACTTTTGATTACCTTTCACACAACGTAAGCAGAAACTAATGTTTCCTAGGTAATACATTTACACCACGTATAGCTGCGTACTGACTAAACATTGATTACTGTATATCTACAGGCAATAAATCAAATGTGTGAGATATGATCATTGTGATGGGCCATCTGAAATGTGAGGGCCTCAAAACATTTATGTAGGAATAAATGTATCTCTTACGTCTCAGATATCACATTCACTGAAATCCTGAGCTCTTCTTCTCTGGGAGGAGGAAAGGAGACAATCAAATACAAATGAGACAAGCAGTTATATATGTTTTGCTGTCAATTAAATACAAAAACAACAGAAAGTGTTTGTTTTAGCATTCAAGAAAGAATGGTATAAATAATACCGTTCATGAAGCAGGCTCAGTAATTAATTTCTTTATTTGTACTATTTTTTAAATAAATAAAAATAAAAGATCAGTAGAAAATGCTCCACATTACTATCTAATAATGACCAGATATAAATAACTCTGAAAAACTGATTTTGTGCTTTCCTATAGAAACTCTTAATAAAAGTGATCTTATTTCTGCTTGCCACATTTATTTAGTGATACTGTTATTTCTTTAGGGCATTCTTTTCTGTGCCTGCGCATATTATTGCCTTCTCACTTGGGAGCCTCTCTGATGGGGACGTTGTCGAGGTCAGTGAGAGTCAGGAAGTCTGAGTTGAAGTAGTGCAGCTGGAGTATACAGGCCAATAGGAACATAGCAGGAAGCAGGATACGTGCAAACAGCTCCACTGTGTCGTAACGCTCCAAACCAATGTCACGAAGACTGAGAAGAAACAGATGTATTGACATTATAACAAACAAGAAAGGTCTGCTGTCTGATGAATCATGAATTTTCTTGCTTCATTCTCAAAAAGACCATTAAAAAAAGAAGCTCACCCTTCCTCAGACATGCCCATGATCTGTTTGAACAGCCCGGACACGCTTCTGAACTGGTACATGTAGATGGCGATCAACACCACCATGGAGTACCCGACCACCACCGCCCAGAACGTCTTCAGCATCCGCCGCCACACGTCGTAACGGATCTGAGAGAAAACAGATAGAGTGATACAATACCTTATCGCTGCATTTACAGATCTTAACTCATTATTTTTCAACTTATTCTAGTGTCCAGTTTGTATCTTCTTGGTCGAATGCACTTATTGTAAGTCGCTTTGGATAAAAGCGTCAGCTAAATGCAATGTAATGTAATGTTACACTCATTGTAATGTAATTACTGCTTGAGTAAATTAACAATGAATGTAACAGTAGAATAAATTGATATTAGTTAGTTAAAGAGGTAAAATGCAAAATAAAAAATAGTGCTTTTTATCATCTGGCTCATTTTTGTTAGTTGCAGTCGGTTCTACTGCTTCTATTACTATATTGTTGGCAAATGCAGTTTTGTAGAAAGAAAATATGTCCTAAATGAAACTTTCCTCAACATCTTGAGTAACTGGGTGAGGATTTCTGAAAAGACTCATTGCTGTTACATTCTTTTAATGTTTTTTTCGCTGCAAGCCGAGTGCGATCTATTGTAGTTCCATTATATTGGAGAAAAGAAAGACATCTCTACAGCCAAAATCTCTAACTATCTCTGCAACTTACATTAAAACAATCTAGATTGATAAATAGCACTGAAGGTAAGATAATAAAGATGTAGTTTTGAACTGTCCCTTTAACCTCATTATTGAACTACAGCTTATTGTACTGCTACAGTCATTGTAATTTAGTTCTCCTTTTCGTATTCAACAACAACCAAAGTTACTCAATCAGAACTCAAGCTAAATGTTTCCCTCTCCTAAACATCAACATAATAACAGTGTTTCCTATATCCCTTTCATCCCACTCTGCAGTATTTAAAACACCAGGGTGTTGCTGATGTTGTCCGAACAGATACATGATGTTGTTATGTCTTACGTCGCCTCAACAGCCATTAGGCCTTCCTGTAAGTGCCGACGTGATTCTAAAAGGTCAGCAGAAATATAAGATGGGGAGGAAAAAAACTGGAAAATAGAAGCAAAAAAGACTGTGTACGTGTTTATAAGTCATAATCAATACTTTTAACTGTAAAATAGCATCCATGAGCGGCACAGAGTTTATATAAGGGCAAGTGTTTTCATGCACAAACAGCAGCTGAATGGTTCACTGATGATAATTAGGATCCAACACATTACAGTGTAAACTGACCCTGAAATTATAGTGGCTTTGTGTGTTACGCAACAATGTCTCAGCTATAAAGCAGATTTCCTCTCCATTTAGGCCTGCCATCTCAATATCAAATGTACACCCCCTTTTAGTCCGAGAATAAATGCATTTACACACGAAGGTCTAACATACAGGTCATTGCTATACGAGATGTTCTATGAGTTATAGCTTCGCTGCAATATCTTGATGACTAAAGTCACTTTACTTCATTACAAAAGACAGACAGATTAAATGTTGGCTGTGTATTAGCAGCCAAATGACTGAAATCACTTACATGGTAGAGGACAACACAGAAGAGGAAGAGGACAATGTAGAGGATCTTGTAGACAACCACCTAAGCAAGTGAAACAGGGTCATAATTAGGTGCATTTAAATACAATAAAAAAAATTAATAAAAGAGAGGACGTCCTGCATTCTCAGGGTTTAAGTTTGTCAGTAAATACCTTTCCAGAGAAGCTGATCACAAAGAACATGGAGCAGCAGAAGAGGATCCAGTATTTCACCAGCGTCCCTTTCACTCCTGAGATCAGCATCGCTGCCAGAGGTGATGGCGGACTTTCCTCCTCTGATAAAAAGAAAAGAAGGATGAGCAGGGACAGGAAATAATTAACCAACAGGAAGAGAATGAGAAAAAGTGAAAAAAAAAAATTATTTTAGTCAAATTGAATTCAGTCTCAAACATTTCAAGAGACTGAAGACTCCAAATGAAATATTATTTTCTAAAATTCAAGCCGGTAATCAAAGCAGTTCAAAAATATATTACCTGACACGACTTCATCAAGAGATTCGGCCTTTAAGCTCTGCTCCTCCTGTCTCTCCTTTAGCTGCTGACGAAACATCAACCAGAAGCTGAAACTGTAGAAGACCTGCGGCACCAAAAGTGTATCATGAGTAGTACAAAACACACAGTTTTACAATTTGCTTTTGTAAACATAGTCATGTTATAAACAGTTGTTGTGTTACTATAAAGAAATGGGTTACAGATATAAATCTAAGACTCTGCTTGGTGATTTAAAAAAGGAAAAGTTTCCTATAAGCGATAAGATTAAACCATGCTGGTTAACTCCACATGGGAGATTTCGTTTTTTTTCTGTATCCTCAGTGTTCTTGGGAAGACATGGCAGCATTATTCCAAGAACCAATCTTATTTTAAGTAAAATGTTTTTAGAGATGTATCAGATACCAAATGATGATATATTATTCTAGATTAAGCTATGCAGCAGTACAAAAAATGATGTTGAAATTGATGAAAACATGAATCCTATAAAAATCACAATCAACTAACATAATATTATTGTGAAACAGGTCATTAAGCATAATAAGTACTT
Organism: Dissostichus eleginoides; assembly: GCA_031216635.1. Taxonomy (NCBI): domain Eukaryota; kingdom Metazoa; phylum Chordata; class Actinopteri; order Perciformes; family Nototheniidae; genus Dissostichus; species Dissostichus eleginoides. The sequence continues at coordinate 25,385,717 of CM062267.1, forward strand.
TTAATATTGATACTTAAGTATATTTTGCTAATACTTTTGTACTTTAACTAAGAGTTTGAAAGCAGGACTTCCTTGTGACAGATTATTTTTACACTGTGTGTGATGACTGTACTGAATGTACATATCTGAGTAGCCTACTTCTTCTACCATAGTAAAACGTACAATATTGATTGACAAAATGTAATGAAGTATAAGTTTAAAGAAGGATACAACAGAAACACAAAAGTACCTTTGCTCGAAATGTAACCTATTTGTTACAACAACAATTTAAGTTGTAAAAAAAAGCACGAGAAAGCTTTCGTTAAAAAAATATTTCCATGATCTCATAACGTTTTCAATTAAGTTAATGGTATTTTGTTGTACCTTTGCTCCCAGGTGGACACAGGGCGCAGGATGGTAGCTGTTCAGGTCGAAGTCGGTGATGACGGCCTGCGGCAGGCCGGGGTACAGCTCGGCCCGGCTGAGCCGCAGGCCGCTGAGGAAGCCCAGAAGCAGCAGCGCGGTCCCGTACACCGCCAGGAAGGGCGCCGACAGCATGGCGTAGCGCCGGCGGTCCCGCATCATCCAGATAATACAGGACCACACCAGCAGGGCGAAGGTCAGCCAGCTGTTGTAGGTGATACTCCACACCTAAACATACACATGTTTGATAATGTGACATTGTTCCATTTAAAAAGCTTTTAAAATATATATATGCCTTTCTTATATTTTATGTTAGCTTGTTCAGGTGGCAGTTAACTGCAGCTAACTTTAGCTAGCTACTAAGCTAATTTTACCTTTCTTGCTAAACATACGATTCTAACGTTAAAGACCATATTTGCGCTGTTTTTAAATGTATTCGTCGTTTTTTGTCTCGAAAAAGCAAGATGGTAAGCAAACAACATGACAATATCAGTTATATTGTTTTAAATCCTTTGAATTAATGCTAGCTATCACAGCTAATGCTATCATGGTGTGCTAACTTAATTAGCCCAATAAGATACTAAGCAAGCTAATCTTTACTCACTCAAAAGGTAAATCAGTCACTCAAAGAAAATGAATAACCAACTATTATATAATACCTTAATTGTTTAAGTAATTTTTCAATATGATAATACATTTTACCTTTTTTTGGGATTTGGGAAAACAAAACATTTGAAGAAATTAACTTTGGCTTTGGGAAATGCTCTTTCACTACAATCATTTAATTTAAAAATAATTGTGGAATCAATCAATAGTGTAAAGAAAATCAAATGTACTACACATTTAAGTTACAGGGGTCTTTTGTAATAGATTTTATAACATGTTATACTTATCTGTACCAACTTCTTTGGTCAATCCCTTTTACTACTCTAACATATGAATCCTCCTTATATTATGTTATCTCCACATTACTGAGCCAACCTATTCTAGAAAAATATTGCCTTTTTTAGATAAGGTGGTTTACCATCATGATAATGAGTGCGCTGACATAGCTGTGTTTTTGCACCAGGCGTCCAAAGATGACCAGACCACTCGGGCCTGAGGGGGGAGGCAAGGTCTCTGTTTGGGTTTTCAAGTCCATTTCAGACTTCCCCTCCATTTCTGCCTCTCCTTCTGTCTCTGGCACAAGAGAGGTAAAAGTAAAGAAAGAAAGAGATTAGTAAACAGATTAAGCAGACTAATACATATATTGATAAGGTTTTTATGAGATTTAAGTGTGATGATTACCATGTGACGGGGAGCCTTTGCCATCATACTGTGGTGGAAGGTAACAGTTTGTGTACCCTGCCACGTCTAACAGAGAGCACAGATCATTTCTATGGACATCTTGCCAGGAACTCCCTGGTATTAAAATAATTGGCTGCAGAAAGAGAGCACATCATACCGTACGTTTAGTCCAATATTCACATGGCCCACCTTATAATCAGTCAAAAACACGATAAATCTTGAACTCTAGGGTTACAAATAAAATGACTAACCTCATCAGGAAGATAGGTTTCATCGTCCGTGCTACTCAAAAGCTGAAAATTCAGAAAATCTTAGAGTGGTTTTATATTTATTGTATAATGGCAATTTTGAAATGCTGACTTGTATTTCAGCACAAAGTGAAATAGTAGTAAAACTATGACTTCTGTCCCAATGTGTAGCTGATACTATCCAGAACACCTAAAAATGTGGACAACAGTAGAATACTGATCACTGAAATAATAAAACACATCCATTTTTGTGGGTTACCTCCTGCTTATCTCCTGTGATGTAGATGACCCGGGAGAAGCTGGGAGGATCCTCATCATCCACAGCATCCTGAGAAACACAACTCTATTTGATAAGCCTGTCACGTGAGGTGAAATTGTCTCAGTGCTTGTATGTGCCTGTATGTTCAATGCTAAACATAACTTTTGTAACATTTCCAGTAGTAGCCGTGGCAATAGTAGGGTAGTAGTATTCTGTATTGTCAACCCTCCAGCATTAGCCTTTCAAAGTTGGAGGTGGGCCAAACAGTTTCTAGGGATGCTTGATAAATGGATGATAGAATAGCTTTAATGTGTATGTTTTGGTTAAAGAGATAATTCACAGTAGTAGATTTCTGCTTTTTTTTTACGTTTTCCCACTTAAACCAGAGTCTGAAACAAACAAGTGCCTCAGGAACACCAACGTCACACTCACACACCATATAACAAAACATAATTCCCGCGAATACCACTTGTACAAACCTCCTCTGTGATGTGGACCCATTTGTGCAGCAGAGCCACCAGAGTGTAGTAGAGCAGCAGCAGAACCAAAGGGTTGATAAAGTCGGGCCAGCTGACATGTGGGTGCAGACCGAGCATGTGCGGGTCAGAACTGTTGGTTCGGATCACTCCTGTCATACCAAACAACCTGCCACAGGTAGAGTGGGACGATTGCAGGATAGAGAGGGAGAGATAGAGGGAGAAATACTTAGTGGTTATACAAATATATTTTAGTAGTTTAGTCAAACTTTAAGGAGAATGCTAACCTGGATGTAAACCAACCAGGAAGAAGGTAAAGGGCAATTTAAATAAAGCCATTAAATAAAGGTCTAGATCTGAATAATTGTTGCCTGGCAACAATATTTGCTTTTTTCTCATCTCCCCACGCAATAAAATATTACATCAACAAAAAAAAGAGTCAAAGAAGTCCAGGATATATTAACAGGTGCGGGTGTATTGTCAAAATTGATAAACAAATGATCTGATTCTGATGTAGATGCACCTTCCATTGAAATATTTACCTGACTAATTCCCAGAAAACCTTGAAGCATATTTTGTTTATTTATTAGTTTATAGTTTATTTATTTAATAATAAAAGCAGTCCAATATACATCAGTTTAATCCTACTCTTTTATCCCTACTGTACCTGGCATAGACGTCCTCCGGGGGGACCAGCTGCTGGGACAGAGGCAGCTGGTAGAGGTAGAGAGCCAGCAGGTGTCCTCCGCTGAAGATGGCCAACATCACACACAGAGAGCTGAAGAGCAGCATGCTGATGGAGCGGCTGAACACCCACCACCACACCAGCCCCAGAAACACTCCGAAATACACCCCTGAGGTGAGGGATGGTAGCATGATACCTGAACACACACACACACACACACACACACACACACACACACACACACACACACACACACACACACACACACACACACAGTATGTCAAGCCAAGTAAAACAAAAAAAATAGACAAAACATCCTAAGACACTTCAGGCAACAGCATTTTTTCATTATCAGTCTATATTTCCTTATTAATGGAGTGATACAAAGATATATCCAACATTCCCTCTGCATAAACCTTTCACTCTAATATGTCAACAAAATAAAAAAATTACACTGGCTTTATCCAACACCCGTATTTCAGTTTTTGCAAATTAGTAGTTACTTAATAAGATTATACCTCATGAATATTTAAAAAATATCAGCAATGTTTAATTCAATTAAATAAATAAATACAAATAAAATGATTTCTTCATGTAAGTAATCAAGTGAGTAAGTTTCTTGGTAATATCTATTAGTTAAAGTGTTAACCTGATTCAGCTGTAGTGTCTCCCCTGAATAGTACCATGCTCACACAAGCTGCTGTAATGTACCTGCCAGTCCGAGCAGTAAAGTCACCACCACTTTCCCCGCCGTGTTCATGATCGCTGACAGCAGCAGCCTCAGTCCGGCTGCAAACACTATCAGCTTCTGGACAAACTGGGGCGGCCCCGTCTGAACCGGCACCGTAGTCTCATCTGAGCTGTCGAAGGACGAGCCCTCCATGTCACTTCCATCCTCAGACTCTGATTCAGAGGTTTCCACTTCCTGCCAGACCCACGAAACAATCAGATTTATATCGATGTGCTTTCTAACGCATTGTGGAGTTACAACAATTGATGAGTTTGAACGATTACCTCAGGGTTTGACGGCGGTATTCCGTTCTCATGCAAACTGACTTGGGGCAAAGAGCGTAGAATTTTTCTGCACAGCCTCAATATGAAGAGGGAAGAGAAGAGGAGGCCCAGGTCCGGGGCCAAGAGACGCACAATGTTCCCAGCATCCACCGAGCTGAATCTGACAACACACAAGCATTATCATAGGTTTCTTCATAAATCTCCATTCAACAGAACGGTTTGAATGGAGATGTGATTGCTTAGTTACATAGTTGTCCTGTAGTTCTAGTTTTAAGAGTTACCTTAGTGGTACTGCTATACCATATAACAATAGCCGTGTTTCCATTCAATTGTCAGACACATTTTAAGAGACTTTTTGCAATGTTGCAAAAGATACTTATTGGCAACATATGAATGCATTCTAAAATGCTTTGAAGTAATGTCAAGTAAATGTTATTCGAAGTCTTCTGCATAGTTAAAACTGCATAAACAATGATATGATCACTGAAAATATGAAGGTCAAGTGTGTTTCCATACCTTATAATGCCCAAATGGTAGAGGACATCTTCCCAGTGGCCACTAACTGTTAAAAAAAAGGTCATCATTATTTTCAACTAGTTTTCTTGTTCCTTAATGTTGACATTTACATAACAAGGGGGAATGTTTCAGTTTATTAATCTCTTTGTTCTTTTTTCAACCTAATATACTTGAAGTCCACTCACAGGACTTGTGAAAATGTAATCTGTGAAGTTTCCCGAGTTTGTTTTTTTACCTTGCGGGGGGATGTAGGCGAAGGGGATCTGCATGAAGCACTGCAGGGTCAGGAGGGTCAAACTAGTGCAGATGATCAGCCGCAAGAACTGACCCGTTTTACCTGAATAATTAAGCAAAGGAAAGAAACCAGGACGAAACAAAAGCCAATTTAGAGCAAGTTATACAGAGTTAGTTTAGTCTTCAGCTACTTTTATCTCTTTATCTTGTGAAACTTCTTTCCTATTTACTAGAAATTATATTTATTCTCTTGCCTAAATGGTACACACACGCACATTAATTGATGGACCCTGTACTTATTTTCAAGACATTTTTTAGAAAAATATTTCTCAGAAACACTTGGCAGTATTTTAAATTGAACCAGTCCTGTCTTTTGTGAGCACTTTTACAGATCAATAAGCCAGCTAAAGGAGAGATGTGAGTCTGGGTAAGCGTTATTGAGGTGGAATATTAAAGCAGATGTTTCTTTCAAATGACCTTTTTAAGGATTAGTCGTAAAAAAAACGCTGCCGTAAGGGCAGGAAACTGGACCACAGCCCTAGCCTTGGGGGCTGTTACCCTCTACCTTAATGATTTGGTGGATTTTATCTTTGATCCTGTAGTGGAAAAAAAACTCCTGGTTTCATATTTGGCTTGGCCCCAAACAACTGTTGTTTTGTTATTGTAAGTTATTTTGAAGTTGGCAATGCTACAGTGACTTCCTATTACATAGGTGATTGCTTCTGAATGAACTGCGCTTGACAGTTTGAAACAACACCTTTAGACATTACCAACTCTTCATCAGCTAAGACGTCCTATAAGTTAAAATGCTACAACTTAGAAAGACGTAGTGGATTTACGAACAGCTAATGCAACTAGGGATGCTCCGATCGCCAATTTTGGGGCCGATCGCCGGAATCAGTATCGGCGGATACCGATCGCCGATCCGATCGAGTGCGCGGGGCCTATGGGGATCTTCCATTTAAAGTGATGTTTAAAACTCAGTTAATGGGGCTCATTCACTGGCGCTTCCACAAACAACAACCAACATAATTATTACATTCAAATGAAGTGCATTATTCAAGTTTACATTAACTTTGGATAATAACACGGGAGAAATGAGCGGAAGCGCTCTCTTTTCCTCTCTCCCTCTCTCTCTCCCTCTCTCCCCCTCTCTCCCTCTCCTGACAGCCTGTCAGTATCTCATGCAGCTCACTGATCCAGTAATGAGTGACCCGACAGTGAAGAATAAATATATTTATAACTAGTTTAGCTTGTTCCAGAGGTAGATAAAATAGCTAAGTGTGTTTGGTCTAACTCGCTCCGCTCACCGGTCCGTCAAAGCGGGCGGAGCTGCAGGATTTCTGCTTCTCACACGTTGCATTCCGCTATTTTACTGTCTTTTTCGGACACCTTAAAATACTGCCAGACTGGTGAAGCCATTTTGGCGAGCTTGTTTTGCCGCGCACAGAGAAAAGTGTCATGTATTTTATGTCATGCGATCGGCTCTCGCGATCGGCCTTTTTAGAGAGCAAAGATCGATCGGCAGAGAGTAAGTATCGGCCGATCGGAGCATCCCTAAATGCAACCCAAACAAGAACTACTCATAATGTTTAAGCTTCCTCTTTCTTAAATAATATCAATGTGTGGGGAATTCTTTTATAGAAGACATTGATTTTAATAAATAGAACATAATATATTATACATATATATTATATATATCAAATATATATATTATAAAATATAACAATAAAATGCTGTAAATGGGTAGCTTTTTGTTTGTTTTCATTTCATAGTCTGGAGTCTGACGCTTGTATTCAAATGTCGGACATATAGAAGCAGAGATGGCTGATGTGGCTCGATATTAGCTGAGCCTGCAAATGTGCTGTTGATGTTCTGTTTTTTTTTACTAAAAGCCTCGTTTCACTTAAACCCTCTCTGCTTCCCAATAAGGACACACATGCACTCTCCCAAGTATAGGTGGATGTTCAAAAAAAACCTCATGAAACAAATGCACGCAGGATGTACACACACACACGCACACACACACGCACACACACACACTTGACCACTTAGCTCAAGGAGAGCAGATCATATCAGGGAGATGAAGATAACTGGGGGAGCTTTCAAAGACAATCTGAAAGGCAAACAGTTTTTCGATGGAGGGACAGAAAGGGAAAGATAGATAAAAAATGCTGTCAAAATGCTGACATCACATATTTTAATTCCTCACTGTAATTACCAGGCTATGTATAATTGATTTGACCGTTCCGACCGCATCCCCTTTACAAAGTACTTTGAGGGAGGGGTACAGATACTTTAATTCACCAGAATGCAGGGATCAATACAGAGAAAGCCCACACACACACACACACACACACACACACACACTTACTCAATATAATCACTAGTGCTTTAGCTGCGCTCTGCCTCTTAGTTTTTCTCTACATCAAACTTTGACTGAACAATTACGAGTTAACTTGTAATTTAAGAGTTTACAGTTCAGCAGTTCAGCGAAGTTACCAAATCCATTTTTTTATTACCAAAATGTTTGTTATTTTTTATTATATTCCAGATAATCACTACATAATAAATGACAGAAAAACATATATAAACCTAAAACAATATATAACCTACACCGTGAAGTAACATGTTGAGTTTGTTTCTTATAGACTCAGGTCCTTGTCTGGCATCAAAAACATGTATATGCAGAACAGACAGTGCGGCACGAAAATATACACAACCTTGAAATTATTCAAGTGTATCACTAGACATTTTAAATACTTAAAACTGGCTTATTAGTAGACAAAGGAACATAACAATAATTTGTAACATGGTGAATTTATCTAATTTTCATGTGATCGTCTTAAATTGCAGATACAAGGGACCAAAACTTTAAGAGACCGTAAATTAATTTGAATTAGATGTATGCATTAGGACTTTCTTAGTGGTTCCGAGCAAAAACCTGTGAGATCACTTTAATAATGCGTATGGAAGATAATTAGTTTAGATCACTTGAATTTAAATGCATTTTCATCACATTTCTTTTCCACGTCTTACACACCAAATCCATAATAGTGATGGTATTGGTCTCTGTAGCCACTCTCACCTTTCATAGTGACCAGGCTGGGGTTCGGCAGCAGGGGCAAGGTGAGGAGAAACAGAAAATACACCACCGACAGACCATTGTAGCGGAACGAAGACGCTGAGGGGCAGAGGAAAGAGCACAAACACTTCTTCTGTTTAATAGAACTGGTTTTAGTTACTGTACTTCCATTTTTGTATTCTTCGAAACCGGTCACATTAACCATCAAAACTAGAAAACAAAGCGGCAAATCACCTGTGTGATTGCAACCTGCTTCATGCCTGATTTGTAATGTTTTAACCAATACAAATGTATTCTTAAATGAAATAGACACAGCTCATCTAAACCATGAATTGCTAAAAAAAAACATGGAATACAAAAACCAGTGCCAATTGAGATTTTTAACAATTACCAAAAATTACACATCTTAATTATTTTTATATTTCATGTTTTATTATTAATCTGGATCTGTTAAGTAGCTTGTAATTTAGGTTATTAAATACATTTAATTTAAATGAAAAGTAGAATATCTGCCTGTGGTGAAAAGTACGTCGATGTATATAAATCGAGTAAATGTACATAGTTGCTTTCCACCTCTGGATTTTCAGATTGTTCTCATTATGAAATAATAAGCTTTGTCAGTCTCTGTGTGACTCTTTGTCTGGTAAATAAGACACTGGGTTAAACAAGTGTATATAAAATAATAATTTGTGAAATTGCCTTATATCCCTATTTTTTATGCAATTTCACTTTGCAAGATACCTATTTAAGTTATGTTTATTTGCTCTGTATCACATATTTCCTGTTATTCACTAATGAAAGAAGACATTCACGGCAGTAGCATATAACTTGTCTGACGGCTGAACATTTTTTTGACCATCAGCATCAACTTTGCTGCGCATAGCGGCATGCTTGATTTCATAGATTACCACAAATAGAGCCTGGAAAACAGTAATCCCTAAAACTGAATCATTTTTCATTTTTTTCCCGTTTCATTTCCCTTAGAACTGGACAAACAAAAGGTCAACCATCTGCAACAATAAGCACACATTTACTCGCTTTACTACAATAACTCGTACTCATCTATATGCTGCCTTTAATACAACCCGTTTCCACTAAAGTAATGAATTCTAAACAGTATATGAAAATTAACATAATGTTTATACTATTAAGAAATAATATCCACCACAAAAAGCAGCTTAGTTTGCATTTCATCCCTTGAAACCTAACGATAACTTAACTGGATCTCAGGACCAGAAATGGCAGCAGACTTACCATTTTGTAGACTTTAGCCTAAAATGACCTATTTCCCCCTAGCTAAAATCTGAATAGGGACTCACAAGAAATGCATTTTTTTCAGTTTACATGCACGTGAATAAAACAGACTCACCAGCCAGGAGGAGCAGTGGCAGTAATAAGTTATAGAGCATCCCCACCACGAGGTCCCCTGCCATGTCTCTTCCTTTGTGTCAGAGACACAGCTCCTTCAATACGATTAGCAATGTGGAGGGAAACTCCAACCTGCTCACACATCTCTCAGAAGAACATCTGGGAAGCTTTGGTCAAAGCATCTCGCAATAGACCAGTAAAGATACAGAAAATATAGAAGTGTCCAACAAACTGCAACAAGAGAGAGAGGAGGGCCGTCCGGTGACGAGCTGCGCTGAGAGAGCAGAGTAACGGGAGTTAAAATTGTGTGAAGATGATCTTTGCTTGTGTCTCTGTCACACCCTCCTCTCCTACCCTAACCTCTCTCTCTCTCTCTCTCTCTCTCCCAGACATAATGGGCTGTAACCCAACATCTCTGTTACTATGCTCTTATTGGGGCTAATCTAACTCAGGAGAATATCCGCTATCACTGCATGACTGTAAAGCTTCCATTAATACATAAAACCAGGCCGACAGAGAGCAGACAAAAACAATGACTTCTGACAAACAATATTATGACCTTGATTGATTCTGCTTTTCCTGTTTGCGCATTCATTCACGCAATATGTTGAAAGTACAGTCTGATTTCATTATTTGTGATACTCATACAGCACTGTGTTTGTTTCCGCAAAGCCTCGTCAGGCTGGCTCATCATATTTGCGCTGAGGGGTGAAGGGAAGTGTATCTAATATTCATGGCTGTGAGGCCATTAAGAGCTGGTGTGACTACAGACGAATGATCAATACCAGGACTGGGACGAGCAAAAGCATTAACTTTAATCCTAAATATACGAGAAACACATAGCACTATCCTCCAAGGAGAATCGAAAATGATGTTTTGGTGTTTCAAATTACCTTTTTTTCTGCACAACGTAAACTAACAACATAAACCTGCTCAAATCGCAGCTGAGTCTGCACAAGTATTAGAGGCGTGAGTTGGAGAAATAGGTTAATTACTGTTTCATTACCAGTTACGGACATCTAAAGAGCCCGTTAATTCATTTAATTGCCATTTCAAGCAGGTATTTTATGCATTGGATGCTGTAATGTTGATTAAAATCAATGGGGAACTGATGTTATTCTGCATTGTATTGTGTTTAATATTACTGTTAATCCATAGTTTAAAGGATATTAATACAGGGTCAGAGTGGGACAGTACAGGACATGCCTTGCTGCTTAAGAAACAAAAGAGTAGCGAAACGCTATAGTGGGTTATGTATTTAAAAAACATTGTGGAAATACCCCTTACATCTCGACAGCAACCAATAAATAAACTGCTTTGACCAAAACAAACATGCCATCTGTTGCTGTGAATTGGCTGTTATACGGCCTTCCTGCCTCCCTACTTACCTGTGACAGCTCTAGTACTATCCAGAGCTATGTTTGTCTTTTTTATTTACGTTACATAATCATGTTGGGTGAGGGTCAGGAGGAGGCCTGAAGGGATGGGCTCTCAGTGTTGCCAACTTGGTGAATTTATCGCTAGATCAACAAGCGCTAGTGCTGCTGGCTATTGTAATTTGAAAAGAATTGGCTAAATTAAGATGGGTTTTCTTTGGTTAAAGGATTTAAAAATCCAACTTACTCTGCAGACTTCTCACATGTTACTATGCAAGCCTTAAAACATAACAAAGATTGTGTCTTGAATTGTACCGTCCCTCAGTAATGCTCTGCAATCCAGACATTTTCTGCTTATTGGTTCACTTTTTAAGGTGCATTGCATCCTCTCTAGCTTTAGAGTTAAGCACTTAAACTTGAGTTTTAGAAACATAAAATGGAATCTTATATTTCGACGATGTGTTTTTCTTACTTAAGTTTGAATTCAGACTCCTTCAAGACCTTTCAGTAAAGTGTTGAGTAGGTGTTGCTGACAATTGAAATCAAATATAATTTGTTGGATTTTAGGAAATAGTGATGTGCATTTTTCACTAGTTTCTCACATTTTATAGTCTCAACAATTAATAATGAAAGAAATGAAAATAAGCTAAAATCAACAAGGGAAATCAAAGAACAGGAGCATCGCTTTTCTTATTAATCAGCTTTACAAAATGCTCAGAATACCATAACATTTAGTTTACTGATTTCTATTTGATCATTGTAACCCCACAACACTCACATTGTTAACTAAGCCCAAAGTAAACTAATACATTCCTTGTGTGTGTTTATCTGTAGATTATGATGCTTCTCTGCGGACAGATAAACCCTCTAAGTCAATGAGAGGAAATAACACACTCAATTACTCCTCAGCAGTAGGTCCAAATTGATTTTGATGAGAATGAGTGCTGATCAGGCAGCTAACATTTCATGACAGTGCAGTTTAAAAGCAGACGTACTGATAAAGGTTCTTGGGTGGTGATCTAAGGGGAGAAAAGTGTTTGTGTTTTAAACTATTTACCTATTTATGAGGCTTTGAGGATAGAAAGATGAGAAAAACAGTTTGAGAAGTTCTCTGTTGTCTCAGGATTTGGGTGTAGTTCAAAGTGAGTCACAGCTTGTTCGATAATTTGTTCTCAGCCTTTAGGGAAGAGGAAGTGCAGAAGTGCATTTCCAAAAATGTAGTCACTTTGTTTAAGCCTAAAGTCGATAACTGGCACACTGACACATGATGGTCAAATTCGTACACATTTTAGTGCAATGGTTTTTAATGAGCGCTGAACTCATATCGATCTGTTGCCAGGAAAAGTATCACATCATTAAATGTAACATTTGAATGTTAAGTTGTCTTCAAGGTGTTGCATGCTAGCTATTAGTATTGAAAGGAATGAGTGAACAGTTTGTGAAAGCATAGGACACAGAGGAAAGGTCCCTGCTGCAGTCTGTTGTCCCCACATGTTTTAAAACACTCCACCATCGTTCCTGTCCCCAAAAAGACAAAAATCACCATCCTCAATGACTACTGCCCAGTAGCACTCACTTCCATCATAATGAAGTGCTTTGAGCGGTTAGTCAAATCATTCATCACCTCCTCCCTCCCTGACTCTCTGGACCCCCTGCAGTTTGCCTACAGAGCAAACAGGTCCACAGACGATGCCATAGCCCTCACCATCCACACTGCCCTCTCACACCTGGACCAGAGGAACACATATGGCAGAATGCTGTTCATTGATTACAGTTCAGCCTTCAATACCATTGTGCCCTCCAAGCTGGTCATCAAGCTCAGAGACCTCGGGCTCAACAGCGCCCTCTGTGACTGGATCCTGAACTTCCTGACGGCAGACCCAGGCGGTGCGGGTGGGAAACATCACATCCTCCACCCTGATCCTCAACACCGGAGCCCCTCAAGGCTGCGTGCTCAGCCCTCTCCTCTACTCCCTGTTCACTCACGACTGCATGGCCACACACAGCTCCAACACCATCGTGAAGTTTGCTGACGACACGTCCGTCATCGGCCAGATCACAGACGGCGACGAGGCGGCGTACAGAGAGGAGGTCGAAAACCTGACATCTTGGTGCCAGGATAACAACCTCCATCTCAACGTCAGCAAAACGAAGGAGCTGATTGTGGATTACAGGAAGAAGCAGAGAGAGGGACACGCCCCCATCGCCATCAATGGGACTACGGTGGAGAGAATCAGCAGCTTCAGGTTCCTCGGTGTCCACATCACTGAGGACCTGACATGGACTCTTCACACCACCACCATCACCAAAAAAACACGACAGCGGCTCTTCTTCCTCCGCAGGCTGAGGAGGTTCAACATGGACTCCAGGATACTCTGCAACTTCTACAGGTGCACCATAGAGAGGATCCTGACCTTCTACAGGTGCACCATAGAGAGCATCCTGACTGGCTGCATCACGGCCTGGTACGGTAGCTGCACCGCCCTCAATCGTAAGGCTTTACAGAGGGTGGTGAAAACTGCACAGAACATCACAAGGACGGAGCTGCCATCCATTGAGGACCTTTACTCCCAGCGGCTCAGGAAGAAATCCCTCCGGATTATAAAAGACCCCCATCACCCCAGCCACAAACTGTTCTGTCTGCTGCCGTCTGGCAGGCGTTACCGCAGCATCCGGACAAAAACCACCAGATTCAGAGACAGTTTCATCCCACAGGCTGAAAACACCTGAACTGTTGAAACAACATCCATAACATTCATCTGCTACTTAGTAATTATTTATCTAATATATCATTCCAAAAGCTTGCATATAGACTCTTATTTCACTATTTCACTTTTTTTAAACTATTTTTCTTTTTCTATTTACTTTTTAATATTTACTTGCACTATATTTTTCTGTTTATCTGTATTATTGTGTTGCACTGTTGGAGAAGCCTGTGACCTAAGATTTTCATTGACATAACTACTCTGTAGGTATGTTCGTATGACAAATAAAAAACCTTGAACCTTGAACAGCAGTAGCCATTTTTAATTCAAATGTATGTGTTGTCTAGACATGGTAAGGGGTGTGTTTAGCATGACAAAAAGCTTAAAAGGAAGCAGCAATGTTCTTCAAAGGGGCATTGTAATTAGCATTGTACTTGTTATGAAAATGTTGTGAAAACCCATACTGGGGGAAAAGAGGGGTGGAATTAATGTTGTTTTAATTTAGTTTAACAGATGGGAGGAGGCTCCTCAGAGATTTTGAGTGATTTACCCCGACCCCCAGAGAGCAAAAGGTCAGCACACCACTCGCTACCAAAGCCCACTACAAAACTCAGAGGACAGCCTAGATGGGGGGGGGGGGCTGCTTTTAGCCCGCCACAGATGCGTTTACCTTTTAATGTTACTAAGATCCTCTGTCCTTCTTTTGTGCTCAGTTTCTGGGTGGGTTTTGAAGGTGTGTGCTAAGGATATAAGGTGTTTTCATGAGTTGTATAAAGATAAGGAACTAGATAAGATACTTGGATGCCTTATTGTTTACATAAAATGTTTGCCTCAACAAAAAGCAAGGCACTGTTCTCCTTTAATAAACATGTCATAACAATACAACAGGAATTCAATATAAATAATTTTACATTCCCTATTGAATTATTTAAATAGTCTTCATTCACATTAGGATTTATTTTGCAAACCTTTCCAGACTTAACTATTAAGACTGAGGAATTTTTTTTAAACCAGTTTTAGATATGAGTGTATGCCAATTATGCATTTGTTTGGGTTGAGTTTTCAGTAAAGAAATTAAACCAAATGCTTAGAGTTGGAAGACTGCTGCCCCCTAGCGTCCAACAGACCTAACAGCAGGAGCGCTAGTGGTCTGCCCCTGTGGCCACTATTAACCTTTTTATTAACAGCATAACTCATTTAAAGAAATATGATTTCATTTTAAAAACAACAGATGTTCTACATTTAGCCAAAAGTGGGTCAAAAGTAGTTGTTTTTATTAGATCGTTTTGTTCAATTTAGTTTTTCATTCATTTAAATTATAAAACTACTAAGAGGACATGTGTTATAGCAACTTGTTTTAACAGTCCTTTTGCTATATAAACATTACACGGCTGATAAGGATGACGACTGTTTGTGCAAAAAGCGTTTTAGTAACCAATATTCAAAAACTTTGTGATATTTGTAAGCAGCATTTGTATATAGGACATGCAGTACGAGAACGTTTCTCGTGCTCACGAGAAAGTATCTCGTGCGCACGAGAAAGTAACCCGTTATCCCGACTTTTTTTTTTTTTTTTGAGAAAGTTACTGGTGCGCCAAGGAGGAAGTGGAGCGCACAGGAGACAACCGTTTCATTGCAGACTGTTATGTTTACGTGGGGAAATTACAGTGCATACATTATTTGAGATATATTTCGTACTCAGACTTCATTTTAAGGACATTTCGGCCAGGGGTGTGTGGTTAAAACGTAGCAGCCTGTGGTCACTCCAGGAGACAGCGGGACGCGCAAGTCAGAGAAGAGCAGCACCAGCGCTCAAAGAGCTTTTACGCACCGCCTACACTGTTTACCTTCATTCGAACAGCTAAAGAGTGACCGCAGGCTGTTACGTTTTAACCACACACACCTCTACACACACACACACACACACACCTCTACACACATCAAACTGCCTGATTACTCCCCCTTTTATTAGTTTTATGAAGGAGATGTCCGGTCACCAAGGCGCATGATATGTGTGTGTGTGATCTGCTCAGCTCCGCTCTGTGCAGGGGCGGACTGGGACTAAAAATCAGCCCGGGAATCTCACCCAGCCCACGTCAACTGTCAACGGGGGGGAGCCTCGCTGCGGGGAAAACGGTGGACCTAGTGGCCCGATCGGAGTGGGCCGAGTGGCGCGACCGGCCCACTTCGGTACCGGCCCATCGGGATTCGTCCCGAACGTCCCGATGGCCAGTCCGCCACTGGCTCTGTGTGTGTGTGTTCTGAGTGTTTGTTTCCCTTTAAAACAGCTGCGGGCAGCAGGTAGCCTACTCTGAGAGTGACGGACATTCATTCATAGATCAAAGCAGACTGGTTTACAGACTCTCCTGTTTTTCCAATCCGGTGCTTAAACAAATAGCTCTACACCCCTGGCCGAAATGTCCTTAAAATTAAGTCTGAGTTCGAAATATATCTCAAATAATGTATGCACTGTCATTTCCCCACATAAACATAACAGTCTGCAATGAAATGGTTGTCTCCTGTGTGCTCAACTTCCTACTTGGCGCACCGGTAACTTTCTCAAAAAGCACGAGATACTAGCCCGTTATCCTGACTTGTTTTTTTCTCTTTTTTTTTTTTTTTTTCATGTCCCTTTAGGCACTCCGTACATCCTCACAGATGCTATGTGTTAAGTGAAGGAGAAATGGATGTCTCAATGAGGCCTCATGGGACCTTTGTTTACAATCAATTAATAGGTTTGACATATTTAGGAAAAAAGTCATAATTCTCTGTTTCAAGCTTTCAAAAAATGTGAATGTTTTATGTTTTCTTATATGAGAGTAATTGGAATATTTTGTATTCGTCTCACCAATCAACATTTTGACCAAATAACTAATTGATGAGCAAGATGCAGGCCTGCTTCAAATAAACAAGAACTACAACTATTTTCAGTTTCCAAAGGTTAATTTCTATATCACTAATCTTTGTAAACACACATCTTAATAATGACCACTTCAGCTCATTTGATCACATTCTTCACTCTTGTGCATATCTACTCGTGTCTGGGAGCCCCAGGCCCGGCCCGGCTGCTGTGCCCTGACCCCCACCTTTCAAACGGTGTTGGGACTTTTCTTTGAAGAGGGCGCCGTTTCCTCCGCAGAGCCGCGCCGCTGACGCTGCTCCGCGCCCGGGCCACGTGACGAGGCGAAGCGGCCTCTCCTCTCCTCCTCTCTCGGTCCTTCCTTCCCAGGGTTCAATGAGCGCCGTGTGGCCCCACCCCGTCTCTCTTCATCGCTGTCTATCTCCTCAATGTAAGCTACTATTCTCGGAGAGAGAGAAAGGGAGAAAATAATAACCTCCAAGAATTGGTTATTCCTGTCTTTCACCTTCCTCGACCAGCGGCAGGAGGGGAGCGGCCTTCGCGGTGGGAATGTGCTGCTACAACAACCCCGCGTCCTATTTTTTGTGAATGTAAATGCACATGCAGTCTCAAGCCTGTAGCCTATTTACCCAGCTCGGATTCAAGAGGAACATACATGTTTGTATGAGACAGTATACATATAGGCCTTATGTAGGCTAAAAAAAACTGAGCCTGACAGCGGGGGTTGCTTTTTCACCTGCAAGAAACGTGGATACATTTCGAGGGATTTTCACATCTTGGTCACGTTTTCTTTTTCTTTTCTTAAATCTTTTTTCAAAATGTTTTTTTCTCTTGGAGGGATTCTTCGGAGCCGAGCCGGGAATTAAAAAAAAGTATCGGTGCGCAGTTTTGGAGGCTCGGTGGTGATGTGAGGGGCTGATAACACATTTCAGCAACAAAAGCGAGGGGCAGGGAGAGAGAGAAGGCCTTTTGGAGGAGAAAACACACCGAGGAACAGCCATCACAGAAAAGGAGGACAAATCGGGGGGTATTGGATCGTTGTTGACTCGGAGGTGGTGGGGTATCCAGCCGAAAAGACAACCGCAGTGAGTTTGGAGCTGTTTCGGGTTGATTCGATGCAGCGAGTGAAAACGAGCCGGATGACGACGGAAGCAATGAGAATATCACACATGTAGTTGGGGTGTAAATATTATTTTCCTTCCTCCTGTCCTGTGGACCCCCCGACGAAGACAGCCGTCGGGGAGACAGAGAAATAGCTAAGAGTATAAGCGTTCACCTATGGAAATGTTTAACATGACAGGAGACGTGGTAACGAGCCGCGCCGCAGCACGGGCGAGGTTTTCGGACACGCCGAGTTCGGCTCCTTGTCACGGGCAGCAGTGAGACGCAAGACCCGGGCTTTTGGAGATGCAAATTAGGCTGTCAATTCTGCCTCCGTTTGAGGTGAAACCCCGATATTTGGTGTCTTAACAGACGTTGTGGATTACAATTGTTTGCGTTACACAGTTGACGGGGGGAGAGAGTGGGGAAAACAAAACAAAAACGATACTGCATGTGAAGGAGGAAAAGCCCGAGCAGGATTCAGCAAACTGAGAAGGCGGCCTCGGTGTCGTCAGCAACAGTATCCTGCCCTTTCTCTGACAGCAAAATACGCGTTATGGACACATAATTTCTACAGGGCTGCACCACGGACAGATTTTGAGCAGGCCAGAGACGTTAAATGGTGTAAATGTGGGTGTCATTGCTGCCAGATCCGCATGTCAAACGAGGGATCTAGACTAGTTTAGTTTATTTATTTTCTTCCTACATACCCCTCCACCGCCACTTCTTCTTCCACCTCCTCCCCTGGACCCCCTTTTTTCTTTTTTCTTTCGGGAAGATGGGTTGTTTGGGCAACAGTAAGACCGAAGACCAGAGAAATGAGGAGAAGGCACAAAGAGAAGCAAACAAGAAGATAGAGAAGCAGCTCCAAAAAGACAAACAGATATACAGAGCAACTCACAGACTACTACTTTTAGGTGAGTGTTTTTAATATTCCATGTTTTCTGTGCTTGCTGCTTTACAGCTCTGCTTCCTCCCTGCATAACTTCTGGGATGTTGTTTTGGGAAACATTGTCAACAGTGTGACTTTGCCATTACATAAGGCTAAAAATGCAGCACTGTGCTGGGTTTTCAGCATGTTGTTGTCAAAATGACTTTACAGAGTCTACCACTAGCAACACAAACATGCTTTAGCCGGTTGGTTTGGAAATATACATGGGGTGTAAGGTGGGAAACTGCTAGCAGTAGTAGGAGAACAACCTTCTTGAAATAAACTAAAACAACCTGAGTTTATTGTAGTTTATAGTTAATACATGCACATTTTTAACAGACACTATCCTTTTAAGCTGTTTTAGTTTGGGACTAAATCTTGTGCCATGCATCTAGGCCTGAATGGTTTTACCCCAACACTGGTTACATTACAGTTTGTCAGTGTGTAGCCCAAACAGTAACTTAAGACAATGTGCCTGAGAGAAAAACAATGAGTCCTGCCTAAAGTAGAGGTGAACATGTGTTCATAAGACTCAACATGTGGTTGTGTGTCAGAGAGTAAACTGGAGGTGAGCTGGGTCTCTACATTACATAAGAGCCAAATAAAAGTGTCTATATTTCGCCCGGCATGCTCTATTCTGTACCCTCCTCGTATGTCTAATCGCAGGTTTACCACCTCTAAATAGCCTAGGTGTTCTTTGTCAAAATCATAATATTTGATTGCAGAGGTGCCAGCAAGGGTGCGTATTGTACGACACGCCTGTATTTATGGTGGGGAGGAAGTTCTGGTGACTTTAGGAAAGCAGAAGGACAGGACCTATATGAAAACCAAAACAAAGTGTCTGTTGTCAAGTTTTTCCCCTTTTCATTTATACTATCTTCTTGTTTGACTTTATCACAGACCTACATGTTGTTTTTTGTTATTCTGCATATTTTAGATATGTTTAAACAGTTAACAAAGCTTAATGAAGTGCACAAGAGTCACTATCAATTCAAAGCCTGTGCAGCCAAACAACTGTCTGTAAGGCCTTGTGCTTGGGTTGTATCCATGTTGGAAGTAGTGAAAATGTATTTTTTTTTACCGTCAATAATTAGCAGTTTAGGTGGCTATCCTGAACCAAAAAAATTACAATTGTTCATCATTTGTGATGTCATAATTGGATTGTGTTGCTCAGTATTATTGTAACCTGCAACTAAACTGGCCATCGGTTTAAAAAGATCTTCTGGATAAATTGGTAAGGGTTTGTGACTCCTGTGGTTCACAATCAACCATATGCACGAAATGTAAGATTGACTATCAGTGTTGCATCACTCCGGAGATCATTCACAATTTAGTTAATCAGACTTCATAACTTACATCTGACATATTTGAACAGTTTACACCTTTGTTTGCTTTGCAGCCAAACTTCTGAAATCCATCAGTGTCTCAACAAACATCTGTACAAAAACAAATACAACTTAAATATTTCAATGGCTAAATATCTGATCCGAAAGAGCATTTTAAGTCATTTATAAATAAGAATAGGAATCTGACTAAGCATAGAGGACCACTTTTTGTGTATTTCACCGCTTTAAATGCATTTTACTATTGACACAGCTACTCAAAAGGATTCAGGTTCAATATGTAACTTGAATGAGGTTTCTAGTACACAAATATGGCAAGTTACACTGTTAAGCTTTACTTTTACATGCAGATCTTTTGCAAAATGCTGGCTGCTTCATCATGTAGTGTGGGAAAAGATATGGAGATGGGAGAGGAGGACTGACATTGTGCCATGAGGTCCTCAGTCAGATTTGAGTGTGTGATGTTTTGAGCTCATGGTATTTGCTTTAGCTTCCTGTGCCACCAATATGTGCCATGCTCTTCTGTGACAATGTGTCGTCTGTCACTAATATGCATCAAGGTTGGGAAACACTGGCTGTAACCTATTATTAAAAACCTGTACTACATTCCTTCAAACCATTTCGTATTAGGATTGCCATTAGATAAATGGTATTCAGACATGAATCAAATCTTCAGATGTCAGGCATTTATATAAAATCACACATTTATTTATTCTTTCCATCAGAGAGACTTGCAGCAGATACATTTCACACAGGCCATCCACAGACCTGCAGCATACAGCTACTTGCTAGCAATGTTAAGCTAGTCCTTTTTCAAACTTACTATTTGTTAATTCCTCAGACAAGAGCAGTGTTTATGTTTTCCTCAAAGGACATAAAGATATATAAGGAGTTCTATTGTTATTTAACACTTCAGCACCTGCTTTTAAAGGGAAACGTTTAAACGTGATTTCATGGAAAAGAAAATCTCTTCAAGGAAAAAAGGCAGGTCTAAAAATGTCATCTTGTGATTGTGATCACAGTATCTAGTGAAATAATCCAGTTTATTATTTCAGCCATGACCATGCCGCTCTGTCCTTGCTTCTCCTCTCTCACTTTTCCCAGATAACGTCACAGTCATGTATGAAGTTTACTGTTTGTTCATTAAAAGTTTCCTGCAGGGCAAAGCAAGTCACCGCCGATTCAAAACAGCCTATGATCATCCAAAAATCTTTTTAGTGAGGGATGGTGCTTGTATCGTTACACGGCATATGAAACTACTGTACACATACTGTAAAAGAACATTTCAGACAAATGTGTATTATCTATAACCCAGCTCAGTGTTTGTGTGTTTCAGATCAACAGATTCCTAATGTATCTCTCTCTCTTTCTCTCAGGTGCTGGGGAGTCCGGAAAGAGCACAATAGTGAAACAGATGAGGATCCTACATGTCAATGGCTTCAATGCAGAGTAAGTCCGATTTTGTAAAAAACATAACTAGCCGTTTCAGTTTGGATGTCCAAACTGTTAGTCGGACCAAAGTGATATGAATTAGGTCTACAATAGTGTAACAAAGTGTTCTCTCAACAGAGAAAGAACTGTGCTTTTATTTTGGATAAAAACATGGTAGACTTGTCAGACTGCCGTGCAGAAATGGAAGTTTGACCCTTGAGAGGTAAAAGCCAACGACAGTGGTGAAAAACAAGTTATGTACTTATTATGACGTGTCAATATTACAGATGTTTTGACTAAAATTGGATATTGAGGTAATCCATCTGCTGTTATCTGGCTAGCAGCTCCTTGTAAAGTAAATCTAGAAGTCAGTTTGCTTAATGAGACAATGTCATCTCACCTCAGTAAAGATAATATTTAATGCTGAATTAATTGAGAGAAATACTTATCTCCATCACGACAGGATTGGTATCTTCCAATAAACTTAATTGATGCCATGCAAAGCCTTATGGGAACTGTATTTGAGAAGAATGCTATTGACAATTGTTGTTATACCTCAGTTTGAAATAAGAGTCGGGGTCCATTAAGGAACAAACCCTCTGTGCAAAAAGATACTGTGTATCACAGAGAGTTTTCTATATCTCTTCCATACGTTTGTCTAAACTTTCTGGATATTGTTGTTCAAGAACCAATCTGCTGACCCAAGTCAAGTAGGACAAGAATGAAGGATCATTTTATTTTACATTTTTCACCCAGCTTTGCCCTTTGTTGTGGGAACTAAATGTTTTCCAGATTACGAACATTTCATTGATCTTTCTGTTTTTTATTTTCAGTACTTTAGACACACAAGTCCCCATTGTTTCTTACAAGAGACTTCAATTGTGTCAGTTCTTTTTTTTTTCTGCTTTCTGCTCTCTGAACCACATCCCTGACTTGCTGCTCTTGCAATAAGCAATGTTTTGTGTGTCATTGACTTGGCGTGTATTGGTCTGGTGGTTGTGATGGGGATGGAAGTATCTTTGCAAAGTTAGAATAGAAAATCAGCACCTAAGGCAGACAAGAGCGTATGACCCAGCGCGTGACTCCACAACACTGAGCTGTGTGTGTGTGTAGTGTGTGTGTGCTCAGGTGGATGGGTGTCCTCAAAAAGAAGTTACAGCATCATAACGGTTTAATCTGTGACATTGCATGGATTATCCGGCTGATTTTTTTGTCATCCACGCCATGTATGGCTCCTTTGTTTCCTTTATGTTAAGTAAGCTTCCATGATGCTCCATGTCCTTGGGGGGGCCAGGCTGGGGCCAGTTATTTTCTGAGGGGGGCACAATAAATGCAGGACGAAAAAGACATAGACAGTATGAAGTAATTGCGTATAAGAAAACAATGCAATACAGTTATTGGTATTTGTTTCATTACACATATTTATTTCAGATACTTATAGTTACAGTTTTTACGCTCTAGTGCAGGGGTCTCCAACCTTTTTTAGGATGAGAGCTACTTTCAAAAAATAAAACAAGTAGTGAGCTACTTTTACTCCTCTTTTTTTGTTTTTTGCAGTGTATATATTTAGCACATTTTAACATTATTATATGCTTACCTTTAACCTTTGTGTGCTGTTTGGGTCTGTGGGACCCGTTTTCAGTGTTTACTAAAAGAAAATGTATTCAATTTAATTGTTTTAACCTGCTTTATTTGGGGGTGGACCTCACATCCCCTAGGGATTTTTTTTTAAATGTTGAAGTTAAAAGCATCAATCGCACTTCGAGCACAAAATGAATTTATGGATACAGCTCTCAACACTCAGATGAAAGGGAGCTGTATACTTTTCAATAATCCAAACATCTTTAGAATATGATCACAACCAATAACAAATCATTTAAACTTGTTTGTTCTTATCTTATGTTACCTATAGTTTATTTAGCATTCTTTCTTTTTATTTATGCATATTTTACTAATCACTCCCCTTTTAAACTGTTTTGTTTTTTTACTGTCCTACAGAACACATTGGAATGATTTCTTACTTTATTTTTTACAACTAGGCTATATTAAATAGATAAAGGTGTGCTCTCTCTAACTCTCTCGCTCTCTCTCTCTGTCTCGCTCGCTCACAGAGGCTGTGTGCTCCTCCTTGGCGATGACGGCTTGCGTTAAAAATATTTATAAAGTGGGGGAAACAGGATTTCGACATGTCCCCAGTGGAAATTACGTGGAGACCCCTGCTCTAATGGGTCAGACTAGAATGACAAATATCGTTAGTTCCGCCTATTCCGTCAGCCAAGAAATCGTTTAATCAAAAACTTTCTTTTTTTTTAATTTTCAGGGGGGCCACAGGGGGGTCCAAAGTCAGTGTTATGGGGGCACTGGCCCCCCCATAGAACCGCCCCTGATATTCGGTCAGATGTCATCTTTTTAAGTTCATTACAATAAATCACAAAACCAAAACAACAAGCCAGTTGCTTGTAGGTCTCCACATGATGAGCATAGTAATATGTTTTAATAAGCTCAGATCCTGAGGCAGGACATACATTTACTGATGTGGGACTGAAAGAGTTCAATAACGCCTGTGATAAAAGATTTTGGGTGAATGGATTGAGTGTTGTGGTAACCTAAAGGTCAAAGCAATTGGCTTGTGACCGGAAGACTGCTGGTTCCAATTGCTGGCCTCATTTAAAAAAATGAATGAATGACTCAGCCCTCTCTCTTTTCTTCTCAACTATGACTAAACTGCCCTTGGACAAGACATTCAACTAACTGCCAGCCTCATCACTGGAGCTGTTAAGTGGTCAAAGGCTGAGGACTGCCAATGTGCAGGACATTTTTGTATTTATGAAAAAGCTTGAAGGAACCCATGGATGTAGAGAAGGACAGAGTTAGAGGCGGGGCCCCTTTTTATGCCAAAGAAAGTTGCTGACTAATGGTGCAAAACCCTCAGATGTTCTGCATTTATGGGCTCATAGAGCAAAATTAGAAATAAGTGATTTATCTTTAAAACGATTCCACGCTTTTGTCTATGGAAATATTTGATTTTAGATTCTTGAAGTTGTAAGCAATTCTTACATTTTCCCTTTTTATCAGCATTTGCTGGTTAAGATAAGATGTACTTTATTGATCCCAAAAATATTTTGTTGCAGCAAAATAAAAAAAAACAAGGCATTGCACATAATTAGAAATTAAGAGTAGAAATAAACAATTCTAAAATATAAACCAATAATTTATCAAAGTTACAGCTTTTCAAATGTTTTAATTTCTATATCATTATTAATTAACTTGGCTTTTATTTTATGTCCCTCTTCTATGCTGTTATGGGACTATTTGTTGAGGTTGTATAGACTAAAGGAGCATGCCTACAGTTCTTCGGTTCGATTCAATATTTATTTATAATAATTATTGTGGCTTTGATTTCACACCTTGTACCTGTCAGCTGCATTTATCCACCTTAACGTATCACAAGACATCATCACTGAACCACGCTGTGTCATGTCTTCTTCCTCGCTCTAACCTCTCACAGACACACACACACACACACACCACCATGTGATTTGTAATGACTATCAGGTTGATAATGTAAACAAGGCCTTCTCAATTTCCCTCCTAACCCAATAAACTCTCTTACCCCTTCTTTTCTCTCTATTTCTCATTCTGTTACCACTTGTCAACAAGTATAACTCAATTTGTTTATTAAACTAATTGTCTTGTACATATGTTTATTTAAACATAATTCATAACATGATTTTAGTGGTAATTAAATCACTCACTGCAGTTTAATTCATGCCTTTCTGCACCAAAGTCTAGAAAAACATTGTAAATTGTGTTTTTTTTTCTGGCATTCCCCTCGTGTCAAAGTTACAGTTTCTGCTTATTTGAGTAATAATAATCTCTTGTTTTCATATTTATTTTATTATCTGCCAGAGAGAACATTCCTTTACAGATAGCATTGCAGCCACATGGTAACTCGGCTCCTCAAAGTGTGTGTGATAGCCTACATGTGAGCAATTCTTGTTTGTCTATGTAGGCTTTACGAAGAGCCTCACATACTTGATTGTATTCGACTGCAGGAGGCGATACTGACATGTCCTAAATTCTGCTGCTAAAATAGCTTTTTTTGTATTATTAAAGCAAATATTGGCATGGGTAAAACTATAGAGAACTATTACGATGAAGTACTTCACAATCCCAAAACCTGATGCCCTGTTAAGTAAAGTTGTGAAGGAGTTGTGCAGCCTCTTGGGTAATTGGTTGGAGAGAATGCACTGATCTATGTCTGGCAGGATGGTTGAAATTAAATATCACATATGACAAAAAAATGACATCACCTTGCTGTAATGCAGACTTAAAAACACAACACTAAAACCATATTATGAAACAAAGAGGCCCTCTGTCGCCGACATAGATCTATTGTAAACACAATGTTGTCCTGGAAGGCTCAAGGTGAAAGATAGACTAACTGGCTCTCTGGTTGCCTTTAATAGAAACATTTCTGTCACAGAGAGTCCAAATGACTTGTATAAACAGCAGACAGACATCATCTCTCCACCACGCGTGCCAACGAAGGTCTGTTTACCCTTCTCGGATCAAAAACAAACTGAATGCGGCTCAGTGTTGTGTACCATGTCACGGTGACACATAACTCGTCTTTTGAACACCAAAACAACACTTTCTAAATAAACCCTTTATTTGTGTACAAAAGAAGAGCATGCAAACTATGTTGTGAGAGATGTCACATTTAATGTCACGCATTTGATATTTTCAGATTCATCCCATTAAATCTTTATTTTGAAAATAATGTGTTTTGCTTCCTGCATTTTAACAACTATTTCCACAAATACCTTGATCTTGTTCGTTATGTGATAATTAAAGTTTTCTGTCATCTGTGAACAGACAGAATAACAAAGATGCATATCATTAGTGAATTAAAAGAACATTTCACCAGCTTTATTCATTATAAATTGCTGTAGCACCCCTTTTAATACTGCTTTAGAAACCTTAACCTCAGTGATTAATAGGTGTGTGATTTGCCCTCACTTAGCACAATACGATGGATATGTACATACCTGTCTTTATTTAATTTGTGCATACCTTTGGTGGGACAACACTCCTCAGGCTGTGTTACTGTTGTACATCAATAAAGAGGTCATCTGTTTTGTCTCCTTTTTCAGAGAGAAGAAGCAGAAAATCCATGACATCAAGAATAATATTAAAGAAGCTATTGAAGTAAGTGGTGGACAAAACAACAAAATAGCTGTATGTGCTTCCTGTCCGGCTTCTGTCTCTGTCCTCTGCAGTGAAATGTACTAAATGTATTTTGTGTTTGTTTGTGTTAGACCATAGTAACAGCTATGAGCACCCTGGCACCACCTGTGCAGTTGGCCTGCCCGCAGAACCAGTACCGCATCGAATACGTCCTCAACCTCGTCACCCAGAAGAACTTTGAGTTTACATCTGTGAGTAGTACAAATATTCACAAAGAAACACACACACACTGTCAATTCACACCAGTTTTACAGAATTTGCTTATGCTTGGAGTATTTTAACAAACGTTGCAAGTTAACCCTTTTTAGTTTTTACCTCGACATGGGCTGGATGGCTTAGTTCAAGTAAAGCTGTGGCCGATATAAAACATTAGCAACAGCTGCAGGCATCCCCAGCGGTGTCTGTATCCTTAGATGATAGGAAGTAATAGTCCCAACATCCCAGGTGATAATCCCTTGACAGGGGTAGCAAACACTGAGGTTCACTAATGACCTGATGGGTATCCTCCGTGTGAGTTTAATATTCTCAACGGGACATTACTAATTGTCTGAGCCAAGAGACCAAACTCATAGTGTGGGACTCCCTGTTTATCCTCAGCCACCTGCGGGGCCGGGCTAAATTCACTCTGCATTAAGTCCCACGTAGGAATAGAACCTGTAGTTAGTTTTCTTATAAATATTTTTATTTAGTTTGAGGATTGGCTGTTTGATAGACATTCACTGTCAGAAGCCAGAGGACGGTTAGCTCAAATCCAAACCGTTGCTCTTTACCATAGGGTTTTACTAAGGGACCATCAATAAACTACAGTTTTAACCGTGCTCGTGTTAGTTAAAATGATGCCAAAAAATGTGAACAGTCTGCCGCTGTGGCACAAACTAGAGACTTGCGAGGCGGCAGCAGAGCAGTTGTGCTTTCACAACCTTGGTATGTTTATTTTTGCCTTTTTATTTTTACCTTTGTATGTTTATAGAGACACTAATCTGAGTTTGAACTGCATTTCCAGACTGTGGTCGTAGAGATTTTATTTTGAACTGATGTTCAAACTGTTGATAGGAAATCCATTTCAGCTGCTGTGGTTCTGTTTTGTTTTCTCAGAGCTCCTAAAGGGGATTGATAGTGTCACATCTCATACCTGAGGATTCAGGTTTTCTAGTTGCTCAGTTTGATGTTTGAGAAGCAAGTGTTCCTTGAGAGAGAAAAGAATCAGGCAGCGATAGAGGGAGAGGAAGCAAGGAAGAAAAGGCATTACATCAGGAGAGGAAGAGTGAATCCATTGCATGACTGATATGAAAGAGCGCTCTGTTTGTAAACTCATGATGAGTTTGCTGTCATGGAAAATTGCGAGATGAAATAATTCTTTTTTGTACACGAGTGACAATGCAGCTGTTAAGATTTCTCTTTGACACCCAACACGGTGTTTATTGCAATAAAGACACATTTAGTGCCAGGTGGAGGCTTAAAGCAGCTGATGCAAACAAGGAAATAGAAATGCAACAATGAACTGATTTGTCAATCATCACAAATGTCAAATGTCAAATATTTCAGTTTCTGAGTGAGAATTCAAATATTTAACAACATAAACTAAACAAATTATTTGGAAAGAAAAATGAATTGCAAAATGTCAAATTCTCTCGATTTTCCATCTACTTAAATGGTCCATTTCTTGCCCACGTGTTTGCACACACAGTTGTTTTAATACAGTGGAAGGTTATAATTGACATTTGGGGATCATTCACCTTCATCTTCGTTTTCACTTATGATAAACAACAGATACAAGTATTCTTTATAAAAGTTAATAAAGACGTTCTAATGAAAGATATTGATCTGAACATTTTATCAGGAAGATTAGAAGGTAGAGGGCAGCACATGTAAAATCACAAATCTTGGCGGTCCAATGCTTGAGTCTTATGCTGAGTGAGCACACAGAGAACTAATGTCCTACTCAGCAACACTTCATTACGACACATGAGCTGTTGCAGGAATCAAATCTGTGAGTTTTCCTCCGCGGGTCGCTCTCTTTACCACTAAACAATCACTCGGCAGCCTGAGGAATTCCGAGCTGTTGGGAAGCAATTATTTGTTTGCGGTTTTTGTTTGGCTTTACTTGTTTGGTTGGTTGACTTGTTTATGACGAGTGTTTGACCTGAATTAGGACAGTTCATGAACACATCAATCACAAAGTTCATTCTTTTAAACTGGGCTACACATACAACAAACTGCTGAGTCACTCAAGTTAGTCTGCTGAGTCACTCTAGTAATGTATCTGTATTTCTACACCCACATACCTGAAACCTGTCATTGTTATCAAACAATCTCCTGATAAGAAAAGCAGAAAATAATACAACATTTTTTGAGAAAAAAAATGTTTCCCACTATTAAATAATTATACACATCATCGCCTAATTTCAAAGGGTACTCAATAAACAACCGTATGATTAATGCTGCGTTCACACCGGACGTGATGCGAATATTCACTTCGCTCTAATCGCTCCTATCGCATCGCTCTAAACGCTCGAGTTTCACCGTGGCTGTCATCTGTGTTTACTCGCGTCATTCAAACAAGACGCGCTGGCTCGGGGGCTACAACTACAACAAAATGAACATATTTTACCGTGATTAAATTGTAAAACACGTTTCTAAATGATGCCGAAGTAACAACATACTGATACCGGTTACTAAAAACCATGAATTAATGCTTGACAAGTCTGCAGACAAGACGGCAGGCGAAAAACCTTTTTAAATGCTTTTTTGTTGTTTTCTGAATGGAGATCGGGTCGACCAGGCTAAGCTAACGTTGTAGCTGCTCCGTCCACACTCATAACAACGGCCTACAGACATAAATAAACCAGCGACTGTATTCGCCATGACACAGACAGTCTGTGGTTTGTACTTGTTTAACTTTTGTCTAGTTTCTGAACAGATATGAGGAGCTGTGAGCTCTGTGTGCTAACTGCTAACAGCTAACGGCTGATGTTTTCTGGTTGAACGTCAGTGACGGCAGGCTGAGATCCTCAGCGCCGATTGGCTACCGCGAGATCGCATCACGCGAACATGGCGCTCGAGTTGAAAAAATTGAACTCGAGCGTTTGTCGCGGCCCCCTTCAATCGCCTCAATCGCGCCGCGGACTTCGCGTCCACCGCTTCATGCTTGCCGTCGGAGCGAATTCGCGTCTGTCCGCGTCTCTGCATTGACTTTACATGTAATCGCGCCGCCCCCAAACATCGCATCGCGTCCGGTGTGAACGCAGCATTAGAATTCACTTTTATTTTGAAGGAGTTGTGACAGTTATAACCTTTTATTGGGATTGGTTATTGCACGTTGATATTGACATATGTGGCACATACTGCAGCTGTTAGAAGTGTGTGTGCTAGTTACCAGCTCACATGTACTACCTGAATCACTGGTGGTGTTTTGTTAGCAACTTTACAACATCATTTAAATGAAATGTACTCCTGTCGTTCAGTCAGTACTAATGATGTCAGAAGAAGTGGTTAATTCATGCTGTGTCCCTGCATAAAAACGAGTCTGGCTATAGTGTCGATGTAAAGTAAAGAGTCTTTCTTTCCCTTCACCACTATTTACCTTTACATACATGTACGCAGGCATCTCTTCAACACATCGTCCAGTGCATGTTGTGTCAACAAAAAAATCACTGTTCCTCAGACGAAAGCACATCTCTGTTCACCTTTCATTTTGTATTAGTCTTTTTTTGGTGTAACATGCACAGCAATTAATACAAAACGTATCTTACATGTAGGGGAAATACATGTCTAAGATACAGCAGGTGAACTGTGTGTTTTTGACAAATGCACACAATCACCGGACCATTTCTCCCAATTAAGCAGCAAGAATAGTTGTGTTGCTCTTATGTGACTGACAGTGTCTGCATTTGGTCATTCATGTGTTTCTGTTTCCTCCGCAGGAGTTTTACGAACATGCGAAGACACTGTGGCAGGACGAGGGGGTCAGGGCGTGCTTCGAGAGATCCAACGAGTACCAGCTGATCGACTGTGCACAATAGTAAGTAACTACATGGTGTAGGCCGTGATGTAAGTTTGGATTAGTGGACCAAAATGAATGATACTTTTCTCATTAACTGATTCATTGTCTTGTCCTTACTTAATTTTGTTGGTTTATTTTGGTTCAGTCTGCCTGAAGTCAAACAAGGGAAGCACACATTGGCCTTCTATGATGTTAGAGTGCTTTTGTTTGCAGCTAGCAACAGAGCAGCTGTTCTGTGTCTCGTACGGTGTGGAGATTAAACCAGTTTAGCCCAATTATTTACAAATTGAAAAGTGGTTGTGATGGGAGGTTATCTGGTATCAAAACAGAAGCCTTTGGCCCAGGCGATAGAAAAAAACATATTTTATAGCATTCAAATCGAGAGGAGTCCCACAATCCTGATTCCTGGAAACCAGATTTTACGGTGCTTCTTGTTACTGTCTATCATTCTTCTCACTTGCCTGCACAACACAATCAAAAGGAGAAGTCATTATACAGATTGAATGGAATACCACAAACATGCCTGACGTTAACTGCAGACAGATTTACAGGAATATGTTGTGTATCTTTCGAGATAAATTCTTAGAAGTACGCAGTTGATGTCCAATCATAAAGGTGATGATTTTGCGCTTCAATCTAATGGCATCTGTAGGACAAGCTTTGTGCCCATTAGGTGACTTCATGGGTACTTAGCAAATGTTGTTTTACAATACTGGTCTACAGTCAACAACCTTAATCAATTTATTTACTTTTTCCGTTTTGGTTTTAAAACAGAAAAACAACACAGGTTTTTAGTTTTCCTATTCGGTTTTGAAACGGAAAAACCAAAGAACGAACCATACACAGATTAAACCTAAACTTCTCCTCATATTTTTCAAAAAAAAAATGTTATAAAGGTAATCATCATCTTTATATATATATTTAAGCAATAGCTCACGACAGGCCTTGGTATATGCTCATTATATCACAGCTAAGGGGCGTGGTTCGGCCCGACGCGAAGCGGAGGGTCGACAACGAAAACGGTTACCAAGTGTGGCAATATGAAAGAAAAATACACACACTAATTTAAATAGTTTTTATTAGTAAATAATGATGTTCAAAATAAAATAGTCCCTCCGTTGCCTTCTGCACGAAACATAGTGCGAAGACATAACACTAACAGCTAGCGAACATATTAGACAGAGAGCGTTGATCCATTATTTGGCTATTTATTTACATTCATTTGTATGTTGCTGTTTATTGTGCACCCACTGAAAACCTGTCCAGCATCAGTAGAATGGCTTACGTGGTTACTTGTATAGGTTGAGATTGTTCTAGGCTGTTGCTTGGCGTGGAGAGAATATTGCTCCACTTTCTCCGGTCTCCGAGATTTAGCTTCCAGTAGGTCTGGAGAGAGCTTTCGCACCTGTGGCCACTAACGGTCATCATTTCTCTGCTTTGTTTCAAGACCCGCATCAGAAAGCTTTTGAATGGTGGTACTTTTCCAGTTGGTCTACCTGCTCTTCACGTAGCTCTGCATGTCGTCGTTTAGGTGCATTTTTTTTCTGGAGATAGCAGGCACTGCTCAATCCACTCCTCCATAGTAAGGCCACCCCGGAGGGATAATGTGCAGCGAGGCGGTCATTATGGGTAAAAGAATACCCGACAGGCAGATCAAAAATAGTCCGTTGTTATTGTTTGAACTATGTAGCAACGGCAGGAACTGCTTCGATAGCGTTTTTGCGGACCTTTTTGATTACAGATTTGAAAACATCGTTGCTTGCTTTAAAAGTAGCACAATTCATTATGTCAAACCTTGGAAAGTATCTAGATATCCCTGCCCTAATGCCAAAGGAACTGCACACTGAATATGTTTTGCCGTTTGATGTCTATGTCTGGACCGTTGCGTAAAAAGGAGGGTTTCTGCCCCGTTACTTCTCCGCTGTTTTCTTGTCCCAGTTTGAAAAGTAAACTGCATGCAGTTTGCTTTTCAGCCCAACTGTATACAGTTAAATCGACCGGGCTTCTTTCTGCAGATGTGAGCGTCCTTAACAACGGTCAATAAGTCCTTGCTGCACATTATCCCTTACATGTTTCCATCTTAATCTTTGTTAGTTAGTTAGTTTCGTAATGGACGTAATGTAACAGTTGTAACGGTTGTAGCTTTTCTCAGACGCAGAGGGATACTGACTTGTTGTGAAAAGTAACTACAATTCTACCCGTGATATACGCTCATTATATCACGGCTAAGAACCAATCAGATTTGACTTCTCCGTTTTATAAATATAAATATATATATATATATATATATATATATATATATATATAATATATATATATATATATATATATATATATATATCACCTATACAGCATCTTTGGGAATGTAGTGTCTTGATCAAGGAAACAACGACGTTTTTGACGAGCGTGGGGCTCGAACCCGTGTAACTCGAGGTGACATGCGTGGGGGGCGAACGCACTAACCACTCCACCAACGCCACAGTCACACACCCCCCCCCCCCCCCCCCCCCCCCGTGCGGGCCGGATGAGAATGTCTGGCGGGCCACCAGTTGATGGTCACTGCTCTAGATTGTTTCTTCCATGAGGTACATCTGAGGTGGTCACGTTGGATACCATTTCACATATATGCAGTTTACCTTTTATGTAATTATTTAGGCCAAACAATGACTTCTGCCTAATTTTTTCCCAGCATGAGCATCTCTCAGCCAGTATAATCTCCAAAACCAAACCTTTGCATTCTCATATCTATATGATGCATATGTTTTTCTTTGAAGAATGCACAAGGGCATCTTGAAAGGGATTTTAAGGCATGTAAATAGTGGAATATTTTTCATGTAACAGCAGCAGTCTGCAGTGTTTGGGAGCAAACATGGCCGAGGCTGAGTCATCCGCAGATCAGAGGAAGTTTAGAGGAGGAGAGGGGGGGATTTGTGAGGAGGATAACGTCACTGCTCAGCTGTGGACTCAAGACTGCAGCCTCAACTGATATTTGCTTATAATCGTTTGAATATTAATTGCATTTAAATTGGTACTTTCAGATTTTGTTGGTGTTATTTGAAAGTTACCTTGAGGAGAAACTCCCCCCTGTTTCTTCCTCAGGTGGTTGAGTTGGTACAGTCCAGTCTTTTGTTCCCTCCCTGCTCTCGCTCACACATCCAGTATAAAAACTCACAAGCTCCTCCTGCTCCTGCTTTCCTTTTCCTCCTTTTCTCCATCTCCGTCCGTCTGTCTGTCTTCTTTTAGTCCAGCCGCAGTAGATTGGGAGCTGATGGACTATTAATAGCGTCTGTGGTTGGGTCTCCATGGTAACCGTGCTGGAGGCCAGGGCACTGGGGAGCTATTTTTGAAATCTGCTCTGTAATGTCAGACGGACGCCATAACGCTTTCAATCTCCGTCCTCCTCTCCCTCTGTGTCTTACCTTCATCACGTGCACTCTCACATGCACTCTCTCTGTAATGCACACATCAGGATGTCTCTGACCAGCCTTGGATGTTTTTACAGGTGAAATGGCCAATAGAGCTTATATTAAAGAGAGTTCATCTATCACTGGACATAAAGACAGTCTGTCATAAGAGACATCTCTGGGATGTCTACAGTCAAATCAAACTAACCATCCATCATCTTTATGTAATCCTCCACTTCCTGTTCCTTTCTGATCGGTTTTATTTTACATTGACAGATCATGTAAAGTTCAGAGAAGGTTTTTAAGAGAGGAAATGGTGTGAGCATTAAATATTCTCATCCACATTAAATATCGTACATAGAAAGCAGCCTTACAGGAATTATCGAATAGAATTCAGCAGGATTTTTTTTTAAGCAGACTATTTAGTCAAGCGTTTGTCGCTATTTCGTCAGATTTGTGCAAAGGCAAGCTTAAAGAGCACTAAAGGACAACCTTAATGTTCTGTTGGGGTTACAAAGAGGTTAACACACAGATAATGATTTCACTTGATACTGAATGTGGAGCTTTAGCACACCTGTGCAAATCTTTAACAATGAACCCACATTATTCTCTCCCTAACATTGTTTTATTTCTTCTTCTTTCCTCTCAGCTTTCTAGACAAGATTGAGATTGTGAAACAGAATGACTACACTCCGACAGATCAGGTGGGTGAAACATTTAAATGACCTACATTTCATTTTGCGTGTATATTTTCATACACAGGAAATGGGTTGAAAGTGTGGTCTATATCATCCCTTATACCTTTTCTCAAAAGTAATAGTAATAGTACACACCCATGTTTCAGTTGGGTCTTGATCTGATTAGTGCATTTTTTTTTATTTTCCAAATCAACCATATTTGCCGTTTGCAAAGCCTATGAGTGGGGGCAGAAAATAAAAACATATTGCGTCCCAGTTTCTCCAGTTCTTACCCTGTTCTAGAAAATAAGTTCAGCAGCAACTTGCCAAGTGTAATGCTTGCTCCAGGTTTTCAGAATAATCATTCAAAACCCTGTAGGATGTCTTAATGACCTTGGAACCTTTTTATTCACAATTTTGTTTTTTCTTCAGGATTTGCTGCGGTGCAGAGTCCTGACATCGGGCATCTTTGAAACTAGATTCCAAGTGGACAAAGTTAACTTTCAGTAAGTAAAACCGTAAAGAAAAGGGCAGTGACATAAAGAAATTATTTATAACTATCTTATGAAACTGTATCATTATCAGTGTGAGAATGTAAGATGTACAGTCTCTACACATGATGGCAGTATTTCACCTTTTAACGCCTCTTGTTTGATTCCCACAGTATGTTCGATGTTGGCGGTCAAAGAGACGAGCGCCGGAAATGGATTCAGTGCTTTAACGGTAACTCGAGATTCTTTCTCTGTGTTCCTCTCACTTCACTAAGATCACGTCTTTTTTTCTTTCACTGATTCATGCGTGCGCCTCTCCCCTCCTCAGACGTAACGGCCATCATCTTCGTGGTGGCCAGTAGCAGTTACAACATGGTGATCAGAGAGGACAATCAGACCAACCGTTTACAGGAGGCCCTCAACCTCTTCAAGAACATCTGGAACAACAGGTGAGCACACTCAGACCTGATCTGTCTGCATGTGGTTTTCAGACCTGAGAGTGAAGTGAAATGGCAAAGTTGCAGTGGTGGAAGATGTACTTGGATCCTTTAATGAAAAGTACCAATACCACACTATGAAAGTACTCTACATAAGTATCAAAAGTAAAAGTACGCATTGAACGCTGTGAACTATTGTAAAGTTAGGACAGATCGTCTCGGCTACTGCTATCGACGCATGTCATCTTATTTACCGATGGCAGTAAATGGGGCTAGAAGAGTAGACCATGTACTTTATTTACAAGATCCAGCTAAATGTAGGCCAATACATGTTTTAGAATAGATGGAAATGAACAAGGTCTTTGACAGTGTCTCTCCCACAGACACTGTGGTCACAGAGATGAATAAGTATTGAATCTAGACACTCAAAATGATTTATTCCAATCTTTATGTTGTATGAAATACTCTGGACTGTTTAGATTTTTTTAGGACACAGATTTAGTTTTTATGTAGTTCGGGATCAATGCAGATGCACTTTGGGATAATGAGTATTTTCTAATAAATGTAAATGTATCCGCTGATCAAGCAGTCCCCTCCTGACCCCCTGTTTGTATTTATTTGACCAACTCAGGGCAGAGATATTTTCTTGTCTCTCTTCATACAGTTTGATGGTTCAGTGTTTGATGTTGACCTGTTTTGTTTCGTTCTCTTCAGGTGGCTGCGGACCATTTCTGTCATCTTGTTCCTAAATAAACAGGATCTGCTAGCAGAGAAGGTGCTGGCAGGGAAGTCCAAAATCGATGAATACTTTCCTGAATTTGCTCGCTACACCACACCTGACGATGGTGAGCGGTTGAACCTCTTTCAGACCCCTGTTGACCTCAGACGGCTGATGCCTCCCTTATATTGTTAGCTGCACAAATATACTTGTTCCAGCTTATTTATTACAGATAATAATTTTTTTGTAAGGAATCCCCAAACTGTCTCAAAGATTCACAACTGGAAACTGCCTTCTGAAAATCCCTTGCACATCTCAATAAAATGTTCCTGAGCGTGCAGAAACATCCCTGTGCTTCCAGAGGAATACACCGACACACAGCGATAGTTCTGTGTGTCAAGTCATGGTTTTTTTCTTCTCATTAAAGCAACTGTGCATATACTTTCACAAACCCTTATGTGCTATTCCTTCAAAAGAAAACTAGAACTGTGAGGGATAATGCATCTACAGTAATTTTCCAGAAAAGGTCACCCTTGATGTGGAAAATGACTTGCATCACATCATAATGTATACCTGCTCACCAATATATGTGGTAAGGAATGTCACTTCATTGTTCTCTCTTTTCTCTTCCAGCCACACCGGAGCCAGGAGAAGATCCACGTGTTACAAGGGCAAAGTACTTCATAAGAGATGAGTTCCTGGTGAGTGCAATAGGGACAGGTTCGCTTTTGGGCTTTGTAATGTGCACACTTTAAGAGTCCTTGTAGTAATAGTTTATATTGTTGTTCAAGAAACCCAACAATAAACTGAGGGCTTTATGATGATAGCTAAAATCACTCTTCCGCCATTAGTGTCAAATAACAACTGTATCAATCCGCAGCTGAAAATAGTCCCTAACAAACGCAGTATTCACTCCTGAATTTAGTAATGTTTGCTAAAAGCTACAGTCCCCAGCTAATTCAGGTTATTATCTTATTCTTTGATTAAACTTGTTGTGACATGTTTGTTAAATGTATCTTCAGTGGGAACATATGGGCGTGTTGTCAGTATTTGACTACAGTTAACTCATATAAAATGTTGTCGGATAATTATGGCATGACCATTAATGTGTTTAGTGCTATATATGTCTTTGCTTTATATGATCAATGTTAAAAATGTAGATTAAAGACTGCAGCTAGAGAAAACAGCGTGTGAGTTGTACTACGCATCGTGACGTGGTTTTCCTCTCTCCATCCCCAGAGGATCAGCACAGCGAGCGGGGACGGGAGGCACTACTGTTACCCGCACTTCACCTGCGCCGTGGACACAGAAAACATCCGCCGTGTCTTCAACGACTGTCGAGACATCATCCAGCGGATGCACCTGCGGCAGTACGAGCTGTTGTGATGGGAGAAACCAACACATCGGACTATGAAAAACCCTGAGTCTCAAAACTCTCCTCTTCCACAGAAGGGTGTGAGCTCTTGTAAAGGAACGGGGGCCAAAACACACACACACACACATACAAAAACACACCCTGAACCCAGATCTTCCCCCTGATGCAAACTCTCACATGCAGTAGA
Organism: Dissostichus eleginoides; assembly: GCA_031216635.1. Classification (NCBI taxonomy): domain Eukaryota; kingdom Metazoa; phylum Chordata; class Actinopteri; order Perciformes; family Nototheniidae; genus Dissostichus; species Dissostichus eleginoides. Next base: position 25,423,580 of record CM062267.1, read on the forward strand.
CGGCGCTATTTTGCTGGAAAGGCTTTCGGGGCTAACACATAAACAGACTTTGATCTCCACCTTCAGCCATACTCGCAGATCTAAACGACATATATCCCCACACACGTTACACACACCTTTCTAGAGAAGCCCTGAGTGGCCCCTGGACAGTATATCCTTAAGTAAAGAGGGTTTGATCCGGTTGTGAGATTTCCCTTATGTTGAGGTTGGGGTAAAAACTGAGCGACTACTTCAGTGCAACAGATGACTGTTGAATAACTGCAAATAGATCAGCTGAACACTGCATCTTACAAAAAAATAGCACTGTGCTCAGGGCTCAAATCCTTCCTATCATGTACACACATCCATGTGCAACCACAGGATCTGCTCGCACACAGAAACGTATCACACCTGCTTTTTACTGGACTGCACAACCGGGTAGGATCTGGAACCGTACCGGTCTGCGGACGAGGGGCGGGCTGATTTATCCGGCACAGTGCTTTGAGATTAAACTGAGCGACAAGGAGCAGCGTCGCCACAGACTAAACAAACCAAGGGTGTGTTGTGATCGGGGGTTCACAAAAAACATGACATGGACTACGATGTGAATTTTTCTGATGGAGTCACGACGACAGTTCCTCGCCTTCTCCACCGAACTGTTTTGCCACCTGACTTTGCCTTGTTGGTAGTGGAGCGAAATGTAAAGAGGATACATTGAGTTTAAAAGAAAAAAGAAACAAAAAAAGACTTTAATGGAGCTTGACTACCGGAGGGCGAAAAGCATCCTTCTACAGTACAGTACCATATAAGTTAAAGAGAACTCATCTTGTCATGGTTGACCCTGTTTTACTGTCTCCACAGCTGTTTTTGTCTGTGTAGACTTGTGTGCCATTGTGCCCTGTGCGCTCTCTTTCTTTATCTTTACTCTCCGTCTCTGTCGTTCTCTCCTTTTTTTCACCTGATGATTTTACGGCCTCATCTTCTCCTTCACTCTCCCTCCTCGTCCTCGCCATCACCTGCCCATCTGCATTTCTACCTTCCTGGCATTGCACTTTTGTTTTGAAGAGAAAATAAAATATAATAATCCTGGAATATAAAAAAGAACAACAAACAGGACACTAATTTCTTTTTCTTTTTTTTACTTTCTCTGCCATTCCTCCATCTTTCCTCTTCTCTCCTCCACCCTCCCCTACCTCTCTCTCCTTTGTATGTCTGTCTTTACATTACTGCTGAACTATTATTCTTGTACAGACTGTAAAATGTATTATTTTGTACAACTTTATTGAAAAAAATAACTTTTAGAAGATCCCTGTGCCTTGATCACGACTGTACGTGTGTAATGAGCTAAAGTGGGTGTCATACTGCGCTGTATAGCTTGGCCAATCCCCTCCTAACTCCAAGCCTCCATCTCCACTTCCTCCTCGTTTTATCTCTGTCTCTCTCCCCCCTCTCCCCCACCCTCCCTCTCTGTCCTCTCCCTCTCTCCCCACGAGGACGGAGGACAACCATTCGTAGCTTTTGTAGTTTTATTTCTCTCCCTTACCCTCCCATTCTCTCTTTATGATTTAAATGTCTATTTTTGAATCCATATACCCCAAAAAGATAAATTTATGAAATGTATATGGGTTTTAAAAAAAGTATTTTATTAGAATCAAATGAACCTTGACAAATTGTACACTTGATAGTGTGCGTATTGCTATAACTTAAATCCTTTCAACTGAAGTTGTGTTCAGGTTTCTTTTGTTTTCTTTCATTGACATGGGCAAAGGACATTTTGAAGGGTTACAGAGGAGAGGACAAAACATTGCTTGTTTCTACACATCGTATTCTTTTGCTTAAAAAAAATGACAAAAAAAGAAACTATTGTCAGTTTATTTCTGGATGAAGGGGGTCCTCCTTCCTAGCCTTGCACAGCAGAGGCGGCCTGTACAGTATTAGCATCTCTCTCCTTTCAGTGCCCTAGTCTTCATTTAATGTGTACATCAAATATGGGTCTCTACTTTCTGAACAGACGCTCTAAGAAATAAAGTTTTTTTTGGTGCAGACAGAAACAGGTCTGTGATTACACACTCACAGTTACAGGCAACACTACTTTCTACTGTTCTCACTTACAATGACTTGCATTTTTTGCAAACTTATCCCAAATTGACATCAGGCAGAGGGGTTGTAAATCCACGCTAGAGGAAGTGAGGTTTCCTGTTTGTTTACCGGTCATTTCCTCTTAAGATAAGCAGAGTATGTATGTATTGATATATGACCATGGAGGTTGTACAGTCAGTTTCTGATAGCAGGACCTCTGATTTTGAAGGTTGGATGTTAAATAACAGACATCAAAGTTGAACTGGTGGGCTTTTATTCTGAAGTGGGCTCCTCAGTCCCCGATGGTAAAAATGTAGTGATTGAAGTTCTGAAAACACAACTTCTGACACCTGACTTGATGGTTTGGCTGTGTTGCTATGACCAGTCAAAAATACATACACAAACGTTTTAATAAAAGGGTCATTTAAAAAAAAAAAAGATTGCAGAGATAGAGTTCAAATCAGGGGACAGAGGGGATGAAATGCGGCAAATGGTCCCGAGCCAGATCCGAACCCTGGTCCTCCGCTTGGGGACCTTGCCCAAGTGAAAGGGTAATTTTAACCTAAGTTTGGGCACTTCTTCAATAAAACTCTTTGAGAGGTGTTAACTTCACACCACTAAACACAGCGAGTTACTTGTAGTTTACTCGCAAGGTGTTTCATTTGACTGTGACCCTTTTTTTTTACCTCCAAAACATTTTAACTTTTCTATTTTTGGCCATATACATGTTGGCTGTACACAGATCAAATATTTGACGTTGTTGCATTTATCTTTTGGATGTTTTTAGATAGCTATGCAACCAATACACGGAGGATAGTTGAGCTTCACTTCATTTAGTGGGACTATCCACTTCAGTTAAAATGCAGTTGATGTGGAGGTAAGTAGAACAAAATACAGAATTAGTTTTGGAGTGACTTGTTGCCTCAAGTCTACAGGAAAAGATGCAATAAAAGCAGCAACCTAGCCCTGACCTTACTTTAATTTCCTATAACAAGTGGAGTATGATTGAATGAAAGGCAGCAGCAATTTCCCCTATAATTAAATGACATCTGTGTATTTTCTGAAAATACATTAAAAAAAAATATATAACTTCTGTATTTGAATGAGGAATGTTACAGTCGTGATCCTTATGATTAGGACAAACCGAGTGGGATTCTGGGAATCAATCATAAATCATGACTTCTGTGTAAGCGTTTAAAAATAACAAACCTTCAAAAGTGGAACTGATTTAAAACTGCACCTTTGCAGAACTCTGACTCAGCTCTTTCATTATTCATATGAGGCCTTGGGATTGTTAGCTTGTCTCTTACGCTACCTGTTAATATGTTTATTTTTTTTAACAAGACTACTTCAGCCCTCGACAGGACCTGAACCTGCTATCAACAGTGTGTTTAAACCCTGTTGAATGTTTAAATTCCACATTTGCTTAATCTGATATTTTTTTGCCGTTATTTTAAAACAAAAGGAGATTTCATGTATTGTAAATGTCCATAGCAAGGCCTTGGCTTCTATTAAGAAACATTAAGATCATGTCCTGCTTACATTTTTGGTGGATTTGGGGCACTACAGTTTAAATAACATGCAAAGTAGATACTTTGTAGGCTAATTCTAGCATTTTTTGGACCCACTAACCTAAATGTCAGCATTCAACAAATTAATCAAAGTCTTAAGCAATTTTCCCATTTGGGGATAATACTTCAGAACAGCATGTAGACCACCATGTTTGAAAATGCCTAACTGAAAGGGATTGGATTGTTAACAAAAATAATGTAAGACAAATTTAAAAGATGTAAAGAAATAGACCGTATAGAATTTAGACAAAAATATATTTAGCAAAAAAAAATGAGGCTAATTTAAAATGGACAAATATTTAACGACAAAAAAAAAAAAAAAAAATTAAATAAAAACACAATCTCAGTCGGAATGTATTGCGGCCCCGGGTTATGTATACATGTTTATATTTAAATGCTAATATTTATGTTTTTATTCAAGGTGCGAACGTTTGTTTTTGCAACGGTCAAGTAACCACGTGACATGTAGCAGCAGCCCGGCCCCTCGCGTGACGTGTCCTCCTTCCTCTCTCCGTTGCTTGCTAGCTCGCTTAGCTCGTTAGCCTCCAGCAGCTGTCGGTGGCACTCAGTCAGCCAGCCAGTCAGTCCGAGTGGTGGTGCATTTGTAATCATCCTGCTCCTCCTTCCCTCCCGTAGATAGACCGTGGACGGCCGGCTTGTTTGTTTGGGAGCCAGCTGCTTCCCCTCCTCGGGCTACCTGCGGTAAAACCTCGTTGTCGTCGCCGTCACGACAGGAAGAAGCTCTGGGACATGGCCAGAACAGAACAAGTGCTGGTGCTGGAGCCACAACACGAACTGAAATTCAGAGGTAATGCCGAGCTAGAGGGCAGGGCCGGGGGGCTAGGTAGCTAACAGGGAAACCGTCAATGATAGCTACTGTATCGATTTCAGCATTAACCAGTTAACGGTGGCTAGAGGTTCGTTAATTGTTGCTTTTGTTGTTAAATAAGACGGGTTATAGCTGGCTGTAGTGAACATTGTTTGTTGGACAGTGAAAAGGCGATGACAGGTGAAACGACACTGAGTGCGACGACGCTAAATAGCTAGCTAAGTAGCATTCCGCTAACCTAGTGCTAGCTGTCATTGCAGCGTCAGTGCAGGCCCGCCGTCCCATTTCTCTAATTCACTCATTTCCTCCCTTTGCTTTGTCTTATACTCTCTGACAACATGTGAAAAACCGTGATGTGATCTAACACTTGACATACTTCTTCATCTCGATGTGTTTGCGATCACAGGTTTGCCAAGAAGTGACTATATTCTAGCAATTTCTACGATCAGGATGTCATTGCTCAGCCTTATTACCATGCTTATTTCACAATGTTTTAAGCTAGCAAGCTGTGATTTGGAGATTTACCTTTTTACTTACTGTGCAACCTAAATTCCATTGCAGCTTTTGCTATATCCAGGCAGAAAGATTGTGAAAATACAGACTGAGCTGGTATGCCTTGGGATAATAGCTGAGGAAATTGCCTTTTGGGTGGGATATAGATGGAGAAATGGGTCAAGTGATGGCCTAAGGAAGAGTAGCTGGTTGTTCACTGATTGATTATTGCAGAGCTTTGAATGCAAATATATCCCAGGAGAAGATTCTTACGCCCACTCACTTACTGAAGCACAGTGTATCTGAACAGAATGCACAGTGGGGTTGTTTGTCCAGCAAACAATTCAAAAAACAACAAGGTTCAGTTTTCAAAAGAGGCTGAATAATACATTAAACTTGGTCAGGTGGTGTGATGAATGATGCTGTAAGGGTGATCTAAATGCCACACAAGCAACAAGAAAACATAGTAGTACGTTTTTGACAGTGTCAGGTTGTGTCTGAGGGCGGGGCATGAATAATACAGTAAATGCTTTTGCTGCTCATTCCACAGTTGGAATGTTTAATGTGCAAGTCCCTCACAAACACTACTCGTACACTCATCCTTGCAGACAGACACACAACATGTGTATGTACTTTATCAATCACTCAGGTTTGATTCTCACCCAGGAAACTGAGCCATGCACACAAATGCCAAACAAACACCCCAACTAATAATTTCACCAACACCATTGAGTCACTGTTCTGTCTCTCTCTCCCCCTCAGGCCCGTTTACAGATGTCGTCACTGCTACTCTGAAGCTCACCAACCCCACAGAGAGAAATGTGTGTTTCAAAGTCAAGACAACTGCGCCTCGCAGATACTGTGTGCGCCCCAACAGTGGCATCATTGACGCGAAGAACTCCGTCAATGTTTCCGGTTCGTAAGCATTTCTTATATCTTCCCAGGCAAGGTTCAAAACCCACAGTATGGTTTCCACATCTCATTTAGAGAATCAAGAATAATGTGATTATCTGTAGTTGTTTTCAGACAATATATCTGAATAAGTGCTAGTTATTTTTTATCAGAGAACAAAATCACTGCTTTGTAGATCGAATTGCCGAGCAGGAGGAGGCATTTATTGATAATTTCACCCGGCAGCAACACAAACAAGTTTAGGAAATTGTATCATTTTTCCTGATTGCCAGCAGAAAACTGTGTTAAAGTTAAATCAAGCCACCAGTCGGCATGTATTGTGTTTCAGCACCAAAATCAATCTTCTACCATTCGTTGCACCGATACATCTGTCAGCCTATTGGGGTTAGAATTATTGTTGAGCAATCATCTGGAGGAATATCTGAATATTCTTTGCAGGTGATGGGTAAAATACAATACAATGCCTGCCATTTTCTTCATTCTTCATTCATTCATCATTCTTCATTCACTTTCTTCATTTTCCTGGTCATAATGATTTAAGAAAAAAGGAGAATAGGGAACAATAAAAACATGTTGTATTGTCAAATTGAAGAAATATCATCACTTCAAAAAAGTAGTCACACCTATAAACGATATATATATATATATATATATATATATATATATATATATATATATATATAGCATTTTTATTTGTAGTGAACCCAAAATAATGTTGTATTGATATTGTCCAATTAATGCTTTTCCAAATTGAAGCCCAAAACATATGTAATATATCAAATCTCTAACATATGGTTTAAGTAGTTCAATTTGTTCACTGCTTTCTTTGTGAAATACCTGTTTGATTGAAAACAGTCCCGCACCTGTATCATCTTCTCTGTTGTCAATTAAATCTAACAGATAAACTGGATTCCTGACATTCATTACGAGCACAGTCATTGTACTGCTCAGTGGCTAAGTCAGTTATTATCCAGGCAGGTCACAGTGTGACCCACATCATAAACCTGATTGACGCCTTTTCAGTTGCAGGTTACACAATAGTTATTTCGGGCCAATACAGGAAGTAACACTTTCCCTAATATTCCTGCTTTCTCTATCCTCTTTCTGTTTGGTCTACAGTTATGCTGCAGCCGTTTGACTACGACCCCAATGAGAAGAGTAAACACAAGTTCATGGTGCAGTCCATGCTGGCTCCATACGACATGACTGACATGGAAGGAGTTGTGAGTACCAGAGCATAGGATAGGATTATGTTATTGTTGATATATATATAGTACAGCTGAACTCTTGAATAATGCAGTTTAGATCTGTCCGTCCCATTGCACAGAAATAGTTTTGAAATTGCCAGAACCAGCCATCCAAAGGGTCCAAGCAAGGCCACTTAGTGACTTGGAGAAGTGTGGGAATCCCAAAGTCATTCCAGTGTCAAAGTCTTTTATTCTAGTTTTTAAATCAAATGCACAGCTATTCCTATTGGCCATTGTGGTTCTTGCTGTAACAGTAGCAGGCCCTTAGCTCAATATGCTATTAGAGATCCCTTTGCTAACATGCCAAGGCCACTGTTTATAAAAGAGTAAAAATGTATTTCTCCAAAAGGATATAAATGGACGCCTTACTTGAAAAAATGCCGTTTTATATTTCTTGACAGAGGTAAATGAAAAGCTGGTTTGCTTCAGAGCACCTTGTGGGGCTCAAAGATAATATTTGGCGCCACTATCAGACACATCGTGGCGAAAAAATAGAACAACTTGCAAGGACAAACTGAGGACAGAAAAGATAAATAGTTGTCGATGGTTTGAGGAAACAGCTGTGTTTAGTCGTAGCTGAGACATCAGTTAGAAGTATTAGGCTGGTCATCAGCTGTTATAAAAATGGACTGTTAAGGAATGAATTACAAAGGTAAACAAGGGGAGGTTTTGCTTTGTTTAGGTTATTATGCAATGGCTTCTCAGGTCCAGCCTTTTTAAAAGTAAATTGGGCTGTTTTGGGGCCATGAACAAAAAAAAGTTTGACACCCCTGTTTTAGATTATTTCCTGTAAAGTAATGACTTAACGGAATGAACTGATCTGATGTTAAAGAACCCTGTACGTAGTTTCCCTGTACTAAGTTCCTGTGTGTCTCGATGTTCTCACCCACAGTGGAAGGAGGCGAAGCCTGAGGAGCTGATGGATTCAAAGTTGAGATGTGCATTTGAGATGCCTCTAGAAAATGACAAAACTGTAAGTCTATCTCTTTGCTGTTAGCATTCAGTCATTGCACAAAAGTCACATTTTCTCATGATGCCTCATGACTCTCGCATATTTAAATAAATGCAGAGTAGATGTTTAAAAATAAGATTTGATTGAAACATTCTCATTGCATGTTTTCTTAGTGTTTATTTTCTTTCTCAGTCTACCCATCACAGACACATCACTGTATCACTCATAACATGTTTGATTTATTTGAATTTTCATCTCACTTCCTTCCACGTCTCTGCATGTCTCTTCATCCCCGTCCCACCTCTCGCCCTCCCCACCCTCACTCTCTCTCCACAGCATGAGAGTGAAAGCAACAAAACTGTGTCTTCCTCTACCTCCTCTGTTAAGACTGAGCTCTCCTCGCTGCCCAAGTCCTCCAGCGCCTCCTGGATGACGGGGAGGGGAAGAAGATCATGGAGGAGTGCAAGCGGCTGCAGATGGAGGTGCTGAGGCTACGGGAAGAAAACAAACAGATCAGGGTGAGGCGCAGTAAACAGAAGAGGCAATCCGTCTGCTGTTTCTTTCAACATTTCCTCCAACACACACACAGCATTTATATTGTAGACTTGCATTGTATGACACTGAACTAGTTGCTTTCAAATCATTCCAATCATCATATTAATTATTATTATTATTCAAATTAGTCTTGAATTACTTTCAAAATATCATAAATGTGTCTGTTATTTAGGTTTCTGATATTTTTAAGACCTATAACACATTCAGCTCTAGTGCCAGGAATAATGTTAAAGCTTTTAGGGGTGGGGCCTCGAAATGATTTCTATAAAAAATCAATAATCTTAGCTTGCATTTGTCAGAGCGTTAGTCCTCTCTGCTCTACCTACCAGTGTTGCTGCCAACTCTTTGCAGGGAGAGCTGCTATTGGCTGTTTAAAAATTCACCAAATGACTGTAAACTTAATTTCAAAATTATAAACCAACAAATGAGACTTGTTTTGTGATTCAAAAGTCATGTGGTTCGATCATCATTTCTAGATATTCTTCTACATTTTTGTATCATGACACTCGTCTCCTCTTGGTCTTTAGTCAACTGAAGACCACCCTTCAACCAATCGATGGGTGCAAAAACTTATCTCTAGATTAATTAAACGGGCCAAAGCAAGCTGAGTGCAATATACATAGTAGGCTAAATGAATAAAAACATACATAAAAAGCTTTCTTATTTTATAAAAGGCCATCAAGTAGTGATGCGCATGTCAGGGTTTTTAATACCCTCACTCAAATATAAGTAAATCAACCAACCAAACACAACCTCCAAACAGGTGACTTCATACTTTACACTAGGGATGCATATCGTTGACTTTTTTTACGATACCGATTCCACTGAACGATACCGAAACTCGACCGATACATATCGTGATACTTTAATGTTGCATAAGGGAAAAATGAAGCGTTTTATGATATAGGCAACATGTCAAATGAATATTACAATTAATTGTGGGACTTCGACCTTTTAGTACTGAACAAACAATGAAAAACACGTTTAACAACACGGGCTTGAAGACTGTACATTCCTGTACTCCGATTTTATGTGACAGTAGCAAATGTTTTGAGAGGTTGGATTTGTTGCCGCCTTTCCCAGAAATAAACTTCTTGCAGTGGTTACAGACCCCACCATTCAGACTGGCAGTGGTTACAGACCCCACCACTCAGACTGGCAGTGGTTACAGACCCCACCACTCAGACTGGCAGTGGTTACAGACCCCACCATTCAGACTGGCAGTGGTTACAGACCCCACCATTCAGACTGGCAGTGGTTACAGACCCCACCATTCAGACTGGCAGTGGTTACAGACCCCACCATTCAGACTGGCAGTGGTTACAGACCCCACCATTCAGACTGCAGTGGTTACAGACCCCACCATTCAGACTGCAGTGGTTACAGACCCCACCATTCAGACTGCAGTGGTTACAGACCCCACCATTCAGACTGCAGTGGTTACAGACCCCCATTCAGACTGCAGTGGTTACAGACCCCACCATTCAGACTGGCAGTGGTTACAGACCCCACCATTCAGACTGCAGTGGTTACAGACCCCACCATTCAGACTGGCAGTGGTTACAGACCCCCATTCAGACTGCAGTGGTTACAGACCCCACCATTCAGACTGGCAGTGGTTACAGACCCCACCATTCAGACTGGCAGTGGTTACAGACCCCACCATTCAGACTGGCAGTGGTTACAGACCCCACCATTCAGACTGGCAGTGGTTACAGACCCCACCATTCAGACTGCAGTGGTTACAGACCCCACCATTCAGACTGGCAGTGGTTACAGACCCCACCATTCAGACTGCAGTGGTTACAGACCCCACCATTCAGACTGGCAGTGGTTACAGACCCCACCATTCAGACTGGCAGTGGTTACAGACCCCCCATTCAGACTGCAGTGGTTACAGACCCCACCATTCAGACTGGCAGTGGTTACAGACCCCCCATTCAGACTGCAGTGGTTACAGACCCCACCATTCAGACTGGCAGTGGTTACAGACCCCCCATTCAGACTGCAGTGGTTACAGACCCCACCATTCAGACTGCAGCCACACTTTAGATTTTCGTGCCGACATCGAGCTAATGAAAAAACCAAAGCTAACCGAAAGGCTCAGACGTTCGGGAGGAAGGTGAAGGGCGTTGCTTGGCAATCAAGCCAATCACCGAAGCCGTTGCAAGACGCGCAATCTGATTGGCTGGCGGTTTGGGCGTGAGTTTAAGGATATTACGTCTAACTTTATATAAAAAAATTAATAAATAAAAAAACGGGGAAAAAGTATCGAAAACCGGATCTGATTTCCGTACGGTATACCGTAGACGCCAGTAACCGGTATTTCGGTAATACCGGGAACCGGTATGCAACCCTACTTTACACTCGCATAAAAAGAGGATTCAGATAAGGATACACACACATGTCTATTCAGCTACCAAATATTATAGATTACGAAGTGCTCTGCTACTTCCTGTGCTCTTCTCTCAGTGAGAATTCAGTCTGACAAGAGCATTTCAAATAATCGCAGCGGTGTACCTGCTTGCATCAACAGTCTGTATCCGAGTGGTGTTGTGCTCACTTGACTCCTCTCTTCCTCTCTGACTCCTCTCTCTCTCTCCATGCAGGAGGACGACGGGCTGCGGAAGAGAAAGGTGACCTCAATGGGCGCTCCCCACTCTTCCTCCTCCGGCATGGCGACCTCGACCATGAGAGACGAAGGCCTCGGCACCCGCGTCCTGGCGTTCTGCGTGCTCTTCTTCGTCATCGGAGTCATCATTGGCAAGCTGGCCCTGTAGAGACTCAGACAGACGGAGCGCAGCGACAGAGGGACGGCGTGTCGGGACGACGCGTGTCGATGACGGCAACGGGGATGTCTTATGGGTTTATGTTGGTTTCTCTTTCTTTTCTTAAAACATAAAAGGCAATATCATAATGGTTTGTTGTCTGGATGGAAAATCATTTAAAGTGTAAAAAAGAGAACTAGGGAAGGCGATCCCATGGTAAAACATGAGTGCGAGCGTTTTTGTCACAGGTCTTGCCTTTTTTTCTTTTTTTTTGTCAAAATAATCACCTCTGATCTGTTTTTTCCGTCCATCCCTCCTTCCTAAATGATCTTCCGCTACTTGCACAGGTAACAGTTAGGTGTGTGGAAGTGGCTTCACGCTGGCTGAATGTCTAAAGTTTTTAATCGTTGATTCTTAAGTCTTCACGTTCCTCCCTTTATCTCTAAGAAAGATCTAACACTCCTCTTCTGATAATCTCTCTTCCACCTATTACTGATAATCTGCAAGGAGAGGTGAACACACATGATCAGTGAAAGACTTTTTTTCTAGATTCAAACTCAATGTAATGTCTTCTAAACAGTATGCGGTAAAAATGTGAGCCAGTAGAAGCCGTGTGCATGTGTTTCTTCTTGATTTTGACTGCGTGTGGATGTTTTAATGTGAGTAAATGGTGAAATCACACGCTGTTTTAGAACGGAGGAAGAGGGGTGGCTTGAAAACAAATCTCTCATCTGCACAGATTACCTGCTTACAACAGAAACATGGGGGTCTTTGTTGAAAAGTGGACATACAACTTGATCGTATTTGTCGCTGATATGACATATAGAAAATTGTTAAAAATCCAATAAATCAATACTTTGTTCATTTAATTATTATTAACTGGTCAAATCAAAAGTATAATAAATAATATATGCTGCATGGTGATCTAGTTAAACAAAAACACTTTAAATGTACTTCAAGACCTTCTAAACGCTGGATAATTACTTCCTCAGGTTGAGAGACGGCACTAGACCAAAACAACAAAAACTCCCCCTTCTTAAAGCAGAACATTTGTCATGCAAAACCATTCTGGATATTTTCAACATATAACATACAGTATGTAACGATAGCTTTGGCCACCTTGTTTGAATTTGCCCATGGAGTATTGTATTTGCGTCCTCTAGTGTATAACGGCAGTTGTTTGCTTTTTTCTTTTCTTCTATTATCATGTAGCCACGATGCTTTGTTTATAATATTCACATGCACTATATTAGAGTGTCCACTCTGCAGTCTGCATGAAATTACCTGGATTTATTATGATTATTATTATTATTTGAGTGTTGAAGTTATATTGGCGAAACAAAAAAAATACTGTCTTCTCAAAAGGGACCATCTTGAGTCTGGTTTATCAGTGTGCGCGTGTGTGTGTTTTGTTTCCTTTCGGTTTTTGTTTTGTGTCGGGTTCTGGTGGTGGTTAGATCACTGAGACAACACAGCTGTATTATCTCGGCAGTCACATGACCATCTAAGCAGGTTGTTGAAAAGAGTAAATATCTGTGTTTTTCGTTGCCTGAGGGAGCTCGGGGAGCAGAGGAGTGGAGGAGGACTGACCTGTGAATACACATTACATTAAATAGAACAAAAAGGCATCAGCGCTTCAGACCACACTTGCAAAGATACAGTCACACAACAATGTAATCACACGGTAATTGGATACTCTTTTGTATGTACATAAAAATAAAAAGACTTAAAAAGATAACTGGCAAAGTTATTAACATGCTGTAGTAAAGGAAGGAGATTATTAAACAACCACCATTGATCATGTAGCATCATAATGAATTAAAATACATGAACCCCCAACTGTCTGCTTCTGTGAAAAGTTTACCCTGTTTTTTCTTAATTAGGTTTGGAGAAAGATGTGTGTGTGGAGGCAAAATCAGTTTGATAGTTAAACGGCAAGAGACACTTATTAATCGTCCTAAAAGCCATTATTAAGTGGGGTATGTAGTACTGAAAGAAAACATTTTGAAATGCTTTACATTGATTCCTTAATATAACACATGAAGATTAGTTAACAAGTGAAATATATTGTATAATGTATCTCTGGGCTCTGGATGGTGTTTATTAAAATCATAATAAGAAGCCTCCTTAGAGACTTTTAATGTTGGGGTTACAAAGATGTGTCGACCTGGTCCAAAGAACATGATATGGGAATTGTGGGAATTTTGAGTTTGAGCCGTACTAGTGAGTAAAAGACAGGACATAATGGAATCTGCTCCATACAGTTCGATGCTCTTTATTTGGTCTCTCTGCTACATGTCAACCAACTTTATAATGATTTTGTGTATGATAACAAAACGATCAAACTAGTTATGTCACATATCCTGCTTGTATGTTCTGAATATAAATCAAAAGTGAAAGCAAAGATTCATTGAACAAGAATGTTCAGTGACCTGCAGATGGGGAAAAACTTAATATGAGACTTCCAGTTCTAACTCTGCGCCATCATTCTGCACAGGGATGCTCCAAATGTCTAAGTGAAGTCACTTTTATTTTTAGTGGAGGTCTATAAGGCATTAGCACTTCTACTTATATAACTGTCAGAGATAATGAGGCACATGATCATAACATTTCAGCAAAGTTATTCATGTGGTAAATAAATTAAGGTTGGAAAACAAATCCGAAAAAATGAATAAATATGTTCTGAAGTTGTATTGTTTTTATTAAACCAGGATTGTGGCAAAATAAGCAGAGAAATTAATCCAATATACTTGAATATAAGCAATTGTTTGCATATAAGTATGCTGATACAGGAACACAATCATCTCTAGTGTATTAGCCTATTGGTATGCATGCCTTAGTGTGCTGGCTGTATTGCCTCTGACAGCTGATGGAAACACAGGGAGTGACATCAGCGGTCTGGGTGAGGCCACAGGTTCACAGGATCCCAGCAGCAGGGCAGTTCACCAACAGGTTACTTTAAAAGGTTCAGAAATTAGTTTAAATATTTAGTAGAATGAATATGATGGGGAGTAGACAGCCAAGCCAACTGGGACCCTGGGTACAGACGAACAGAATAGACCCTACAGCAGGGGTGGGGAACCTTTTTCCTCTCAAGGGCCATTTCAATTTGTACAACATCCTCCGTACAAATTATTGAACTCAACCTAGGCTTAAAAAAAAAAAATCACAGCCCATTCATTTCGCCTTTCTCTCATGCTGTGCAAAGAAAAAGCAACCTCTTAATCCAGATATTTTACCATGACTCGCGCATGCATGCACGTGCACGGTTGTGGCATGACCACCACAACAGAAAGATATGGACACAAGATGTGTGCAAATGTATTTAGTTTCCTATCCATGTGAACATGATTTAAGTGGGGGGGGACCTAACCTCCTCTAGGGGGGTCCGGGAGCATGCTGTTACAGGGTGGTTTAGGCTAGTTTGCAGCTCCACCCTGTGGACGTATTGTGCCTGTGATATACATATACCTGCCTCACGTGACTATACCTCAGTTGTATGATTACCCGCTTACGGTGAATACACGGCGTTGAGACACAGCCTGACTTGCCTTGTTTATTAATGCACCTACATCTACAAACACATGCTCCCCCGGTAAGAATTGTTTTTAAATGTTGAAGTTAAAACCATCAATCTGGTGCACTTTGAGAGCAAAATTAAGAGATCTATGGATACATCTCTCAACACCCATATGAAGCAGAACTGTAAGCAGATTGTCTTTTTCTTTATGGATATTTTACAAATCACTTTTTTTTACTGTCATATAGTATTTTATACCTGTTTACTTTATTCTCTTGTTTTTTTATAACTATAATGATCATATAAAGATGTGCCTTTACCTCACTGGTTGTAGAAAAAGCTTGTTATATTCGTTAGCATAGCTAGCTAACCAGATGCTAATAACAACAAAGTTATTGACTGTATGATCAGTATGACAGATGAACAGATCGCCACTGGGCTTTCAACTAAAGACACAGCCACGCAAAAACTGCGGCATGTGTACGGCTCCTTATGCGTACTGTAATTCTTGAAGTGCCGGAGCGGCGTTCTGGTGCTCTCCGTCAGCACTGCACCCCTGTCAGACGAGACATATACCACCTGATGACACGTTAGGCTCGTGTTGTGTTCAAGGACCCTGACCGTGGCCAGGAAAAACAGGCACTCACTTGTTTAATTCTTTTGCGGTCTAGATTTCTTTAATTTGTTTTTTTTGCGTGTATAAATTACCTCGAGGGCCGTATCAAATGGTCTCGTGGACCGTATATGGCCCAGAGGCCGGAGGTTCCCCACCCCTGCCCTACAGCAAGACAGACCTACTTCATAAGTGTGCTAAGCCACTTTTTGTTTATGTTTTTAGTCTTTCTTTTCTATCCGTCCCTTTGTAGTCCTTTTATGTCAATTTGTGGTTGTTTTATTTCCCTTTTTTATAGTCTTTCTGAGTCTTTTTGTGTCACTTTCAGATCTCTCAAATATAAAATAAAGCCACATAGTGATATGTAGTGCTTCAGTGGTCCAGCAGGCGGAGACAGAGAACAACAAGACCCGCCCTCTCATAGGCATGACGTCATGGGGCCTTTTCCAGGAAGTAGAAAAACGTCAACAATCAGGCCAGGGCGAAGTGTCAGTGTAGCATAGCAGTGAGGTAGCTAAACTTGCTTCTCACGGGTGTTTCGCAGATTTTCTTTATTTTTTTATATAATTAGTGTAAGTGTAGCGCTCAGACATGTCGTTGTTTGCTAAGATATTTGGAGGAGGTGGAGGAAAAGGAGGAAAGGGACCGAGCCCACAGGAGGCGATCCAGAAACTCCGAGAGACGGAGGAGATGCTAACGAAAAAACAGGAATTTCTTGAGATAAAGATCGAACAGGAACTGCAAATCGCGAAGAAAAACGGCACGAAAAACAAAAGAGGTAAGATACCAGGACGTATTTTGTGGTCATGTATACCCCCTTATTATTAAATAACCTGTTCCACAACGCTAAGCTAAATGTTAGCACGTTAGCTAAGTTGGCTAACTTTGCCCAGCTGTCAGAAGTGTTGGCAGCCTCACCCACCGACAGTATCACCGAGATACCAGGGTGTTTGTTTTGCATTGTCTGTGAGAGTTGATTACATCGTGATTGTTTATCTTTACTACTTCTCACTGAGCAAATGCTAGCTTAATATGTTTCCCTGTGGTGGTCATTTTGTCGCCTCATTGATCAGTGGCCATTTAAAGATCATAAAGGTGTGGCTAAAGCGCTACAGTTAACTGTTAGATATACTGCTGCAGAGACACTGGAAATATAGATAATGTCTCAGAGTGACAGGATAAGAGTTGTGCATCAGAGTTGCATTTGTTAAAGGACATGATGTCACTGTCAGAGAGGTGGGCGTGTTTGCACCTTGGTCAGAAACCACAGACCTGCTGCAGCTCTGACATAATGTTATAGAAGACAGAAACTAAATACAGAGTACAGTAAACTTAAGTAATCCATCACTATTAATGATGGAAATGTGGGAACAAGAGTATTACCATAACCCCATACTTTTTTTTACTGCATATGTAGTACAGTATCTAGCTAACACGATTCTCCATGTTATATATTTTCATGAAAAACAAAACAGATGGAAGAACAGATTAAAAGACTAACATATATGAAGAGATCATGTTTGTTTCTCTACGTTAACTAAATGTCTAATAAAGTCAGGAAGTCAAACTGATATGTTGATACTGTAAACAGTTTGACATTTTGGTTAGTTACCAACAAATGTGGGATACACCCTGACCGCTCAGTAGTGTATCATGTGGAAGTGTGGGCAGTAGTTCTGAAGACACTACTGCCTTAAAGTGTTGGTTAAGGGCAAGACAAATCAAATGCAATCATCTTCTGGGGAGGACAAAAACAAAACAAATCTCATGCCAATCTGGACAATCGTTGTTAAGATATGTTGTGTGCTTGAGATTCCACACTTAATCCCCTTCTGGTAAGCATTTAACAGAATCAAACTATTTCCAGCTAGAAGGCCAGATAACCCTGCACCAATGTGTGCTAAAGAAATCTGACCCTGGATCAAACAATACAATGGTGGCACCCAATGCCTGTCGAATGGTAGAGAACATTAGGTTGCCATTCTTGTGTATTCAAGGTGTGAAAAAGCCTCTGAGTGGCAGCCGTAGTGAGCCACGCAAAATCATGTTTACATGGAACTGAATGACACTTAAATGACACATTTCCACGATATGTTGCTTTTGATTAAAGTGTTGGAAAAGATGAAAACTCTTGGGACAGGCCGACCAACAGGAAGAATAATGTCATCACATATGGAGTAAAACATATCATTTGTTATTGCCATGATAGTTTATACATTTATATTGCCCTGCTTGATCCATTTAGTAAATAATCTGTGGCGGTTAAAGAATAAGTTGTAGACCCCTTGGTGGTACACTAAAAGAAAACCAAATGTTATCTTGTATTTGTATTGTATGCTTTGTGTACATTGACCTTAGCCTAAATGTCCTCCTTTAGCTCCACAAAGGTTGACAGAATGAGTCAGCCCTGTAAGACAATGTCTGATAGTTTCGCTAGCGCAGGTGTGTTAGTGTTGTGGTCATGTGACCACTGAGGCTGATTCATGTTTTACCCTTTTTCCATCTCGTCATCCAAGTGCCTGTCACAAGCTATAACTGAGTGTCCTTCTCACTATCATGGTAGTGTATGGTTTATTTATGATTCCACTCAATGGTGGATCACTGTAATTTCCCAGAGCACAAGTATATTGACTTACACTCCTAATGTTTGACCACTAATGAATCCCCATGACTCCACAGTTTTACTTCACGGTTATTGAAAGTCATTTCCAAGCAGCCAGTCTATTTTTGTGACCATCTTTTCATGTTCCCCTACTGTGTTTTCTGTCCTCAGCGGCTCTGCAGGCTTTGAAAAGAAAGAAGCGATATGAGAAGCAGCTCGCCCAGATCGACGGCACGCTGTCGACCATCGAGTTCCAGAGAGAGGCTCTGGAGAACGCCAACACCAACACTGAAGTGCTCAAGAACATGGGCTTTGCCGCCAAGGCCATGAAGTCTGCCCATGAAAACATGTAAGAGCAAAGATCCAGTAATGTGAAGTGAAGCCTGTTTATACAAATATTGTATTTGTAGCCCGCTGCTTCTAAATTGCCTTTCGGGTCAAATAAGGTCTGTGTGTTTTAAATCAATAGAAGGATTAGGAGGAAAATGCGTCAATTCTAAAAAAACACAGAGGATTTGACCCGTTTGCAGTAATACCTCCTAATCCAAACCCATCAGCATCTATTATGTAATCAGTGGCAGGCCTAAGAGTAACATGAAGAATATTCCGTTCAATTCAAGGCTTTATTGTCATTTGCACATTAGCTACAGTGTAGATATGGCAATGAAAAACTTAGGGCACAGGCTCCTCCAACAGTGCAACATATAGGACATAGAACAGATAAAATAGATAAAATAGTGCAAGTAAATACAAATAAAATAGAAATATTGCAAGAAGAGTCTATACACAAGTAAATGGAATATGATATATTAGATAAATAAGTTGCAAGATGCAGACAGATGAATGTTTATGGATGTTCTTTAAAAAGTTCAGGTGTGTAATAGTCTTATGGCCGGTGGGATGAAACTGTCCCTGAGTCTGGTGGTTTTATATATATATATAGTAAAGAAAAGCACTCGTTCACGTTTACTCAATAATTGTGGGGGTAAATAATGCTTGTAATCGTGCGTTCTGTTTCACTCAAATACGAATCATCTTGTTTGTTGTTTCAGGGACATTGACAAGGTGGACGACCTGATGCAGGACATCACAGAGCAGCAGGAGCTCGCCCAGGAGATCTCCGACGCCATCTCTAAACCTGTCGGCTTTGGAGAGGAGTTTGACGAGGTGAGCGACCGTATCCATATTTTAGATTTGTGGGGAGGTCATGTTTGTCTTGTATTTCATCTTTCAGACAGAAGCCTGTTGTTTTGAGAGCCACAAGGTTATACCGTTTGTGGACCTTTGCATTTCTTGAGTCATTACTCAGGCATTAAGGCTGCCTTATTTTTGAATGGCCTTATTCATAGACCAACTTCACCATAATTGATGGTATTCACTCATTCAGGGACATATGGCAGAAAGAAACGCTCTCCCTCAAATCTAGCCAACTGACTTTGAGTACTAAAAAAACTCAGAGAGATGTTTTACTCATATCACCAAAAGTCCCTTTTTACATTGAATCTACATTGTTTTACTAAGGATCTCTTTGTGGTTTCTGTTCTGCATGAATTTGTCTCGTAAATATCCTCATCTGAAAATTTCTGCTGTGTTTGTCAGGACGAGCTGCTGGCGGAGCTGGACGAGCTGGAGCAGGAGGAGCTGGACAAAAACCTGCTGGAGATCGGGGGTCCGGAGAACGCCCCCCTCCCCAACGTGCCTTCTTCTTCATTACCTTCCAGACCTGGTAAGAGCCTTTTGTAAAACTGATTCATCAACTCTAACTGTGGCTGTCAGGCTTCAAACGAGAGGTTGTGGGTTTGATCACGGCAGTGAACAGGTCAATGTACTGTATCCTTGGGCAAGATGACTTGTGAATGTAAAGCGCTTTGAGGGGTCGTAAAGACTGGATAAAGCGCTATATAAATACAGTCCATTTACAACTTGACGGAGCCTACTGCAGCATCTTTCTTCTTTTAGATTAAGGAATAGTTAAAGACTCTGGCAGTGAATTAGATGAGGGGTTTTGGCTGATATGGGAGTAATGTGCCCTGCGTAGTTGCCAGGTAACCAGTAGAGAAGTTATTGGTCAAGGCCAAAATAAATAGTCACACCAAACATAACACCACCCCTTACATTTAAAACAGACTTAAAACATTTGTATGGATTCAAGAAAGGATATATATGAATGATGAATGAGATGTGCTGGTATATTACTGCGGGGCAGAACCACAGTAGCTGTTTCCTTATGCTAAGATAAGCTGCTGCTTTAGCTTTATTTCATTTCATATATTCCATTTTGGGAAATGACTACATCCATGTTTTTCTAATTGGAAACAATCCAAGTGTATGTATGTGCATGTTTGTGTGTGTCTCACCCAAATACATCTCCAAATCCCCACACACAACATGGTTCTTAAATGCCATCCCTTGCCATAAGATAAGATAAGATGTACTTTATTGATCCCAATTTGGGAAATGTTGGCGTTGAAATTCCAATTGACAGTAAACTAAATATATAGCAGGATATTATATATACATTAGGTTTGTAAGGAATGGAATATTACATTTAAATATAAAGGTAAAATGTACAGTGTGAGTTAAGTCCAGTTATCCAAGAGACGCTATGGAGCAGTGAGTTCTCTGATAATGTGGATGGCAGAGAACTCACTGCTCCATAGACTACATGATAGTCTACTTTTGGAAACATTCATTTAACAACCAATTTCCTGCTTATGGGCCAATAATATATCGGCCCCCGGTGTATCCTGCGTCCCTCTTCATGAGCAGCTAAAAAAAACTTTACCATTTTATTCCATATCTCTAACAACTGTTTTGTCTTTACCCCCGAAGCCAAGAAAGAGGAGGACGAGGACGACATGGAGGACCTGCAGCGCTGGGCGATGGAAGCCATGTGAACGCAGCGCTGCTTCATCATACCTGCATCAGAGAGGGACGAGAAGGAGCCAGAGGGAATGAATGGACTGATAGGATGTTGTGTATGAGTATATTTTTGTGTGTCTGAGAAGAGCTGACTTTATGTAACACTAAAAAAAGCAACAATGCTGTAGACTTTGTTTTCCTGTCCCCATCACAATACAGAGACCCCTGAGTATCAGGGGCTTTTATATCGAGGCTCTATCCCTGTCCTTTAGGAAAGTCACCTAATATTTTTACCCTCAATTTTAACACAAACCTAGCTCCCAACGGTCATTGTACTGGGCAGGGCTACTCGGCCCCACAGAGTTCATACTGAAGTGTATTATGATGAGCACTGTGGTACCAAGAAGGCGTTGTTATCAGATTAGTGTTACAGGCTGTGTGGCGATGCTAACCTCACTGTATGACGGGAATTTTCATAGAAATGTAATCCTCAAAGAGCTGTTTCCGACTCACATATTTACCTGTGTTTGTGGCGTTAAACTGGCTGGATGTTTTTTTGTTTTATTTCTCCCTACTTGACAAAAATAACAGTCCTTATCTCTCTGTTTTTTGTTAATGCTGTTGAAAATAGGAGAACAGCTGAGCATGAGCTGGGTGAAGAAGCTATGAGCTGTGTGTTTGCCAGAATATAAATCTCTTCTTTTGTTTCAGGCTGCGTGCTTCGTCTCTTTTATCCCCTCCTCTTTGCCTCCTGTCGCCATGTCAGCGGCTTCTCCCTCCATCAAAGGCGTTCACACCAGTGGTTCTTGTTATTTGGTGTAAATATCCCAAATGTGTCTCTTTTTATATTCTGTATTTCTGCCGTCAATGAGAGGTTCATTCGAGGTTGTGTGAAGCATGCAGCAATTTGGGAATCACGATACAGATCACTCCGCACGCCTAGGAAGGAAGATTTCAAACACAACACTTTCATCAGGCTCTGTCTGTCTCCGTCCTTTCCATAAGGGTTTCTGTTTCAAATTGTATAATGTTGAAAAAAAAAAAATAATAATAAACTATTGTCACATCTTATTAACTGCATCTTGAAGGAGATGGTGCTCTGTAAAAGATTAGATTATAGTCAATCTACAACATTTTGGAGTTTAAAGAGTTGATTCCTTTAGTTTTTCAAGTCATGATGTACATTTTTTACATAGAAAAAAATAACAACACAAGGAACAATGGACAAGCATGTTTGCATTTCTATGTTTTATTTATCCAGATGAGAATATTATTTGCAAAATCATTAAAGGTTTTCAATTCTTTTATTGTGGTTTTGTCATTCATGTTAATAGTTCAGAACATCTACTATCAAAGAAAAGCACAAGATGCTCACATTTGGGAAGCTGGAGCTCTCACATGTGGCGTTTTAAAAGCTTTGAGTTATTACATTTCTACTTGTGGATAATAGATTTTGATTAAATATAATGATTAGGTTTATCATATAATATTCAAATTGAACACAAAGTGATATCAAGGTCAAGATTATCAATAATAAATACACTGAAGTCAAGTCCTTCCATAGCCTTCATTATGGGTTCATTGCCAAAACAAATTAGGAAGTGTTCCTGGAAGTGCATAACACATTTAACAATTTACCAGAGTTGTAGTGTAATTGAGTACATTTACTCTATTACTGTACTTAAGTACAATTTTAAACGTTCAATTTATGCTACTTTGTACTTCTAGTTCACTACAATTCAGAGGTAAATAGTGTACTTTTACTCCACTACATTTATTTTGTACCTTTTAGTTACTTTAGTAGATTTGGATTATGATGTGAAATATAATCAAGTCTTAAATCAGACTTTAGTTCCACCTGGAGTAAATTCACAAGCTACCCAGCAGCATACAAAGTCATTCAAACTAGCTGCACCTTTACCAGCTTTGAGAACACTTAATGCATCAATAATTATAATCAAAACATATCATATATATTATTCTGAAATGGACCAATCTACATAATGAGTACTTTTGGTACTTTACGTATATTTTGATCCTCATATTTGTGTACTTTTACTTGAGAAACATTTTGAATGCAGGACTTGTACTTGTAAAAGAGTATTCTACACTCTGGTACTTCTACTTTGACTAAAGTACAAGATCTGATTACTTCTCCCGACTCTGCAATTTACAATGATTTCCTTTCTCAACTTGACAATATAATTATAGGAAGGGTATTATCCATGTACAATTAAAGTTTAGGTCTTAAAAGAGACTTGCCTTATTGTATTAGTCAATAAATAGTAATAGGGTAGAATAAATACAAATCCTTTTCAAATTAAGGACAATAACTATAATTTAGCAAGAGTTACTAAAAAAACAGACCTTTTCACATTTATTCAGGCAAGCATGTTGAATATATATGCAGGGGGTTGAAGCACTGAAAGAGATAATAAATCAGCTAACATACAGTATGTTATAAAAGGTGCATAGATTCAAGGTTTCCTTTCTTTGTGCAGAACAAAACAGATCAGAAGTGCACGTTAATGTCCTTATTTTATCTTCAAAGACATATCTTAGAACCATAAAAACATCCTTTAACCTTATTTATTATCAAATATGTATCAGATAGACTTTTCTAGCCTTTCTGCAGCAGTTTAATTGTTGTTCTTGAACACCCACACGGAGGGCGACGTCGCAAATTGATTACGTCAGGATCAGCCGACTCCACGCCTGCGTACTGCTGATCCAACGCTGATGCAAGAATTTTTTAGCGCAGCATTGTGGGACTGATCGAGGGACCAAAAGTAGCCGGATTTGAGTCACTTTACAGCCCGCAAACATGTCAGGAGACGAGGTAAGTCATCTCGGGTTGTTCGCTGTGTGGTCTGTGTTGCTGTGTATGTTTATTTGGTGAAATAATGGTAATTATCGCGTTAGATGGGTGTAGAGATGACTTTGGGCCTCGGCTTGCTGCTCCTCCCTGCTCGCCGCACCAGACCTCACATGGCTGCGGCTAGCAGCAGCCCGGCCTGCCTGAATGAGAAGCTAGCATCCAGTACATCGCTGCATCACGATCTTTCTCATCAAGATTATTAATAATTATTCCCGTGGTTTAGGATTCCGCCGTGTCACAGCTGTTGGTTAACTCCTATTATACGGTCGATGTTAGCTAGCTAGCTAGCTAGCTAGCTAGCGTTAGCTGGTCGGTTACCAAGCTAACGGTCGGTGTTCTCTACCAGAAACAATAGCTACTGTTACCGAGTTGTAACGGTGGTTCTGTGTATTTATATGGACAGTTAACACCGACACAGCTGAACTGTCATGTTTATGGTTGTCAACATTATAAAAAGGAAATATCACGAAATTATTTTATTTGACATTATTTTAATGAGCTGTATAGAGTCACTCAATGTACCCGTGTGACTCTATGTGGGTGCACAAATATTGTAAGATAGATATATAGAAATATACTTTATGTATCCCATGTTGGGAAATTGTTTTGTCACACCAGCATTTTTGACAGTCATTGTGCAAGTTTTACAACATTTCTTAAAAATAAAATACTAATACAATAAAGCTAACATTGAAAGCAAATATAAACATATTCACAGTAGAAAATACATATATTCAGAAGACTATCTAAGAATACACACTATAAAATATACAGAATAATTCAGAATACTCTCAAGTACCAATCTACCTTACTCTACCTAACTATGGTAAGGACCATTTTTACAGTTACTGAAAAGAAATGAAGGGACATGGACGTTTCAATGCAGTCTGAATGATTAAAAGTGGCCCAGCTACTGTGGAATATTCAACATCTAAAAAATGATTAAATTAAAAACTATCAGACAATACGCGGTATGTAAAGGATTCAACATTCGACCTGTAGAAACTTTCATTGCTAAAAACATTAAACCACTTAAAGTGTTTTGGTAATGTGTCATATACAGATCATATTTAACTGAGGAACATAGTCTAGTACATTTGATATAGCACAAAAACAGCAGACGTTAATCCAAAGTGCTTTCCTGGGTTAGGGATCCGCCTCAATACAGCAGGAGTCAAAGACATCATTAAAAGGCAATAACAAATAATGTATTTTCAGTCATTCAGCTGTAACAGTATTTCATAAAATTGCATCAGTTTGCTGAGATAACAATTACCATTAAGATGAGGAAGAGAATCTGTCCTTCCCCTTTGGCCTCTTTTGGTATTTTTGGATGCAATTGTCCCATTACCGATAAGGATTATATTTAATCTATTCTTGAAATTATAAGCAGTCGTCCAAATGATAAAACATTTAAGACATTTTAAATAAAATGTAAACAAAAGCCGTACTACATAGGTGGCAGCTAGGAAAATACAATATATGTCATCAATTAATAAAATAAACAAAACAAGTATATATATAAAATATACCTTTTTATTTTCTCCTCCTTCAGATGATTTTCGATCCCAACATGACCAAAAAGAAGAAGAAGAAGAAGAAGCCCTTCATGCTGGACGAGGAAGGAGGAGAGGGCGTGGGAGGAGAAGAGGCTAAGGAGGTGGAGGCGAAGGAGGCCGAGCCAGAGACAGGAGATGACAGGGAGGTGGAATTCGAGGAAGATGAAGGCAGGAAGAAAGGTTAGAATGAGATTGAGACTCCTCAGTGAGATTCCTCACTGTGCATAATACTCACACGTGACGTTATGTCATTCAGCCACCAACACAAAGGTTGTTTTGTCTTCTCCAGAGCCATCCGATGATTTGAACGACTTGAACTTCTTCAACCAGAAAAAAAAAAAGAAGAAGCCTAAGAAAGTGTTTGAAAATGAAGTCGAGGAGGGTCTTAAGGTCAGTCGCTGCTTAACCACAGCCATTTGTTTTCTTCTTTCTTCCATCACTTTCATTGTCTCTTTCTTGTCTTAATAACCTTCAAGCTGCCATTTCTCTTTGTTTCCTCACTAAATTCCCCTTCTCGTTGTTTTCCAAACCAGGAGCTGAAAATCGAAGGAGAGCAGACAGAGGTGCCCGAAGAGGACAACTTGGATCTGATGCTTCCTACCAAGAAAAAGAAGCAAAAGAAAGTGGACTTTGATGAGGGAGAGCTACTGGAGAAGGATGACGGTGAGAATAAGTCCACTCAGGATGTAAATTGAAGAATAAAAAAAAGACACTTGTGTAATGATGTATTAATGTTTATGTGTTGTGTTATCAGCATTGGAGGATGACGAGGGGAAGAACAACGATGGGATCTCCTTCAGCTCCATCACAGGACCATCCTGGGCCGGCTCCGAAAGAGATTACTCATATGATGAGGTAGGATGGATGGAAAATGTCCTACTTCCTTGTTGTGTGTGCTCAGTTGCATCAAAGACTAAAGCGAATGGGAGAAAAAAAGGATGGTATATTCATTTCCTGTAAGCTGGAAAAAATATGCCTGCTAAGTTAGGTCATGATGAACACATTTTGTGACGTCCTGAGGTCATAATTAGGAATCGGATTGGAAATAAAAACATACATTTGCTGGGAAAATCTCTCTTTAAACTCATAATTACAAACTGGTATTAGTTCAGCACACTTTGAATCATGGCAATTAGCCAAAATGCAAACAATACAGGCTTTTAAAAAAGGCATTGAAGTTATAGCCCTCGCCTTATGTACTGTCCCTGAATGATCGAAACATTATTTTGATTATCAACCAAATGGAAATAAGGCTAAACACATCAGTATAAAGGTTTTTTTATCGGGCCATCAATGACACTCTCCTCTATCCATTTATATAGATATTTTCCCTGTTCTAAATACCTCTGGGGAAAAAAGGCAACAACTACAACCCTAAAACAAACTCTTTGTTCATAGAAGCACAATTCTCTGACTCTTCTCGCCCTCTCTCTCTCAGCTCCTGAACCGAGTCTTCAACATCATGAGGGAGAAGAACCCCGACATGGTGGCCGGAGAGAAGAGGAAGTTTGTGATGAAGCCTCCTCAGGTGGTCCGAGTGGGAACTAAGAAAACCTCCTTCGTCAATTTCACAGATATCTGCAAACTGTGAGTCTCACACCTCGTACATCTCTCAAACTGTTTACACCAGCACTGCATTTTTAAACTCACCTTATCCTTCATCACAGGTTGCATCGTCAGCCTAAACATCTCCTCGCTTTCCTGTTAGCTGAGCTGGGAACAAGGTGAGTTTAAGTGTTTATAATAACACATTCATGAGTAAACAGTAATTTGATTATGTTTTCTATTCTAGGTGCTATTTTCACAAATAAAATAAAATGTTTCTGCGTGAATTGTTATTAATGTTTGTGTTTATTCAATTTTTTTCTGTTCACAGTGGTTCCATAGACGGAAATAACCAGCTTGTGATTAAAGGCAGATTCCAACAGAAACAGATAGAAAACGTTTTGAGAAGATATATCAGTAAGTATACTTTTTACTTCGTAAAAAGCTATTCATATACCAATATCTAACTTAAATTAGTGCTTTGGTTGAAGTCTACGTCCATGTTCAATGTCTGTATTCAACTTGGGTCAAATCATTTAATACAAGCAATATTTATTTAAAAAAAGCATCTGTCACCTATTAATGTCAACCTCACTGATTGCAAATGGCAAGTATAATCTACCCAATATTTTTTTTGAACAAATAGTAACCATATAGATTAGATTTAGAATAGGTTTTCACCACCATGAAATAAGTCTTTAGGAACATCCCATACAAACATTTGATAAAATCTAATAAAAGCTATGAATTTGATAAAATTCAGCTGGTTTTGAAAAATAAATAAGATTTTTCTTTAGCTCTCCACCATGAATCAAACAGTGTTTTAGGGGTGCAATGCTGAGGTTTTTTTTCACTCAATATCTAACAATTATTTTGAGTTCTACATCCCGTACCTCTGTACAGAGAACAGTGCTAACATCTGTCTTTCCCCCCGCAGAGGAATATGTGACGTGTCACACCTGCCGCTCCCCAGAGACCATCCTGCAGAAGGACACTCGCCTCTATTTCCTGCAGTGTGAAACGTGCCACTCCCGCTGCTCCGTCGCCAGCATCAAGACCGGTTTCCAGGCTGTGACGGGCAAGAGGGCGCAGCTCCGCGCCAAAGCCAACTAAAGACCACCGAAGCTGGGCTCCCGCTCCTCTCTCGGTCCCCCCCAATTCCCCTCAGAAGGGCCGAGGCTGGGGTCGGGGGCCCTCATGATTTCTCTAAAAGGACTCTCTGAATCGAACTGCGGGAGGGTTTGGCTGTTGTTGAGTTGTGTCGTGGCCTGAGAGGCGGGGAGTGAGAGTATCTAAGGCTGACGGATGGGGTTCAGGCACCACGAGCAGATGATGTGTAGCACACATTCTGTTGGATGCATTTGATGTTGTCTGGCTGACGAACCCTCCAGCTCCTGGGTTGTTATTTCTTTCTCCATTTGCTGTGATTCCTGCAAGAAAACCTTGATTTTAATATGGCATCCTCATTCTTTCCTCTCCCACTTTACATACAACAGACATGAAATGTTTCCAGCTAATTTAATCTACCATGAAAGGGCATAGTTGCTCTGCTCAGTGTGGTTGTGTCGCTCATGTGGTCAGGTCTTTATTCTTGAATTTCACACTGCTTAAACTCAAGGTTTTGTTTTTGTTTCTAAATCACAAACCTGCCTGTCCAGAATGTTCTGCTCCTGTTTATCAATGCTAATCAAAATCCCTGGGCTGGAGTACGTACAGGAGGATTTGTCATTGTTACTTATCTGTGCCAGGCTCCTAACAAGGATGCAGTTTTATAGCAGGAGATGACCACAAAGTCAAACAATGGTAAAGGGGAGAGCATGTTTTCACTGAAGACTTTAATAGAGAGGTTGTTTGGGGGACAGATCTAGAAATAATTCAGCGTGTTTGTGAGTGCTTTTTTGGCATTGATGAGCAATTGTGTACTTCATGATTCTTTGCTTCTGATGTTAAGATCAACTCATTTTATCAAACATTGGAGATTTTGATGTGAAAATTAATACATTTTGTCAAGAAGAAAGCTTCCCCACTTGAAGAAAAAAAAGCCTTTGAGTGGAAACTTAACATCATTCTTCTCTTACAGATCTTAATTTTCAAGTGTTATTCAAGAAATGTAAGCCCAAGCTAGCCAGGATATGGAGAGTTATCAACCAATGATGCTAGATACAACATTATATTGATACTGTTCTTGTTTGAGAAGAATGGATAAGAAGGTCTGGCTGGAATCATTTTAAAACCTGGTTTTTACAAAAATAAAATGTTCTACTCTCTCTCTCCATCACGGCTCTCTTTCTATGTGCTTACACATGTTCACACATGATTTGGGTACCACTTTACAATAAGACTACCCTTATAAAGGATTCATAAAGGGTTATTAATTAGGTTCTAAACACTTTATTAATCATTAAGAACCATTTATAAACCAGTTCTAACATAGTTTTCATACATCAACACAGGCTCACTATTTGGCAAGATGACGGCCTTATATTGGCTACCTAGCTTACTTCGTCTTCATCAGCCAACATCCTTGGTATCTGTTGTTCACTGAGTTGATTCCCCCCCCTTCCATCCTGTTTCTTGGAATCTTTATGACCATTTATTTACGAGTTACTAACATTTATAACTGCCAAAAGGGAGCCTTATTGTAAAGTGTAAAACACATTCCCATTTATTAATGAGTTACTACCATTTCTAATAAGGCTTAGCAGTACAGATAAATGTGGGCTCACTATTTGGCAAGAAACCGGTCACAGTTGCCCTGTTTATCTCATGTCTTATAAAAGCTTATTAAGGATTTATAAAGTGTTCACAACCTAATTAATAAATGAATTACAAACTATTCGTAAACCCTTTATAAGGGTAGTCTTATTGTAAAGTGGTACCATGATTTGTAATGAATTTGTTGAATATTCAATTTACATTTAACGAGAGACTACGGCCAGTTTGCTATTTTAAGTCCTCGCTTGACATTATTGCAATTTTGCTGCTACTTCTGAATCCAAAAGTTGATGCTTGTAAATAATGCTTTATTTAACTGAGACTTGTCTTACACTGTCACATCTACCGAGTGTAATTTATTTACAAAATAATATTTTATTTCTGCTGTTCCTTCTTTAGACACTGAGATTTGAAGGCAGGAAGAAAATTATATTGTATATGACACTAAACTGGATCAGATTATACATGCAAAGCAATAAGATCATACAATTTGTATTTAACCCAAGACCAGTGCTAATTCTCCTGTTGGGTGCCTATTTGATTAATAGGAACTTTTTATTTGAAGTAGTTTTTCCATTGAAGCACACATTTCCGAGAGATTATTTAACATGTATTTGTGTAGGGAACTAAGAAATCAACAGGATGTTATAGAGAAAACAATTCAATATACATAGGCTACTACCTAGATTAAATTATACAATAAAGCAAAGATATAAACGAGAAACTCCAGGTCATTCATTAATGATCCCTTTTCAGTTTGAGTTTTAAAATATTTGCCAGTGTTACATCATTAGTTTATGGCTCTTAATAACAAAGAGCACACAATGCAAGTTGTAACATAACATAATTCTTATTTAAGGGCTAGTTATGACCTAAGAAAACAGATGTATACACTTCTTATCCTCCACTATGATTGCAAATACCAGCTGTAGTTGAGGACAAACTTAACATCCAACAAATATCAGTTTTGGGGAAATTGGGCTTTTAATTTGAAATGAAATACCGGAAATCTGCCACCGTTAGATCTAAATTGACGGGCTGGTGTGACTTGTTGGAAGAGAAGCTAACGGTATACAACAGCTGCAGCTCGAGGAGCGGAGAAGCTTGGTAACGACTAACGAGCCCTCGTGAAGAACAGTCGAGAACAGCGTCAGGAGAGACACCATGCCTCGTGTTTATATCGGGAGACTGAGCTATAATGTACGCGAAAAGGACATCCAGAGATTCTTCAGCGGATATGGAAAGCTCATGGAAATTGATTTAAAAAACGGGTGAGTTTTTTAACAAAGTGTGTTAGCTAACATTTCCAAGCTAGCATTAGAGCTAACCGTTAATGTTAACGAGGCCAGTGCGGGGCAGTGCTGCTAAAGAAACGAAAAAAATAATAATATCTGACGCACTGACATGTTCGCCTTAACGGCAGCGTTGTTAAGTTTAACTATTTTTTTTCTTATAATTTTACGAGGAGGCGTTGTTGTATTGTTGTATTAACTTGCTCGTGTGACAGGTGGCGCATGGCCAACATGGCGTGTTTCTGTTTGCTACAGTTCGGAGCTAGCTAGCGCAGCTAACACTAACCAGAGAGCGGGGTGGCTTTTTACATTGTTTTGACTTGATTTTTATCATTCAAACTCTGTCTTTGCATTGTAGCTATGGATTCGTGGAGTTTGAGGATAACCGGGACGCTGACGATGCCGTGTATGAGCTGAACGGGAAGGAGCTGTGCGGGGAGCGCGTGATCATCGAAAACGCCCGGGGACCACGGCGGGACCGGGACCGGGACCGAGACCGAGACGGCCACGGTGGGGGTTTCAGGGGTGGTGGGCGCAGTAAGTGCAGTCTATTACAAGATACCCTCTCTTTCCCTTGGGACGAGGTGTCGATGTGGACTGCACAGACAGCTGTCGTGTGAATGTATAACTTTGCTAATGTATACTTGCAACATAAGCTCACACATATTTGCCTATTTCAGGAGACTCTTGATTTCCAGGTACACTGTCACGATCAGTGCCATGATCCATGGCTAAACGTTATTATGGCTCAGATTTCATGCAAACTTGAAAAGTAGCTACAACATATATATATATATATATATATATATATATATATATATATATATATATATATATATATAGTGATACTTATTCTATTCATTTTTATAACTTATGAGGCAGTTTGCCCACATGGAAAAGTTCCTGAACTGAATTCTTATTGCTTAGAATTATTTTGTGTGTGTTCGGCCTCATCCTGCTGAACAAGGCTCATTTTCTACCATCAAGGGTTGGTGACCTAACGGTTTTTGCTCCTCCCCAGTGATCATTGGCCACCTTTGATGGTCTGGGTTTCATTATTGGGTGGAACAACAATACGCAAGTCAGTGCCCTTTGAACATAGGCTTTAAAGTTGGTATTAGCTATAAGAGCTTAAACGCAAGGCTTTCCTGCCATGTTTTTTTTTTTATCATAATAATATGGTTGAGCTATTTTTTTCTTTTTAAGGTGTGGATTTCCAAATTAGTTTGCATCACAAACCTAGCTAGTGTATTTTTAACTCAATGATAAGGACTAGAATCATATTTTCCTGTGAAATGTGTATTTTTAACTTTGGTCTATATTTTAATATTCAACATTAACAAAAGTCCTTGATGTTTCAATTTGAAAGAGTCCAGTTGCGGGCTGAGGCTGAGAGTCCATTGAGGCTAAAGATGACTGGCTAAGATGACTGCCTGTCCCGTTTGGCCTTGGCTTTCACCTTACAATGTGTGTGTGACCTTTGCCCCCCCTTGATCCTTGGCTGACCTAACCGGAAGCCATGACGACATCAGCCTTTTGCCAATAGACCAGGGGTGATGGTGAGGATTGCCATTGGTTTTTATGTTGACAGCAAACATAAGTGGAGCGGCTCAAGTAAAGAACTTCCAATCAAAAGAAATATTGTAAGTTAGAAAACCGGAAAACTAAATTTCAGACCAACATCCGGTCAAATACCTAAAGATTGGTGTACGTGTTTCTCTACACCGCTCTTTCTCAATTTGATCGAACAGTGTCCTTGACCACAGCCTATGTGGATACCTCCATTCTGTTTGTGTTACAGGGGTTGGAGGCCTTGAAAGAATATCGAGCCTGTTCATTTGTTAAAGCAGCTATAGCGTCACAGTGTGATATACCGGAGTAAGACAGGCTTTGTATTGCCGGAAACAGATGCAGTGGTGTTCTTTGCAGCAGCGAAACACATCAAAATGCTGAACAATACAAAGAGCCCGTGATGTGACCCGTAGATCACTTATCTGAAGCTTTGTGTTTGAAAATGGGATCAGAGGGACTCTCCTTATTAAGATCAAATGTATACCCCCTTGGACTTTTATAAGTCACTGCCTTGCGTTCATTAGATAACCCAGGCAAATAGTTCTGTGTGTCTTGCTCATTTTTCTTGGATCTAACTTTTTTCATGTGCTGTTGTTTTTAAAGGTAGCGGTTACAGCAGCCGGAGCCACACTGGAAGGGATAAGTATGGACCCCCTGTCCGTACTGAGTACCGTCTCATTGTGGAGAATTTGTCCAGCCGCTGCAGTTGGCAAGACCTCAAGGTACATGTTTTAAAATCATTGTTTTTCCTCTGTTCTGTAAATTGTCAAGTTATTGGACCAAGAACATTTCAGGATGATCAATTCTTACTTTGTTTTTCGTGTCATACAGGACTTCATGCGTCAGGCAGGAGAGGTGACGTATGCAGATGCCCATAAGGAACGCACGAATGAGGGTGTAATCGAGTTCCGGTCCCACTCGGACATGAAAAGGGCCATTGACAAGCTGGACGGTACAGACATTAATGGGCGCAAGATTCGCCTGGTGGCGGACCGGCAGCGCAAGCGCAGGTCTGACCCTGGCAGCCGCTCCAGGTGGGAACACTAAATAAGCTCTGTGATGCTAAACATTTTTATATTCAAACAAAACTAACATTTTGCAGAAGAAATTGGCTGTACTTCTTTATTTGATTTTGCAATCTCACCCTTAGGTCTCGTAGTCGCCGTCGCTCCCACAGCAGGAGCTCCAAGAGTCGCTCCAGATCCCGCTCGAGGTAAGAATGGGTCTTATCCACGAATTTTTTTTACGTCAAAGCATTCTCAATAGTATGATAGTAGTTGTATTTACATAAATTAGTTGGGTGTACAATGCGTTAAGGTATGTTTTGGGTGCTGGAATAATTGAAAATAAATTGTTTTTTTAAGGTCTGGTTCCCGTAGCAACAAGAGACGTGGCCAGTCCCGCTCCAGGTCTGGAAGGAAGTCTCGCTCCAAGTCGGGAGAAGGCAAATCCCGATCTCGCAACCGCAGGTCCCGTTCTAGCAAATCCAAATCACGTTCTAACTCCTGCAAATCCCGGTCCGGTTCTGCTGAGCGAAAATCCAAATCTCGCTCAAAGAGTCGTTCAAAGGTAAAGTCGGAGCGAGGTTCTCGCAGCCCGTCCAAGGAGATGTCTGTGGACAAGAAGTCCCGCTGTCGTTCCGCCTCCCCACTGGAGAACGGGAAGGATGAGCATGTTGCCAAATCTGCCTCCCGCTCCCCAACCCCACACGAGGACGACCGCAGATCCAAGTCCAAGGAGAAGAGCTCTCCGTCCCTCTCAAGGTCTCGCTCCCGTTCTAGATCGGCTTCTCAGGATTAGTGGAAAAAGAAGAGGGAGATGATTCTCTTATTGTCAAGCCTCATCCCTATGTTGTACATAATGAGCAGTGTCGTCATAATGGCTTATGCTTCCTGGCTTGTCTACTTTTCTCTTTCAAGTTTGCACTTGTCCTTAACATGTTTTATTAGAGCATGCACCACAGTGGTGGCGTTTTCCTTTTGCAGTCATGAATTGTTTGCCTCACAAAAAACTGTTTCTCCCCCCCTTTTCTTTAACAAAAGCTGAAGTGCTAGTCTTCATATATTTATATCAGCAACCTAATATGGTGCAAGTCCCAAACATTTAATCTTGGTTGGTAAAATATATTTTTGTTTCAAAGAAAACTTTTTAGAGTTTGGCAAAAATGACTTGTGAATTGTATTTAAAACATTGATCATGCCTCTTGGTTTGCAACAGAGATTTTTTCGTTTGGTAGACCAGTTAATTTAATAGCATTGTTGGCGTCTGGTGCATCCAGCAGGCATCGTTTGTTGCAATAGTTTCGTTTCATATTAATTCGAGCTGCATGGTTGTGGGAGGAAAAAGTAGCGTTTGACTACAGCATTGATGCAGTTACTTTTTTCTGAGCTGCATTCTCAATAATTGCTTTCTTAAGGAATCGCTAATCTTTGTGTTGTCTTGCGGCACTCTAAAATGCACAACTGGAATGCAACTTGAACTGCAAATTTACAAGAAATCATAAGGGGTTTGTATTTCATGTTTAAACAACTTGCATTGTAGGTGGCCTATTACGATCCCTTTCTAACCTCTTTTTCATAGACTGTTTAATCTGCATCAAAACCGGATTTCTTCCTCTCCGTTGCTACCAATGTTTGGGTTTTTTGTAACCCTGAGCAGTTACACTGTGTAAGAACCTTTTACCTTTTTCAGTTTGCCTAAAGTTCAAGGCCTCAAATGCACTGTTCGATTAAATACGCTTTGCTCATTTGCAGCCCTGAAAAAAGTCATTTTCAAGAATGTGGGGGGTTAAGGTTTTTTAAGCCACCGACAATTGTGCAAAACTTGAACTGGAGTTCTTGTTCTTAAGAGGTACATCCTTCAAGTCTCGGGAGGATTTGTTTGTGGGTTTATACTAACACCATCAGATTTACTAAATGCATCCCCTTCTTCATCTTGTGGATTAAGATTCACGGTTTTTTTTCACAGACTTTATGGGAAAATGCCCTTTTTATTGTATGATCAAATAAAGTTCTTAATGAGAAAAACTTGCCGTGTTTTGTGGCTTTGTGTCAGTATTACAGAAACCTTGACTGCAGTATCGACATGACCTATATCCTGCTAATTATATAATGAATGCTCTTTCATTAAAGGGAGGACTTTTCTAGGGAAATAAACAGAATCAATGTAGTGCAGATTTTAAATAGGAAGTAAAAATAAAATTAATTAAGACTGCTCTCCAGACTAATCGATAGTCCACTACATTATTTGCACATATCGAAGTCTTTTGGCGTTACATTATATCCAGCGAGCGGTGACTGTACGGGGGGGGGGGGCCGGGGGCCGGGGGCCCACGCATGCGCAGTCGCAGCCCCGGAGCCGCAGGAGATCATAGCTGGTAAGCCAAATTTCAGTTCCGAAATGATCTGCAAACACCAATTTATATCGCATTTACAGTGTTCCTCAAATAGTGCCAGGTACCAGCGTATTTAAACCACATACGTTTGAAAGGGACAAGTGTAAATATGTTTTTTTGTTAAGGTAAAGCGTTTTGGCGTCAACCACAAAGCTTCCCATCTTAAAATATATATACGTGATAGTGCCGCGCGTTTAATTAACCTATCGTGTTAAATACTTTTAAATGATAAAAGCAGTCTAACCGATATTAAATGCGATGTGTAGCATGCTTGTCGTTGTTGTGAGGGTAAATGTTGCTCATTCATTGGAGATGCAGCCGGAATGGGAGACAAGGTTCATTTTTCACTAAATGGGATTTTCACAGGATTTTAGACACTGCTGCTTTTATACATTTTTTTTACTCATGGTTTTTCTTTTGCCTCCGCCATTTTAACTGAAATGTGCATGTTTTGAGTGTGTGTGGACTTATAAGCTTTTGTGTAAACATTTGTGAGTCACCATTAATGCTTTTTTTAAATTGGTGGTGGTATAATGGATGGCTGTTAAAGTCACACCGGGTCAGGCTATTCCTGGAGGAAGGTTTTGCTCAGCCATTATCTGTAAAAGCCACCCTTAAAAGTTACTTATTTATTTTAAGTTACAAATAATTCTAATAAAAAGTATTTTTTGTTTACCTTTTGTAAATTTGATTCCATCTGTCTCAGGGCCATTTAGGAAAAAAATATTTAAAGGAAGAAATTGGAGAGAAAAACGTTTATAGAAATAGCCGTGTAATTTACTATGTTGAGAAATATATCAAAGTGGACTTAATTTAACATTTAAAATTTAAAATCTTACTAAAGCAATTAGTATCAAAAGTAAAGGTAGCCAAAGCCAAAAAAAGGTCCAATATAACTTTATTTATATATTATATAATTAGATATTTGTGTGTTTTGTCCAAACAACCGTGCAATGAAATTATTTAAAATAAAACATTCAAAAAACTTTCTTCTGCACTTTGAGAAGTTGAAACTAAATATTTTTGTATGAAAAATGAACCAAACAAAAACAGTTTCTTATTATGGTCAAACTTGTTGTTGCTGTGCTCAAATCTTAATATGTAAAGTAAATCAATCTCTCAGATAACTTAAGTGGAATTTAAAACAAACAATATTTTTCCATTGAAAGGAAGTAGATGAGAAGTGCAAAGTCAAATTAAAATAAACGGCTTTAATAAAAAGTAACTAAAAATTGTACTTAAGTACAGTATTGGAGTAAATGTTAAATTCCACCTCTGGAAGGCGGAAGGACAGAGGTTCTATTATAACTTTTTTACCAAGTTATTTTTTTTATATAAGCGAAAATTACCACTTTACATGAGACAACCTTAGACATACAACACTTTTAATTCAGATATGGAAAACATGTTGTTATCTTGTCAGTCTTTGTATTGATGAAAACCCCCTCTGCCCTCCAGCGCTCCGGAGTAAGGGACAGCGACGCCATGATGAGTGCCAAAGTGAACATGGAGGCTCCACCCAAAGAACCTGACCGCACACCTTTGGACCCGTCCTCCTCCGCCTCCTTGTCCTCCAGCGAGGCCGTCCTCGTGTGTGGGAGTGATGGTGTGGCCAAGAAGGCTCGTCCCCAAACCCACACCACCACAGCTTTCCTTCTCCCAGGTGAGCATGGGGGGGCAGTGTGGTCACATGGGTTTACAGAGACTATCCTTTAACTCAGAGTTCTACCGTATTATTAGGTACATCAACACTGACCTCTGACCTCTTTAAACTGATGATCACACTCAAAAGAGAGCATAAGCTTCAGGGTGCATTGGTAGCTGAACTGTAACTCAGTGTCAATATTAAATCATGTTTTAAAAATGATGTACCATCTTTAAAATGCTCTGAGTCAGATGCAAGATATGAGAAGCCTTTATTGATCTAGAGGTGACATGTCTTTCTGCATAATGTAAACACAAAGACTATTTAGCAGATTTTCATGGCAACAAAGTGTGGAAACATGGACTTAAAGGGGACTCCGCTGATTATCCGTCCCCAGGTCTTAGGGAAGCTGCTGTACATGTAAAATGTTAAATCTATGGAGGATTCTTAAATGATAGTGTGTAGAGTGCTGAATAAAACCTAGTCTCTGGTAACACAGGCTAACATGTTAACCTAACTCAGTTTTGAACCAAACCAAATGATGCAACAAAATGAAAACATAACGTGGTAAATGAATTGTGCTGTCTTGCGTGAGATCAGATACATTATTAAGTGTGAATGCAACTCTCTGTTTAGCTCCTGCTGCCGGCCATCAGAAGCTGGAGGTGACTCCAGCCATATCCGTTGGAGACGCAGGTAAAGGAGGCCGGGCCAATGAGACGACCACCCTGACAGCACAGGTGGGCGGGGCTTGTAGCATCGTCCACGTCCTGGAGTGGAAGGAGGGGATGGCCATCCTGCCAAGCAGCAACCTCAAGGTGAACCCGAGTTTGTGCCTTTATTCTTTATAGAGGATTTCAAGATGTATTTGTTACTTGCTTGCCTTCTCCTAAAATAACATTATAGATCGTCCAGTTGGCTCATTAAATCTCTTTAATCTTATTCTGACAGCAGTTTGAGTAACTTACATTATTGAAAAATATCCTCAACTTCAGCAATGCCAGGAAAAAGAAACAAATCTGTGATAATTAATGTACGACTAAAGTCATTCATCTGCTGAAATTACAAAATTTGAATGTCAAATTTGAAGATTTATGTTGTTTTTTCTGGTTTGTATTTTGCTTAATTGAATTCAATTTTACTTTTTGACTAGTGGTAAAAAATAAATTACGAAAACATTGTTGTTTTAATCCTTTGTCATGGATATAAAGAGGCAACAATTTTTTTTTACATTGTTTGAGGAATTGCTTTGAGGATAAGGACAAAGAAGAAACATGAAGACATATTTAAACAGAGGGATATATTCACGGTGTGTGTGTGTGTGTGTGTGTGTGTGTGTTGTAGTTCTGTGTGAGTGACGTAGGTACCCTGAGCACGCTGATCAGCCCGGGGACGACCAGCAGCACCGAACCAGCAGCCGGGACTTCTGGGAGATCTTGTGACGCAGAAACTGCTCCATCAGAAAGGCCAGGTAGAGTCATGTTTTCATACTGCCAATTTAATCATCCAACAGAAAATGATATACCTTGAAATACATTTTTTATCTGGTTTTAGGTATCACATCGTTTTTTAAATCACACATTTGATCCGTAACGCTTTTGTATGATAGTGATGAAACGAGGGGTTACGTATAGAGAGGCAAAGTCCCGCCCTTCTACTTCCGCCCCATGGGACCTTATTTCGGAAAAATTATGTATTGAAGTCAATGGGGAGAGAAAGATTATCTTTCGATCCCGTTTGAATTGTGCCATGAATTACACATGATGTTTGTCAATCTTAAAAAATCATTTCCATGTAAAAAAAGTCACAGTTTGTCGTAAAACTGTTGAAATATAAGACTATGAAAAATACGCAACTAGAAAGACTACAAATCCCAGAGTTGCGTAAGTGATGTCATAACTGATGTCATAATTGTTTTCCTCCACTAAATATAAGAGATAGCTAAGATAAGATAACTTTAACAAGATGCCTGTGTGCTTAATAGCCTATCAGGTTGTAATCATACCAGCAATGGGTCTTGCTCGTTCTTTCGCTTCCCGTCTGATGAAAGGACCAGGAGTGGCTGGATCAAGTTAGCTACCCAGTGACGTGCGGTGAGGTCCATGGCTGGTGAGGCACTGACTCTTTCAGAGTCAGATTTACAAATATTATATTTTGACCTTAATCGAAATATTCGGATATTTTCAAAAGCATTTTTAGTCTGATGCTCGATTCATTTTAAACAGACCGTTCAACAAAAGGATACCCAAAATCTAAATATTGGATTGTTCTCTCTTAGTAAGATCTCATTTTCATTACAATTGTGATCTTACCTTGACTTGAAGATGAAGTCCATGCTATCCTTCTGGACAACCATCTCTATTACTTTTTTGTAAAAGTCCTCCTTATCTTCCTCTAGTTTCAAAAGTCTAGTTTGTTGTTTGCGTCTACCGTCTCTGCGTAGAATAACAGTAGCAACAAGAACCTGTGGGCTCACGTGCGCCCCCTTCAGTGCGGCAGAGGTTATGGCTGCCTCTCCTGGTGCTTTTTTCATTGCCGTTGTACGATGAGACCAGCGAGCCTAAATATCATATCTATGTGAAATAAGTTATAACAATTATTTAGAGACTATGGATGGCGAGGATAAATGTAATAAAGGGATCTACAAGCATTACATTGGTGACCTACAGTGAGATGGTAACAGGCATGCGCTTAGGGCCCGCGCTCCAGCCAGTTTTTGTGGGGTGACGCATTCTGAGGTGAGGCAGACCTCATCTGTGCCTCACCTTACCACACAGTAACTGGCTTGAGCGCGCTCACAAAATAAGTGCCCGCGCAAAATTAGTGCCCGCGCTCCAGCAAGTTACTGTGGGTTTACGAGAGGCAGAGCTCGTCCCTGCCTCACTTCTCATCGCTCCCATGTAGTTGTAGCGGAGCTCGGCAAATTTGCTGATTTTGACTATAAAAAGCGATTGGAATCATACATAAATCACACTTACAACACAGATCAGTGGAAACTTTTTATTATTATTACTATTTAGTTTTTCTTTAGTTGTTTTTCCGTTACATTGGAGTATGACAGGTGAGGCTCTGCCTCCCCTGACTGCACGTCGCTGTAGCTACCTAGCTAGTAGCAAGCATGTTAGTTAGCATTACAGCCGGCTTAGCCTTGTCATTTTTATTAGCCTTAACATTAAGTAACATTAAGTAACCCAAACTGTTAAACAGTAGAGTAGTAGTTATATTTCGTGAACCCTTTGAAGAGTACTGTCACACCGGTGTGATCATTCTATAATACACCGTTTAAGCCCGGATGCCCCCGAGGGAGACATGCTAACGCTAACGCTACATTAGCATCGGCTATCTTTTATTACTTCATGCTATCTGCACAAATGGTTAACATTGGACATTAAAAAGATCAGGCAGTTCAGGGAGAATCGAAAGAAGGCAGGCAGGCAGCTTTGCATGACATTCTTCTGGACGTGTTTCATTGTGGTGATAGTGAGGGTAGTCAATCCCTTGTTTGGCAAGACAGTAGTGACAGACATCTTGGTGACGTGTGTTGTTGTGCGAGACCAGAGATGTAGTTCATTGAGCAGTTTCACACAAAAAAAGTCTTACTTCACAGTTTTACGGCAAAACCTTATTTTTTTTTACTTGCAAAATTATCTTTTAAATTGACAAACATATGTGTAATTTGTGGCACAATTCAAACGGGGACGAAAGATAACGTTTCTGTCGCCATTGACTTCAATACATAATTTTTCCGAAATAAGGTCCCATGGAGGTCCACCGGAAAGGGAGGGACTTCGCCTCTCTATGGTAACCCTTGTTATATAAACACAGGCGGAGCCCTCTACTGGACTCTATGGGTACTCCCCTTGATCCTATCATGCAAGCATTCATCCACTGAGACCTTCTAGACGTAGCCGGCCCCGGGGCGGGCCTACCTGAAAGCGCGCGCATCTCACCGCATAAAAAGAGGCCTCGCCTCCTGACTGTCATCCTATACTTCTCTTCAGCAAGCAGCATAGGACAGACAGGGCCCCTGAGTAGAGGGCTCCGTCTGTGTTTTAGCAGCCGCTGCGCCTCACTCACCTCTCCCTCGGTCGTAACCGTGGAGAACAAATTTGGGCTGCGGCTGACAGAGCACACCCTGACGCGCTTACCCCGCGGAGGTGTGCTATGACGTGGGGGACTCCCCCCCCCTGCCCTAAAGCAGGGGGAAAGAGTCCTCCAGCCCCTATGGGCCCAGTGCGCGTCACGTCCCCCCGGGGCGCATTACGCCCGGGGAGGGGGTCAGATGCCCACTGACCCAAAGCCCCCCTCCCTCCTCACCAGTCCTGCGTTGCCCCAGCAAGCACAGACGATGAAAAGGAGCCAG
Organism: Dissostichus eleginoides; assembly: GCA_031216635.1. Classification (NCBI taxonomy): domain Eukaryota; kingdom Metazoa; phylum Chordata; class Actinopteri; order Perciformes; family Nototheniidae; genus Dissostichus; species Dissostichus eleginoides. The sequence goes on from CM062267.1 coordinate 25,465,524, forward strand.
ACATGTCCAAGAGATAAAACTTTATGAAGGGGCCTGGCGTTGAGCAAGACGCCGCCGTGCATATGTCCTCCACACTCACGCCGTTAAATAAGGCTGTTGACACAGCCATGGCTCGTGTAGAGTGTGCACGGACCCCCGTGGGGAAGGCTCTCCCCGCCTGTCCGTAGGCATGTGCAATGCACTCGCAGAGCCAGCCTGCCAGGCGTTTCTTGGACAGGGCTTTCCCGATCACCCCGCCCCCGAAGCACACAAACAGCTGTTCAGTGCGTCTAAAGGCCGCTACACACCAACCTGAGACCAAAGAACGCGTACCGAAGGCGTCCCGACTTTTACGTCCGCTACGTCGCCTGCGTCGGCTACGCCGCCCGCCTACGAACACACCGCAAAGACTTCAGTCGACGAGTGGCAATAACTGTCCTTACCAGCAGGCAGCCGTAGTGTGTATTCGTCATTCAAAAGAGGCAACAACCGGAAGACAGACTGCGTGATACACAGAGAGAAGAAGAACAGACAGCGTGATATAAACAAACAACAAATAGCGTGTGCGTTCCATTTTCATTCTACAACGAGAAGCTCATGGGGCTTTCCCGAACCTGTGTCGGGAGCTGGAGTTTAATGAAATCTCAGATTTGCCTTCTTAATTGTTTGGGTCCCTCACTTCCGCTTCGCTTCTCATGCACTGATTTGCTAAGCTGAACAGCCAATCAGAGTGATTTCTTTGGCCGACTTTCTTTGGCCAACTGTCTACCGATTCAACATGTTGAATCGGCCGCGGGAGGTGTGAAAATGTGCCGTAAAGGGACGATGGTGCGGGACACACCAACCTGAGTAGGGCGCCGCGAATGCCCGACTACCTCTGACGGCCTCTGACTCCCAAAATCGGGTAGGCGTGTAGCGGCCTTAAGGGCAGCATAACACGCTAGCGCACGCACCGGGCAGAGGAGGTGTAATTTAGCCTCCCTCGCCCCACTATGGGGTGGAAGATTAAAGCCCCCCAACTGAATAGCCCTCAACCTGAACGCACTCCTTAGGCTCTTGGGCACAAAGGAGGGGTTCGGTCTGAGTGTCGCCCCGCTCTGGTCACCCTGGATCATCAAACAACTTGGGTGCACCGATAGAGCGGTTAACTCGGACACTCTTTTGGCTGACGTTAAGGCAAGCAGCAATGCTGTCTTCCACGACAGTGCTTTCAGGGAGGAGAGCTCCAGAGGCTCAAATGGTTCTGTGACCAGAGCCTCGAGCACCAGCGGCAGGTCCCACTGCGGGGCGGAGGCGTGCACTACTGGGCGCAGCCTCCTGACCCCCTGTAAAAACGCCAACATTAGTGGTTGAGAAACGGCTGACCTGCCGCCAAATCCCTCATGGCAGGACGAGATGGCTGCTGCATACACTTTCACTGTGGAATGAGCAAGCCCTCTGTCCACCAATAACAGTAAGTACGACAAAATAGATCCCAACTCACAAGATAGGGGCTCTATTTTCCGCTCCTCACACCATCGCTGGAATCCAAGCCACTTCGGCCTGTAACAGGCTGTGGTGGATCCCGCTCTAGCCGCCTGGATAGACTGAATAACACTATCAGACAATCCACCCTGTCTTAGCCTGTCCCTCAAGCCTGGAGAGGTTGGCCCAGAGTGGGTAACGCCCCGATTGCACCTGCCTCTTATGACATCGCCCCCCAGAACTGGGGAAGCGCCCAGGGCTGGCCCACCTTCATCTGTGTCATCTCTGAGTACCACGGCGCCCGACGCGATCCGGCGCTACTAGGATGATTGACAGACGTTCTCGCCTCACTCTCCCCAGGAGAGGGAGAATGAGACGCAACGGTGGAAAGGCGTAGAGCAGCTTCCTTGGCGATGGCTCGTGTGCAAACGCGTCCACCCCAAAGGGCGGGTCGTTGCTCAGAGCAAGTAAGCTTGACGTGGTCATCAACAACGCCCTCAGGATTATAACTGGATGCTTGAAGCCTACCCCTGTGTCCCTCTTGCCAGTCCTCGCGGGAATAGCTCCAGCCGGCCTCCGACGGGAGGCTGCCACGCTCACCCTGGCCAGGAAAGCCCAAAAGCATGACTGGCACATCCTGCATAACACGACAACGAGAGCAGCGCCTCTAAGTAGGCTCAAGTCCCGCCTCCCCTTCAACAAGGCAGCACAAGAGATTCTCAATTCCACCTCTGAGGACCTCTCCAGAGATGCAAGGTTGGCGGCTGCTTGGAGGCAGGAGTGGGAGCTAGCCGGGCCCTCCCGCATCCATCGCTACATCTGGGACCCAGGAGATGGCGCCATAGGAGGAGACGACCTACCACGCCGGCAATGGACCACACTAAACCGTCTACGAACTGGGGTCGGTCGCTTCAAAACATCAATGAAGAAGTGGGGCCTGGCAAACAGTGCTGCATGCGAGTGTGGTGACCCTGAACAGACTGCCGAACATATAATAACCACCTGCCCTTTATATAGACCACCCTCGGAAGCCAGCCTCTTCGACTTAGGACCAGAGATGCGGGCATGGCTACACAACACGAGTTGGACCTCTGACGTTACACGAAAGAAGAAGTCGCTCAGAGCCATGGAGAACCACAGGGCACAGTGGCTGTTGCGCCGGCTGGCGAACAGATCCACCTCTGCTGTCCCGAACCGGGCCCAGATCCGCTTCACCACCTCCGGGTGAAGCGCCCACTCGCCTGGCAGGGGTCCGCCCCTCGACATGAGGTCGGCCCCCCTGTTCTCCAGACCCGGAATGTGGAGGGCTCTCAGAGATAACACCACCTCTGAAGCCCATAACCACAGTTTCTCCGCTGTGGTCAACAAAGCGGCGGAGCGGACTCCGCCCTGCCTGTTGATATATGCCACTGTGGTGCTGTTGTCGCTCCTGACCATTACATGTCTCCCCTGAATTAAGGGTTTGAAATGCTGGAGGACCAACACTACTGCCCGTAGCTCTAGGAGGTTGCTGTGCCGTGTCTCTGTTAGAGACCAGCGCCCACCTATAGCTCTCCCCAGGCAGGTCCCTCCCCATCCCGTTCCGGACGCATCCGTGAACACTGTGATGTAGGAGGTCACCCGTCCCAGTGGGGACCCCCTCCGGAGGTGATCCGGGGACCCCCAGAACCGGAGGTTGCCCCCCACTGAGGGGGGATGGTCACCAGATGCCGTTTGTGTCTCTTGGGATCCAAACGCAGGCTGGAGAACCACCTCTGCAGGCGGCGCATATGCAGTAACCCGAGTGGGACCACAACGTGAGCCGCCGCCATGAGACCCAGGGTCTGCATGATAGTCAAAGCCGTCACTGTTGCCCCCTGTCGCAGTCTGCAAACTGCCCGAAGCAAGGATGCCTGTCTGCTCTCTGACAGGGTGACGCGTAGCCTGCCTGCATCGAGCACCACCCCCAAATACAACGCCTGTTGGTGAGGTATGGGGGTGCTTTCTTCCAATTGATCGCAAAACCCAACTTGGTTAGGTGTAGGATCAATTGGGCTGTGTAACACATTGCCCGTTCCCTGGACCTGGCCATGACTATGAGGTCGTCCAGATAAAAGAAAACTCATGCCACGGCCGCGCAGCGGTTGGAGCGCTGTGGCCACACATTCGCTGAACGTGCGTGGGGACAGGGAGTAGCCAAACGGTAGTCTGTTGTACTCGTAGGCCACCCCCTGGAAGGCAAAACGCAAATACTTTCTGTGTTTCGGAGCAATCTCGACATGAAAGTAAGCGTCCTTCAGGTCGATGGTTGTGAACCAATCGCCTGGCTGCACCAGTCCCAGTAACTGTTTTATAGTTAACATCCGGAATTTTCTGCGTACAATGTGGAGATTCAGACTGCGAAGATCCAGAATGGGCCTGAATTCGCCTGTCTTTTTGGGAACCAGGAAGTACAGGGAATAATGCCCCCCCTCTCTGTCTTGCGTGCGCACAGCAGACACTGCCTGTTTTTGCACCAAGGCCTGAACCTCTGCTGAACATCTGCTGAACATCTCCCCTCGGGATGATAGCTTTGCCTCTCTTATGCCTGTGAACGGAGAAGGGATGCTGCAAAACTGGAGTGAATAACCCAGTCTCAGCGTCCTGTCCATCCACTCCGTTAACACGCAGCTGCGCTTCCATTCCCCATAACACTGTGTTAGAGGATGTGCAATCAGTTGTGGGGCCCCAGCAATAAAGCGGTGGTACTCCGCAAAACTCCCCGCGAAGGGAAGCTCTGCCCATGGGGGGTCGACACGGAAAGGGCCGACTCTCTACTGAGGACCTTGAACGCGCTCATGGGAGCGCGCGCTCCGCCACGATGCTTTCACCCCAAACAGTGAAATGCATCAAGCGGAGCTTTTACACTCGGCGTTAAATGTTTTCTAACCCTGCTACACCGGCCATAATGTCCCTGTACCCGCATAGCGCGGTTTATCACTCTCACCCGCGCATGCGCACTAGCTGCCTCCTTTACTGGAGTTACAACCTGGGCAGCGAGTGGGGAATCTGTATGGTCAACATTACGTGGCTCTGCGGAAAGAAAAGACACTCAGACTGGAATACAAGCAATCGCTTTTATTATTATTAGGCAAAAGACGACCTTGTCACAGTGGGATCAAACAGGGAGGAGGCGGGATTCGCCCTCGCGTCCTGGCTGGAGAAATCACCTCTCTCTGCCGGGACGCTTCCTCCCGCCGCCAGTCAACTCCTGGAGGATGGTGCCCCCCACCCAGTACCCCTTCGCTGAGGCGGAGCTGGAGCGGGAGCCGGAGCGGGGGCCGGAGCGGGAGCCCGCCGGTCAGCCTGTCCCCGTGAGGGCCGGTACTGGGCCGGTTCCTCGGGACGGACCACGGAGGCAGAGGGTGCGCCAGGAGCCCTGGGGGCTCTGTACCGGCGCCTCCCTCTCTGCCTTACCACCGCCGGGCACTCTCTCCCTTGCGGAGAGGCCTGAGGGCGAGCCAGCGGCAGCATGCGGCTGAGCTGCGCCCTCTCTCCCTCCAGGCGACTGAAGCGCTGGTTGACCGAGGATATCGATCCGAAGAGCCCTTCCGTGGCAACGGGGGCCCCAAGGAGATCGTCTCGGTCTTTCTTGGCCAGTGCGGTCAGACCTAGCCACACGTGACGGGACGCCACGCTGGCCAGGGACATCACACGACCGGCTTCGGTAGCCATACCGTTGACCAGATTATTCATCACTCCCAAGACACCAAGATTACTGGCCGCCGCCGCCGCCATCTGCGCCCCGAGCCTGAACATCTTACCCAGATACTCAAGCATTTCGCGGCTGCTGCCTGCGGAAGCAGATGGGCCGCCAGGCTTTCATCCAGTGGGGGCACACCGGGACACTCCGTGCCTGAGTGGCCCTGCACCCTGAGGATTCCAGCCCATGTCGCCACCGGAGCCTTCGTCCTCAGTGGCTGTCGCCACGTCACCTCCACACACCGCCAGATGTCTGGCAGGGGGGGTGAAACGAAGGCCGGCTGCGCTGGTCGGGCCGGGCCGTAGAAGCCCTGGCGTAGGCGGCTCACCGGCCTCGTGGCAGCGGTGGGGGGAGCGGCAAGCCTGCACGCTCCGCCGCCATAGTCATCACCGCCGGGAAGTCCTGTCGCGCAGGTCCTCCATCTCCACCACGTCGAGCTCTGGGTCCTCCACCGGCGAGACGTAGCCGTCCTCAAACTGCGCCAGCCGCTGATGGCGGCTGAGCCGAGGAATTAGCCGGCATTCGCTGCAGACCGTAAGCGGGCCCAGGTTGGCCGCCGCGTGGTCGGACCCCAGGCATTCAATGCACTGGCGGTGGAGGTCGGCGCCTTCAATGGCGCCCGGACACGAAGGACAGGGGCGCTGCTCCAGCAATGGTGAGTCCATTTTCTTCGTTTTGCTTTAAATTCTATCCGTCTCTCTTCACTCAGTTGTGTCTCTCTTGCTTGCTGAAGAGAAAGGGATGACAGTCAGGAGGCGAGGCCTCCTTTTATGCGGTGAGATGCGCGCGCATTCAGGTAGGCCCGCCCCGGGGCCGGCTACGTCTAGAAAGTCTCAGTGGATGAATGCTTGCATGATAGGATCAAGGGGAGTACCCATAGAGTCCAGTAGAGGGCGGAGCCTGTGAGAGATATAACATCTTCGTGTATTTGCTGGTGTTTCAGATGTCATGCTAGTTAAGGAGAGTTGCTTTTCTATACATGGATGCACTTGTATTTTAAGTGTTTTGCAGCGTGCCCTTTTCAATGATCACTTGAGCAATAATTACATCAGCTGCAGCAGAGCTTCTCTAGCCGAGTGAAGAGTGCAGCTGCAGGTTCATGATAAAAATACCACAGGCATCACTTACATGTTTGGTAAAATCCAACAGAAAATCCTAAAAGTAATCCTTCAGTGGTTTAAATAGTCAAAACAGTAATAGATCAGAAATACTGTAAAAGTGTTACAGTACCCATGCAGGTTCAAGACACTGAATAATTTGTATTTATAAGTTATCCTGTCTAATCAGTCTGTCTCTCATCTGTCAGATGTGTTGGCTCCTCTGGGCTCAGTGAGAGGAGCCATGGAGCCGGAGAGGTTTGTGCCGGTGGTCAAACATGAGGTCCAGGTGGGACCGGGACATCAGAACCACGATCCCCGAGCTCAGAGGAGCTACACCGAGGAGCTGCGCAGAGAGCCAATCACTGACAAGTATGATGGCAACAGCTGCTTCTGCTCTATGCTCACTCATGCACCTCTGTATACACATGTGTGCACAAGCACTTTTAATCATTCGTGTACAGTCATTAAAAAGCTAAGATAATTAAATAAACATGAATAACACAGGTATAAAATACATGAATAAAACGTTCTATTAAAGCCTCCCCAAGATCTTTTTAGGTTTCCCATAAACTTCCCTTTCTTTTTAAGATTCCCTGAATCTGGATTTTAAACCTATTGTTTTTAGATTTCCTATTGTGTATAGATAGCTGCAGGGATAATGAGTTATTGCAATCAACCCGGATGTTAGCATTGCACTGGTTTCCTTGAAAAAAAAGCCAATGGGGCTTTAGTTTGTATTATTGCAAATAACAAACTTTGTGGCACAAAAAACTTTATGATACTTAAAGTGGCACCACTACCACTTAGTAGAAAAGTTTCCTATGTGTTCGTCGTCATGACGGTAAATGCCCCGGCAACCTCTGTAGTCTCATTTAGCCTCTTGTAAGCAACCAACTTTTTAAAACCCGAAAAAACTTCAAAATTCACCAGTTTCATGAGTATTTACTGACGTATTTTAAATTGAAAACAAAACATGAAAATCTCTGAATCTTGTGTTGACCAAAAAGCCACAGACCTCAATACAAGGAAACCATGAGTGCACAAATACACTAAAACCATAAAGCAACATCAGTCCTGCAGCGGAGAGGCAGACACAAATATCATCACAACAGAAAACCAGCTACGCTCAGGTGATGTGTGTGGAAACGAGCACTCTTTTTTATTTCTCTCCTCACCTCAGGAGGAGTATCGGGGTGGAGAAGGTGCCAGCAGGCGGGAGGGTCTCCTCTCTTAACCCCGACCACCTGAAGCCCATGAGGAAGAGGAAGAGGAAGGAGTACCTGAGTCCCTCTGAGGAAGACTCTGACATCGAAGGCACGGTGGGACTGCATTGTTATTAACATTTAACACTTAGATATGACTCAGATTTAAGTGATGTGGTTGATAAAGGTCATGGAAAATAATCATTTAATTAATAACAATGTAATGTGTTTCCTTTAATTCAGTGAGTATTTTCTTTCTACTTTTTGACTTTCGTTTAATTTTTGTTTTTCTTAGGATGAGAAGACGGATGATTCTAAAGCAGACTGCAGGCTCATCAGAGGAGGTTGAACTCATATCCGTCTTATTTGTCTGTTTTATAATTTGTCCTCCTTTCTTGTTTTTCTTTAGTTATGTTAAGGTACATCTTCTGTTTTTTTCACTTCCTCCTCTCCCTCTTACAAACAGACCTTGCTAAGATGTAGAATTTAGAGATATAAAAGATCCTTGATCCCATATATGTGCAGACTAAATGACCGGGGATTTATGATATACATACAGAATATACTGTAGCATAGAATTGGGTATATTTGTAACTTTAAGTATGTTTAAAATGTTGTTGTCGGCTATAAGAAAGATAGATAGATAGATAGACAGACAGACAGACAGACAGACAGACAGACAGACAGACAGACAGACAGACAGACAGACAGACAGACAGACAGACAGACAGACAGACAGACAGACACAGACAGACACAGACAGACAGACAGACAGACAGACAGACAGACAAAGACAGACAGACAGACAGACACAGACAGACAGACAGACAGACAGACAGACACAGACAGACACAGACAGACAGACAGACAGACAGACAGACAGACAGACAGACAGACAGACAGACAGACACAGACAGACAGACAGACAGACAGACAGACAGACAGACACAGACAGACACAGACAGACACAGACAGACAGACACAGACAGACACAGACAGACAGACAGACAGACAGACAGACAGACACAGACAGACACAGACAGACAGACACAGACAGACACAGACAGACAGACAGACAGACAGACAGACAGACAGACAGACACAGACAGACACAGACAGACAGACAGACAGACAGACAGACAGACAGACAGACAGACACAGACAGACAGACAGACACAGACAGACACAGACAGACAGACAGACACAGACAGACAGACAGACAGATAGACAGACAGACACCTTGTTTATCCCAAATTGCGAAATTATTTTGTTCCACCAGCAGTGTCAAGCATTGCACAAGTTAAAATGTTTAATTAATAAACTCAGTAGTTTTACTTCACTATAAAACTGATTTAATGACAAGTCAAGTCATAATAACATACTCCTGACAACCTGCAATTCCATACAAAGACAATAACAAATTAGGACTTTTTATTTTTAAGTTTTCCATCAAGTTAAATGAATATCTCTCTGACATGTTGTATTTTTTAAACGAGACGCTGCATTTAATTTTTCAATAGTGACAAATGATCCTGTTATCCAGCCCCTTTATGTCTTTAATTTGTATCGTGTCCTTCCCTGACCTTTAAGTCGTTTCTCTCTTGTCTTCAATTATATTCCTCCATGTAGGAACATTAGCTGCTTCCCTCCTACTTACCAACTTCCTTTATGTGTTCTTATTCAATGTTTTTCCTCTTCCCATTTGCTCTCATAAACAAATAATGACTTTGTTTGTGTTTTTGTTGAAGCTGGAGACAGTAAGACAGAGCAGTGGACGTGGGCTCAGTATCTGGAGGAGACCAAATCTGTTGCGGCGCCCAACAACCTTTTCCAGGAGGTACTGTATGTTCGAGTTTAATATCCAGACTGCAGTTTCTGGTCATGTACTCACAGGTTTACCCACTGTGCCCATGATTTTTACTGCTTTTCTTTACTACCACTGCAGCTCTATTTATAGCACAGGGACAGATCTATAGCCCTGAGTGGAAAAATAGTGCAGCATTGTCAAGGAAGGAAATGAGAAATGTAAATGTACCTGGGACACAGAGATGTATGCAGCCGAAGGACATACATTAATATTCTTATTCTGATAAAGAGTGGGGTTGAGTTATGTACATTTGAAGGTTATTTTATTTCAAAAAATGTTTAAAAAACGATTTTAAAATAAAACTCTGTAATCTCATTTTCTTTGTTTGTTGTTCGGATCCAATTTCCCGCTCTCCTCTATTTTCAGCTTATTTTATCCCTGTGGTGTGTACTAAAATACTCTGTCTATTTCTTCCTGGGACCAGACACAGAGAGTGCCAACAGTGAAGAACGGTTTTAAGCAGGGGATGAAGCTGGAGGGAATCGACCCGCAGCATCCTTCCATGTACTTTGTTCTCACCGTGGCCGAGGTGAGCCAGACGGCCATTATCACGGTCGATGCGTCTTAATGGCCCTGTTGATTATTGAGGATTATAAACAGTCATTCACTGGCAGGCTGCTCTGCATGCAGGTGGAGATCAGCTGGTTTGTTTCGTCTCATGCGTCGTGTCCTCTTGCAGGTCTGCGGTTACCGGCTGCGGCTTCACTTTGACGGCTACTCCGACTGCCACGACTTCTGGGTGAACGCCAACTCCCCCGACATCCACCCCACAGGCTGGTGTGAGAGCACGGGACACAAACTGCACACTCCCAAAGGTCAGAGGTCACGACATATTGAAAAGACCAACGGGCAAATAGAACCTAAAAATAATAAACAGCATGCTTCACTTATGCAGTTTCAACCTATTGTACAATATTTTGAGATGACCTTGATCCTTTCTGCTAACCTTAATATTGCCTGTTTACATTCATTAAATTAAGAACTATTCGCATGTTCTCACATCTTTTCATATTCCACTCCAAATTCATTGCTCTCATATTATCATGATATTAGAATGGAAAATATATTGTTTATTGTATTTATTCATGGGACAATTTATCGTCAATCAAAAACAGTTACTTTGACAGGTCTAATTGTATGTGAATTTTGTTTACCTTTTAGAGCCAGGCGAGCTTTTCGCCCCTGTTTTCAGTCTAAATGCTAAGCTATGTTAACCATCTTCTGGCTGTAGCATCATATTTAACGTACATATATCAGATAAGCATCCTCTTAACTTCTCAACAAGAGAAAATGTCAAAATATTCCTCTCAATAATTGAATGCTTTACCAAACATGGGTCTCTTTAATCTTCTCTGTATCTCTGTTTTTCCTGCAGGCTGTAAAGAGGAGGAGTTTACCTGGGCCAACTACCTGAGAATGACTAAAGCACAAGTGGCGCCCAAAGAGCTGTTTGCCAGTCTTGGGAGGGTAACTGCCACTATATAATATACGGTAGTAGCATTATCTACAAGCATGAGTGGATGAGGTGAGAATGATTTAGGGTCGTGAAAACTCTGGCTCCAATCAAAAGCAAATATAGTAAAAAACGATTTTTCAGTTATAGTCTCTCAGAAAACATATAACTTGTATAGAAAAGGATAGTTGTGTTCATGTTGACTTGAGTCCTCCTGCTAGCTAATGTTTAATTCTACCAGCGTTCAATCCCAATTCATCAAACTGTATCCTTCTGGCACTCGTACTATTGGTGGATTCAACACATTTATGGCGCATTTCCACTACAGTGCGGAGCTCGCTTTAAGCGTGCCGTGCCGTGCCCGGCCCGGCCCATTTTTGGTTGCGTTTCCACTTGTCGTAGTACCGGCTAGCGGGTACTATTTCACAGTTTTTCTGGCCCCATAAAATCGAGGTTCTTTCCGGGCCAACAACCAGGCTGAGTCGGGGGGGGGCTACAACTACAACAAGATGAACATATTTTACCGTGATTTAATTGTAATACACGTTTCAAAATGATGCCGAAGTAACAACATACTGATACCGGTTAGTAAAAACCATGAATTAATGCTTTGAAGTCTGCAGACAGACGGCAGGCGAAAAACCTTTTAAAATGCGTGTTTTCTAAATGGAGATCGGCTAAGCTAACGCAGTGTATGCTCCGACCGTCCACACTCACAACAACGGCCTATACAGACATAAATAAAGCAGCGACTGTATTCGCCATGACACAGACAGTCTGTGGTTTGTACTTGTTTAACTTCTGTCTAGTTTCTGAACAGATATGAGGAGCTGTGAGCTTGAGCGCTAAAAGCTAACGGCTGATGTTGTTTTTCTGTGGTTCTCTTTGAAGATGACGTCACGGCTCCGCCTACACTGCGTTACTATAGTTACTGCCCCAGCTACTAAACTGTAATGGAAACGCAGCATAAAGTGAGCCAGTCCTAACAAGGCCTAACGAGGCCTAGCCATACCGAGCGAGGCCAAGCGAGGCCCTGTAGTGGAAATGCGCCATTAGATACAGTCAAATTAATAATAACTTTGTCAACAACTTGTGCATAATTTAAGTCCACAGCTCTGTCCCTCTCTACTTCAATATGCCCTTTCTACTCTCTGTTTAGGTTGATGTGAAGAGCAGTTTTGAGATAGGAACGAAGCTGGAGGCAGTGGACCGTATGAACCCCTCCCTCATCTGCGTAGCCACCGTCACTGACGTGGTGGACGACCGCTTCCTGGTGCACTTTGACAACTGGGACGACACGTACGACTACTGGTAAGCCTCAGAAACAGAAACAGGATGTGTGGGCTAAAGATATATCTCATTTTTATATTATTACATTAGACTTTATGAAATTGCTAAAGCAAGTCAAACTATGCAGGTGTGATTCCAGCAGTCCATACATTCACCCGATTGGTTGGTGCCAAGAGAGGGACCTCCCACTAACACCACCCCAAGGTGACCAGTGTGTTTACTGTTTTCATTCCATCATGTTCATATTTGATCATTTTTGTAAAAATGCCTTGATGATGTAATGCTTTTGAGTTCAAATATCTTCATTTGGGGCCTTCAATGTATAACCCTAGTAAGCATTGCCTTTAAAATAATAACAAACATTTGCACAAATAGAAAGACTCTTAAGGGATGATTTTATATGTTTCTATTAAGGTACAGATGTGAATTTATTTTCTGATGCACCAGATTACCCAGACCAGGCCCGGTTTATCTGGTCTCAGTACCTGGAGGAGACTGGGTCCAAGGCGGTGGCTGCAGACGCCTTCAAAGTGGTGAGGAATAAGGATAAATGTACTCTTTTTCATCCAATTAAAAAATGATATGAAATGCTGACACATATCTGTAGTACACTAACTCTGGATAACAATGTAACACCACCTCACTTCAAAACATCCGAACCATCCCGTACTACTTAGCTGGAGTGTGGATCTGTGGTATGGCCCGGCGGATAACAGCAGCATAGCCAAAATAACCAAAATCATATAGAAAACACAACTAACCAATTGAGGCTGCGGTAGACCAGAAACCTGCAAGGTCTTGTTCAAAGATGACATCTTCAGTTATCAAAAGAGCTGTTTGCTGCCCACCGGGGTAGTGACAATCGCAATCTACTGTAGGTAATACACCGTCTATAGAAGTAGCTCACAGCTCCCCTTCAAAAGAACCAAACTAACCCTAACTGCAACGCCTGGAGTTTGAGTCCGTCGAGGACCTTTGCTACATGTAGTTTCCCATCTAACTCCCCTAATTTCCTTTAATCTCCCTGATGTAAAATATCTAACAAAAGGCATACAATTCTGCAAATAAAATAGTAGAAATGATGTTTCCAATGCTTTATAGAATGTATGTTTGACATGTTTGGTTTCCATCATCCTCTGCGCGTCCTCTCCAGCGTGCGGCCCACAGCTTCCAGACTCAGATGAAACTGGAGGCCGTGGACAAGAGAAGCCCCGGTCTGATCAGAGTGGCTTCAGTGATGGAAGTGGAGATTCATCGCATTAGGGTAATACTCTGTGTGGAGCGCTTTTATTTGTAAATATATAAGTACTAATGTCTAAGGTTAAAATACTACCATTAAGTGATTCTGTACATCTTTAACCAACCCTGAAGCTATCATAGGAATTGTAGCTGTTTAAATATTTAACGTGTATTCATGCAGAGTATATATATTGATGCTCCTTCAGGTCCATTATGACGGCTGGAGTCACGTCTATGATGAGTGGATGGACTCAGATCACCCCGACATCCACCCAGCAGGCTGGTGTGAGGCGACCAATCACCCGCTCAAAGTTCCCCCCGCGGGACTCCAAAACACAGCAGCCGCACGGGAGCAGCCTGCACTTCAGTCCAAACTGCAAGTTGATTTTCTTCAAAACTCAAATCAAAGTTATTTTTGGTAGCTATTATTAAATTAAAGAACAAATACATTTGTTGTAATCAAAAGATGTCTGTGATGACAATTAAACTGGGGAAGGGGAGAGATTGTACATTTGAATGTTAATTCAAATGAGAACACCTTTGTTTTCTCAGCTATTGAACTTTTAAACCTTTTTGCAACTGTTTTACTGATGGCACTATGAATACACCAATTAGTTTCCCTCTTAAAACTATCCTGCTAGTATTTATACATTCCACTATTTACTCTGTTGCTTTTTCATTGGTTTGCATGCAATTGGTTTGATTCATTACATTTCTCTCAATCAATGTCAATTTTATAAAACTAGTTTCCATATATGTTGCTGATATATACATGATGGTTTTAATCAGTAAGTATTAGTGTGACAACTCAAAATGTTAGCTGAGAAATAGGCCCATTAAACTTTCCACCACTTGGTAGCAATTGGCATAATCTCCCTTACTGCAGCATTGCAAGGGGGTTTGTGAACTAGTTTTTTAATGTGTATTTTTGAATGTACAGGTATGAGGGATCTTCCCCCCATTACAGGCCAGTCCACCTACCCCTCCTCTGTTCCCTGTAAGCCCATCAGCCACCCGAGAGCCAACAAGTACAGCTTCCACAACAGGTCAGCTGATCTCAACTCTATCACCAGGTCAATTAAAACTTTATTCAGCAGGCCAACCATTCAAAATACGCATCACAGTTAAAGCAGGAAATCTAACATCTTCTTAAAATGCACTCAAACAGGAAGTGTCCTACTCCTGGTTGTGATGGTTCGGGCCATGTGACGGGGCGTTTCACGGCCCATCACTGCATATCCGGCTGCCCATTGGCTGAGCGTAACCAAGGCAGGCTGAAGGCCGAGCTGTCAGACTCCGAGTGCAAGAGGACCGTCTTCCTCAGCCAGAGACCCAAGAAGACCCATTACCGTGGCAGGTAAGTGTGTGTGTGTGTCTGTGTGTGTCCGTGTGTCCACTTCTATCTAGTCTGTGTGCTAAATAAAATATCAAATTCAAAAAATATATTTGAAAATAACTCATCAGCTAATATTTTTATTTTATTAATTCAAGTTAAATATACTCAACAAATACACACATTTCACACTTCAGCTTTTTTATGCTGTCTTTAATTGTTCATCACAAGAGTTTTGCAACTTGTCGGTTACCTTTTAGACACAACCGTATACAAGTGTGATCGTGTGTATCTTAAACACATAGCAGCGAGAGAACCAGGTACTGAGCATCTCAGTGCTTAATGTAAAACATATGGCCTGATTATCCCATTTGTACCTACACAATAATAATACAATAATTAACAATTTCTTATTGTAAAAGGCACATATTCCAGGCTTCGCTAACTATTTAAAGTGATAACATGAGCAACGGAGGAAGATTTGGTGGGCAAGATATAATCTATGAAATGTAAACAGTTTCATTCAAATGCTTTAAGCAACAATGTGTTAACCAATAAACTATCAAGTTATTACACAGATAATATGTGCAAAACCCATCCTCACTTTCTGGATGAAGGTGAAATAGTTGATGAGTTTCTTGGGGTAGTCCAAATGTAATGCGTACATCAACCCAGACAACAATAAAAATGCATCTGCTAACCTGGGGATATCCCTGATCACAAAATCATCTTCCACCACATTAGCAGTACCTGCAGGCCTGGGATGAACTGGACTTGTAGTGCTCTCGGTGACAACGCTGACGATAGCAACAGCCGTGTGACTGAGGTCTGGCTGGTCCAACTCCCCCACCTGGGAGAAGAGAATCCAACTGTAAGGTTAACTTGTAGAAACTAGACATTTGCACTTACATTACAGTTGACTATCTCCCACATTCTTAAACTGATATATTTATATAAGTATATAAGTAGGTATTTAACATGTGACTAATTTACAGTCCACAATCTAACAGGTAGGTATAGAAGCAAGAATTTGACAGGTGGCTATTTTATAGCAAATCATCAAAAAAGTTGTTTGACTAGAAATTCTACAGGTAAATATTAAACTGGTAGAAAAAAAGGGAAAGTTTGAATGTTTTGTAGTGGGATTGTATGAGGTAGTTATCCATAGTCAGTGTATTATGTACAGTAGATGGGGGTCAGCCAGCCCCAATGTACTGCTGTGGAAGGGGGTGCAACAAATGTATTGTAGCAACCTAAAAAGAACGGCTTACCGAAAGAAAAAAAAACTGATCTGAACCACACTGGGACTGTGTGTGTGTGTGTATGAACTTTTTAGTTCATAGCTCACTGCACTCTGTTTTCTTTAGCCCAGGGGTCTCCAACCTTTCTTCATCTGAGAGCTACTTTGAAAAAATGAAAGTGGCCAAGAGCTACTTGCATCAAATCGCTTACATTTATTCACATAGCCCTCATCAGTTGAATTAAGCTATACTTTTGTACACGTGTGAAATTGCAATACCTAAAGCTTATCAAAAATCTTAACTTCACATCAAGGTCCAAGAAAACGACAATTTCTCACATATTATTATGGCCCACATAGTAAGTACATCACTGAAAATTCACATAAATGTCCAAGAAAAAAAGACAATTTTTTCACTCCTTATTATGGCCCACAAAGTAAATACATCGCCTTATGGCACATGTGTAAAATAAGTGCATTCACTCTTTTTCACAGTCAGTGAGAGGACTGGCGCTGCATGGAGTCCACCATAGAGGTGTCTGCTGGACCCACTTAGGTTCACTCTAATAGAGTCATTTAAATGTTCATCAGTCAGTCTTGTTCTGTATTTAGATTTCATTCATGTCAGAAAAAGCTGCTTCACAAAGGTATGTAGAGCCTAATAAAGCAGACATTTTCAGTGCTGCTTGGTGAATGTTCTTATAGTTTTCTGGGTCTACAAGGCTCCAGAAATGTTGTGAGTTTTGCTGAGACTTAAGCTGAACATGATTTTGGAGATTTATAACCTCCATCTCCATCTCCACAGGATTGACACTGAACAGTTCAGCCATCTTTTTCTTCTTCTTCGTCGTCTTGACATTAAATTATAAACCATAATAAATCAATTGTATAGGTCTAGCCTCCCTATATCTGTGTGAAATTGCTCCATCCTCAAAAACTAAAAACGAATACTTCTGCAGTCTAGCTGCAGCTTCTAGCTACGGTCTTCTGTTAAAAAAGGACACTGAATGTCCTGAATGTGGCATCACAAACATGACTTGAGTCTGAACACAGCAGACAACAGGAGTATTTACAACAGCATTATAAAAACAAAAATACTGCATGTGGGTGCACACTTACATTCTCTGTCTTACTGTTACATTAAGCCCATGAATGTATGAGATTAAGTTAGCTTCATCATATCTCAATCAGAGATTAAGTGAATAATAAAGTTTCTATCAGGTTACTATCAGCCTGTCACTCATTATATTTCAGGAGGGGGCGGGGTTTGGAGGAACGGAGGAGACGGTGATCGCGGAAGCTTTCCTCCTGCCTTCACAAACTTTACACACGTATTTATCAACTGAAAATAGCAAGAGGACATTCATACTCTGCAATCCAAGACTTGATTAAATCCACCAGAAACCTGACATGGTGCTAACGCGAGCATTTTTTATAACATAAATCCATTTGTGTCTGAGCCGCAGCGACACGGAATGATTCAGGTGCATTTATTGTCGTCGGATTTTTCCTACACAGTCTGTGAACCGCGAGCGGCGAGCTACTGAAAAGCTGACCGCGAGCTACCGGTAGCTCGCGATCGACGTGTTGGAGACCCCTGCTTTAGCCTCTCTTGTTATGTCTCCTCTGTGCTTTTGCCAGTGTGTATTTTTGTGTGCGTGTTTTTGAAGTTGTGTATGCATTTCCACAGTGTAGAGTAGAAATCTAAAAAATAACAAAGAAAATAGTTCCACAAGAAAAGAGTTCCATATCCAAGGGTTATTTCCCCAGAATTTCCAAGACAAGGAGTCGGAATTCTCCTTCATTCAGCCACATTCAGCCACCTGAACACACACTGTTCACTTCTGTCTGTGCGATCAACTGATCAACTGTGCTCGACTACTCTCTAGTCTATCGTTGGAAAATTGTAATTGTGTTTTTAAGTCTGTTCTGCAC
The DNA here is from genome assembly GCA_031216635.1 of Dissostichus eleginoides. NCBI lineage: Eukaryota > Metazoa > Chordata > Actinopteri > Perciformes > Nototheniidae > Dissostichus > Dissostichus eleginoides. The sequence goes on from CM062267.1 coordinate 25,483,347, forward strand.
TCTGATATACAGCAACAGCATATCAATGGAGTCCATTGAAGAAAGCAGAGGCAACTCTCCTATGGCTTCAGCAACTCCACGCTCTGTTACCCCTGCTTCTATTCAGGATGGTTCAACAGTCAGCGAGAGTATTCAGAAATCCAGCGACAACATGTCAGGATTTCCTTGAAGGAAGCACAGGCATCTACAGGCCCATCAGGGTGTTGTTCGACACCCCCATATATGAGAGGGCTCTGCAGATCTGCTGGCATATCAGCTCTTACAAGACCAAGATCGCACTGGTGATAGAACTTTTGCGGCTTCAGCAGAAAGACATGATCCAATCTGAGGTGACTGTCGATGACATGACCGACCTGCTGCGAGAAGAAAGCAAAAGCTCACTGAGAGTGCAGCTCTGGGACTTTGAACTAGAGGACCGTGATGAAGACGTTGCAAAGCCTCTTCTCAATCTGTTGTGGGAGGTGATCAACAGCATGAAAATGCGAGACATCGTGTTTGAAGCCAGAAGGCTGCTCATGTCCCCAGATGACATCCCTGCTGGTTTTCGTCACCCAAAGCTGATGAACTTGGCTCAGGAGTACGGTAGGAGACTGACAGAGCGACTGCAGTCTGCCCCCAGCTCCAAACTGCTCGGCCCACGAGATGTGGTGTTGCAGGTGGTACCAAAAGTCCTACAAGGCTTCTGGTCACCTCCTCGAAGCACCTTTTTCAACATGCCCTCGCAGAAGCTCAATCAAATGGCTGTTGGGGTTACTAAGTGTGTTTTGGCTAAAGTCACCACTGCTTTGTCCAATGTGCACCATCAGGTCACTTTCTCTTGCTCCATCAGAGAGGCCATAGTCGTGTCTATCCAGGAAAAGGTTAGACAGATGTACCCGGCTCAAGACATCCGGAGGAGGGAGCTTAACTCATTTGCAGCACAAATACTGAACACCATTGCAGATGCTGCAGCGAGTGATATGTGTGCTGGTTGAGCCTCAGAGCAACACACATGTGGTTGAAAATTCAAGCAACGAAAGCAACTTCACCCAGCTAGCAGATGTAGTGGATGGTGCAGAGACCATTCACACCCTGGCTGGAGATGTGAATGAGGAGCTTGGTCTGGAAGAAGACAGAGAACCAATTCAGGAACCTGTCTATTCTCCTTCACCTACTCCTCTGACACCAAGTGCTGGACCTTCTGCCAAAGTCAGCTTGGAGGAAGAACCATTTGCCTCTGCGCCAAACCTTGAATACAACTCTGCTGTGGTTCCAGCCCTGCTCTCTTCTGTGACCACTGCTGATGAGCCTCCTGCCATCACTGTCACCCAGGATGGTTTGACGACCAGCCAGACTGATCCAGTGGAGCTGTGTACACCAGAGACAGACTGTGAGGATGTGGAGCTCAGCAGAGAACAAGGCCCTGCTGTGACTCTGGCTCTTCCAACCCCCCATGATGGACCTGTTGTCATGACTGCAGCGCAGGATGAACGGACAATCAGGAAGTGTGAGGTCAAAAGGAAGAGAAGAGTCCAGTTTTCTTTTCCTGTTTTTCCATTTCATTTCTATTACTGTTGAACAAATAAATTCATTGTTGCATTTTAGTCCTTCTGCATCACTGTTTCATTTTTAAAGATTTTGAATTCATGGTTTAACAGTCACTGAAGTTGCATTTGTGGCATTTACACAACTGTTTGAGGCCTTAAAGGTTGAATGTGTCTTTTCACAGTGTCAGACAGGTATAAAAAGAATAAGAATAATAAAATGAATGTATCAGAACAAGCAGATATAGTAAATGAAAGCACCCTCATGGGTCCGTATATAGTAGTTGTATAGTATAGTATACTAACATTTTTTTGAAACTTTCTACAAAATTAGTTTTTATTATTGGGGATACAGTTTTGAAGGTACCTTTGTAATAGTGCCACTGTTCTAATTAAATGTGTACTTTAACCATAGCTGTTAACAATACCTGGATTTCAAGGTGATTGTGCAAAATATACTTTACTTTGTAAAATTGGTGTGAAATTATGCTCTCAATCAAATTAAGGTTAATTACTCCTCTATTCTACACATTTTATTCCAATAATTCTATCTAAGGTTGTTTTCGCTGGCATGTTAAAGCTTATTGTTTAAAACTTAAACCACTGTATTGCAAGGTTTCACAAAATGATATTAGTGAGTCATATTGAATTCAAACAGAAGCTTGAACGGCATTAAATACTTTAATTAAAACCAATTGATCAATGGATCAACCATGGTTAAGACTTAGATGGTAAGTTTGTATCTTACTTGGCTAATTAAAAGTATCAATATCATCAAATATTTCAGACAAAAAAAAATGTCATCCATACTAATAGGATGAAAAGGAAATAGGGAGAATCAGTCCTGCTGAATCCATCCCTGCTCAGTTCCTGGCCTCTCATCTTCCTCTCTGCTCTTCCTCTCATCCTCAAATAGTCATTAGGTTTAGTGGTAATTCAGCCCAGCCGTCTTTCCACATTAGCTAATGTGCATCAACATCAGGAGTGTGTATGTATGCAGTTCATGTACACTATCTGGAACCCTATGTATGCGGGTCTGTGTGCAGCATTGGGAAGTGTGTGTGTGTGTGTGTGTGTGTGTGTGTGTGTGTGTGGTGTGTGTTTGGTTTTGACTCACATTCATCTTTTCCTCTGTTTTCAGGATTGGCCGTCCTCCCAAATACAGGAAGAACCAGCAGAGAGACTACCACAGTGAGTTTTCGAAATTCCCTTCACATGTCCTGCATTGATGAGAGGATTTTAGTTTACTTCAGCTTGAGGGGGTCTGCCTGTCAAACCTGTAGCCTTATCCTGCTTTAAGGAGCTTATTATGTCTTTCATTGGAAAGATATCATCTTTCTCTGCTGACTCATGTCTGTCCATAGGCACAACACCGTCTTGTTTTAGTTAACTAATTTTAACGCTTTGACATGAAAATGATCCGATGGCAAAATGCCGGATAACAAACGTTTGGTTATAAGCCTTCAAGGCATATTTAACTTGGTCACATATATGCAAAATTCACATCACGTTTATTTTCATTATATCCGAGCCAAGGGGCGAATAAAACATTCAGGTTCAACTATAGTGAACTTTGACGTCTGTAGCTATACGGCAGTACAAGTATTAGAAACACTTTTACTTTTCCTGTTATTATTAAGCCAAATGTTTGTGTGTGCATGTTTGTCCTCAGACCTGTCCTCAGAGGGAGTGTACCCGTCCCTGTTCATGTCCGCTCTGAGCGGTCAGACAGACAGGACTCTGTCTCTCTGCTGGGAGCAGCACTGTAAGCTGCTGCCCGGCGTTCAGGGCATTCACGCCAGCCAGGTGGCAGCATGGAGCGTGGAAGAGGTGAGAAAACCTCAGCACTTACCCATATATTTATATATCTATAAATGGTTGGTTCGTTTGATTATTTGAAATCTGATGTGTTTGTGCCACAGGTCTTCATGTTTGTACAGAATCTAATCGGCTGTGAAGAACAGGCTTGTCTCTTCAAAGAAGAGGTGAGACCACCTTTTATGCTCTACTACACATGCCCAAATGTAGACGGGCCTATACAGTATTTATTGTCAGGTTCCAACAGTCTGTTACCTTTTTGCTGATGAATGGTATGTCACCATTTTTTTTTTGTTGGCTTTAAAAACATAATGATGATGTATTTGCAACAGTTTCTAACTAATTACAATTAATTAAGTTTTCCAAAAATGCTCAGAAGCCACATCCTTTCCAGTTCAATTCCAGCAGGGGATCTTTATTTCATTTCCTAACCCCCCTACCTTTTCCTCCTCACATTAACTGCCCAATAAAGCTAGGAAAATGCCAAAACATAAATAATGATCATCATCTACAATAGGGGAAAATAGACAATAGAATGAACATAAAACAGGCAAAGATTGTCATAATGATGGATAATAAAAACACACTTCATAAAATAAGAAACAAATAAGATAAAAACATACAATTCATAACATAAAAGGAATTTTTAAGACAAAAACTCAAAAGTATTTCGCCTCGAGTGCAGGTCTCTGAGGTTTTAAATAAATACAGCACAACCTTTTTTTCTGACAGACACAGACCGACAACTGATCTTGATAACAGTTAGAGTTAAAATAACGTTATTTAGCTTCCTCAAACTGTCCTCCATCCATCTGATACCCCAAGTAGCAGAGGAAAAGACCAAAAAATTAAGGTTTTTTCCTAACCTGTAATCTTGAGTTGCATCACGACAGTTGTGTGTGCCCCCCCCCCCAGATGATTGACGGCGAAGCCTTCCTGCTGCTGACCCAGACCGACATTGTGAAGATCATGAGCATCAAGCTAGGCCCCGCCCTCAAGATCTCCAACGCCATCCTCATGTTCAAGAGCACAGACGAGGTACTCAAGTGATCCCGCCCTCACCTGACCTGGGATCATCATGTGCCAAATTCATTCTGTTACAGGGAAAAAAGACCCTGACCCCTTTTTTCATGTGTTTGGTGTCCTGTACCCATCAGAGAGAGGGGGGTTGGGGGTGAGGTGCGATCAGGGTTAAAGAGGAAATAAAGGAGAGAGGTTAGAAGAAGAAAAAAAAGGAAATCCATTACAGTAATATTTGTACTTTTACTTCCTGAATGAGAATCACTCATATTGATGCAGGCCTTAACACAGGCAGTGTTGGGAAGATTACTTTTTACATGTAATAGGTTACAGATTACTTACCCTAAAAAAGTAAAGTAGTGTCTCTTTTAAACCCTTCATCAAGTAATTTAACTCATTACATTTGGTTACTTTTCTAACATATTAGTTGATTAGTAAATGTAGTTTGATTCTCAGTAACTAACAACTATAGTTATTGTAGTATAATAAAATAATGCTGTTACATGGAACTAGTAACTCCCCAACATTGTCAGATACGTTATGGAAATAAAAAAGTACACATGACAATTTTTACAAGACTTGCCGAGATTCAGACTCAACTGGATTTACAACATTGGCTAACTAAAAGGGAAAAGAGAAGACTGTGGATGTGGGGGGAGGGGGGGGTGCAGACAAAATGCAGTAGACAAGGCTGGTCAGTGAGGCTCCTACAAGCCTCATGTTATGTGCAATAAAAAAAGTAAAGACAAAAGTACTGTACTAGGGAAAGCTAAATATTACAGCTCTTTCTGTTCATCAAATTATTCTGTAACAGAATAAAATGAAAATTAAATGAAAAAGCTGCTATGTTGACACTGTTGGGAAAAGACTAACGTTTGTGACGGAAAAGCACTTAAAGTTTCCCACTCTTTCTCAAGTATTTGATATTTGAGTTTATCCAACACTGTACTTTCTGACCGCACTGCTAATGTGAAAACTCAAGTGATACAGGAGCTGTCATTTAAAAATATTTTAAAGTATCTGAGTCAAAGAACAGAGTGTTTTGAGTTTTTATATATATATGCAAGAGATCTTAAACTATTTTGTTTGCAAGTCTTAATAGATGAAAAGGACATTTTGCATTGGCCTTTTAGCACAACTGTGAAACCCAAATGGATTTTACACAATGGTGTTCCCACACTTGGTCACTACAGAGTGCAAAAATACACATTTTGGCACTATAAACATGGATTTTGTATCTAGTCCATGAAGCTCTCTGCAGTTTACATGTGATGGAATCAACAACACTAAAATGTTTACATTATATGTCAGAATTGGTTTAAAAAACATAATGTATGAATACAACATTGTGAGATAAAATAATTTTACTAGAGTGTTTTAAGGGCTCTTGGAATCTTTTTTGTGTGTCTCTCTGGTGGGATTTGTATGTGTGTATGTATGTGTGTGTTTGTGTGTATGTGAGTGTGTGTGTGTGTGCGCGTGTGCGTTTGCGTGCGTGTCAAGATAATCTTGGGTCACAAATGTCATTCAGTCCATATGAATTAATAAACATCCAAAGCTGTCTTGTCTGATTAAAGCCGCAGCCTCTTGTCTTTTTTACACACTGCATTTCCTGTTCTTGTGCAGGTGCGTGTGTGTGTTGGTCTATTGACTATAAACTTACTTTGCTCACATCACATCCCCCTATTCACCATATTGTCGTCAACAGTTGGCTGTGGTGGTGACAAATCTTCTCACACCCTTCCTGCTCTCACCACTCATCTTCTTGTTCCAACGCAGAGGACAGAAAAACAACATGATGACCCACTAAACCTTATGAAAATACAAAATTATTGTTGGGTGGTAAGTGTGTCAAACATGAGAGGATGCTCAGGAGGCCAGAGACTCCTGCTGTGTTGCCTTCAAAATAAAAGTATACTGGAGTGGAAAATGCAACACATTTCAAAAAGCTAAATTGCTTGCTGCTTCTTAATTTTTGATGTCATAACTGCACTGGGAAATGTGCAGGGTTGGACACTATAAAGTGTCCTACATATTTACTACTTATGTTGGATACTTTGTAGTATAACATACTTATTTTGAGAGTGACTTTAAATCAAATCGAGCCTTATACATTTTAAATTCCAAGTTATACAAGATTGCTACTTTCACAGAGAATGTATTCAGTGAATTAGGAGATATCTTAAAACAGCGGTTAAAATCTTGACATGAAAACATTTTGCATAATCATTTCCATTTCGTTTGAGGGGAAAATAATCTGCCTTCTAATGAACTCAACTTTTTTCTTGGAAACTGCTGGTAAGAGGAGTGGTTTGTAAACTATATCTTATTCAATATTTGTATATACATAAACTTTTTAATAATATTTAATATTAGCAGTCATGCTAATAATAATCTACATTAGTTACAGTAACATTTTTCGTAATCACCATCTGTACAAAACATTTAATTAACTTTTTTTTTTATTGATAACTACAAAATATAAAGGTCCTTAACAGTGTTGGCTAATTGTCTTATTTTGAAAGCGAAGAGCAGAATCCGAAAGTACAATCATTTTGAAGTCTGGACAGCCAACTCTCCTTTTCCAACACGCGCACACGCGCGCGGGCACACACGCGTGCACACCTCTCTCCGCCTCGTTAATTAATGATTCACTGTTGAAGTCGACCTTCCTTCATGACTATAAAGAATAAACCCTGACTTGAGATCCGCTGCTCAGTGTCCTCTGAGTCCTGAACGGAGCAGCACTCTCTTCCTCTGCACACAGGTGAGAACACTCCGCTGTTTCACACGTCACCTGGATTATCTACACACTGATTATTATACAATTAGTAAGTGTTTATTTTCTATTTTTGGAGATATAACAGGAAACCTGAATATTCTCACGTCTCTCTTTATCTGAGTTTTATTGTTCAGCTAATCAACTTGCAATTAGCTTATAATATTATAATGCTAATTATAAGTACAAGTATAACAGTAAAAGCATCAAAATATACTTATTAAAGTAACAAAAGTACTTATAATGCAGATTGGCCCATTTCAAAAATATGCAGCTATAATTTTATTTCCTTTGTTTACTAAATAGCTTGTGATTTTACTCCAGGTGTAACTAAAGTCTTATTAACCTATGAATTGTAGTGGAGTAGAAGTACAAAGTAGCATCAAATGAAAATACTCAAGTAAAGTATAAGTATCTAAAAATTGTACATAAGTACAGTACTTAAGTAAATCTACTTAGTTACTTTACACCTCTGCTTTTAGTCTATGCAGGGGTCAGGCTGTCTAGACACATTTTATTGGTCTTTAAGTCTCTGTTTATACATATCAACTTATGTCTATAAATTGTTCTTTTCTTGACATCATTTTCTGCGGTGCGCCAAATAGTCAGTTTATATGTAATCTGTGGGTTTGTCTCCTGCAATATTTATTTCCTTTAGAATATTCTTGAGAAAGTCTTATTGATAATGGTTCTTTTGTTAAGGTTGCAAGTTAGTGTTGGAAAGTTGGTTTTGTCAGATTCAGTGTGTCAGATTTTGGAGTTGATTTAACAAAGATTCACTTCGGAGTGGAAGAATACAAAATATTTGTTACTTCTCGAGAATTCATAAAAATGGTCAAATCCCAAAGATACTAGGCACTGACACCAGATTATTGAGGAAGACTGGGAAATTCAGTGCAAGGCAAGCTCTTGTGTTCTGAAAACTGTTCGGAAATATCTAGGAAAGCATAACATCCTTAGTGGTTGTAACCTTACTTGTACAGTGTGAATCACTTGTTTGGTTCATGTAGATATTAATGTGGGTCAACTGCCATAAACATCAGTACAACTTGCTCAAATATATTGTATTTTCTAAGGGAACAGACAGAGCAATAACACGTAGATTTTTTGTAGAGAAAAATAGTTGAAGCTCAGTTTTTGGTTCAAGGAATTAAGTGTTTAGATGTGAGCTAATGCTTTTTGTTCCAGAAATGTAAAGTAAATGTGACATTTAGTTCCCTAGATTTACCTGCGCATAGTGATTTTTTTTCTTGCTTTGAGTGTTTTCTCCTAAAGTATCGTAAAGTTCATGTAAATCTGTGTGTCTTCAAAATGTCTGTTTATCACAACTTTATAAATCAGCAAAAAAAGCAATCCAAAGGATCTGTAGTCTCGTGCATAATGAACCGGCTTGGAGCTCTTTAGGGATAATTGAGACTTTGTTTCATTTTTGTGTGTGTGTCTGTGTCCCGTATGTTTTAACAAATATGAAAATAACACAGCAATATTTACTGTGTTCACTGATACACTCCCCCTCCCCCCAAACACACACACAAACACCCACACACACTCACACACACACAGAACACATGTACAATGTCCTTCATTGTGATTCTGTTCTTCCTGCATTTTGTTCCTTACAAACCAGAAGTACCAGCTCCTCTGGATCCTCATGTTATCATACTGAGGTCAGCAGATGGTTAGGAGACACACGCACACACACACGCACACACACACACACACACACACACACACACACACACACACACACACACACACACACACACGCACACGCACACACACACACACACAAGATGAAATCTGTGAAATGAGAAAAGTTAAAGGCTCCTCTGCTCACCTCATGACCCTTAATATCTCTGCTCACAGGTCTGTCAGACACTGATGCTGGATCAGTGGGAGTGGAATGGATAATGGCCACGGCAAACTGTAATGTGAGTGTGTTTTTTTTGTTTGCATGACGATTTTACTTCATTTCATTTAGGCCATCTGCCTGCAGCCTCTTTAGTCTGTGAGCAAATTATTATAGCGATACATTCAGGACATCTGGGATGAATGTGGGCGTTTGTGTAGCTTATCCAAACCTGATTTCATGTCTTTAGAAGATATCTCCACGGCCTAAAGCAGATCCCTTAGTGCATTCATATATCGAATGGATGATCTTTAACAGGGAGATCTTTTTATCTAAAGTTCTGTAACTTCACAGAGATCATGCAAAATGACTCAGATCCTCGTGTTTTCATCATCAGGCTTAACATTGCTTCCCTTTCGGCGCCAGTGTTCCCATGATACCATTTAATGGAGGTTAATTGTCTTAAAAACACTTACCCAGGTATATGGGTACATTCTTTTATTGCATTTTGAGAATAAAGTCAGAAATGACGTGAATAAATGTTAAATTTCGGAGCATTAATTAACCTACAAGCGTTGGCGCCTTTTGTGAGTCCTACTTTTTTCTTCACATTTCGAAATTATTTAAATGCTAAATAAAATAAAAAATCCTTCTCCTCTCATTTTCTCCTTATTTGGGGCCCTGATCAACTTCTGTGTAATGGATAGTGTTTGTGACCATTTGGTTTTCTGTACTGGACTGTTTTGAAATCTAAACGTTGTGTTAGGGTGTCAATACAAAGTTATTTAAGTTTAAACTTTGTATTCATCGTGAATACACATTTATTTTAGTCTTTCTTTTTTTGACTTGTTTTGTGTTTATTTGTCCTCCAGCTGCGGTCACCATCCTCCTCTTCTCATGATGAAGTCAACCTGGGACCTTCAGCAAACCCACAGTCAGTAGCTCTGCTCTCACTGAAGCATGGATTTCTCTTTGTCTTCATGCACAAGATACTTTGCTACAAATCTAGCTAAAATACACTAGTGCTGTCTCTGCTCAAAGTATATTTTCAGCTGTCTGGATGAGACATTTTCAGAAGATGAATTCAGTAAAAATTACACAGCGAATAACAATAATGTATTGGAATCTGCATTTTCTGTTATGAAAACCATTTTCCTAAAGGGACAAAGAGACAATTTAAACCAAATATCATTTGTTTTTGCTGTTAGCTTTTCTACCATTTGTTAGCCATTACAAATAAAGTGCCTCAGAGGTTGTTATGTACTTTTGTCCACAATTGAACAGACTTCTCTCTATCTTGTCTCAGTGCCAGGCCCACTGACTTTGACTTCCTGGCTGTCATTGGAAAAGGGACCTTTGGAAAGGTGACACTGGAACAATTACTTATTTATCTATCTATCTATTTATTGTTGTTTTTCCTTCCAGCCCTTTCCTTATTGCTACTCCTTCAGGTCACACATTCACCTGCAGTAAAAGCAGTTTAAACTAGACCAAGTCTGCTGTTGTGTCAAATGATAGTCCCTGTTGCAGAAATGAATATTGGGGGTCATATAAATGATGAGTTACCTGAGGGGGATCTTATTAATGGCAGCAATTGTATCATGTTGACCTTCTAGACAGTGTGATATAGTGGGCTGTTGCTGACTTTGCAGACAGGACTCTGACTCCTGTCTGATCAGAATGTGCTGCCCGCTTCATGAATCATTAACTTTACTTTACTTAACCCACTGAGGCCTCTTGAGGTTAGAATATCATGGACAAAATACTAGAAAATTGACCAGCACCAGAGATGTGTTCCATTTAAAGAAAACAATAAACATATTCAATTACTTTCCTTCAGAATAATGACATTTAAATGTTTTTTATTGTCAGACCTTGTTTCATGGCTCATCTCAGATGTATCAGTATCATCTGTTTCCACAGATCACATACTATATCTGTGTTGTGTTCTCAGTGGAGTTTGATGAAATGAGATGGTGGCTCAGGCTGTTTACTAAACAAACCTCTCACCAACAAACCTTCATGCAGGTCCTGCTCGCCAAGCTCAAAGCCGACAGCAAATTCTACGCCGTCAAAGTGCTGCAGAAGAAAGTCATCCTCAAGAAGAAAGAGGTGCGCTCTGCTTCCCACTCAAGTTTCTATTCTGAATAATGTTGATTCTCACTTGTTTCTAACCTCTTTGTAGAAAGTCCTTTATAGACCCAGCATCCACACTAAGAGAAACTAAACCTTGCCTTAGTCATTTTGTGTTTAACTTCTTTCTTGAATATGACAAAGGAGATTTTCATTTTCAGAGGCACACAGTTTTTACTTGAAAAGCCAAAAATATTTGAAAAAATTGGAAATAAAGCTTACTTTTTACATATAGCCTGATAGAAATGTGAACAATCTACGATATATATATATGTATAGTTTGTCTTGAGTGATTAGGCAAACATCTTTAGAACATATTTATGTATTACGAAATTCTCTGCCAGTGACAGTGGAAAGTAGCTCAATTAACCCAGGTGAAAATGTGTGTGTGTGTGTGTGTGTGTGTGTGTGTGTGTGTGTGTGTGTGTGTTTAACTGTTATTAGTAAACAGTGTTTTGACGCAGCAACATGATCTGAACCTTATCTAATCTACAGCTTGTTCTGTACAAAGGACATATTTTATAACTCCAATAATATAAAATGACAACACAACGAGAACATCTGAGCACACACTCTTGTCCTCATTTCATTAGCTTGCTTTAGCTAAATTGGAAGTGTTCAAGTGTTTACTTCTGTTTAAATCCTTCTGAAAACTTAAACGCCTGAGATGTCTAAATTATAGAAAACGGTTGACTATGGTGACCTTTGCCTCCCTAGGAAGATCATCTGAAACAGCATTTAGACAATTATCAAAAACCCTGGCTGATTAATAAAATAAAGTTTAAAATAATATTTTTAATTAAATATAAAGATTAAGTGTGCAAAAAGCTTTCATGTCGTTTTTGGACAACATGACTTCCCCTTGATCATGTTATTAATCAAATTATTACCTTTTTAATTTATATTTTAAGTTTTACAACAAAAGCAACTTCACAAAACTATCAAATTGCTCGTCATTGTTGTTTTTTTAAAGCAGAAATAAATATAGAAATAAAATTGAAACTCTAGATGCTCAAATCAGACAAGATTTGATGATATTCACAGCTTATTTGTACTGCACTACTAAAATGCTTCACAGCAGAATAACATCAAAGAAGCTTTATGGAAAAGATGATTTAAATTATTCAAATGGTGCTTTTTTGTGACAAGTTAAAATGTTTCCTGCAAACAAATGAGCCCCACAGGCATTACAAATCACTCTTGACTACACAGGGTATAGAAAAATAGGTTTTCTGCTGGTGTGATTTGATTTAATGTCTCCTCTCTTTAGCAAAAGAACATTATGGCAGAGAGAAATGTGCTGCTGAAGAGTCTGAAACATCCCTTTCTGGTTCGGCTCCACTTCTCCTTCCAAACCGCAGAGAAGCTCTACTTTGTCCTCGACTATGTGAATGGGGGAGAGGTATGTGTCTAAAACTAAATATCTACAGTATATGTACATAAAAAACATTATTTGTATCGAACATGGTCAGAAATGGTGATTCAGAAGTTATACAGGTAATAGTATTACTTTATTATTGTTTTTTTATTAAAATGCTTTATTAAGCATCGATTGTTCGATCTATTTTTCTTCATTCATTTATTATTCTAAAAAGAAAAAAGATTGTTCTTCTTGTCTCTTTCGACTTTAAGTTTGTTTATATGGAAAAGCACGTCATATCAGAAAAGTCCCCACTGTGATCAAACGGGATAAACCTAGTTTAACATCATAACATTTTGTTTGTGGAAAGTTTTTTTCCTTATAGCTCCGCTGGCTGCAGTGTAACAATGTCCTAATAGGTAATCCTTTATTGACGCTTATCAAATGAAATCACAGCTACCAGGCGAGCAGCCAACAGACTCTTTGCTGTGTGTGGACAAACATGTTTACCCAGACAGCTGGTTTAAAGTATTTTATTCTTTTTAAATGTCATTTTATTCTATCCTCTCCATGCTGTCAATACAATACAATACAATACAAAGCGGCGTTATTGGCATGACCACATTTTAAACATAGTATTGTCAAAGCATTCCGCACAAGGTGTTATAACAGAACAAAGAAAAAATGAACACTAAACATAACTGTCCATCAACCCCTCTTTCTCTTTCCGTAGCTCTTCTTCCACCTGCAGAGAGAGAGGTGTTTCTCAGAGCCCAGAGCCAGATTCTATGCGGCCGAGGTAGCGAGCGCCATCGGCTATCTTCATTCCCTTAACATCGTTTACAGGTCAGAATCAACACACATTTATTGAATTGTCCTGGGTCATATCGTTATCTAGAGGCTTTTGGTTTTTACTGTGAAACTCAGATCTCTTTTACTATCATTACAATCTGCTTTTTATTGTCTTTGCAGAGATCTGAAGCCGGAGAATATTCTCTTCGACTCTCAGGTGAGTCTAAAACAACACATTTACTTCTGTAATCTTCAACTCCTCCATGTTTTTATTGTTATTATATGTGTGTAACTAAAATATAGATGTGGTTTGTTGTGTGCAGGGCCATGTGGTGCTGACAGATTTTGGGCTGTGCAAAGAAGGAGTAGAGCCCGAGGGCACAACCTCGACCTTCTGTGGGACTCCAGAAGTGCGTAAAAAATATACATGTAAACAGGAAAAGGACATCAGATTAATTATCTGTCACACACAATACTATGCGTCATACATGGTTAGGTATTTAATGTGGATTGAAAGGGATAGCTGTTGTAAAAAGAGAATATGCCACTCCCGCTCTGTCTGTCTGCAGTACCTGGCACCAGAGATTCTTCGTAAGGAGGCGTACGACCGGACCGTGGACTGGTGGTGTCTGGGAGCAGTGATCTATGAGATGATCTACAGCCTGGTGAGGGGGGTTTTTGCAGCTGATTTGAAGCATCTTCATGTTGCGAGAATATCTTGAGGGCAACGTTTTTTTCAGTTTAAAAAAACAAAAAATATCTTGATTGAGTTTTTCATTTTTTACAAGCACAAACAATGACATTCACAAATACAGATATTAACAATGAGTGAATAAGACATGTACAAATGAGTTGGCAATCCATGCATAATATACAACATTTAGTACTACAAGTACAAGTATAATGTTTTACCTGTGATGGTACTAAAGAAAGGTCAGAGCATCGCTAAAATATTAGGAGCTATCCTCTTGGGATCATAAATATTAAGCAGACTCACTGGCTATTCAGAGTCCCACGTAGGTGTACAGTAAAATGTGTCAACAGTTGGATAAATTGCCATTACATTTCAAGTCGACAAAATGCTAAATATGACTATATCTTGTAAATATATAGTCATGTTAGCTTACTGATGCCTAATTAAAGCATTGTATAGCCGCTTTCTTGGCTAAAGGCTTAAGTTATGGTCCCAAGTCATGGTCCTATCAATAATGACCGTTCATTAACTTGCTTCATTACAAGTGGACACATCTAGGGAAAGTTTGACTATATAATATATATATATGTATATATAATATATACAATGCTAAATTGCATTTCATCATTTAATGATACTTGTACCCACCCCTCCCCCTCAGCCTCCTTTCTACAGCCGTGATGTGGGTGAAATGTATGATGGGATCCTCCACAAGGCGCTGCCGCTGCCTCCTGGGAAGTCTGAGGCCGTCTGCTCTCTGCTGAAGGGGCTCCTGCAGAAAGACCAGCACAGGCGCCTCGGGGCCATCGCCGACTTTGTGAGTGTATTATGTTAATAAAAAACGTCACTCCACGTTAAAACAGATGGTTTTCCAGAAAACAATTATTCCTACTTTTATACAAATTGTTTATCGAAGGACTACTTGCTTTAGTGGAGTGGCTTTGATCTTTTCTAAGAACAGATCTAAACCCAGTCCCTCCGAGGAAATGTACAAAGATCCCTTCATACTTATTCATAATTGCAGAAAACTCAATTGAGTATGTGGATTCCTAATATGAGGAATAACACATGTCACTAAAACTATATACAGTACAGTACGCATGTATAACTTATCTTTCTTTTTTTAATTTATAGTTAGAAATAAAGAACCACGTCTTTTTTTCTCCGATCAACTGGGACGACCTTGACCACAAGAGGATCACTCCTCCTTACAACCCCAATGTGGTGAGTGGTTTCCGGCTGTTAACTGTTACTGCTACTGTCTTTACATCATAAGTTTGTCTGTCTGCCCGTCCAAACATCTGTGTACCCTCTCTAAAACAATCATTAACGTGCCCCTGAACTTTTCCCCCCACAACACATTTTCTAGTGGCAACAGCCAAGAAAATCTCCTCTTGAATACCTTTCTACATCTCAGCCCTTTCTCTTTTAGATAAACAGGTTAAAAGTCAGATTAACCTCTTCGTAAGGGTATATATAACTCCTTTGTCAAATTCTCTCACCTCTTATAATTTTTCATAAAGGCCAAATAGAGGCGTATTCACAGTTTGAACATCCTCTCCATTCAACGTTAAATACCTAGACATTTTTTATTTTTTATTCAGCTATATTTTTTTGTAATCATCACTGCATATGTGAACTTAAAAAATGTATTTTCTTGGGGCAACATAAAAAACATCAGTCATATGCATCCAGATTATTTTTCCTGACCTCATTTATGCTTTGTGTGCTCTTGGTTTAGTCTTTTATTCATATTACCATGGCAACAGAACATATTTGCTTCTAAATAAACCAGTGTGCAGTATGTGAAAGTGCATGCAACCATAGCAACAAAACAGCCTCCTTTTTCTTTGCTAAGTTACCATGAAAAAACTGTGATAGTGCATCCAGACGTGTTCTGTTATGGAAAATAGAAACTTCACCTCCAATACTATAATTATTATCGGTTACAGAGATTGTTTCATCTTTCAGAGAGGCCCAGCTGACACTCAGCACATTGATCCAGAGTTCACAAGAGAAATGGTCTCTAACTCAGTGAGTCGGACCCCAGAGTTGAACGGCAGCAGCAGCTCCAACAACGCTTTCAATGGGTTCTCCTTCGTCGCCACAGAGGACAGCTTTCTGTGAGGCGGCAGTCACCTTTCTCATGTAAATAAGAGCTCCTCCTGTATAATAGCAGAAAACTAACATGGCATCTATCCTACGGCATTGGTTCTCATAAATTGTTCCTCGTGAGGATGTAGCAGAGAGGAAGCACACCTGCAATAGACATTTTAGATTGATATACTGTATGTGTAAAACTTTTTACCTGGAGGTCCCAGGTCTTTTCTTAGAGAGATAGCAATATTAACGTGTTATGACTGTCTTGCAGGAAGTAGGATCATTTGTAAGATGCAATGCCAATGGTCTTTACCCTCATAATTTGCAATGTAATTAAGAATATGTTTTATAAATCATGTGTACATACAGACTTCGGATTCTATTTTCCAGAAAAGGGTGCAGAAGCAAACACAAGCTGAATTTCCCAGGCACAAACATAAATGGTCGTGATCCGCACATTAAGTAACCATAGGCATTGGTGGAAACCAGGCACAACTACAAGAGGTGTGATCCTCTGAAGGATTCAAATATAATAATATTAATAAGCAAAATATAAATAATGAATGTGTAGGTGATTAGATTTCACTGGGAAAATGCTGCATAGCTAGCACAAACTGCATTTTTTAATTGTTTTTATAAAGTACATAACTTTCCTTTCCACTTATAACAAGAAGGAAGTGATCCTCTTGTGCAAGGGGAGCTAAAGCTTTGATTCTTTATTTAAGATCGAAAGAAAAGTAAATTGATCAAACAAAGTAGCCCCTTTTTTTCAAATGCAAGTCACAATGTAGTGTGCAAATGTTTATACTGTTGACGAAGGGTTTTCTGTATTGTAACTGGGGAACTGGGAAAACATTATTTTAGAATGTAGATAGCAGACAGTGATATTTGTTTTGTTTCATGATCTAGCTAATGTTCCGGTAAAATGATGTACTTTAGTAAAGTGATTATTATTGATGCAAACCTCTCTGCCTTGGAAATTAAGTTGGTGATTGAAGGTGCTTGACTTTGGAAGTAAAGGCTATTGCACTTATATATAAATACTCATTTATATACACAACGTTAAAGTCTTGTTTGTTCATCCAACATCAAGGAAGCTCTTCCCTTCGAATGATAGTATGTTCCTATATGCCTCCTTATGAAAACCTGTGTGTGTGTGTGTGTGTGTGTGTGTGTGTGCAAGATGTGTTAATAAATCAAACTTCTGTCAAAACATTTATGGTTTCCTTTGAACGAGCCATTAGACTTGTGTTCAAAACAGAAACAATGTGTTTGGTATTCAACCAATCAGAGTCATGTTTTCTTAAAAATCCATTCACCTTAGTGATGACCTGAGTGAACTTTTCATGGATTACAGGTGAAATATGAATCTAATAAATACAGATTTGTGATTGAAGACATCAGTGTTTAACATGAAGTGCATGGTGCAATGTGCATCATTAATAGTTCACTAAATTATCTAATGGAAAGTACTTTACATGAGCATTTCTTTCCTACAAATATCTCCTGAACTTCCCCACTCAATCTATCAAGACCCGAGCAGTTCTATTAGAAGTCCAAGGGAAGGCACGGGCCGGCGCATGTCGCTCAAAGGAATCCCTCGCCATATGAACTTTGACCCTTAGAAAGTAAAAGTGAAGAGGCACAACGTGTCTACGTAAATGCACTCTCCTAAAATAGTTAGAGGAAAAGGGGTAGGAAATAAGAAGTAAGAAACAGGAATATGGAAAGGCACCCAAGAATGCTTTCCCTGTAGACTAGGGTGAAAATTAGGATAAGGGGTAAGGAACAGAGGTAAGGAGGCACAACGTGTCTACGTAAATGCACTCCCCTGCCTGTCTAAGCATCTCTGTACCCCATTACCCTCTACGAGGCCATAGACCAGCAGAGGGAAACAGGGGGGGGGGGTTAAGAGTAAACCGCAGGGTCAAAAGTGGAAAAATATATTATATAAGGTAGTATATTTCTATTTTTTAGTTATCCTATCTTTTGTTTTAAGTATTTATTTATTTTAGATTTTAAAATGTAAATGTTTTTAATTATCCTATCTTTTGTTATAAGTATTTATTTATTTTGGAATTTTAAATTATAAAATGTTAAATGTTTTAATTAAAATATAATCATTTTATTCGACACATCATCAGTTGTGGACCTCGGGATCATAGAGTGTTTCGGCCATTATCACAATACACCCTCACCCCAGGAAGGCCCTGCTGGGGTTGATCAAATCCCGCAGTGTGTATATTTAGCAATTGGAGTTAACCATGTTTGTCACAATTAGGAATTTTTTTTTTTTTTTTAAATCCTAAGTTTTAAGACAATTGCCTGTGTCCCATACAACGCACGACTCCAGGAAATGCCCAAATAATATTAAAATAATCCTGAAATAATACTAAAATAATATTAACATAATACTAAAATAATACTAATATTAATCTAATACTTAAAAAACAATAACCTGTGCCCCATACACCGCACGACTCCAGGTATTCCTCATAAGTTAGAGGAAGCATTTCTTTCTTTCTTCTACTTATCTACTCCATTTTAACTTGATTGATTTTTATTTGTAGAGACTTTTCATCCAAAACAAGATTAGCTTCTTAAACCGAATCCATTGGTCAGTGAGAGACATGGACGCTCGAGAACTGTCAGCGCAACTTACATAATGCCGTTTAAAACATATAATAATAAAGGGCGCAGAAAAGCAGAAAAGCGTTTTGGCCAATCAAAATAAAATATGCGGGACATCGTCTCAATTTGTGGGACGCACCAAAAGTCGGGAAAATGCTGTGCAGTCCCGCACAAAGCGGGACATCTGGTCACCCTAAACCCAACTGACCTAAGAAGACAGCGGTTTGTAAATATACGACGGGAGAACTTCACCATCACTTCTCACTCCAAGGTCTGTAGCAGACACTTCGCCCCCGATCAGCTAATAAATCAACGACACTTGATGGTCGAAGGAGGCTCGTTAAAGACCCAGTGAAGTGTGCGCCGGTGCATGATCTGTTATGCTAATACGTATAGTAATGACCAAAATTGTCCATTGGAACCCATATCAAAGATGTTGGAATAGCAACGAATTTGACGAGTTGGAATTTTCCGCTGGGAAATCCGCAGTCGACCTCCGCCTTCGTGGGCGTGGCTTGCGATCTACTGCGTGACGTCAGAAGATGGGCCCAGCCGAAGTGTTTACATTCACCACCGTTCATTTTGTCTCTGTTTCAAAGTCGAATTTACCAACGTTTTTGAACGAGTATTTTATTGGAAAGTGTTTCGCAGTCGACTGGAAGTGATTGCCAATCGAGGAAACCTGACAATGGAGGCGACAGTGAAGAAAAAGGGAGGAAAAACACACGGGAAGCGATGCATTGCCGCTGGCTGTGGTAATGTCAATTCTGCCGAAGTGGCGATGTTTCTGTTACCAAAAGATGAAGGTGAGTGGCCGGTGTCATTGTTTCGTAGATTCGTAGATTGTTTATGAAAAATAAAGGCCACTGTGTGTTTACTAACAAGACTATCATGGCGGCGGCAGAGCTCAAGTCGAGTTTCTCCGCCTGGAGATATTCTCACTATTTCACTTTTGTCGAGCACAAAGAAAAGAACGTTTTAGTTAAATGTAAGTTGTGTCTTGGCGGGTCACAGATCCTATCGACTGCCCAAAACAGCAATTAAAATCTGTTGAAACATCTGCAGAAACAACATGCTGGGACGAAGCTAGTAGCTAAGACCACAGACCCAGACTCATCCGACGCCACTCCACCTCCACCTAGCAACAGCGGCTGGATTGGCACTTTGAAACATATCTTTGTGTTTGTGTTTGTATAGACCACATTGCTTAGCAGAGTTCAGTGATGCAAATGCATGTCAAGTTGATCAACAGGTTGTATTATTCTCCGATGCAATAACAGTACTGAAATGAAGGCTACAGTATAAGGGCATTAATGGGTGCCCTTTTTTAAGTAACTAAAAAGTTACTTTTCACAGTAACGCATTACTTTTTGGTGTAAGTAGTGAAGTAACTAGTAATTGTAACTAGTTACTGGTTTTCAGTAACTAGCACAACACTGCATGTGAACATGAATGTTGCATCATGCTATGAACAGATGAATGTATGATCAGGTGATGGCCAATCCTGTGTGTAGATCTACTCTAGATCTATGACAAAATATTGTCCTCAACTAAATTGACTTCCATGGCCACTTTCCTCATCTATCCTGTCCGAAAAGCTGTCAAAATCACTCATTTCTCTCGCACCAGTATCACTTTCCGAAGTCTCCGCCATGTTTACAATCACAACTGGGCCCATCTTGTGACGTCACAGCCGCTATCGTCTGCAGCAGCGGTAGGCTCAGACGGCCGTTCACGGGATGAAAAATTTGCGATGTTTATCTCGTCCCTCGCACTTCCTAAAAAATTATTTTAGCCATGAACAGGTACAATTATATGTAAGAAATGAAACTGCCATTTCATTTTGGCGCAAAAAAATGCACTTCACTGGCACTTTAAGGTGCCGTACCTATGCTGTTTGAGTGGAACAGCTTTACTTTAAAAATACCACGGCCTGGTGTGTGGGAAAGAAGAGAGCGGCCCATTGAACCGGTCCCTCCTGAGGAGCACGAAAAGCCCTGTGATCTCACTGATCACGACTACTGCTCAGTCCCTGAACCATCTGCACTGGATATGTCATATTCAGCTACTGAAGACTTGTCCAAAGAAATAGAGGATCTCAAAAAGAAATTGCAGGAGTTGCGTGTCCAGCGAGAGTTCGGGGTACAGCGGTTTGCTTCGATTCGATACCAGGTAATGCCTAAATTGTATCCAGTACAGCTAAAAAGGTTTATAAGTAGTCCTGTGTTCAGTTTTTTGTCAGACTTGTAAATAATATTTTACCGTTTTGCTACTGACTATTTTCATTTGTACTACGTACAATGCGGAAGTGACTGTGCATGTAGTGTATTATCATGATACTAAAGTCTTCAATGTAAGGAGGAGGACGCAGAAAAACTCCAGTCAGATTTCAGAGAAATGCAAAGATGGTCCGAGTGTTGGCAGCTCAAATTCAATGCAGTGAAGTGCAAAGTAATGCACTTAGGTCCTCTGAACCCAAAATATGAGTAAGCTATAATATGTGTGATAAATCAAACAATATAAACCTATCTGAGACTCAGAATGAAAAGGACCTTGGTGTGAATGTTGATAATACCCTGACATTTATGATGCGTTTCCACTACAGCGCGGAGCCCGGTTTAAGAGGGCTGTGACGTCAGCGACCCGACTTTGGTTGCGTTTCCACTTGGCCTAGTACCGGCCGGCGGGTCCTAATTCACAGTTTTTCTGGCCTCATAAAATCGTGGTTCTAGGGCCAGGAACAACCAGGCTGAGTTGTGACGTCAACACTCTCGACTGCTGATTGGTCAGAGAGAATCGTCACAATCGGCGCGCGAGATAATCCCTGGCGTCGCATATATATATAGCGAAGCTTGCAGCATTTTTATAAACAGCATTTTTGTCAACAGAGGAGCTAAAATGGCAAAGAAAAGCACGCCGTGGTTGGTCGAGGAAGTGATGACGTTCCTACATTACATTGCAGATGATAAGATCCAGCGGGAGCTCGACGGGACAACTCGCAATATTAAAGTATTTCAGGAGGTCTCTACACAGATGTCCACAAGCGGCTACTCGAGGACTGTCGTGCAGTGTAGGGAAAAACTCAAAAAGATGAAGAGTGAATATCGCTTGGTCAAAGATAATAACAACACGAGTGGTGCCAGTAGGAAGAACTGGAAGTGGTTTGAGCTAATGGACACCATTTACGGCCATAGACCGGCTAGCGTTGGGAGGGATGGAGGCCTGGACTCTGCAACGGCGTTACTGGAGTCTCTGCATGGTACGTTTTTTCTAACGCTCTGTTATTTGCTTGAAAGCGTTGTGTCCCTATCTGTTCTAAAGCTCACTTCTAACAAATAAGTCTATTTTATCCTTACATTTATGTTCGCATTGAAGATGGCGTCACGGCAGTTTTAAGCAGCGTGAATCCGCCCACCAAAAAGCCAATCGCTCCGCCTACACTGCGCTACTATAGTTACTGCCCCAGTTCCTAAACTGTAAAGGAAACGCGCCATCAAGTGAGCTGGTCCTAACAAGACCTAACGAGGCCGAGCGAGGCCGAGTGAGGCCGGGCTCCGCGCTGTAGTGGAAACGCGCCATTAGTGACCATATGTATCCATTGGGCAGCCAGCAAAGCGAATGGTATCCTAATGATCCGCAGATCATACACTTATTTGGACTCTGATGTAGTAGCCTACGTAGTTTATACACCGCTCTTGCACGGCCACTCCTCAAGTATGGGAATGTCGCCTGGTACCCCGTGTACAAAAAGGATGCTGAGCTCATCGAGAAAATACAGAGAAGGGCAACGAAGCTGGTTCCAGAACTAAAGGACCTACCATATCAAGAACGACTGCGAAGTCTTAAGATCCCGAGCATGTATTGAAGGGCGAGGGGAGATATGATCGAAGTTTTCAAATATCTACACAACATCTACAAAACATCATGCCCACTACAACGGGATTATAACACCAGGACTTGTGGACACTGCCTCAAGTTGAAGAAACAGTACTCAAGACTGACTATCCGCCACAACTTTTTCAGCCTGCAGCGTGTGTGGAATGATCTGCCAGAAAGCGTTAACTTGTCACATCCAAAACTGTTAACTGTCTCTAGTCCAGCCTCGACTAGTACTGGTCAAACATCACTTTCACTTTGGACTATGTGACTGTAGCCAGCATCCATAGTATATAAAGAACAGTGATCTACTTATTTATGAGTGACTAAAAGGCCCTAGCCTACTACAGCCGTATATTGATTGATTGATCACCCTACTTCACACTGACGTCACGTAGGTTCAACTGCACACGTCGGTTGCAAAAGACTTACTGCAACATTACATGTCGTGTTGTGTTGTGCTGTGGGATGCCGGAATCGTAAATCTGATAACACATTTCTTAAGTTTTACAGAATACCATCAAAGCACACTCCTTTTAATGCTATCCGCAGACGTCTTTGGTTACAAGCCCTCCGAAGAACCAACTGGAACGAGGACATAATAAAAAATGCCCGACTTTGCAGCTCGCATTTCATATCAGGTAAGTTATGCTAACGCTAAAATCAGTCATCACTTGGGTTAGCAGCTAACAACAGCAAACGGTGAATAATATAATTATTTGGTTGTATTCTTATCCTACAATAGGATACTGGATAATGTGATTTGTGAATGTGTATTTGAGTCAAACGAGCTTTAGCACCTTGGCTGAATTGTGTTACATTATCTTGCTACTAGTTAACAGGAAATGTAGCTAGTCAGTTTAGCTAGTGTAAATATTTGGCTAATAATTACGTATTACGGCGTAGTAAGGCTAAAGTTAAGTTATATACTATATCGTATTGTACGGAAGAGGATTAGGGCCACGTGATTTTATTTTTTGGAGGATTTTTTTAAAAAAAAGGAGAAAAAAAACCCTCTCGGTACTGTAGCAGTGTTACCACAGGAGCATGGGCCATTGTCCTTTTACTCCATAATCACAGAATTATCAGCATATGAATATGAATCCTGCTGTATTGTCTGAAGGGGATTAAAACAGCAGGACAATGTTGGTAATTTTATCTAGTATGTGTTGCTGCGTATCATGTCAGTCTCTAACCTTAACGTTACTGAGTGTAACTCAACTACTCTGGTCTTAAAACAGGGTTCCCGCGGGGTCTTAAAAAGTCTTACATTTGATAATCAGAATTGAAGGCCTTAAAAAGTCTTAAATATGATCAAAAAAATAAGAAAGGTCTTAAATATGATTTAGAAGATCTTAAAAATTATCGGATTTGAAAGGTACTTCTGTGTTGCGATCGCGTCTAAATGTGTTTTGGGGGAAATGTCCGGGCTGCAAAGTAACCAGTTTCCTCTTGGACCCCTCTGGCGAGCAGAAATTCAGTCACGTCCTCCATTGTTGCCTACTGCAATGTGTAAGTCTCTCACTGAAGCCCTTTCTCTACAGTTACCGGTATTTCTGACTTTGAAAAAAATTGGGAGAAAAAAGTCAGAATTCTGACTTCAAAGTCAGAATTCTGAGAAAAAGTCAGAATTCTGACTTTTTTCTCGGAATAAAAATCATGTGGCCCTAATCCTCCGTAGTACCGCCAATCACCAGGATACACTTTATTTTTTACAGGAAGATTTGTGAAGATTTTTGCTCAATTAACTGTTTTGGAATTAACTGCTTGCTCTCTTTTGTGAGTATCAGATTTAAGAGGAAAAGAAAAAGGGAATAAAATACCCCCAGACCACCAGAGAATGCACACCAGTTCACAAAAGCCACTGATGAGGTTACATCAGAATCACAACACAACACCTCTCTGTCCTGCCCATCCAGACCCACAGCTCAACTTTAAACATAAGTGCAGCTGCATGGCTGCAGCATGACCATAACCTGCACAAGGTGGTATAGAGATGTATTTATACTTATCTTATGTATGAAACACATTGGGATAAATGGTGCTTCAAGTTAGACGTGTCAATAACAACAGCTGTACGATTTCAGCAAAAGAGCAGTGCTGTTTTGTTTTATTAAATTACGGACTGATTAAAGACTGGATTGGGTAAACAATAATAGAAATGTAAGATACATTTAGTAAATGTACTGGTTAGACACCCTGCCATACAAGTGCAGTTCGCAGTCAGAATACAGTTGTTATCCTTGTTGACGATAACCCAGGACTAGAGCCATATGAAATCCGCATTCACGGAATCGCGGACGGAATCGCGGAATTGACCAATAAAAATGGAATCAACTGTAAAACGTGGAATATTGCAGAATTTGCCATAATTTGGACTGAAATTCCGTTTTCGGGAGAACGATGGAACGTTTGGTGCAAAGCAAACATGACCAGGACGCTAAAGCGTGTTACAACGCACACGTCACTTCCACACTGCTTCACAACAACACAGCAATTTCCAAGCGTGTAGCTGCTTCGTCATTAACATCATCTAAAAAGCTACGAAATTCCACACTAAACCCTCAATTCAGAGCACAGCAGTATCCGAATGATTTTTATGCCTCCGGCGATAAGTTGTTTTGTAAATATTGTCAACATACCGTGGATTGGACCCGCAAAAATACGTGCGATGATCATTTTGTCTCGAAAAGCCATGTCAGAAACAAGGGATAACACCGTGCTTCCCAAAACACACCAGCACTTCAAACAACAATTACAGCAAGTACCTCGTCAGCAGATTCAAGACGAGAGTTTGTGCAGGACTTTGTAGCTGTTTGCGCCGAGTCAGACATCCCTTTACTTGAAGCTTATAAGCACTTTAAAATTGAACTGCAGCACTTAAACATTAAAAAAGACTTTTATATCTTATTAAATTGTGGCCATTTATTCATTCCCACTTATTAGACACTATTTCTGATGTAAAATGAGCGTAAAAAGCAAAATACAGAATTCTGAAAGATTAAAACGGAAAAAACGGAATTTGGGAAAAAATAAAATGGAATTTGGAAAATAATAAAACGGATTTCATATGGCTCTACCCAGGACTTGTACAACTCCGTCTTCTTGCCCTGCCTTTGGCTCGGCAGAACCTCCGTCTTCAGCACCACAAAGTTTTGGACTTGGTAGTCGTGAAATTGTATGTCTTGGACATGACCACAAAGAACCAAGTTGTACGCATCAAGAGACTTGTACGCTTTTAACTTCTCCCGGGTATAAACGCTTTGAGTGTCAATCAGGTAGTTATATATTTCTGGCCACTGAATCCTTGGCCACTTCTTTTCGTCCTTTAACCATTGACAGGTCACTATAGCATACGGATCTGTAAGACGTATCCCACTAAATATTGTCAACTTCGTGTCATAACAGAGCTTATCGCTGGTTGACAAGCTGTTGTAGTATGCGGAAAACATTTAAAAAATCTAAAATCTAAAATAACGCTATGTTTGTGATGTTTTGTAACGTAGTGCTATCAGATTAATTTGCTATCTCACTTCTGGGTTTTCTGTTACCAAGCTGCGAGCGCATCCCTGATGTTTACAAACATATAATTGGTCTACATTGTATAAGTCATACTGAAAATCGTCTTGTTACAGACAGAAAGATTTATGTTTCTTGCTCAGTATAAAGCCCTATAGAGCAGGGGTATCCAAACTTTTTTCACCAAGGGCCACATACAGAAAGATATACGAAGGGCTGGGCCACTCCCTAAAGGTGGGGTATATTGCCTCATAAGGTCACTTATAAATTGGAAAAATTAATCCAATGTAGGTAAATTATTCTTGATACTTGTAAATGCTTTAAGAAGAAAACAGCCTACATCACAGCTCTCCAGAGTGTTTCATTTATTCTGTTGGCAGATCATTCCTTAAAACAGATGATTCAGATTGCTTTTAATAAGACGAAATATGAATGGTATATTTCAAGGTTGTAAATTTGGTATTGGGCTTTTTTCTTATCAACTATGATTTGTTAGAACATGTTTTCCACTTTAATTGACTGAATTTATTTGAAAATTGGGCTTATTAGCACATGAATACAGTGTAATATAATTGAACATACTATATATATTTAAGAAGTACAATATAAGACAAGAAGAAGTTTATTATACTTAAGTCATTATACTTTTTGAATTTGCTGAGGGCCGATTCAAAATGGTCAGCGGGCCACATTTGCTCCCCCGGGCCGTAGTTTGGACACCCCTGCCCTAGAGCATTGCAATATACAAAATACAATATGTCTCACGTAAATGTAAAAGTGATAACTATATGTAACACTAATAAGCAATTTATATTGTGTTACTTTAATTCAGCTGATAATACTTTTGTGCTTGAACAAAAGTGATTTTGAAAGCAGAATTACATTGTTGTAGTGTTACTTGTACAAAGGTAAAAGATCTGAATAGTTAATTATTGCAAATCTGTTGTCAACTATCACATCCGCTCCTCTTACCTGCTTTTACTGTGCTCTTCAAACCATGACTTAGGCCTAATTCCAATCCACCCCCTACACACTACCCCTCCGTTTGCACGGAGGATCCGCTACATTAAGTGCTGTTCCAAACCGACGAGTGTGGAGGGGGAGTGGGTTATCAAGCCCTCAAACAGCGAGTCTGCATCGGTGCTGACTTCACCTGCTGCCCTACCTGACCGGACTCAACGCTGTGTGTGTCCGTCATGAAACACGCTGTTTACAAACAGTTCCTGCAAATATTCACTGATAAATTGCCATGTTGACAACCTCATGATAACCTCTTTTTCTTTTTACTTAGGGTCTGTGTTCAGTCATACCTATGCATTTTATTATAAAGTTGTGTATATTTACAGACTGTTGCAAAAACTAAGAAGCTTATAAACATCTGGTTTAAAACTAAAAGAGCTTTACAAAAAAATAACACAATTAAAGATGTTTGGAGTTTTATTTTAGTTATTCATTTTATTTTTTGTCCAAGAGATGCTGATTTGAAACCGTTGTTACATACAGTTATGGCATTTCCTGTTTCTGGCGGAGAGAGGGGAGTTTGTTCCAAATCTTGCCGCTGTATTTACACCCTCAACCTGAAAGGAGGGAGCCTCGTTTAGCTGCGAGTGTCACTCCGTCACGGAGTGGGAGTGGGTAGGGTGTGATTTGGAATTGGGCCGCACTCATAGTTCATTGTACTGTGTGTGTGTGTTTGCATGTGTGTTCTCAAGGGTGTAACTCAACTGCATTCAGTCGAGCATGACAGATGAATAAGGATCCAACAGAGTAGAATTATTGAACACAAAACAAACAAATACACACACACAGCATGTTACAATCGTTAATTTTATGTAAAGGGGGCAAAAGTTCAACACTTAAATGCACAGTTGTATGTTTCAGCTGTATCATATTTTGGCACAAGTAATGTAGATTTAATATGTGTGCATGTGCTACACATACTATCAGTTAAATGGTTTATTTAATTGACCTGTTTTTATTTTTAACCAACTCTGCTACATTTCGGGTATACTTCATGGTACCGAATATTTAAAGAGAGTTTTTACTTCTGATAAACTGTGTTTCGATACTACCTAAAACAATTTTCACTTTGGAAAGATATGAATAAAGTTACTGAAAAGAAAAAACAGGTCAGATTCAACCAGATTTGAACAGAGAATATTGTGCAACTTGAAGGAGGCAACTCTAGGATTAAAGGGTAACTGCACAATTGCTCAAAGTCCTCTTGGCTCGCAACTAGTTACATTCCACAAACTTTTCATACTTCAGCTCTGCAAATATCATGCTATTTATGCCATCATCTGATTAATGTTTACCAACTCTGATTCATCAGCAGGGAAAATATTAATGACAGCGAAACACTTCAAAGTCACAATAAAAACCACACATCTAATTTATAACATGTCATAGGGACATAGTATCCTTCTTTATAAATAAATTAACAAAAGATTGGAAAATATATCATACCAATGACATGATCAAAGCAAGGTCAGGACCAAAATAGAGGCAGTTAAAAGTAAAACAAAATTAAACAATAAAAGACCAAGCACGAGAGGGGAAATAAATAAAATGCATGAGCAAAACTGAAGATTTTTGGATAATATTTTATATAAAAGAGAATTTCAAGAAATCTTTAAAGAGGAGTGTGTTGGTATATTAACGTCCCTTTTGTTATGGCTGTTTGGACTTGTTTTCTTTGCTCTCTTATCTGTTTTATTGCTTCTCTTGTGTTTTTATCTCTGCATAACAACTGAAAAATAAGTGTCCACCATAACCAGCAGAGACTTATTAATTTAAATTATCCAGAGTGATCCAATAGGTCAATTATTAACTCCCAGAGACACCTGTCCACAAGTGAGAACAACATATGAACAGCTCACAATAGGTTACTGTACAACTGTACCACTTAGTGGTCAAAATGAGAAACACATGATCAGGGTGATTGACACACAGATGGAAAGGAATCATTAAAATTAATGTGGAGTCGACCTCTGTTTTTTATGTAAGTGGAAGTGTGTGTCACATACAGTATACTTAAAATATAATACAAGTTTTAGACATTTTCATTATGATTAAATGATATGGGCAACAGGATTTCAATAGTTTTTGACCATTTACAAAACAGATTAAATAAAAGAAAAGAAAGAGGTAAAAAAGCAAAGCACACAAGCTAGCGAGGTAATGCTAGCTGGTTTATGCTAGCTGATGAAAGGTTATTTAACTATAGGCTATATGTTTTTTAACTTAAAATTAGCTTTTTTTCTTGAGTCCTCTAACATATTAGCAATTTTATTTATTTTACTGCATACAAGAGGAAGGGGAGTATTATCAGATTACAAATTAGTAAAAAACAAACACTGACTAAAAGTTAACTAGCCTAGCGTAGAAGAGAAGCAGTAGGTCTATCTCTGTTAAACTAGAGGAATTACAAGACAATAGTTTTCATTTACCTTATAAATCATGTAGGCCTATTTAAACATATTAAATCAAAGATAATTTAATGAACATCATGTGTTGGACAAACATGCTTATGGAAACATTGCTTGTTGTTGCTGCATGTGTTTTTTTGTATTCATGTTTCTCTGCCTGACTAATTACATTAGCCTTCAAACTTCAAGCTGAACTTCCAATTGTTGTTGTTTGTGTTGTTAAATAACTGCTTAGTTTCCTCCATTATTTTGTGAGGCGGCATTGTGTGATAGTAAGCATTAGTTAAATTTGCTTTGAGTAACCAACAGTTGCTTGGCAACACTGTTAAGACTGCAATGGATGGTGATGTGAAACAGGCAAACTGAACAAGGCAAGGTTGAACAATGTACGTCTGTCTTTAACATTATAAACTATGATAACATAGTAGCAGTGTCATTTCAGCAAAAAAAGAAGCTGAAAATAAATCGAATTACGCCTGATTAACTTAAAGCAACGTGACTTGTAGCCTAGCCTAGCATAATTAACCAGATTTTGTAAAGAGGCTAATGTTGCTATTGTGGTGGAACATTATACACTATCATGTTTCAACTTGTGTTGTCCTATAAACGAGTAAGTATGAATTTTTCTGAAGGCTGTATTGACACTGAGTGTTTTATAAACGTTAATGTTGGAGAGGAAACAGCATGTCGAGCAGCAAGCCTCCACAGCAACAGCAGCCGTTAGCGCCGGTTGGAACCAAACCGTCCCTCACATGGTTTCCGGGGAGATTGTACAGCAGTGTTGTTCTTGAACACATCGCCTGCTCCACAGCCCGGACTCCCGGGTAAATTTCTACAGATACAAGACCACAAGTTCTTTATCTGTGTCTGTATTTGAATAACTAACACGTATTTAATCAAGCGTGTGTTATTTGAGGTTACTTTATCCCCCAAACTACGGTTTGTTTTAGTTTCTGTTAAACTATTTCAGCAGCAGTTGAGAGCTCCAGTCTGCCAGCAGAGACAGAGGAGGGATGTCGCGCGGGTAAGTGTGGGAGACGTTAACGTTGCATTAAATAAAATAAATAATATGAAGTGTGTTTATGCAGTTCGCCTGGTAGACATGTCTCACAGCTGTATTAATTATAATGTAACCATCGATACAGCTGTACATCAAGTGGCTACATTGCTGCATTATATGAGAGTGTGAGTGAGACGAGTGTTTCCTCTCTTTCATGTCCTATGTTCTGTTGTGTCGTGGTAGTGAGCTGGAAAAGCTGGACCCGGCTGTTTTCCAGAAGCAGTTGCACAGTCTGAAATTTAGGTAGGCATGAATATGTTATCCCTACTGTAATGTCAGCTAACTTTCTCCATTGTTATCATCTCAAACTCCTTATTTGTTCGCCACTAAAAAGTGTGCATTTGCGTACACGATGCCCCGCTAGAGGCGCCCTACTTAAGTAACAGTCAACGTTTTCTAAAGCGTGCTCATGATACTATGTAGCCAAGTTAGCTAGCTTGAAGTTACAGTCAAG
The DNA here is from genome assembly GCA_031216635.1 of Dissostichus eleginoides. NCBI lineage: Eukaryota > Metazoa > Chordata > Actinopteri > Perciformes > Nototheniidae > Dissostichus > Dissostichus eleginoides. The sequence goes on from CM062267.1 coordinate 25,514,383, forward strand.
TTTTGTTATAAGTTAATTGTTTGAAATACCATTTTTGGCTTATTTGTCCCAATAATTTTGTCTTGAGAGTTGCTAAGCACACTGTTGAGATATAAATGACAACGATGTGTATGTAAGTCGAGAGTAACTGTTTGGTTTAGCAGATTCTGTTAGCTGCTAGCTATGTCAACTTGTCTATGGACAGTTAAGCTATCACGATTCTGCGCAGCAAAACATGCTTGCTTGTTGAAAATGTTGTAGGACGGGAAAAAGAAAAACACAAGCTTTCAACAGAGGGAACATTTACAAGCTAGGCAAAAAAACGTAGTTTGTTTGTATTTTGTATATGAAAAATGTAATTGCAAATGCCTGTTTTCAAAGCAGCAGTAGCAACTCTGTTTTCTTTTTTCATTGGTAAAGAATAGAAGATTAAAACGGGACATTATGCGTTTCTAATGTTTTAAATGAGTCACAAAGCTACAGAAACGCCTCTATAATGCAGTCCAATTCAACATCTCTGCAAACTACAAAACCTTTGATAAACAGTGGCAGATTTATCACTTCATGATTTGTATTGCATAAGGTAATAATATGTTTGATATTGACTTAATAAAGTGGTGATTTGCATCGGCCAGTACTCTGCGTTGTTTTTACCAAAGACTTTGATGCTTTCTTGCAGTGACATATCTGTTTTTGCATCTGCTTCTGAAACATCTTATGGTACACCAATGCAACATGATATGAATTTAATTTCTAAAATTGACATTCAAACTCAATTGCACCAATATGAAGTCCATATCAACTATGTCATATGTTGATATCAATGATCACTTGAGAGACAGTAGATAGTGATTGCTATGTTTTTCACTATTAATAAACGTCATATATTGAAACCCAGTTATACATGTTTACATTTCTGTTTTTCTGTGGTTGCAGCATGGACGAAGAAGGGGATAGTAATAAGTGCATTGACACTGACTCGGACGCAGCTGACCAGAAGGATGGTTCGAAGTGTAAAGTCAAATGGACTCAGGAAGAAGTGAGTAAAAAGAGGGCTTTGATCCTCTATATATCAGACATTCATCTGATTACATTATCTGGAGCAACATACTATTATTTCCTTTATTTTGCTATCATAGCTTCAATGGCTTACATTTTGCAGCATGCTTGCAAAAAGTGCCAACTGAGGCAGTTGTGCTAACTCATGCTTAAGAAATGTTGTCACATATGTTTCTATGGATGAGTTGGTTCCGTAGCTACTGGCAAAAGTTATCAGTTTTTAAAATTACTTTAAAATGGTACTGTATCTGAACAGATTTTCTCTTTGTGCAGGAGGAAAATCTCAAAATCCTGATCAACAATTTTGGAAAAAAAGATTGGAAAACCATTGCAATTTTTTTACCGGTAAGTATTTAGCGGAAACGCAATCAATCCAGTGAGAGAAAATGATTAATGATCAGCTATATGTAAACTTTTAAAGTTTGGTGTGACAAAGTGAGGCCAGGTGTCTTGCAGCATTGTGTCTGTCTATCAGGTTGTGAACATTTAAAAAAGAAAAATACTAACCAATCTCTGTTGATTTACTTTTCCTCTTAAATAATTCAACTGTTTTTCCCTAAAACAAATTGGCTTTTACTTTGGCAGGGGCGGACAGAATCTGACTGTGTGCACCGCTGGAAAAAGCACCTGGATCCTGATTTAGTCAAGGGCTTCTGGACCAAAGAGGAAGATGAAATGGTAAAAAAAAAACTACACAGAACATCTGAAACAGACTTAAGACCAGTTTGTTGTTAACATTGTCGCATCTCACTTTTTTACTCCTGTGTTAACATATTGACTTTCTCTTGACAGATAGTAGAGCTGGTGGGCAAGTACGGCAACAAACAGTGGTCTTTGATTGCCGGACACCTGAAGGGACGTTTGGGGAAACGGTGCCGTGAGCGCTGGCACAACCACCTCGACCCACTTATCAAAAAGAGCTTATGGACCGATGAAGAAGACCTCATCATCCACAAAGCCCACACCATCTTGGGAAACCGGTGGGCTGAGATTGCCAGGCTGCTCCCTGGAAGGTGGGTTGAGTAGCTGTTATGGATTTGCTGAAGTTTATAAAAAGAGAAATTACCGACATTTTAAATGCATGATTCAGTTGTTATTCTTAAACTAAAGAAGTGCATATAAGAACGTTTCAGCGTGTTTTGTTTTTCACTAAGACATTTTAATTTATATTTTTTGGTTCCTCTTGCAGGACAGACAATTCTGTGAAAAATCGCTGGAACTCCACCATCAAGCGGAAAGTAGAGTTGGGCTTGTACAAAGACCTAGCTGACAGCATTTCCCTTGATATTCAGCACTTTGTGGAAGGAGAGGTACAGTACTTATTAAGTTTAGCACATACTATAAAAGGCTTATCGTTTTTCAACTTTCACAGCCATTTTCATGTTTTTTTTCTCAATAATTTCTTAGGGGGAACATTTGAATATACATTTCTATAACATTTAATGATTACTTATATACTCTAACATTATGTGGGCTGTTTTCAGATTATGGAAGGAAAATGTGCTTTGTGGTTATTTTATAATATTTTGCTACAAAGACACTATTGTGCTTAACTCGTATATTGTTTTACAGTTGGACTTCAAATGTGACGTTGTATTAGACACTGAACCAGTAACTCCAAAAGTGGTAAGCTATTTATGATGATTACATTTTTTAAATCTTTTTTGCTATTTAACTTTTACCGACTGAAAGACATTAAAATGTTGTAGAGCTACTTCAGTTACATTACAATAAAGCAGCTCCCAAACAGAGCCATGACAATAATAACCATATAACATTTTATGGGTGGTCTTGGATGCATGTTATCAAATAAAATGTATATTTTTTTCAGTGATGCTTCCAGGTGCCAAGCTTGGTTTTTTTGCTTACTCTTTGCTTTTCTGCAGATAAGGCCAGAGAAAGAAAAGAAGCAGGAGTGTCAGAAGAAAGTCAGACCGAAGACGCCCGCTCCGCTTCCACAGACTGTAGCATCCATGAGTCCCTCCTTGCCCCGCAGTTCAAGTTCCAGTCCCAGCTCGAGCTCAAGTGCTGCTCCGGCACCTGCGCCAGTGGACCAGAAGCAGTTTGTGACTGCAGCACTGAGGATGATCGCGGAGGACATGCTGCCACTCAGGTGAATTGTAGCGCTAGTGGCTGATACAGTGTCCTTGCTCGATTTGTTAGTTTGTTAAACTAAGTTTACTTTCCCAAGTCAGATAAATCCTTTCGTGGGTCTACCTTCTGTAGTTCATGTTATATGTGTCCCCTGACTTTGAATTACTGCATCAGAATACACATTTTCTAATATATTGGGCATAGCAAATTTACTTAAATATACACATCCAACCAATAGTCATGTTAATGCATTTGCATCCATCATTTAAAATGCACTATACCAATGTTCCTTCACTTTATTCCCCACAGTTTTATTGAAGGTGCAGGCTTCAGGTCCTTCATGAGTACCGTCCGGCCTGAATGCAACAAGCTGTCCCAGCGTGTCATGGGCCTACAACTCTATGATGATGTGGAGAGAAGCATCAAGCCTCAGCTCATTCGTGACCTTAAAGCTTGCCTTGCCAAATCCAAAGATGGTGAGAGCGCCATTCATGTGACCTTTGACCTTTGGGCAGGGGATGATGCCCATCCAGTGGAGGATCCCATAGTCGTGGTGCAGCTCCACTTTGTCAGTGAGTCCTGGCAGATCCGCCGTCCCATTGTGGCCTTCCGCCACCTCAACCACAAAAACCTCAGCACGGCTGTGGCCAGGGAGCTTGAAGGTGTTCTGCTGAGCTACGGCATATTTCCTCGCAGCATCGGCTACGTCCTCGCTAACCAGGCCAAAGAAACCCTGGCTGGGAACAGTTTGTTCTGCGACTATAAGATCATGTGCTCATCCAGCAGGGGAGAACCAGATGGAGACGAGATGGTGTCATTTCTGTCGAACCAGATGCCTGGAACAGAATCCCCTTTTTCAGAGCTACAGATTGGGAACAGGGCCACCTGTTTGGCCCAAACATTGCAGCTTGTGATTAAAGAGGCACTACAGGACTCCAGGGTTGTGGAAAATGTAATCTCCCAGGTCCACAACGTGGTGGCTTTTTTTAGGAGCAGCGCCTACTGGAGCGAGGTAGGAGAAATTAAGTCCTGCAAGTGTAATTTACCCTTTATTATTATATTCTTTTTACAACGGTACATATTTCTCTAACCAAATCAGTTTTTCGGGTTTCAGAGATTTTACATCCAAAGATGAGGTAGTACCGGAAGTGTGTCTTGTTGAAATGATGTGTTCATTAGGTCTATTCTGTGTATTAAACCTTTCAAATGTATTGTCCTACATAATTTATGTTTAATCAGAATTGTTTATGAAAAAGCTTGTACATGATATGAAGGATTCATTTTCTTTTTTTCTTGCTGGTGTACAGAAACATTTATTCACCAAAATGATCAAGAAGTAGGATTTTGTTTTATGGTTATTTTAGTTTACTGACATCAGATATATTGAGTATTTAAAGCAGGCACCCATTGGAAAATTCTGGGCAAATAGTGATGTTTATGCCAATACCGTTTACGCTAGCTGGGTGTGGCAGCTGCTGTCCAACATTTAGCGGTGCAAAGTTGATGTGACAAACGGATAAACATTGGCAAATGTCATCTTATTCACTGATAAGACAATGTCCGGCAAAAATGCTAATATCAGCTAAATGTGCTATTTGAGGTGAGACAGCTTATAAAAACATTACTGTTATACATATTATAAATTCTATCTGAGATCTGACATTTTTTTGTTTGCAGCAACCGAGAGAGTATACTTTCCTGATTATTCTTTTTTTTAACTTGTTTTGAATCTTTTATTTGTTTAGGTTTTGATGAAGGAGTGCAACGTGTCCCTGTGCCCTTCCTCCAGTAGCTGTCGCTGGAACTCCATGATGCTGTCTTTACGGCGCATGGTGCAGGAGTCCACCTGGAGCGCCATCATGACTCTCTTAGCTCAGGCTCGCATAGAGGCCAATGACACAGCCAGCGTCCCGCCTCTGGTCATGGCCAAGAGGGAGCAAGTGATCGACATCCTGGGTCTTCTTGAGCCTTTTGAGGAGGCCTTGCAGGTAAAAGAGAAAGTAGATTTCATGGATGTGTTGGATCATATTTCATAATAAATTGCACTTGTATATGTTTTTTTAAAACCCGAACATTACTTGAACTATTTGGTCACAAATCCTTTCCTATTTATACTTGCATTTCCAGTTTCCTTAACTTTCTTGTTGTAATTTATTTCTGAAATGGTGGCAAATAATGATGCAGACGGCTTAAGAAGAAATATTAAGTAATACGCATGGAAACTTACTATCTTTTTAATATCTACTATCATTCATAGTACATTCATCCCAGATTTAAGTATAAGATACTTTCTTTGTGAATACCTTTTAGAAATATTATGTACATTGTCAGTAAAAGATTATGTGACATAATTTCCTTTTTGCTTCTTCTTAACCAGGTACTGCAAGGAAATGGAGTGACTTTTTCTTTCATCATTCCTTCCCTCATCGGTCTTGATAAGGCTCTGGAGAGCCTCGTCACCAACTACACCCACTTCAACAAGGCCCTGCGCACTGGCCTCCACACACACTTCCAGTCCATGATTCAACAGAAGGACATGATAATAGCTGCTGTGCTCGACCCGAGGATCAAACTGCAGGTATTGAATTAAAACAGTGCTTTTATGTTGTGCTCTTATGTATTGCATCAAATGGCATCTTGTACATTTGAATGGAAGTGTTTATATTGAGCTCTCTGTTACTCCTCTGAGGATCTGCACCCAGAATCTGAACTCTCATCCTCGCTTGAATGTTTTTTTCTCAGCCGTTTCCTGATGCCAAACAGGAGGTGGACAACACGGGTTTCCTATCGCCACCACCAAAGCATCTGGTGCGCACCATTGTGGAAGCCGCAGTGGAAAGCGTGGGGGCCTCAGCATCTCCCCCTGTTGAGGCAGATAAAGACCAGACAAGCAAAGAGGTCAACCAGCAGAATGGCGAAGAGAAGAGCCAAGACAGCTGACGATGGAGGTATCTAGTGGCAGCTCCGACGACAACAACTCCGACGGACTCAGCGGGAACAACCTCAAGCGTAAGTCCATCTTCAACTTCCTCCAGCCGGCTGCAAAGACCATGAAGACATCAGAGCTCGATGTGTACCTATCAGAACCGCAGTGGGAAAGCAACTCCAGCGTGTTGTTCTGGAAATCTGCCACTCGGTTTCCTCTGCTTCAGAGAATCACCAAGAACCTGCTGGCAGTGCCGGCCACTTCGGGGGGCTTCGATCGGCTGTGTCCCATGGCAGCGTGCATCGTAAGAGCCAAGAGGAGCCGCCTGCCATCTCACACCACAGAGAGACTGCTTCTATACAAAAACTCTTTAAAGACCAAGACTGGTAAAAAGCCCAGTGGGGTCACTAAACACTGATTGGTTATGTGACAATTGGGTCTGGTTATTCTGTCCTCCACCACTACATACTACATACTACATACATACTATGTTTAAAAAATGACGGTATCCCCCTCAAATTAATTTCTTCAACACACTGGATTAAACCAACTGAATTCAGCATCATTTGAACATCGCAGCACTAGTCAACAGCACCAATATATAATATACTAAAAGTATATTGACAAAGAGTAGCTTGAGGATCTCTTTGGTTAAAATAGCAAGATACTGTAATACAGCACAAACTATTCCTCTGCTAGTGGATAGAGAGTGAAATGCAACTTCTTTGCTCTTCACATAAAGCAGCTCGACTGCATTCCAACAGTACTGACTTGAGCATAATTGACCCTGTAAAAAATGTCTTCCTGAAATTGTTAAAAAAAAGATGCTACACTCAATAACATTGCTTCAAATCACAACTCTAACATCAGCGTGTGTTTCTGTTTATGCAGCAATTGGATAATAATTGCTCTAGGCAGGTAAATCAGCATGCATGGCTTCTCAGTACTCGAAGGCAAAATGTACAGTGCATTTTCTACATTTTTGGAATCAATTTTTGTCCCTTCCTTGTTATTTATTTGTTTTTTATGCTGTACAGGAAGTGCAGATATACTGTGTATTTGGTCACCTGGCAGTACATTGAACAAGCTTTTTGTAGAAAGCCATGTTTATTTTCTTAGTCTTTCTCAAATTGTTTATATTTTTTCTGTTTTTGGTCAGCGATGCTTGAAAGGTGCCCTTAATTAAAAGTTTTCTCAAGAGTCTTGTTGATGAACTGTTTCTGATCTTAACTGAATTGTAACTTGTGATGGGGGATCAATGGGAAAGATAATTCTGTAACTGGCAGGGACATTATTTAACAGGTAGGCTTTTAAACAAATTAAGTTCACATTGAATGACAGCTAACTGATTTATTGCAGCGATGATTGTCCATATTGTACCAATAATATAATAATAACACCAGTGTGAACTTAAATCCTGTGATTTTGCATATCTCCACATGGACATATCATTTTTATGAAATAAAGCTATTTGCTCTTCAGTTTCCTGTCCCTCACATCCATTTCTACCGCCACTTTCTGCATTTCAGTAACAATATAACTTCATTTCGTAATACCCTGGGAACTGTCACTCTAAAAGGTGATAGTTGATCATTTAATTTTGAGTGATTTATCCCCAGCACCCCCGACTTAAGGTAGAATGAAATCTATCAACTAAAAGTCAAAGAAATTATTATTTTAATACCAAGAAGGCTTTTGGAAATGTCCATTAAAATTACATTTTAATTTCTGCTGTAATTTAAACATTTATCAAATATTTTAATGGATAATTTATACATTTTATATATACAAACTAGGGTATTTATGGTAAGAAGGTAATGCATTTTCATGTCATTTAGAGGTAAGGTATAAAAGTGGATATGTTCTATTTGATTAGCAACCTTTGATAGATTATATCAATAAAATAAACCAATGTGTGGTCATTCAATTATTTTATTTTATTAAGATGTCTAAGATATCTTTCGTTTGTTGGTTTTTTGCTTTTCTTCGTTGCACTAATAATGTATATCATAAATGTATTAAGTGCCGTAATATTATTATTTTTCAGATGCCATCGTTGATTGGCTGCCCCTTCATTCCTACGTCAGACCAAAACAGTGCCTCAAAGGTAGTACTTCCGGTGTCACGAGCTTTCCTCTGCCATGTGGATGGTGGGAAAACAATCTTGAAGCTCCTCTTATAAAAACGTGTTTGAGAAGTAGAACAAAGCTGACCAGAAGAGCGGAAGGTCCTTTAGGAGGAGGAATGTCTCCTGTCAGGTGTAAAAAGAGAAACATTTGAAAGTAGGTCAAGTAGTCTGAGTCGTTAACAAGCTAAAAGTGGCCATGGCTCTGTACGTGAAAGCCGCAGAGATCCTGGACAAAGCTGAGAAGAAGCAGGGCGCTTTGAAAACTCTGGTCTACGACAGCAAATTTGAGAACATCAAACCATTGTTCGCTCTGGTCTTGGAGACCCAGAAGTTTTCCTCCGTCCTGGAGGAAATCATCGTGTCCTCCAAGCTGCTCAAGCAGACCAAGATGCGCATGAACCTGGCCAAGGTGCTGGTGTTCGACCTGCTGATAGGCCAGGGGCTGAAGTGCGGAGGAGCCTGGAAGACCATGATGATAAAGCACCGCGCCCGGCTGCAGTCTGTGCTGGCCCGTATGAAGGTGAAGCAGAAGGTCAGCAAGAATGAGGACCTGCTCCCGGCCAGCGTCAAGCAGGTGCTCGCGGAAAATCTGCCCAGGTATGTGCGTGTGAACACCGTGAAGACCACCGTGGAGGATGCTGTGGACTATCTGAAGAGGGATGGCTTCTCCTACCTGGGACAGGCGTCCAGGCTGGAGGACTTGACCCTGAAGGAGAAATACTTTGTGATGGACATGCATCTGCCAGAGCTGCTGGTCTTCCCTCCTAACACTGACTTCCACGACCACTTCCTGTATAAGGCCGGCCACATCATTCTGCAGGACAAAGCCAGCTGCCTCCCTGCTTACCTCCTCAACCCCCCGGCTGGTGCACATATCATCGATGCTTGTGCCGCCCCGGGCAACAAAACCAGCCACCTGGCAGCCATCATGAAGAACAAGGGCAAGCTGTTGCCTTTGACTTGGATGCCAAGCGTCTGTCCACCATGGCCACTCTCCTGCTCAGATCCGGGGTCACCTGTCATCAGCTGGCCAACCAGGACTTCCTGAAGGTGGACCCTGACAGCCCGCAGTTTAAAGATGTTGAGTACGTCCTGCTGGATCCTTCCTGCAGCGGATCAGGTAGAGTATCAGTTATTCCTGTGTTTTTTTTTCACTTTTTCGCCACCTTAACATGTGTACCTCCAAATCCTTTACATCCCCAATTAAGGAAGGTGACCTTAGTTGTATAGTCTTATGTTTTATACATCATACAACCATATATGACCACAATCTCCCTTGAGAAACACAGCATTTAATATAAACCGTTTTGGTGTTCATCATATCCCCGTGAGTCACCACTGCATCCATCCTGTAACATCATCATGTCAGCTGACTGGAGATTATTTGATACCACATATTCATGTTCAATAATGCAACGAGAGTTTTCCAGGGAAATTTTAGGATAAAATCATCAGGTACTCCAGGGATTTGGCCGTATCGGAACGACACATAATCCCTATAGCTAGACGCAGTTTGTTGACTAAATCTTCCCAGCCAAGCTCATTGGGTCAGAGTCAGATTCCTTATGTTTACTTGTTTCATATTTTACCAGTATATTCCCTCTTGTCTGCAGTGTCTGAGTTTCTAGCACTATGTATGGAATTACAGTTTTTTGATATTATGGTGGCGTGTTACTTACCGGTTTCATTTAAATAACAGTTTGAATCCCGAAGAGGTCAAAATATCCATTATTATACAAGAAAACATATTTTAAAATATTTGTTATAGTTTTATTAAAGGTCCAAATATCAAGCAGAACTTTTAACTTTATTTCTGTAGCTTTCCATTAACCACCCAATGACTACTATACAAAAGCACCTGACTGTATTTGAGTAGAAACACTGGCTACACCTCGACCAGTTGCGACAGTACAATTATTCGTACGCATTGTTCGGGATTATTATATTGTTGTTGTAATTCAAATTTAAAGTCAAGGAGCAGATCTGCAAAATAAATCCTTTCTGAATATCCCCATTTGAATGTCTCTGACAACCTGAATGAAATAAAAGATTTGTACACATTTTAATAATCAACAACCTCTACATGCAATAGTAGGATTTCAATATAATTTCTAAAACCTATGTGTCCTCCAGGCATGGTTTGTCTCCGGGACGATGCGTCCTCTGCTGACCAGGAGAAGGTTAAGGCTCGTCTGGCCGCCCTGGCCTGCTTCCAGCTGCGCTGTCTCAACCACGGCCTGAAGTTCCCTCGCCTGAAGCGCCTGGTGTACTCCACCTGCTCCATCCACAGCCAGGAGAACGAGGGAGTCGTAGCGGCCTGTCTGCAGGAGAACCCCGGCTTCAGGTAGCAATAGCATTTTCACTAACTAATAACAAACTCAGCGATGTTTGTGTACCTGCAAATATTTGATCATAGGCTTTCCCTATTAGTCCTTTGTATTTGCTGTTTGGGACATGTCTTTTGTGGCTCCTCCTTGATTTAACTTTTAGTTTTAACTCTGATAAGGTGCCATTTTACAGTGTCTGAATCCAGAAAATCATTTTTTTGTTGTGTTTTATCCTTCAGGTTGGTTAATCTGCTGTCTCAGTGGCCTGAACGAGGCCTGGAGCCGCTCACTCAGTGTCTCCGAGCCAACCCTGCAAAAACCCGCACCCACGGCTTCTTCGTGGCTCTGCTGGAGAAACAAAACGGGGCTGGGAGAAAGAAGCAGGAGCCCGCAGTTCAGATAAGGTGAATACTGGGGTGTCATGTAAAGTTAAATATATATTGATGTTTCAACTCTTATTGTCGTAGTTTTGAAAATAGGGTTTACATGCAAATGTTTCACACGTGTAAAATATAATGCAGTTTTGATGTCTTTATTTTGATGAATGGAAATGATCCAGACTACATTTTGGGCATTCATTCCACTCTAATTGAATACATGTAGCTATTTCCTTTTGGTTTACAATTGTATTTACTTCTGTGCTTCAGTGATCCTTTATTACATAATTGCTTTCTGAAATTAGAGGTTGACTTTAGTTGTCTGCTCTGTCACAGCGCTCAGGAGGCGACACCACCCATCCCCTCCACCCGTCGGAAGAGGCCTGCAGCTTCTGATGAAGAGTCTGACGCTTCAGAGACGGAGGACAAACAGACTCCTGCAGCAGATCAGGCTGACGGTACACCCAGCAAGAAGAAGAAGAGAAAGAGGAAGAAGAAGAAGAAGAAGAAGAAAGTGGAAACGGTGGAAACGGTGGAAACGGTGGAAACGGTGGAAACAGTGAAAACAGTGGAGTGATAGAAGAAACAAGATGGGACTGCTGTAATGTGGAGGGAATGCTCTATTAAGAAGGGCTCTGTTGATGTGTGGAATGTAACAGAAAAGTAAAGATTATTTTTTACTGTATCACGTCTCTGTGTTTTATTTAAGATTGATAGAACTTTTCTTCAACATGTTAAGGTGTTTTGTGTTTTCCACAGAGAAATGTTTCTATCCAGTAGGGGGCAGTAAGCCAACAGCCTATTAGCTGAAGAAGTTCAATATCCGTCTAAACAAAGTCACCTATTGGTTGAATCACTCGAGGCTTTTTATAACACTTACGCAAAAATGTTTTGTAACTGTTCCGCGTGTTTTTGAGAACTGAAGAGCTGTTTCGGATACGTCTTGTAGGAAACATAAAGTAAGTAATTTGTATGAATGTAGCTGATTTAAATGTGTCCATCCTGTAGTATTAAACGGCTTAATGCGTTAAGTTGACTGACAACTCTCATGAAGGAAAAACTTGTGATGCCTTGCACCGTGGAAGACAGCTGATTTGTGTTCATACTGCAGGCCGCCCCTAGTAACTCTTCCCCGGCACAAACCGCAGGATGTCCCCGGTGCCCAAAGTGAGACTGTCCGGAGGTCTGGAGATCTGCCGGGTGCTGAACGGGATGTGGCAAGTGTCCGGGGCTCACGGAGCCGTGAATAATCCCAAAGCAGGTAAACACTAATATGGTGGAAATAATGCAGAAAAAATAAAAGCTATACGTGTTTTGTGGAATTCTTGTGGAAAGGGTCACTGGGTTGGAATTGAAAAAAACCCCACCTTATACATTTGTGTAGATGTGGCCTACGTTAACATCAGTCGTGGAGATTTTAATTGACTAATATTTTATCTTATGTTCTCTCTTGTCTCTCCAGTGGAGGCCATGCAGGCCTACGTAGATGCTGGTCTGACCACATTTGACATGGCAGACATTTATGGGCCTGCAGAGGATATATTTGGACAGTTTAACAACCAGGTACAAACACAAACACACACAGACACCCACACCACACACACACACCACTCCACACACAGAGTTCCAGATAGTGTATGAACTGCATACTGCAGTGTTTCCCCTCGGTTTACTGCTTTGGGGGGGGTGTTGGGATAAAAAAATTTTTAAATCCTCTGGAGCAGAGAGGAGCTGTGGATTATTGTTATTGATTAATGCATCAGTGTCAAAAAAACTAAACTCACAACTTCAAATGAAAGTGTTTAGTTTATTTAATAAAAGAGCACATGTTCAATGTGAAAAGTGACAGTAGATAGATTAGTTGCAATTTGATGCTATATATATATATATATATATATATATATATATGTATATGTATTATTAAAAAAAATACTTTGAATTTCAGGGGGGGCGCGGGGCTCCGTTGGACAATGGTAGGGGAAACACTGTACAGTATATTACACACATTGGGCTGAATTACCACTAAACATAATGACGTCGTCAGGATGAGAGGAAGATGAGAGGCCAGGAACTGAGCAGGGAAGGATTCAGCAGGACTGATTCTCCCTATTTCCTTTTCATCCTTTATTAGTCTCTTGCCATAATAAATAGATCTCAGTTTATGGATTACGTTTTTTTTTTGTCCGACATATTTGATGGTATATTGCTACTCTTAATTTAACCAAGTAAGATACACACTTCCCATTTAAGTCTTGACCATGGTTGATCTTTTTTTGAACCTCAAAATATTTTCCAACTTATTTATTATTATTTTAATCAAAGTGTTTAATGACCTTCAAGGTTCTGTTTAAATTCAATATGACTAACTAATATACTACCTAATATAATTAGGGGAAACCTTGCTGGTATACATTTTTAACAATAAGCTTTGATTTTAGAGAATGATTTCAAACAGCAAAACAAGAGACAATTTTACAAAGTAATTTATCTTTTTACCCATCACCTTGAAATCCAGGTATGGTTAACAGCTATGGTTAACGTACCCATTCAATTACACCAGTGGTCCTATTAGAAATGCACCTTAAAAACTTTCAGTAACTGTTCGATCATGAATTCAAAATCATTAAAAATTAAACGGTGATGCAGAATGACTCAAATGCAACAATGCATTTATTTGTTCAACAGTAATAGAAATGAAATGGAAAAACAGGAAAAGAAAACTGATGAACATTCTCAGTCTGCGTCTTCAGGCAGGCAGCAGCATCAGACTGTTTCTGAACCAAGAAGGGCTGGACTCGTCTCTTCCTTTTGACCTCACGCTTCCTGATTGTCCGTTCATCCTGCGCTGCAGTCATGACAACAGGTCCATCATGGGGGGTTGGAAGAGCCAGAGTCACAGCAGGGCCTTGTTCTCTGTCTTCCTCCAGACCAAGCTCCTCATTCAAATCTCCAGCCAGGGTGTGAATGGTCTCTGCGCCATCCACTACATCTGCTAGCTGGCTGCAGTTGGTTTTGTTGCTTGAATTTTCAACCACATGTGTGTTGCTCTGAGGCTCAACCAGCGCACACATCTCACTCGCTGCAGCATCTGCAATGGTGTTCAGTATTTGTGCTGCAAATGAGTTAAGCTCCCTCCTCCGGATGTCTTGAGCCGGGTACATCTGTCTGACCTTTTCCTGGATAGACAGGACCATGGCATCTCTGATGGAGCAGAGAAGGTGACCTGATGGTGCACATTGGACAAAGCATTGGAGAGTTTGTCCAAAACACACATAGTAACCCCAACAGCCATTTGATTGAGCTTCTGCGAGGGCATGTTGAGAAAGGTGCTTCGAGGAGGTGACCAGAAGCCTTGTAGGACTTTTGGTACCACCTGCAACACCACATCTCGTGGGCCGAGCAGTTTGCAGCTGGGGGCAGACTGCAGTCGCTCTGTCAGTCTCCTACCGTACTCCTGAGCCAAGTTCATCAGTTTTGGTGACGAAAACCAGCAGGGATGTCACCTGGGGACATGAGCAGCCTTCTGGCTTCAAACACGATGTCTCGCATTTTCATGCTGTTGATCACCTCCCACAACAGATTGAGAAGAGGCTTTGCAACACCTTCATCACGGTCCTCTAGTTCAAAGTCCCAGAGCTGCACTCTCAGAGAGCTTTTGCTTTATTCTCGCAGCAGGTCGGTCATGTCATCGACAGTCACCTCAGATGGGATCATGTCTTTCTGCTGAAGCCGCAAAAGTTCAATCACCAGTGCGATCTTGGTCTTGTAAGAGCTGATATGCCAGCAGATCTGCAGAGCCCGCTCATATATGGGTGTGTCGAACAACACCCTGATGGGTCTGTAGATGCCTGTGCTTCCTTCAAGGAAATCCATGGACACGTTGTCGCTGGATTTCTGAATACTCTCACTGACTGTTGAACCATCCTGAATAGAAGCAGGGGTAACAGAGCGTGGAGTAGTTAGAGCCAAAGGAGAGTTGCCTCTGCTTTCTTCAATGAACTCCATTGATATTGTGTTTCTGGACATCAGAAAACTCTCGCTGACTGTTGAACCATCCTGGATAGAAGCAGGGGTAACAGAGCGTGGAGTTGCTGAAGCCATAGGAGAGTTGCCTCTGCTTTCTTCAATGGACTCCATTGATATGCTGTTGCTGTATATCAGAGTACAGAACAGACTTAAAAACACAATTACAATTTTCCAACGAGAGACTAGAGAGTAGTCAAGCACAGTTGATCAGTTGATCGCACAGACAGAAGTGAACAGTGTGTGTTCAGGTGGCTGAATGTGGCTGAATGTGGCTGGAAGGAAGGAGAATTCCGACTCCTTGTCTTGAAAACTCTGTTCCGTAACCCTTGGTTTTGGAACTCTTTTCTTGTGGAACTATTTTCTTTGTTTTTTTATTTCCACACTATACTGTGAAAATGCATACACAGCTTCAAAAACACGCACACAAAATACACGCAAAAGCGCAGAGGAGACATAACAAGAGAGGCTAAAGAAAACAGAGTGCAGTGAGCTATGAACTAAAAACTAAAAACACACACAAGGTAGAAGTGGACACACACACACACACACACACACACACACACACACACACACACACACACACACACACACACACACACGGTCCCAGTGTGGCTCCGATCAGTTTTTCGCGCCTGATGTGCTGTGACAGTCTAATGGTATCGACCGTGGTCTCAGCCATTCACCTGGAATAATGTGCAGAGAGATGGAGAGCTCTTCTCTCCTACAACAAGCTTTTCTCTGCTTCTCACATTTAACCTCATTACACACAAGCGTTCCAGGCTCCTTGTACCTTTTTAACCTTTTAAAATGAACTCACCAAGGAAAATATCTTACATACTGAATCCTTTAAAATGTGTTGGCAGCATGAAACAGGAGGAAAGAAATGCTAATTTGTAAAATATTTAAAAGGGCAATTCTCGATTTTAATAAATTCAAGCTAGTTATATTTGTATGACTTCCTTTCTGATCTATAGAGGTGCAAATCTGGAAACAGCACCCCAGGTCTGCAGAGTCTGACCAAATACGTGCCTCGACCGGGACCAATGGACCGCAAGGTGAGTGGCTGAAAAATGTGTGGGAGAGAGGGACACCCCCACTCAGTCTGCCGTGTTTTACAGTGAGAATACTTTTATCCACTAGAGAGCAGTGTGTGTCTTTTTAAAAGAACTAGGACATCACCTCTGCCGGCCCACTTAACAAATGTAAAGCTGCACGGAAAATTCTCAGTAAATGTGTTGGTGTTCAGTCGGCCTTAAATAATTAACCCTATATCCTTTGTTTGAGGAGGCCTTACTATGGAAACAACTAACATGATCACAAGTTATCCAGGTTAACCCTGTGGTTTATTGCTATTTGTACCAATAGGATGCTCCTAAATCATCAGTTAACAAATATAAGCAATCCAAAATCATGTTTTCGTAATTACAGCGATTTAGGTTGTCAGATTCGGAGCTATGCACATGGTATTAGAGCTATACTGATGTAGTCACCAAAATTGAAATAGTGCAGGTATATTGATATCATTGTATATGTTGGCCAATAGGAAACAGCACATTTCAGTACAGAAATACCAAGCATACATGGCATTGTCTGGGATCATATTTTGTTGTTGATGTATACAGACAGATTTTAAATCTTTTAGGATGAATTCAACTTACTATCAAATTACTGTTGACAGTGTAACAGGATCTGAGGTGTTACTCTGTGTATGCAGGTGGTGCTGAAGGCGCTGCAGCGCTCCATGGCCCGTATGCACGTGGACAGTCTGGACTGTGTTCAGTTCCACTGGTGGGACTATAGAGACAAAAGATACCTGGACGCACTGGGACACCTGTCCGACCTGCAGCAGGAGGGACTTATACGTACGTTCACTGAGTTACACAAAACCTATTTTAGGCATTGTACAGATAAATGGAACAAATCTAATTCCACAAATGCTAGACTTGCAGACCAATGTATTAGCAGACTGATTTCCCAGATCAGATATCAGAATATTTTTGGAGGAAGAGTTCATACTTGACCTGGAAAAGGCAGTTTGAAAAGAAATAAGCTTAACTTAGGGTCCATTTACAAACCTTTTTAGTTTTCTTAGTTTTCAACCACAGTTTTTCAACTGCAGCAGAGGTGTGGTTAAAGGTTTCAGAGATGATAACTCAGTGGACCATGTGTTGATATTGTATTTCTCACCAAGCTTAAGAGTGAACCTACAAGCTCAAAAATAATTGTCTGCCTTTTTTTTCTATTTATATTTACTGCTAAGAAAATAATAAAAGTAATATGTTGTTGTTAATGTTACAGCAACAAAAAGTTTCCTTGATTATTTTTGAAAAAAATGATGATGCATATATCGTTATTGGATCATTTTAACATATGGATAACAAAATGAGCAGCATACTGATAATGAGAAGATCTGGCAGTACATTATGTGTGTCATCTTTATATTTATTCTCAGACTTGTTGTACTCTCAACCGGTTTGTTCCTTTTTCCTCAGGAGAGCTTAGCCTCACTAACTTTGACACACAGAGGCTGGAGGAGATCACCAGCAGAGGCATCCACATCTCAAGCAACCAGGTGACACTTCCAGCTGCATGCTGGCACACTTCTCCATCAGTCTCTCTTCCTCAGTTATAAACCGTGTGTTTAATGTGTCCGCCCTGCAGGTTCAGTACTCTTTGATAGACCAGCGCCCTGCAGCCAGGATGGAGCAGTTCTGTGTGGCAAACAACATTCTGCTCCTCACTTATGGCACGCTGGGTGAGATACGACACATTACATTTTAAATACACTCATTACATATTAATGTTTTTATTATTTGAATGTACTCCGATATATGAATGTAACTCCTGTAGAGAAATAACAAAGAAGGTTTACTTCCCGTTTAAGGATGTAAGCAACACATTTTGCATCATGGTGTAAAGATGTAAAATGGTAGGTTTCTAAAATGGTCGATATGACGACACATCCTCTCTCCACTTCCTTCCCCCTCTTTTCCTCCTCCTGACCTCACTGGTCTCCTGCATTTCTTCTTTTTTTTCTATCCAACATCTCTTGTTTCACCCACCTCTTCCTTCTCCATCTCATATATTCTCTTCCTCCATTTCTCTATTCCTGCTGTTTCCTTCCATTTTCAATCCATCCTATTCCTCATTCCTGACTCCTTGTAACCCCTTCTTCTCTCTTCCATCCCTCTCTCCATCCCTCTCTCTTCCATCCCTCTCTCCTCCATCCCTCTCTCCTTCATCTCTGTCCTCTTGTAGCTGGCGGTTTACTCTCAGAGCGTTATCTGGGGAAGACGGAGCCCAACTCCAGGGCGGAGCTCTACACCGCCTCACTCTCTAAGTACAAGAAGATGATCGACTCTGGGGGGGCTGGAGCCTTTTCCAGGACCTCCTCGTTGCCTTGGAGACCGTTGCCAGGACACACGACTGCTCGGTGGCCAGTGTAGCAACACGTTACGTGCTGGACCGCCCTGCGGTGGGCGGGGTCATCGTGGGCTGCCGGCTGGGCGTCTCTGGGGCGGGGCAGCACCTCAGCGACACTCTGCGGAGCTGTAGCCCCGCCCTGAAGCTAACGGGGGAGATCTCGCCGCCATCGAGACAGTGACACGACGCTCCAGGGACCTCATGGCGCTCATCGGGGACTGCGGGGATGAGTACAGGAGCTAAAGGGGGGGAAGGGAGGAGTGACTAACTGGGAGTGACAGATGGGGTGAGGAGTAAAGTAAGGGATAGGAGAAACATCTCACATATCTACCCATAGTAGAAAGGACTAAATGCATCTCCATTATACATAACCAAAGTATTTTCACTAAACAGGGACTTCCGTTTTCTTTTATATAACTTCTGAAGATTATTCTTTTAATTTTTTCTAATGAATATTGGATGCTGATAACCAGATTAAACACTTTTCTCCCTCAGCATGTGCTTACACTGCTTTCTTAATGTGGGAGAGAAGATATATTTCAGGCTTTAATTGAGTTACAATGAGACGCACAAACACTCAGTGATAAGTAATCACATGAAAGTGTCTAGTAAGTATTTTAGCTCTAGAATTAAGAAAAAGTTCAGTGCCTAAACTATTATTTTAAGCTTTAATGCTGTGATTTTAAATATATATGGTTTATACATAATGAGATATTTCATTAATGAAATTCTGAGCTTTTGATTTGAGTTGAATGTACTGTTGTCAAAATGCAAATCAGCTTGAATAAATGCTTTGGGTTTAAAACTGTTATCTTGGATTTAGGATTATCATGACCAATGGGCACATTTCGGTTTCTGAAAAGAGGTGTCTTCTTTTTTTAAGAATTCAATTCAATTACTTTTTTCTAAATATATGTACTGACCTTTAAATGGCTTAGTGAGACAGACTTCTGTACATTGTAATTCCTTTGTGTCTGAGGTCGACGGTTCGCGTGTGTATGTGTTCAGGGAGGAGGGGGGGTCTCAGTAGACGAAGGATTTGGTTTACCCTGAAGCACTGTATGGCCTGCGTTTTGCGTGTGCGTGTATTAACTATTATAGTATAGTGAGTGTATATATATGTATGGGATATATATATACACACACATCACATATGTCATTTTCATATGTTGGATATTTTGGACATGCTAGAATAGTTCATTTTTATGATGTTTTTCAACTTATGTTATGTACTATATATTTTTACATAGTATACTATGTCGGAAATGTAAGCATAGTAGTAAAACATTTATATTATATTTTAATAAAAATATTAGAAAAAAGTCATAGTATGGTATTAAAAAAAACGTCAGATAAAACAACCAGCGACGTGCAGTCAGGGGAGGCAGGGGAGGCAGAGCCTCACCTGTCATACTCCAATGTAACGAAAAAACAACTAAAGAAAAACTAAATAGTAATAATAATAAAATGTCTCCACTGATCTGTGTTGTAAGTGTGATTTATGTATGATTCCAATCGCTTTTTATAGTCAAAATCAGCAAATTTGCCGTGCTCCGCTACAACTACATGGGAGCGATGAGAAGTGAGGCAGGGACGAGCTCTGCCTCTCGTAAACCCACAGTAACTTGCTGGAGCGCGGGCACTAATTTTGTGAGCGCGCTCAAGCCAGTTACTGTGGGGTAAGGTGAGGCACAGATGAGGTCTGCCTCACCTCAGAATGCGTCACCCCACAAAAACTGGCTGGAGCGCGGGCCCTAAGCGCATGCCTGTTACCATCTCACTGTAGGTCACCAATGTAATGTTTGTAGATCCCTTTATTACATTTATCCTCGCCATCCATAGTCTCTAAATAATTATTATAACTTATTAAACATAGATATGATATTTAGGCTCGCTGGTCTCATCGTACAACGGCAATGAAAAAAGCACCAGGAGAGGCAGCCATAACCTCTGCCGCACTGAAGGGGGCGCACGTGAGCCCACAGGTTCTTGTTGCTACTGTTATTCTACGCAGAGACGGTAGACGCAAACAACAAACTAGACTTTTGAAACTAGAGGAAGATAAGGAGGACTTTTACAAAAAAGTAATAGAGATGGTTGTCCAGAAGGATAGCATGGACTTCATCTTCAAGTCAAGGTAAGACCACAATTGTAATGAAAATGAGATCTTACTAAGAGAGAACAATCCAATATTTAGATTTTGGGTATCCTTTTGTTGAACGGTCTGTTTAAAATGAATCGAAGCATCAACTAAAAAGCTTTGAAAATATCCGAATATTTCGATTAAGGTCAAAATATAATATTTGTAAATCTGACTCTGAAAGAGTCAGTGCCTCACCAGCCATGGACCTCACCGCACGTCACTGAAAACAACACAGTATAGTACATCGAAAAGAACACGATCTTTAACAGTATGTGATAAAAGAAGTCATTAGTATCAGTATCAAAGTTACTGAGGAAAC
This sequence comes from Dissostichus eleginoides, assembly GCA_031216635.1. Classification (NCBI taxonomy): domain Eukaryota; kingdom Metazoa; phylum Chordata; class Actinopteri; order Perciformes; family Nototheniidae; genus Dissostichus; species Dissostichus eleginoides. The sequence goes on from CM062267.1 coordinate 25,535,184, forward strand.
GACATATCTTGTATGTCATTAATAAAAGTCATAGTATAGTATTTTGAAAAGTAAAGTATGTCATAAAAGTTGTAAAAAAGTAATTGGACTGTCTTTCAGTTTCATGTCAGGAAAAAAAGTCATTATTTTTCATACAATTCATGTAATTAAAAAGTCTTTGAATAGTATATTATGTTAAGTCATATTGTAAAAATATGTACTGGAAGAATGATTTAATGTATCTTTTGTTAGCGTGTACATTTGAAAGGTGCTGAAGTAGCAACAATTCAGTTTGACAGGAGGTGTGTGAGCGACGCCACATGTCTTCATATACACTATAATGTGCGTGTGTGGGTTAGTCTGTGCATTAGTAGAGAAGGATCCATACGACAGATTGACAGATATACAGACAGATGCTCAGATGGCCGTCAGGACAGAAACGCCCAGCCTGTCTCCATTCCCAGGATCTGTGTGCGAACTGTGTGAACACACTCAAATACACACATACTGCACATCCACAATCTGTCAGCCCATTTTACTTTTCTCCATCACACACACTCACAGCTGTCAGACAAGCTCCTGCTGCGCTATAGGAGGGGGGCCAAAGGTTGTCCCAAATATCACATCCAATCCTTTGTGCTCTTTCTGACCGGCTGGAGTTCAGTCATTACCGTGAACAAAGAACCGTGCATTGTTAGTTTTATGGAAAAATGTAATCTTACTGTAACTCTGGGTGTGGCTGCTTTGCCTTAAATGTACATGCATTTAGTAACTCAGTCAGAAAACGACTTATCTTTGACTGAAGCATGTTATTTCGTTTCAATATCACCCAGATTTTTTAAATCCACAAAAAACAAGACTCCTACCTATTCATTTTTGGTTTCATTTTCTAAATTAAATTATTACAAATTCCTTTTAAACTGCAGTTTGACGACAGCATTCAAAGCATGTTCTTTGTTCTTGTAACACTCAGATTTTATTTTTGTTTTATTATCACCCCAGATCCTATTGTGAGTATAAAAATAAGTGTACATTTCATTTGAATGGCGAGGATTAAAGCCACAGCACCTATAGGCAAACCAGAATAAATAGGAGAATAAATCCAACCCATAATTTGCATAAAACAAGGTTTATTTGCTAAGTCCCACACACATTTTACTGACACACACGCACACACACTGCAGTCTGCGTGAATCTTTCAATAGGCTTGCTATTCAATTATTAACGCACATTAAATATGAATTGCACATGGTGGGTGCAGGCTTGATCCTACGGACATCCACTAGTCACAAGGGCACTTAACCAAGTAACAGACCTTATACTCAGAGAAACCTATGTTTTTTCACATCGGTAGAATTGTTGAACCATAGAGGATAAAAAAAACAACACTCATTGCACTACAGGGGGTCAAAAAGTCCCCAGGGAACCTTTAAGTGTGTGCACTCCAAACTGGCAGGCATCTACAATTGATGAAAAATAAGGAAAATAAACAATACATGACATCATAACATTTGGCATGTTATAATGCAAAACTCCAACTCTAACATTTGTTACTGGGAAATACTGCAGTAACCCTAGTGTGCTAGCAATCATGCAGTTTGCATAGTAACACTTTACCTTTTGGCCTATATACATTTAGTGCAATGCTATGTTTTTTCATTTAAATGATATTTTTTAATTTTAGTAGAAGTTATTTTGACCTGTTGGTGACGCCAGATAAAACCTGGTGGAAGTACAGAAAACGAAAACAGCCATGCTGGCAACGACAGGGTTTAGAAAATGGACCGAGAAAAGAAAGACATCAGACACATATTGTGAAGAAACCATCCCTTTATTGGTGTAAAGCAGTCCCATCCAAGTTAGGGTGAACAGATTAAAAACAGTCAGTGCTCAAACAGACCAAACCAGAGTTCGTCCACACCCTGCTGGATGTAGTGGGGGGGTTACAGTCGTATGGGTGCAGACCTGTGAGCCTGCACCAAAAAAGTGACAGGGGTTCCACAGAAAATATAAAAAAGACTTCACTTTACTCCAAATCACATTCACTGCTTTACTGAAACACTACAGCAGTACCAGAACTTTCTCTGGGCGGTAGGAAAGGGTTGGAGGGTGGAGGGGGGATGTGTGTGTGACGGGGAGGGGTGTGTTTACACAAACTAACGGGGTCACATTGATGACAGTTAAAGAGAAAACCAGGTTATCTTTTTTATTTTATTTAAAAACCAATGCTAGAGGTTGTTTTACGAGGAGGAGAGCGTGAGTGGGCCGGAAGTGCGTCCCCTCCCTCGGTGTTGTTTGATGTCTCCATGGTGATCACCAGGTAACCACGGAGTCCTTTGCCATGTTTGTAGCTGCTGCTGCCACCGCTGCAACGTGTTTACTTGGCGTTGGCGGCGCCGCTGAGCATCTTCCGGACTGCCTGAGTGATGCCGTCGCGGTCGATGCCGAAGATCCGGAGCAGCTCGGCGGGCTTCCCGCTGCGGGGCACCTGGGAGACGGCCAGGCGCTGCACGGTGAAGCCGGTCTCGTTCACGACAGCCGCACACACCGCCTCACCTATCCCACCTAAGGAATCAGAAAATAAGAAGGGTTAGTTCACCAAATGTACAGAACAAAAGCATTGCTACTTGTGGGTTATCTGTTATCCAATGCTTTTCTACAATTTCTGTCTTTGTTCTTCTTTTGTTTTCCACACTGTCATCTTAAATCTCTCGCACCCTAACGGACAGTTGAGCTGATGTGATGTGGACTGACAGGACAAACTACGCCCTCCCTCCACTTTCTCACTCCTCCTCCTTCACCCCCAGTCTCTTACCTCCCTCTATCCTCCCCTCTTTTTTCTCAAAACTGTCATTCAAACATTTCTGATTGAGTGAACATGAAAGCTGAGAAAAGGAGGAAGTCATTACATGCTCCTACTGATTCACTACTACATTCTCCCCAACCCTTGGTTGATATACTAGCTGGGAACTAGTGTGTGCAAAAGAGAGACAGAGAAAGACATGCACTGTATCATTTAGGTGTCATTTCTCAAAGAACGTTTGTTTTTACAGTTTTTTACACTGTACTACAGAAAATAAACATTATCGATCAGACTTTTTACTATACCAATAAAACAAATCCTCTAAATTACATTACCAGGGAAAGAGGAAACAGTTCACGAAAGGACTCAACTTCTACTTCCTTCATTTAACCTCATCTCCAAAATACAATTAAAATTGGTTTGGAGGAAACGGGATAGAGAGTGATACTGGGCTTCCCCCTCTTCCCTGCACCATCTTCCACCCTCTGCTAAGTGCCAACACACATATAAATCAAAATTAAACGGTCAGGTTCATCCGAATATTAGTGTTTGTGTGTGTGGAGGAGAGACAAAGAAAAGCAAATTCTATACATTTGTCATGCTGGTACTGAATGTAGGTCAGCGAGAGCCCAAAGGCTGGAGCTGATATTAAGAAACCCTGACAGGCTCTCCCAGCTCCCCCGCCTCCCTCATGTATTGTTTTCATCCATTTCACCTTCTCTGTATCTTTCACCCCCAATCTCTACTGTAATGTACAGCATCCCCCCACCCCCAGATTCCAGCTTCCTCACAGCTTCTCCATCTGCAGACAGACCTTTGTCCTTTGTCTGCCCCAGGCTTTTTACTCATGAGAAACAAACACACAAGCGAAAGCACAACAATCATTAAGCCTGCTAGTTGGAGCTGCGTGTTATTGTCATGAACTCCACACGGATGCAACTGTACAGATTTTAATTGGACATAATTAACTAGATTGCGCAGTAGTGTGGGACTACATTGCTCTACATTATTTGCGTCTGTCAAAAAGTATGATGTTTAATTAAAGAACGTCCGTGTGTCCGGAAATCGAAGTATTTGGGGAATTGAGAATACCTGGAGAGCATTTCTGGCGTTTTATGATTATGGTATATTTATCAATGGGACATTATAAACATAAATCAATGATAAATCATGACTTCAAGACACCAAATGCAATTCTTAACTATATGGCCTCGCTGTAAAGTTTAACATTTTTGAGTTTTCCATTACATATATTGAAGTGTTGAGTGGAAACAGATATGTGAAAGTTGGATCTTAGATGTTGTAGGCTAACATATTTGTGGGTCATTTGTTACTCCTCACCTTCGTGGTAGTGGTCCTCCACTGTGATGATGCGTCCTCTGGTGGCCCTGGCGTTGTCGATGATGGTCTTGGAGTCCAGAGGTTTGATGGTGAACGGGTCGATCACACGGATGTTAATTCTCTCTGAAGGAAGAGAAAGGAAAGTAGAGGATCAGTCAAACTGCTGGTTGATATAAAGGCTGTACACATTCACGTGACATGGGTTTGCTTTCTTTATACCTTTCTTCAGCTGTTCAGCAGCGGCCAGAGCCTCGTGGAGGGTCACTCCGGCTCCGATCACAGTCACCTGGTCGTCATTGGTCTTATACACAACCTGAGTGGAAGGGGAAGAGATATTTATATGGATAAATGTGGTGTGATAATTAGGGATTAAAAACAGAAGAAAAAAAGAGTTCAAAGAGCATGAAAGAGTTAAGATTTTTTAAAACGCAGCTACAAACCTTAGCCTGACCAACATGGAAGTCCTCGTTGCAGCTGTAGATGATGTTGTTCTCTGGGCGGCTTGTTCGGATGAAACACAAACCCTGAAACCAACCAGAAATAATTTACATAGTACTTACATGAGGACTAATTTACACGTGTACTTTTTTAACTAACTTTATCTCAATCTAAATATAATGTTTTTTTTCTTACTCTACACATTTAAACATTTTTTTCCCCTTATTTCCTTTTTACAGGTGACTATTGGTACCTTTGTGTTGGCGGCGAGCTCCACAGCCTTCTCAGTGGAGACACCATCGCTAGGGTAGAAGACGGTTGCCGTGGGAATGGCCCTAAACAAGGCCAAATCCTCCAGACCCATCTGAGAGGGCCCGTCTTCACCTGAACACACACACATATCAGCACCAAAAGTCAGGAAGAGTCACGATAACATGTTTATTGTTCATGGGAAAATACATTCTGGTAGACTGGCATGCATTCGGTCAGGAAAGGTGCACATGCAATGTACCTGGAGAAGTGGAGGAGAAGGAGACAGGGGAGGAGGAGGAGAAAGAAAATCAGGCAGCTCTGTCGTCACGTCCATGAAACAGAGACAGTGAGGGGGAGGAGGAGGAGGAGGAGGAGGAGGAGGAGGAGGAGGAGGAGGAGGAGGGCTGATACCAGGAGAGGAAGATGTAAAACAGAATAACGGAGAAGGTAAGAAGTTGGAGTGAAAAAGGTTTTGGATCAGGAAAATGTAAAACTGAGAAATACAAAGGAGCGGTTCAACCCACTGCAGTCAAGTTGAATCTAATCTGATAAAACATTAAAGAATTGTATATCTTCTGCTTAGGTTGATTTTTACTTGACATGCATTGTGTATATTTTGGATCTAGTTTAATAATTAGAAAAGTATTATCAAATGAAAATCAAAATCAAATAAATCGTTAGCAATATAGAGCTTTATATCATCAGCATAACCACGGAAACGTATGCCGTGTTTCCTGAAGACATAAAGGGGACCTAAAATTGAGCCTTGGGGAACACCACAATTCAATTGATAGTCTTTAGATGACTCTTCTTCCATGTGTATAAAAACTGTTAGGTAAGATGTAAGCCAATTAATAACCGTACCAGAAATGCCAACAAGATTGTTCATCCAACCTAAAATAATTGTATGATCTACAGTTTAAAAAACAGCGCTTAATTCAAGTACTAAACTACTAAAACCGAGAGCTTGCCCTTGTCTGCATTGCATCTGAGGTAATTTACTTAATTTACTTAAGCTGTTTGCTTGCTATTATCAACACGAAAACCAGACTGGTACACTTCAAAAAGATTATGAGAATCAATAAAATCATTCAAGTGATTAAAAACATTGTTTTCTATAATTTTACTTAAAAATGGCAAGTTAGATACTGGTCTGTAGTTGTTCAAATTTGAGGCATCTAGATTTGTTTCGCCTGTTTTTGCTTGTTTCCATATATTTAAGTGGGCTAAAAAGCTCCAAAAAAACAATTGTGCCAACTGGATTTTAAAAAGGAGAAGTGAAATATAAAAAATGGTCACAGTGAAATTCACAAAGACATAATGTGGGTTAAAGTGTCTTTACGCTAACAAAATGTTTGCTCCCCTTCGGTGTTGTCTTATTTTCTTATCTGAATGCCAGTAAAACATCATTATATCCTACAAAATAACCCCAACTGTTAGCAATGATGCACTGTTTAACAGTCTAATGTTGTTCATCACAAGAAATAAAGGAACCTCTGAAAGTTCATAGGATGGTTCTTTCGGGTCATGATTGGTGGTGAAACGAGAGGCATGAACTGACCAATAGAGACGCCACAGTGGGAGCCGCAGAGGTTGATGTTGGTCTCGGAGATGGCGGCCATGCGGATCTGGTCGTAGGCCCGACTGAAGAAGGTGGCGAAGGTGCTAGCAAACACCACGTTACGGTCCCGCACGGCACAGCCTATCGCCACGCTCACCTGCAGGAGAGAGGAGGAAAATTAGGAGGTGGTACAACATTAGTGAAATACGGCAACATTTTCTACAGACAATCATGGTCCCCCAAGGATAAATCCTGCTGACTTTGGTGGTTCCCTGACTTTGAAATGTCTCAGCTTTACCTACGCACAATGTTCACAGCAAAGTAAAAAAGTCTATACAGATGAAAACTGCAGTATAAAGAAAAACGTATTCTCTTATTCTAACTTGTCTGTTTCTCACCATGTTCTGCTCTGCGATGTAGCACTCCACGAAGCGGTTTGGGTGTTCATTCTTGAAAAGCTCGGCAAAGGTAGAGTTCTTTGTGTCTCCATCCAGAGCCACTACGTGGTCGTTGTAGCGGCCCAGCTTGGCCAGAGCCATGCCGTACGCCTTCCTTGTAGCAATCTGGTGAAACAGGGACAAATCAAAGCTTTGTTGTGCAAAAATGTGAAAGGTTTTTCTTTAGTCTGATACCAAACACAATCAAGTCAAGACATCTGAGCTGGTCTTACCTTCTCTCCAGTCTTGTAGCTGGGTGCACTGGGCATGCGGATGTTGCGCAGGCTGACAGGCGATGCATCCTCGACGGGCGGAGAAGGATACAGGCGCTTGTTGCAGCTGACAATACGGCTCTGCATCTCTTTAATCACGCTGTCGGCCATGTCTTTGGGCAGGGGCTTACCGTGCCAACCCATCTTATCCTCAGCCGCTGAAAGACACAAAAAAAACTGAGGACTAGAGCAAACGATAACTGTGCGCAGTATATTATATGATAATGAAAACTAATGACAGAGTTGAGGTAATAAAAACAAAACTTTTTTAACCAGACAAACCGGAAACCTGTCTGATTGTTTGGTCAATGATACTGTAAATATGCTGCCAAAAACATACATTTCCAAAGAGCATATATTGGGTTGAAATCGTATGTGTAGAATTGTTCATTGTCTTTGCCAGTGGTGGAAAGTAACTAACTACATTTGTCAAGAACTTTACCTAAAGGACATTTAGGTCATGGTACTGTTACCTTACTTTAAAGGGGACCTATCATGCAAAATGCACTTTGTGATGTCTTTTATACATACATATGTGTCTCCGGTGTTCCAGGGAACTCACAAAGTGTCAGAAAACACAACCCTCTCTCTTTTCCTCCATACCCAAATCTCTAAAAACGGGGCTGCAACGGATTTGATACGGGTGGATTTTTTAGTTGCACCTTTTTGACGTAATGTAGGTGCACTCCGCCTGATTGGTCAACTCTCCACCAATCAGGGGAATGAGAGGTTGGGCCATGTTGACTCTCCACTCGTAATCACAGCAAGCATGATAACATGACGCTCGTGCCGGGGCCGTGTCACGCCCCCCTCTTCCGCATGGGGGCGTGGTCAGCTGAATCAGACCTTGCAAAGACAGAGCTGGAGTGAGGCAAAATGAGGCATGGCTAAAATGCATGATCTGTTTCGTATTTTGAAAATTAAAACGTATTAATATACCTTATATATATATATATACCTTATATATTATTTAAATATAGCATGATAGGTCCCCTTTAATATTTCCCGGTTGTGCTACATTGTGAACTTCATTTTGAAGGGAAATATGTACAAAAAGTATAGCTAAATCGTTGAGATGAGCTTCCGACCCACTTGAGCACTTTAAATGTACTTTGAACTTAAAGGGGACCTATCATGCAAAATGCACTTTTGTACGTCTTTTATACATGAATATGTGTCCCCGGTGTGTCAGGGAACTCACCAAGTGTCAGAAAACACAACCCTCTCTCTTTTCCTCCGTACCCAAATCTCTAAAAACGGGGCTGCAACGGAGCTGATACAGACTGATACAGATTTGAAATTGTTCTGACGTCAGAAACGGGGAGCTCCGCCTATATGGGCAACTCTCCACCTATCAGGAGGAGACAGCCACGGCCATTGCCGCTCGAAAGCGCTGGAGACGCTGTAGTACATATGCCAGGCCTGTAAGTGGCGCTGTAGTCTGCCACAAAAGCAGCGACGAAGACTTCTCAGAATCAGCCCTTGCAAAAACAGGGTTGGAAAAGAGCAAATAGAGCTAAATGAGGCATGGCTAAAATGCATGATCTGTTTGGTATTTTGAAAAAAAAACTTCACAGACATGTTTTATATAGGTATGGCCCTACAATATATTATTCAAATATAGCATGATAGGTCCACTTTAAGTTAGATTTGGCATGCATGACTTGTAGTTGTTTGATGTATTTTAAAATGTTTGTTAAAAAGTCGCAGTACATCTTCCACGCTGACTTATTTTTAAGAACGTTTAGATATCAATGTTGACGCACCTGAAAAATGCATATACTCTGGAAACTAAATTCCTCCTGATGTCCTTCAAACTTAAATATCCTCCACATGCATGTGCATAAAATAAACTAAGGCCACCTGTCACAATTGTCCACTTCAGTGAGTCCCCACAGACTTCAAATATCAAACATTTAAAATCGAGAGGCCAGAGGCTTACTGTAAAACAACTCTCACCATTCTGAGAAAAACGTATCTATACAAAGACATACTCCTCTCTTAGACACACACACGTTGCTGTTATAACTCCTTTTTTTAAACCTTTCTCTCTTACAAACACACGTGGTCACACACGCAGCCCCTTGCTGTTATCACAACAGAAGCACAATGTGCTGCAGCTGCGAGTGTGTCCTACACATTCTGAGGGATTACCGAGCTGATGCGGCTAAAACATTAAAGCGCTGCCTGGATTACAGCGAGTCAGGGCCCCTTTGCACTGGCTGCAGGTCCCTGGGGCGGTAAAAATACTTCTGACAGAAATATTATTACCCTTCGGTTGCAACCGTTTCACTGAGTTATCAATTAAGAAACAGGCTTTTGAAGCAGGTGAGCGATAAATGTCATAGTTTAGAATGTATGATACTCTTAATGGTTTTGCTTGAAATATGTTTCTTCATTTAGTTTGACTTTTGAAAGATACACCCATACATTTTTTAGGAATTTGTGTCTAATTATTTTTAATCAAAAATAAAACATGTTGGAACTCTTCACATTACAGGATAAAACCACACTGATGTTGGTGTTTACATAGGGTTGATTACTGTGTGCCTGTGCCTGTTTATTGTACCTGGGATGCCCTTGCCCTTGATAGTCTTGGCAATGATGGCGAGTGGCTGATGGCGGGGCTGACTCAGCACTTTGCACAGCTCCTCCACACTGTGGCCGTCCACAATGATGGCTTGCCAGCTGGGAAATCAGAGGAGAAGAAACTATAAATGCACTCGATCAGATCAGTTTCTATGAATTAATAAAACACTAGGTTTCTTTTCTTAAAAATAAAACATGCCTACTGGAAATCTTCCCTACCTTCCCCCTACTTTATATCGTAGCAGCATGTTAGCGTTTTAGCTCATATCTGTGCTCTGTCTAAGTCTTTGATTTAGACAGAAGATTTGACACAACCCAAACTAGCACAGAGCAGTTCACAACATAACACATCTTTGTAAATGTTACAAAAATGGTTGCTGAAATCAGATTCTAGTTTACAAAGTAACATTGTATCTAATACAAAAAATCCTCACAATTTAGGAATAGTTGCCATCATTACTGAATACATGATGATTTATTCATCAATTATGGAAAGCTGTTAATTCAATTCCATCTGGGTTGTTTTAGTACATGACACACAATCGCCTCACATTTAGATATTTTTACAAACACCCACCCTCCCGTGCACACCCTCACCCTCTGACTCCCCCATGCTCACCCAAAGGCCTCGCAGCGTCGCTGGTACTTCTCCACGTGGTGCTGCAGTGGAGCCGGGTCGCTCTGTCCCAGGCGGTTGATGTCCAAAATGGCCACCAGGTTGTCTAGCTGGTAGTACGAGGCGAAGGCCATGGCCTCCCACACCGAGCCCTCGGACATCTCACCATCTCCCAGCAGGCAGAACACCTGATAGCTACAAACAGAAGGGGGAGAGATCTCAGTTCATGTAGAGCAGACAGGAAGAGAGGTTAAATTCTATGGAGGGGGGATTTTCTGTATCAGCTCCAATATCCCTCATCATCTCCTGATCCCTCCTATAGGGCTCAATGTGACAGCACCCCTCACACCTAAACACACACAAACACACTCTGCTCCCCCCACTGCGCTCTGATCACCCTCACTAGTTGCTCCCGCGGCGTAACGACTGCTGACAGCTTTCCAGTCAAATAGACACATTCTCATTAAAGCTGGAAGATAGGCCGAGACACGCCACATTACACCACGCATTCCGAACCCGAGAAAACACGGCAGAGAGAGAAAGGAGAGGAATTTCACAGAGGTGGAGATGGAGAGAGATAGAGAGGATGAGAAAAGAGATAATATTTAAGACTGGAGGGAAAAGCATTAATAACCACTTAGACAGATATCTTAAGGTTAAGGTTATTACATGTGTCTGCTGAAACGTTCCAAAAGACCCAATTCTGAAAAGAATCCGCTTGAGTTCAGTGTTCCAGTCTCTAAATATAATAATAAGTACATAAACATTCAAATAAAGAGAGTTGATTAGTTGTTGTGCCTGATCATTTCAGCATCCAAGTTTGAAACTATAATTTATTTTAACAGCAAGCTTAGTTTAGTAAGCTATAAAGTGAAACTAAAATTGTAAACAAGTCACATTTAAGTTTTTATTTTTATTTTTAACTGAACAGGAATATTATGAATGCAGTGCTCTGAAGAAACCACAGTGTAAGGGTACCCTTTAATTTTACTCTATTCCTTTTATTATATGTTATAATTCCTATTTTAAAGGACTTGTATACAGTTATTATACTACAACATTTGTGTGTGTTTATAGTAAACTTTGAAATCCTCTTAGTCCTTTTTCTTATTCAATTGTGAGGGGTTAGGAGGAATACAACACATGTGATCCCAAAGGTGATCCCACTATAATAGAGTACAACATTAAGCACATGGTGTGAAGGGCATCCAGCACAACTACAGCGGGTAGAGGCTTCAGCTGCAGGAGTAAAGTAATCCCTCAGGAGGTGTGAGGAGTGTGTGTCTGTGTGTGTGTGTGTGTGTGTGTCTTTCATCCGGTGTTTGCAAGGTGAGAATAACAGATCAAGATACCTCTTTCTGAAAACAGACCAAGCCCGTCCAACTGGCCCGTCCAACTGGCACACACACACACACACACACACACACACACACACACACACACACACACACACACACACACACACACACACACACACACACACACACACACACACACACACACACACACACACACACACACACCTACCTGCCTCACATTCAGTGTCACATACACCGTTACACCCTGCCAACACAAAACCAATGAAGAAAAAACTTCCAGCCAACAGATGAGTTAGATTACCTCCTCGGTTTGGTGCAGGCATGAACGAGCACGAGGAGGAACCCTGTGTGAGTTTAATCCAATAATCTCAGATTTACACGTTTACATTGTATTGAACCGGAGTCACATAAGCATGAAGCAACCAACAGTGTCAGTTATTCCGCCTCTTCGATAAGTGAATTTGACGGGTTCATTCATGTATCAGATTTTAATAAACTGCACCCTCAGAAAGGATGTGTGGCTGTTAATTCATTTTATCCTGCCAGTTTGGCCAGAAATAACATACAATGCTAAATATTCCTGCAGCTGCACTCCAGGTTGTGTGTTTCTGCCTAAAATAGGAGTTGATATGGTTGCCATTCTGCAGTTTTTGCCACATATTATGTTATGAAAGCATTGATGCAGCCTCTTAAAGTGACTTCTGAGCGGCTGTGATGCAGTGAATTAGCTTGACAGGCTTTTCCCAGCATCTCAGGGGAAATACGTACGCCCTCGCACGTACAACCGTACACAGCGACATGCACGGTGTATAAAATATAAGTAATAGATGTCACCAAAGAACTGCGTGGGATTTTTGCGTTTTTATTGCGAGAGGATGAAGATAAAGGGCGAGGCAGGGAGTTGAGGGAGGAGCCGTACTCTCGCATGTGTGATTATTAGAGCAGAAACAATCGAGTGCACACAGAATGCAGAGTGAGAGATATCAAGGGCAGCCAACTCTGACTGCAAGTGCCACGTTCCCCAAACGGCTTTTTCACTGCGTCTGTTGTGTGTAAAAAAACAAAATTGCCTTTGAGTCCGTCTCTCTCTGTTTGGTTCACAATGAAATGTGTAACCTATATGTTCCTGAAAATCAGCCAAGGCGCTTTTGCATATATGCATTTTCTATGAAATGTGAATGGCATGCGGACCTCTCTTGCCCTTGCTTTTGTTAGAGTGGAAACCATGTAGCGCTTTCTAGATCACGCTAGAACAAAGGAGACACGAGGACTAACCGGCCACACGGCTAACATTCAGCTGAGCCGGAGATAACCCCTGGAATTGTGATCCATTGGGATGTAAAGACGTTTTATAAAGACATACAACAAAAGAAACAGATGGATATTGTTCATCAAATAAAAAAAATCTATCTTAATATTTTAATCAAACAAAGGAATCCCCATCATCAATTTTTTTTCTTCACTTTACCTCTTTCTGGAGTGGTTCCTGATCTAACTGGACTGATATGATTGTAGAACTGATCAGAGGTCAGATCCCCTGGCTCTCTGAGCGCTGGCCTAAATGTCAACTCAGACCTGTCAGGTAAGCTTTGATCCAAATTTTTAAAATGCTGAAATGTCACATGTCAGCACGGTTCAGTGCAGCGTGCGTTATGTCATGCATAATTTCATACAGTCTACCTTAATGTGTGCAGAAGCAAGCTGGCCTGCTGCTTTGCTCAATGTCTTTTGTCTGCATGTCAGGGAGTCTCTGTGTTACAATTTATGTGCGTGTGTTTTGTGAATGTTACCTGGCCTTGTCAAAGTATTTTCCGGTGTAGGCCATCCCACAGGCGGCTCCCAGCCCCTGACCCAGAGATCCAGTGGCCACATCCACAAACTGCTGCTTCTGTTAACACACACACACACACACACACACACACACACACACACACACACACACACACACACACACACACACACACACACACACACACACACACATGCATCAGCAGAGATCAAGACTGCATACACAGAAACCATGAAGTACAGTGGATGTTTTTCTGAGAATTCTTAACGTGCAAGAAGAAGAAAGAATGTGGCGCAACAGTCTGCAGTGTGTCAGTATCTGGGTTGATGTGAACACAGCATCTTATTAATGTCTGCAGAGGAGGAGAAAGGAGCAGAGGACAGACCGTCTCTGTCACACAACATCATCTTTGTCTGTTATCTGTGTGAGTGTGTTCATGTCTCTGTATGAACAGAATGTGCATGAAACCTCATTTATGGATGGCAGAAAAATGTATGTTTTATTCTTATTCCCTGTCCTATTTATCTTGCACCCTGTTCTGAACCACAGTGTGAAAGCTCATTTCCTCTGTATGTCACTGAAATATTCAAACCATTTCTAGCAGGAAAATTACACTATCCTAAATTGCTGAAAGGAAGATTTTGAAATGCTGCATATTTGATCAACTCAGTATGGCTACCACCAGTGACACACATTTCCTTGGTAAAGTCATATAAATATTTTAAGATTCTTAGATGCGGTCAAAGGGTTTGCCCAAAGCTCGAGTTTGACAGACGGCTTCATGCTCGCCAGGCTGGGAGCAAAGTCAAACTTAACCTTTAGCACAAAAACGTTTGCAATATGATCTTTGAGTTTGTAAAAGATATCAAGAAACAGATAAGGGAACTGTTTTGAAGTCAGAAAGATTCAAATGTGATGGTTGAAGAGTGAGATGTGAATGAAGCCTTAATGTTCATTTACTGGTATAGCCCTGTTTTAAATTAGTTTCCACATGGACATCTAATGACTTTCCAAAGACCAGTTAAATACTGCATATGGCAGGGGTCTGGGTTTTTATGTTTTCTCAATGTTTCCTGCAGGTCTCACCGGCACTGGGTGTCCCTCCAGGATGGAGTCCACCTTGCGGAGGTTGAGGAGCTCGTTCTCCTTCAGGTAGCCCGTCTCAGCCCACACGGCGTACAGCACGGGGGCTGCATGACCCTGAGGAGGCAGAGGTCAAAGGTCATAGTTAGAGAGATAACATCACACACTGGAAACCTGTTTCTGGGTGCTGAAGCTTTATAAATCGCTCAACAATATAAGATGCAGATTTTATGTCATTTTCTCTCCTCATGTACATTTTCTGCACGCCTGAAAACAGGTTATCATGCATAATATTGTGATAATAAGTTTCTCTGCATTGAGTGCTTTAAGTAAAGTTATATAATTACTGAGGTATAATGCATTAAAACATTTATTATAATGATATAATGATTTAAAAAATGTGTTATGTTATAAAGCATTGTTAATATTAATGATAGCTTATATATAACAATGATTATAAAGTATTAGCAAATGTAATGCATTATAAGTATGTTTTTTAAAGCACTGGCACCTTATAAATATCAAACACTATTAAAAAATGCATGAGGACTTGCACAACACATGCGCATTTTCACAAGATGTCTATTAAATTATAAGTAGGTCATGGTGTCGCTGGGCATTCATAGGAGGAACACCTGCTCTGTGTGTGTGTGTGTGTGTGTGTGTGTGTGTGTGTGTGTGTGTGTGTGTGTGTGTGTGTGCTTGTACCTTGGAGAGGATGAAGCGGTCGCTGTTGGGGTTTCGGGGGTCTTCAGGTCGGTATTTCATGGTATGAAAGAACAGCACAGACATGATCTCTGATACGCTGCAACATGATGTGGGATGACTGCAAAAAAAAAAGGAATATGGCAAGAAAAGGAATTAGATACACTGCAAATCAAATGAAAAACTTGATGTGCCCCCTGCTTCCACTGTTGTAATCCAAAGGCATTTTGAGTGAAAACTTTGCACACACATATGCAGAAAAAGGGATTAAAACTAGAAGTCAAGCTGGACACTTTGTCAACGTGGATCTAGAGGGTTAATTCATGCCAGTCCCACTGTAGTTATGTAAGACAGACAGTATGCTAGTGAGACTGACTTTATCAGGGTCAGACAGGCAGTATGTAAATATACAGTGTTCTCGCTGTCTCACACACAAGAAGTGTACATACATTTGGAGGAAGCCCCCCTCTCTTATACATGCACACATACATATACAGACATAATTCAAACTGTAGTACCACACAGTAATGCCAAGACCTTTTAACATGTGGTTATGATGTTTTATTTGTCAAATGTTGTTATTCTGTTTATTTTCAAACCACATGCCTATAATACCTCACTCAGGCCTCTTCCATGAAGGCCATTTTCCTTACTTTGCTGAAAAGGGAGATGGTGAACAAATAATAAAAAAAATGAATAAAAGCAAAAATCCTAAAGGACATGATAAATAGATTTCATGTTTGATGACAGGATATGAGGTGAGCGATGCAACGTGACCACTGGCTGTGATAAAAGAATGGAATACATGAAACATGGGAGGAAGCAAACCAAAAATGTAAGCTACATAAGCATGTTTCAGTGATCAAACTGGAATTGCATTATTGAACATCTTATAATTGACTTTGAATCAGCTACTTAAGGTTTAGTCTACTCATTGAGAGTCTCTGAATTGATTTAAAGAAAAGTAGTGCTCAGTCAAAAATCATCAATAACTACAGAAAACACGAATAAGAGAAGCAAAACGAGGGCAATAAACACAGTTACTGCAGGTCAAACATCTCCAATGCATCTAATAAATACAAAATATGTATACCGTGTAGCATTCGACACGTGGGATATTCAGCATTGGAATAAAATAAAAAGCACACAGGAACATTTCCACTGTCTTACATTTTATTCTTTAATCTGTTATTTTCTTTCACTTGCAATTTTATTTTGAAATGTCTCATCGGACCTATGTAAATATAGCTAATTGACGTTGGTGGGACGACCCGCATCGGCGCGGGGAGGCAGCAGCGCGCGCTCCCCGGACCCATTCCGCTGCCTGCACGAGAGCATGTACCGCTCGAGCCCCTGCCCCTCCTCTAAACGACCAGCGTACGCAAAGGGTTAAGAGTGAGCGGAACACTGTGCACCTGCAGCAATGTATGCCGAACCTCCAAATCCGACCCTATGTTTTAAATATTGCACGGTATTGAAGGGGCGGTTATACAAAAATAAAAAAGTCAGTTTAATTTAATTTCATGAGTATCATATCCCTCAGAAATGTAACACGATCGTAAATCATGCAAATTAGATTAACTCTGATCCTTAACACCTTGCAAGCCTACTTTCTTGACAAGTGCGTAAATTACGCACAATCCATTTTGGCACACAACTGTTTTACTAACAATAACATTAGAACATTTAGTCATTTTTCTACGTCACACTGAACGCAAATATTCTCACGTGCAGCTTTATTCTGCTGATCCTCCTGCACGCAGTCTGATGGGGACAGTGAGTCGGTCCATCAGGACAAAACGAAAACTGGCTTTGTTGTGTACATTCGAGCCTGCGTTTATAATAATTCAAGTGCATTAATCATATATTAACTGTCCCGGGGCATAACCTTGTTTTGTTTTGTTTTGCAATACCATATATTTTCAGTCTTATTTAATTCCTCCGTATTCCCCCTCTTACCCGCTGCCAGCTGCAGTTGTCGCTTTGATGGAGTTGATCCGGAGCCGGGTCGCGATGTTCCGGAGCGCCTGCACCGTCTGCTGGTCTGGTTTATGGTAGTCCTCCATCTGGCCGATGCAACGTAGAAAGCACACACGTACACACAAATTAAGTTAAAGAGTTAAAAGTCCCCGGTCTGTTGTCACGAGAACAGAGGCGATGGGTGTGCAGCGGACAGTGGCAGGGGTTAAAAAGAGGCAGTGGTGTTGAACCTGACAGACAGGGAGCAGGAGGGGGCGTGTCCGCAAGCAAAGCCTATGAATATGGCTAATCTGGGGCTAAAAGCAGCACACGGTTACTCAAACTGGCACGCATGAGCACATTGAACAGTGGGAGGGCTTTGGGCTGGAGACCAAGGCCACACGCACACTCTCACGAGCAGGTGCACGCTCACACAGTCAGGGACGCTCAGGTTCAACATCTACAGCTCCATATTGTATCTGATGATGACACAGTGAAGACATAGGCAGAAGAGTGAAAATAAACGGAAAACATATCAAGGAAAGCACTAAGGTTGCAATGAGTTACACATGTTCAAGATTAACTGTTCTCAAAGAGCTGGTATAATGAAATTATATAGTTCAAAATGTAATGTAATTTATCTGTATTTTAGTTTATCTTTACATTCAGTCACTATCTGTCACAAACTTCCATCACTATTGAACAATAAATAATGTTTTTCAAATAAATATGAGGATTTTCCAAATAGGTTCCGGAAATCAGCTGAAATGCGGTGTTATTGACATTAATAAAAGTTGGAAGGGCAAACATAGACACATATCAGATACAACTAAGTGTGATACAATCCCTTTAAACAATTAAGTGTACCTGCCCTGTGACGCTACAGCATTACGTGATAGAGGAAGGAAGGGTGACATGCAACAGGAAGGATCGCAAATCTTACTGTAGGAGCCATTTTATGGGTGTTGTTGGTGTCTCAGTTTATCTAATGCAGGGGTGGGGAACCTACGGCCCCCGGGGCCGTATACGGCCCTCGAGGTAATTTATAAACACACGCAAAAATTAAAGAAATCTAGACCGCAAAATAATTAAACAAGCGAGTGCCTGTTTTTCCTGGCCAAGGTCAGGGTCCTTGAACACAACACGAGCCTAACGTGTCATCACGCGGTATATGTCTCGTCTGACAGGGGTGTAGTGCTGACGGAGAGCACCAGAACGCCGCTCCGGGCCGGGACTTCACAAATTGCAGTACCCATAAGGAGCCGTACACATGCCGCAGTTTTTGCGTGGCTGTGTCTTTAGTTGTAAGCCCAGTGGCGATCTGTTCATCTGTCATACTGATCATACATTCAATAACTTTGTTGTTATTAGCATCTGGTTAGCTAGCTATGCTAACGAATATAAGAAGCTTTTTCTACAACCAGTGAGGTAAAGGCACATCTTTATATGATCATTATAGTTATAAAAAAATAAGAGAATAAAGTAAACGGGTATAAAATACTATATGACAGTAAAAAAAAGTTATTATTAATAAACAAGAATACAGTTTGAAAGGGGAGTGATTTGTAAAATATCCATAAAGAAAAAGAAAATCTGTTTACAGTTCTGTTTCATATGGATGTTGAGAGATCTATCCATAGATCTCTTAATGTTGCTTCAAAGTGCACCAGATTGATGGTTTAACTTCAACATTTAAAAAAAAATCTTCCTGTGGGAGCTTGCCCCCGGACCCCCCTAGAGGAGGTTAGGTCCCCCTCCGACTTAAATCATGTTCACATGGATAGGAAACTACATGGATAGGAAACTACATTTGCACACATCTTGTGTCCATATTTTTCTGTTTTGGTGGTCATGCCACAACCGTGCACGTGAATGCATACGTGAGTCATGGCAAGATATCTGGATTAAGAGGTTGCTTTTTCTTTGCACAGCATGAAAGAAAGGTGAAATGAATGGGCTGTGATTTTAGTATTTTTAAGCAGAGGTCAATAATTTGTACGGCCCTCGGAGGATGTTGAAAAAATGTAAATGGCCCTTGAGAGGAAAAAGGTTCCCCACCCCTGATCTAATGTATATGTATAGTGCAATATTATTATGAACACTTGGTGGCGGGGTTTAGCTGCACCGGGTGTATAAAAGGGGTCATAGGTGACAGGAGAGCAAGAGGACACAGGAGGAAGAGCACACCGATTCCACTAGCACAGACAGACAGACAGCAGATGCTCATACCCCAACTATTGACACAGTGTACTTAAACCTTGGTATGTAAAGCAATAAAACATCATTCTAAGACCGGAACTTCATCTGTTTGTGTCTGCGTCAGGATCACTCGAAACCCTCCTGTGAAATAATGGCAAAGGATATAGAATATTGGAACAGTTAAAATCGCCATTACACTTACCTTAATAACATGAATCTTACCTTAATGACATTTGCCAGTGAGCTGATTAGCTGCAGTAGAGCTCCACCTGAACAGGCACTCACATGACATGCAGGTGAGTAGTCACACAGATAGATGGATTGTAATTACCAAATAGAGAGTGGTCTAGAATTTACAGTTATTAAAGGTTCATTTTAGAGGACTGTGATCTTGTATTTTTCATATAGGCTAGGATAGCAACTTCCCCATTTGTCCAGTAGGGGGGGGGGGGGGCTGCAGGGTGACTCAAAAGCTAATAAAAGCGTCTGCTTTCAAGTCAGTCGATATGGCCCCTATGAGAAAGATAGACATTCGTTTTGTCGCTTAGAACCAGAACAGATAGCAGATTATGTTATCTGGTGAAATAAACACTGCATGGGCCTGATACCAACTGATAACAATTTAATGTTCAGTGTGCACCTAGTGACATCTGGTGGTCAGAGCAACGGACTGCATCATTGTCCTGTACTGAAAAACACGATGTAGAAGAAACCCTCTGTCCCAATGGGAGGAAATACTGAGTCAGATTTCCTGTTTAATTCTTGCTGTATTACAAAACTCACTGGAACAAACGAGTAAAATAGAAATAACCTTTGGAAAACGTAAATGTTTAGTCACAACATTCATTAATTTGTTTAAAACTCAATACAAAAATTAAGGATCACAATACATTTTAGTTTTTAAGCTTCTTTTTGCAACTGGGGCAAACAAAAAAAACAGGCATCTATATTTTCAGTTCTTTATTATCACAAAATAGTCAAAATAATATACAGTTGCAACACTCTTGGAAAAATGTATATAATTTGCAAAGACTTTCCCAAAGTCATATATCTAGCCAATAAGATAAACTATAGCAAAGCGTAAAATAACCTTACAATCTTAAATATCTGACCGGGATTAAAACAAATTTCAATCATTCGTCCTGTGCGCGTTTATTTACCCAACACATGCCAGACGTGTTGGCAAGATTTATTCTGAAATGAAAATGATAACAGGGCAAATAAGTATTCACATTATTTGATTTTGCGCCCTCGTACTTTGAGTCTTGATTTGCAAAAAAAAGAACACGTGGTTAACAGCTGGTACTGAAATCATGTAGCGGTCAACCAAAATATTCAGGACAGAGGAAAACAAGACGGGCACAAACATACTGTGATTAATCAAAAATACATTCAAATAGCAGTCCAAATGCAATGTTGTGGAGTCATCAAAACGGGTATTCAGCAGAATTTAATCTGACTCCCTTATAGGTATTTTTCAAATGTTGCTCACATGAAAAAGAGCCTTAGCAAAAAATGTTTTGCAGCACACAAAAAAAGAAACATTTCTACTACTAAAGTTTCTGGAGTGAATTTTTATATTGATTGCTACTTTAATATAGACCTCTGAACAGTTACATGACTACTGACATCAAACATTTAAAAAGGCTGATAACTTAAATATTCGTGCTTTTACCGACTGTTTAATGGTCTTGTTCATGCTGAATATTAAACAACATGGAAAAGGAAACCTGTTAGTGATCTGTTCAAAAATGCCCAGAAGTCACACAAAACATTTTCCTCTTAATCTTTGAGCTGATTTTCCTGATGTATAGTTTCAGCTTTCTTTGTTCAAAAACCACTCAACTTCCTGTTCCCACTGCGTCTGTAGGGCCTAAGTTTCTGTGCTGCAGTAGCATTATACTGCAAAAAAAAAAACGACATGTTACCACTAATATTTTTGTCTTCAAGTCTTTGTGAAGTAACTGCGCTCTCGAAAAATAAATCTCGAAACAGGAATGATTATATAATTCTTGGATTATTAGTAGAAACTGGTTGAATCATACTGAAGCTATCACAAGCACATCAGCCTTCTATTTTTTTTAGGCAATTAAATATTAAGGTGTGAATGCAAACCATATTCCTAAACCAATTGCAAATGTTTCCTCATATTTAAGTTGTTGCGCAACCAGAACCCAGAGGTTCAGATACATTGAGCTCTACCGTACCTTGCTAAAGTATCCCGAAAGGCATCGTGACTGTCGTTTATTGCACGCTCCCCTCCGAGACATGACGCACTGAGCTCAGAGGGTGGAGGAGAGACAAGGAGAAAGAGCAAGGAATGGGGACATGTGGAGAAAGGAAAGGCAGCAAAGAAGCTGGTTTGTGCATTCGTCTCTTTGTCTTTAAGAGGAACTGAATATGAGATTGAGCAGAAAGTGCTTCTCCAGACAAAAAACTTTTTTTTTTTTTTTTTTAATCTTCCTCGGACCATGGTTGAAAAAAAAATATTCCTCTACAATCTCCTCCTTTTTATGAAACACTGACAAAGACACATTGCCACAGTAAAGGAGATGGCAGCATTACTCTGAAGGAGAAAGTTCAATAAGGGACAAAGGGAAAAAGAGTCGTCCTTTTTAACGCCACAGTGGGACAGTTTGTCTGTGATCCCAATAATGTTCAAGCCGCCAAATCATCCTTCCCAAGGTCAAACTAAAAATGGTTCGCTCCACTGTGGTCCCGTCCGCAGCTTCACTTCACCAGTGAGTGGTCGACTGTTGGATCACATTTACAAAGTTGAAATGAAAAGTCAAGGCCGCACTGGGACGTTATATCTCAACGTTATCTTCCACATTAGTTCAGTTTTAATAAACAGGCAGTAAACTGATCCAAGCCAACAGGGGAAAGCATCAGAGTTCAGAGTCAGGAGCAGAGGGCTTAATGGCCGCTGTGCGATGTGCAGTGTGTGGACAACCTGTTAGCTTCTCTTCCCGTTTAATCGTGGATTCCTCAAGGTCTGTGAGAGGGACAGTGGTGATGGCTGAGGAGACTATAGCTTCATGTTGCTGAAGTCCTTGGACACACTCTGCAGGTACGCATCATGAATCGCACTGAGGAAGTCTGGGTCGCTCTACAAGGGAAAAAGGAGATGAGGGAGGATGTTTATATGTCTAAACTGTTTAAAATAAAACATTAACAGCACAATCTCTTTTCAGAATCAGAATCCCTGTAACTCAGGATTATATCTCATGATGTCGTCAATTGATTTCTTTGGAACCCTTTTTTCAGCAAAAAGTTGCTATTGCATTTCTTAAAATAAAATTAAAAATTCTACTGCAACTCAACAATATTACATCAGATTTACAGATCGCTCTAAAACTCAAATCGTCAATTTCAGACCGAAAGGTTCCTGAAATAATTTGCATTTTATTTATTTTTTTGGAAAACATTTTAAACTAATTTTTTAACTTACTTTGTAATCAGGCTTAATAAATACCAAGAAATGTGCACTTTCATTTTTATTGTACTCTTTACTTTTTTTATTGTGAATATTTATGTAGCTGCCGCATGGTTTGTTTGTGTTTGACCAATCAGTAACTGTCTGCCCTGAAAGTTCCCAAACTATCAGAGATCTCATGCTCTGGGGCACAGGATGTTTTGCAACTATAGTCTTTAATTTGAAATAATAATGGTATGGTAATAGTAAACAGCTTAGAGTTTTTTCCACTTCAATATGACGACAGTACCACTTTTTTACGTGTCGTATTCCCCTTATGTACCTTGATGAGGTGTATCAGAGTGTCCTGTAGCTGTGTTTTGCTGCAGGCTGCCGGTGGAGGCTCTAAAGCTCCTGAGGACGGGTAGGAGGGCTCGGAGGGGGAAGGGGGGGCCGCTGATGCTGCTGACGTCTGACTGAAGGACTGCTGGAAGGCGCTGGGGGAGAGAAGCAAAGAAAAGGCTGGCCCTGGAACAGCGAAACCAGGACTCATGGGGACAGCCTGAGAATGGAAACATAAAAGGAGTTATGACATAAGAACAGTATGCTTGATTATTATATCATTTGTTGGAGTATATAATAACAGATAAGACACTGAGGTCAGCAAACGGATTCACAAAAATAGCTGTTAAGAATCTTATTGAACTCACCGACATGGGTTTGATCAGGTTTGGAGGCTGAGAGAAGACATCCATCTCCTTGCTGTGCTGGAGGGAGGGTCTCACCGCGGGCTCCTGGAAGCTGTGGGGGGTGAACAGCCTGTTTGGCAGGAAGTTGGGTGCCAGGATGGGTTTGTGGATGTCATGATTCACCGAGGGCACTGCCGCTTTGAGGGTGGCGAGCATGTCTTGTCCCAAATACGCCGTAGGAGTTGCTGATGGTGCAGCGTGAGGCTCTGGGCCGGCTGGAACCACCATGAGGGGGGACACTGAGCACCGCGGCTGGGGGTCCGACCTGAGGACCGCCGACTGGAAAACAGAGCCAGGCTGCAGTGCGTACGGAGCTGGGAGCAGGCCGGGGACCTGGTGCCGCTGACCTGACGCAGGGTCCTGGGGTGAGTGATGGGGAGGGAAGAGCGGGGTCTGGAGGGCTGGAGTGGGGTAAGGCTGGTTCTGGAGGTAGGCAGTGGAGGGGTCACTGGAAGCAGTGCTGGAGTTCTGTGTGGGCATTATGGGTAGAGAGGGGCCCTTAGGGAGGGACGAGCCAAAGAGCTCCTCAACTGTGATCTGCTTCACCATCGTATGAGAGCTCTGGGGGGGAAAGAGAACACATCTGAGAGCTGTGGGCAGAAATAAACATACAGAGAAATGCTGAAACTCAGCAGGTGGGAACCTGCCGCTTCCCTCTCTTTTTAAAACATCAAAATGAGTACTTTCTGACATCTAACACATAAAGCAATTTATTGATTAATTTAAATATAAATCATATGGGGAGGGAAAAAAGGGGCACTCAAATGGCTTAGGGGTAAGTTATATGTTTTCTAATAACAGCAGAAAAATTAAGATTTCTTCAGCTTAGGAGAAGAAATCTCCTAAACTGCTAGGAGATTTCCTAGCTAGGAGATATATCCAAATAAGAGCCAGATATGTCTTAAATTATATATCCGTGATATTTAAATGTTCCAGTTTAGTGCAGTTTGAATGTAATAAGAGCAAGTGCTAAGCGTCTTTGTTGAATCCCTATGTATATATATATATATATATATATTATATATATATATGAAAACAAAGCTTTCTTTCTGCTCTGAAAAAAAGGGATCTTTTCCAAACTCAATTGTTTTTTTAAAGTCCGGCACCCGAGAGGAAAACATGCACCCTCTCTTTTTGTTATCCTCCAGATTCTGCTTGCACACATGTTGGTGTAATGTCTGTACCTTCTCAGCCTTCGGTGTGCTCTGCTCTGTGGCGGTGAAAGTTGTTTTCAGGTTGAGCTCTGCAGACGCATCGGTTTCACCCACCTGAGCCTGCATCACACACACATTTAGTTAATAGATAGAATTAAATGGACACATAGTCACACATTCAGACGTCATCCCTGGATTTTATTTGAAATAAAGAACCTGGATAACACGTTACTGTATGCGTGTGTGTGTGTGTGTGTGTGTGTGTGTGTGTGTGTGTGTGTGTGTGTGTGTGTGTGTGTGTGTGTGTGTGCCTCCTCACTCTCTGGTACTCCTCCTTGGCTTTGCTGAGCAGCTCCAGGATGTCGATGGGCCGCGGCTCTGCGACCCCGTTGCTCCTCCCCGGCGCGGCCCTCTCTGGAGACTCTCTCCGGGCGTGTTCCGCCTCCTGTTTCACAATCCTGGGGGAGCATAGTGTAACATGTAGTCTAAACATCCAACTGTTATTTGCTCTATTAAATAATCATCTTAGACTATTAAGAGCTCTATTTCATCGAAACTCAGATACAATATACACATGTCTGGATACTCACTTGACCATTAACTGGGCGATGCGTTGACAGTCCCTCTTGTCATAAAACCAAATACTGTAGATCCCCACTGCAAGAAAATGAATATTGTATATTACAGTATGGAGCAGAGGCAGCATTACATTAGACTAGCAGTAATATACTTTTAAATATGGAGACAAAATGAGTTTACAAAAATACCCTCAATATACCTATGCAAGGACTAAAATGTACCAGTAACAATTGTCAAAGGTTCAAAACCCAATGGAAATCATGCTTATTTCAAATGACATAAAAAAACTAAACAAATAGACCCTAAGCCTTAATATGATAATACAGAGTTATTGCTAAGGCCGACTGTATATGGATGGACCTCAGCATTTATCACTACTATCAATCTCAGTGCAGCATACCAACTGGGCAGCTCGCCTAGCTGCTGGATTCATTTGTATTTAAACAATAACTCATTCTACCAAGTTGAAAAATAAACACTTTTTACATTGCTTGTGTGTCATGTGTGTGTGATGATCTACTGGCAAATCAAGGTCTCTTGAGAGATGGTAACTTAGCAACCTGAGTGTTTGCCTCCCTGTGGCATCTCCTGCTGCCGAGGGCAACCTGGATGGAGAGTTGTAAACAGGTGTGGTCTCTCCAAGTTCATGTACACTTGTTACACCTCAGACAGCGAGTTCACCAGGACTCAGAGAGGAACACGCCACAAGTAACCCATAATTATCAACACATCTCTGAAGAATCCCTCCTCTCTTTGCTGGACTCGTTTCAAACTTCTGTCTTTCTTGCGCTCAACCTCTATCGCTACTTCTTCACACTACCCATTCATAGGGAGGAGTAGATCCATCTTGAAGTATTTTTTCTCGAGGGATCTATACAACAACAAACAGACCTTTACAGGAGCCTGTCACAGACAGATACCACATGCTGACCTACTGAAAAAAGGATCCTCAGTGAGTATGTTGCATTACTAATTAGCACTAATGGACTGAAAGAAACAAAGAACTACACAAGAAGTCCAAACCAGAAGAGGACACCATCAGTGGGAATATACTCCAATTTATTTCCAGAAGCGGCCAAGGAATATAGTCAAGCAACCAGCTCTATCGATCAGCAACTCAACCACCTCTAAGGAACTAAAATGCTGACAGCACTTGGACTCGAGTGAAGCTCCCGGAGAAGCTGCTCTGGTCTGATTACTAACAGGACATCGCATCATGTCTTCCATTCCAGGCAGGCTGATGGGCAAACCGAGTCCAAAAGGGGAGCAGTCCACTTTGACGTTGACCCTGGCCATGTTATTTTTTCTCATAAGCAAACAAATGGGAAAAGAGTCTAACTCCTTATTTGTGGCGTTGATGAAGCTCCTGGTCAGACTGCTAATAGATTACCTCGGTGGCAGCGCTGTCAGCTACTTTCTCAAGATCTGAGGAATTTCATCCCTTTTATTTTCGCCTCATCCCTGCACAATTCTCAGAGGAATCTGTTTGCAGCAACAAAAAAAAGACAACTTATAATTAAATATAGTTCAAGAAGTAGTCAGTTTGATGATAAATCTTTTTGGTTTTTGCCTTAGTGCAGAATGATATTGACTTTAACCACACAGCGCTAAAAGTGTTGCCACCTGGTCGGCCTGAGTGAGGCCATGAGTGGAAAAATCTCTTTAGAAGAAGATTTCTTGATAAACGTGACTCCAAGACGCCATTATGACTTCAAGCAAAAGGGAAAGGAGATGTTCCAGAAAACTTTGAGGAGTTGTTTCTTCAGCATCTTCAGAGGTAACATTATGTTTTTCCATACTTGTGCATGTATGATACTGAATGTCAGCTACACAGCTGTCTGCCGGTCAAGTGTGCAAAGAGTGGACATTTCTTTGACAGAATCTTCTGTCATACAGCAGTTGTTCATAGTAGTTGAGCAAAAACAGATTCTGCATCTCAGAAGCAATTTTCCCATAGGAATCCACAGGATTTTCACACTATTTTTAGGAAAATAAAAACGCACACCAGGGGTTGTATTTTTGCCCTCTAAACAAAAAGAGTGCTGATCACGGGAAGAAGTCGTCAAAGTAGCACACTGGCTTTTCATCGATCTTAATCTCCAATGGCTTTTCTGCCCTTGGGCCTTCTTCAATTTAAACATTTCACATGTTGCAGATTTGAAAATGCATCAGGCATTAGAATGGGGCTGAGGTTGACCTACATCTCTGCAAATTGGATTTGAAGAATAATAATCTGGCATTACATCTCATTTCAGTCGACCCTGACACCGAAATATATCTGTACTGTATACAGCAAACTGTTTACAGTATGATAACTTCCCTTCTACAAAATACTCACAGTTGCCATTCCTATAGAGCAGAAAGGGATCCTGCAGCTGGAACTCCAGGTCTTTGTTGATCGGCTCCACCAGGTTCTCTGTGCTCAGTCGGTTCATGATGGTGAAGCCATGGTGAGGCGTGGCAGACCTTAGAGACGCACAGGGATAGCAAACACTTTGAGATGATCTTCTCAGGCAGTACAACACACAACAACCACCTCCATATTAACAGTGTGTTCACTCTACTTAGTAAAAGCTTCACAATCTGTTTTTCACTTAAAGACTTTTGAATGACCAAACACTAGCAAACTATTTTGAAGTACTGGAAAAAAAAAAATATTGAAAAGAACAGTAAACAAATAGAAATGATTACACAACTATTACAAATGATATACATTTTCTGGTAACTATTGAAACAAAAACATGAATAGGGATAAAGAACAGTGACATAGGCCTACAGGTATTTTTGTATTTATTTATCAATCATTTAATTAATCTATAATAAAAGTAATGTGTTATTTTATATTAAAGGTGGGGTAGGTAATTTTGGAGAAACCAGCTCGAGTGAGCTAGAATTTGAAAATACACAGCCGGAAAAAATCTGCCACTTCCTGACAGAGCCCCTCCTCCAACACACACGAACGCGCACATGACCAATGAGGGCACGAGATAAGTTTGTGCACAGATGGAAGGCTGACAGGCAGGTAGGCCATCCAGTTATTTTAGCCGGGGCCGGCTAAAATGATTGGTCGTGCTTTTTACAGCGCTACGGCTTCTACAGATGACATTTTTTTATGGATTTTTTGTCAAAGCACTTCAGATATTCATTGCTATCGGGATGTTAAGAGCATTCCATGGAATATAACAAAAAGTGTATCTCGAGCCGGTTTCTCAAACTTACCTACCCCACCTTTAACATATTTTAGAACAACGTTACCATACGTTACTAGAGCCAAGGATGATGCCTTAAAGGTCCCATGTCATGCTTTTCCGGTTATTACCCGTCCCCTTGTGTGTTATGAAGGTTTTTATGCATGTAAACGGTCTGCAGAGTCAAAAACCCTCAAAGTACACCCTGTAGCGAGTAAAACTCTAACACAGAAAATACCTCCCCAAAACGCCTCGTTGGAGATTTCTCATTTTCCAATGTTTTCTTCCTGGGTACTCTGACGTGTGAATACCCAGAGGCCACACCCTCTGCCAGCCCTTTCACAAAACAAAGCTTCCCAAACCTTTCAGCGATTCATGCCGGATATGTACAGCGTAGGGCACTGAAGAACGATGCTGTTCCTGCTTTGTTTGGACCAGCGGGAGATTCGGGTACACAACCTGTAAGTATTCATTGTTGTTTGTGTATTTATGATGTTTAAAACAAACAAGGTATCTACCACGACTGTTTAAATGGGTAAACGTTTTTCGGGCTACTACGTTGGGATCGCGGAGAAATGCTCTCCGCAGACCCATTCTCACAGCGTTATAAACCTTTTTCTTACTCAATATCAAGCCACACTTATTGTTTTTACTTCGGCTGTGAGTGTTTGTGTGTGCTCAGGATGAGTTTTGCTTGTTCTCCTGTATCGCGGACACGGAAGCCTGTCTGCTCCTTGCAGCAGCTGAGAGCAGCAACGTGCTCTCAACGTCGCGACCAATCAGAGCACACTGGGCTCACAGGGAGGGAGGGCCGGAGCTCCAACAAGCCGTTTAGGACAGAGAGTGAATACACATGCTATACAGAGATGCTGTATGAGAAACCAATGAGAGTTTGGAAAATTGCACAGTATAAATCTATTTTAGTATACCTCAACAATGGAATTATGATCAGTAGAAATGGTCATGACATGGGACCTTTAATTAAGGATGTTTATTTTAGTCGAACTAATTTAATAAGTAGGAACGAACGTCATGACATAGTATACATTTATGATTAAGTTAAAAAACTATGGACACTTAAAATATAAGGGAGACAAAAATGGTGCAGCAGGTTGTAATGAGAAGAAAAAATGCAAAGGAAACGAGATGTTGTATATAAATGAACATCTTTAAATGTTTGTTTACAGGGTGCGGCCTACACACGTGCGCACAATACGTCAACTGGCAGTG
Organism: Dissostichus eleginoides; assembly: GCA_031216635.1. NCBI lineage: Eukaryota > Metazoa > Chordata > Actinopteri > Perciformes > Nototheniidae > Dissostichus > Dissostichus eleginoides. The sequence continues at coordinate 25,564,841 of CM062267.1, forward strand.
CGATGTAACTCTGAACAAATAAACAACCTTCAAATAGAGTCTTAAATTATTAACGTTACCAAACACTTCATATTCTCACCTTGCATAAACAAACAGTGTGCCTTCGATTTCGGTCTTCTCCTGAAATTATAAAAAGGGACGTTAGGTGTGGAAAACAACAATCGCTAATCAAAAACTTGCTGAATAATAACAGAGACTGACTGTGGCTTCACTTGCTAACTTATGTTAGCTTATGTAACACCAACTTAGTAACGAAAACTCAATGTTAACAGACACAGAATACTAAAACACTATCCAGATATTTTGTGAACATATGTCAATAAGTCGAATCTTGACAAATACTAGCGTATTTCTTAGTGTTTCCCAATGTTTTTCTCTCAAGGAGCTAGCATTAGCATGCTAAATAATACTTAGCACACTTGTGAAGGTCTTCTAACAAACGTACCCATTCGTTGGCTTTGGAGTTGAAGTTGTAGAGAGCCACCTGTCCGGTAACATCCAGCAATTTGTTTATGTACGGGTCCTGTCTCTGTAGAGCTGCTAAGCTCATCATTTGTCCAGCGTTTACGGTCTCCATCTTGGATGTGATTGTTGCTCCCACACGGACGGGTTTCTGAAGACACACTCACAACTTCCGCTGCCCCCGGAAATCAATGCTCTCAAAAAGTTTCTGAGAGCCTTATTACTAAAGAAAAACATATTTATATTAAAAGTAGGCCTACATTGATTCTATTCTTTTAGATTCCAGCAATAATTAACAATGTTTTTGCTAAATAATTCGCTGATTGCTTGTGTTTGCGTCTGTGTGCGTGTTTGTGTGTTCGTCCGCGCGTTTGTGTGCGCGCGTTTGTGTTTAATTTAATTTGATTAGTCTAAATTAAATTAGATTAAGCAAATAGCAACTAGCGTCGTAAATTCGTTTCTTCGCAAGACACATCTGCTGCACATAAACTAAGCCTAAAGTTGTCACACACATTTGACAATTACAATGATAAAGTGAAGCAAATAAATATAGGCTAGGCCCTATATATTTTTAAAAATCAAAGGCCATGCACCTGTAGAAACAGTATTAACAGTGTATTCATGTTGTATAAACACCACATGGCTGCGCTGCAATGCTGAATATGCGAAGAGTGCGCACTAGTGAAGGAAATTAAATTGTAAAAACTAACTCACGGATTTGCTCTATATTCATTGTAATTATTGGAGGGAAAACTTCTAAACTATTACACACATTTAAAATGAAAAAACATCAAATTCTCGGCTTTGTCATCTTGTCCAGCTGCAGCCGCCTGCCTCACCTACCCTCGTTGTGGGGACATTGGAGCAGGGATTATAATGGGAGGATTACGTGCTACCGTGAAAATGTTATCCCCATGCAGGCACAGGTAATCCACTCAGTGGTAACCTTCTAGCACAGCTCCTACAATTCATTTACTATCCAATTGCCGCGGAGTGAGGGAAGAAAACGACGCCATGAGGCCCCTGAGAAGAGCCAGGTGACATGCCGTTCATTATAAGGGGAAGACCCCGGAGTGGTAAGTGAAAGGAACGGGTATAATACGGGTAATGGACAGGATACGAGCAAGGTGTTTATCTAGCTAGCCAGAAATTACCCTGACTGGGGAAAGTCAGAGTAATTTATATTCGGCTACAATAACACTGATCTGGCATTGGAGTCTTAACAGAACTACAGATTAGAAATATTAATCACATGTTCTTAAATCCTGCTTTTAGACGTTGTTTTTATACATGATTCGTATCAATTTTGGACATAGGCTACTTAATTTAAAGACACCATGTTTTTAGACGTGGCCTGTGACCTTAAATGCTGCTAAAAGTTATAGAAACGTGCACATAGACTTTATAAGTTAAATAATGATGTTCTTGTTCTGGTTGTTTGTTGTTATCTCGCCCGTTTTTATAGCCTAAAGATGGATTTCGTCTCCATTGACATAAAATCCAATATATTCGTTATTATTTTAATTCTTTCAAACATTGCCTCTGAAATAATGTGGTAATCCTGCCAGACTTCAACATTGAGTTAAGATGTATTATGCGCGCCTTGTCTTAACTGGGCTGCAACAGGTGTAAACCCAGTTTGGATGTGCTGCAGTGGATTGCTCTAACGTCTAACTTGTCCATCCCCAGACTCAGTGAGTTATTGACAGACACAGTGGATGTGCTGCTGTCAGCGCGTCCCCTCCGATCCGCCGTGAATCTGCAGGCGGGCCCCCGGATGTGGCGAAAATGTTTGGCGCTCCTCTCAGGATTTACGCTCGGAAAACATTTTATAATTCAGGATAACGGTTCGTTTCAGGCTCGCGCGTCGACATCTTTGGATGTTATTCTTCCAACGATGAGTTGGATTTAAAACGCATTTTTTCAATGTGGATTCGAGGATGCAAGAAGCAGATGAACAGTCTAAAGGTAAAAAAAAAAACCGTGTGTGGAGTGCAGGAGCAGAGTTGGAGCGCAGCGAGAGAGTGGGCGCACAGCTTTATTCTCTGGATGTCTGTTTATTTTCAGATTATAATGAAACGAGTCGTGTCTGCGTCCAGGATTTTTACCCAACTTATTTTAGTCCAAAGATTGATTATTGACATTGTACGCGCTTGTTCTAGTCTGTGTGATGTAATGACAGCAGTCATCAAATCCATTGGGAGAACGAGTCGCTGCTAGTTCTCAGAAAAAATGGTTGACTGTGTTTGGTCTAATATTTTGGCCAAGTGGTCACTTTGGAACCATGTGACAGCGTGTGGAGGGTGCTCTGGATTTGTGCACTTCACTATCAACTGAGTGACACTAAATCCACTTTTCAAGTAAATCCAGTTTTTAATCATCACTGTTTACGTGTTCCACACACTGTGTTTTTTTGTTTAAAATCAAGCCAACACAGGGGAAAGTCGAGAACAACAGCAGATTCAACAGTTGTTATCCAGTAAAGTGTGGCAGATGTGAAGCCGAGCTGCTGGTATTATTCTTGTTACATCCCAGAAATGTCAGAGAGGCTGTGATCATCATTAAATGAATGGCTTCGGATGCTGTTTTTGCACCTGTGGTGATGGCATGATGCGGAGTGGGGGAGTTAGGGTTAGGGAAATCCTCCTCATTCATGTTAGATGGGAATTGTGAATGAATGAATGAATCACTTGCATTCAGGTAACAAGTCAATTATTAAAGATGTAATAGCCTTATATAATCAACAGTCTTTCAGTTGCTTCATATTTCTCTCTCTCAGTCGGTCTTCAGATCCCTGGTGCCTTTACAGTTCTGATGAATGGTCAGTGTTTTGGACTTGTTCCTGTAGCTTAGGAGCTGTTTTGGTTGGATGACACAACATTTTGTTTAGCTGGGATCATGCTGCTGTGGAACTACAGTGAACCAAAGTGACTGTGTCAAGGGCAATGTTTGTTTCACTCGTGGTCTGAATTGATTTGAATGACTCTCCCTGTCTCTCTCATTCAGGCTGTCTTGCTCTCTCCAACAAAAATATTGTCTGGTCAACTTATTTCTAAATCTTCTTTGTCAAACTCATTTTCAGCATGATAAGTTTTGCAAAGCCGTATTTCATGGAAAATAACCAATCCGTATAAATGACACAATGAGTAGGCCTATTCAGTCACCTAAATAAAGCACTTCATATTTTCCACTTTGCCTCATGTCAATCTTTCCTTACACAAATGTAAAACTTGTATTTGGAATTGATATACACATCATTAATTAAATGCAGCAAGTGAGCACTTGCACACTGTAAAGAAAAAAAAACTGATTCAACAATGTTTGTTTCTTTGCTTGTCTTTCCCCTTTGTTGTAAGAAGCACAATATGCTTATGAGTCATGAGACAATTACTGTGTTGTGTGATGTATAGATATAGAGCATCATATTTTCTAGTTACCAATGAACGGTATCAGTGCAGACTACAGGCTGATTGATGGTTTACCTTGGATATCATCAGCACAATTGAGCTTGTTGCAGATATTCTTTCGTAACAATGTTTATAGTTATTCCAAAAATATATTTTAGGAGATGCAGAGCCAGTGTCTCCATTACACAGGTGGTCCAGCATTTTTCATTTCTTTTTCGAAATGATCCACTCTGGACGTATTTTGGTCACAATTCATTGTAATCACCTCAGCTTTCACGCATTTTGTGCCACTTGTTAGAAAAAGCCCTTTAGAAATATAAATGTGTTGTAACGTCACTATTGAAACATATTCAAATATATTTTCAGCATTATACATCAATAAATATGTGGTACCTGAAATATATAATTTGGAGTTTTAAACGTTAAAGATGCTATCTGTAGAATGTGGTGCCCCTGGTGGTTGCATCAAAATCAAAGCATAAGCAGACAGCTACTGTATGTACATGATTCTTTCGGGAAATGGACTGAGGGCAACTTCAAGACTGTATTTACAGTACGATTGTTTAATTGTTCTGCAAAAAACGTGCTAATGCTATAAAAAGCTAGCTAGATTCCTGAAATCCACTGACAAATCATCAGCATGGGTAACATGATGTGTTTTTGTTTATACTCACACCAACAGTTTTAACATGTTAAACCAATTTGTATCTGTGTCACACCCTCTCGCTCCAGGGGCACAGTATGCCAGCAACAAAAGGACCTCTCCCTCCGCTGATCCCTGGTCAGAGAACTACACCCATCTGCACCATCTACCTGAGCCCCTGCAGGCCCCGCCCAGCACAGGGAGGCCCGTCGGCTCCTGTTCTGGCCTCCTCGGCAGTCAGGACCCCGGTGGCCCTGCTACCGGGGTCAGCTCGGTCATCGCTTGGCATGCCGCCATTAGCGCTGCTCGCCAAGCGCAGGGCGATGATGAAAAGCCTGACATGAGGCCACGGCCCTCAGTTTGCACCACTGTACCAGCTCCTGCGGGCTCACTGGCGCAGAGGAAGAGGCAGCAGTACGCCAAAAGCAAAAAGCAGGGAGGATCCACCAACAGCAGGCCGCCCCGAGCTCTGTTCTGCCTCACCCTCAACAACCCGATCCGCAGGGCCTGCATCAGCCTGGTGGAGTGGAAGTATCCTTTAACCCCAACACAGGGGCTCTGGTTCAGATAGATGGATGGCAGATGCTTGGGTGTCTGCAGTGGTTATGCTTGTTTGTACGGATAGATTGCTTCATACCCTCGTGAATAGGTGTTTGGGAGGTGAATAAATGAATGCATCTTTTAATTAACTTAATATGCCAGTAGAATAATCATCCATAACTTTATAACTACAATGGAAACAATTTGCAGACAGGAAGTGCCTGTTAGGGATGTGCTCTTGTTGTTGCTTCTTGGGTTTTGGAGTGAGTGACCTATTTTTTTTAATTTTTTTAAAGCTTTAGACCCACAATCAGCACTTTATGATGTGTTTTTTCAAAACACATCATAGACATGTTTTTTATTTATTAAAAAGACCCATAATATATGCCTAAAAATAGCATGATATGAGATCTTTAAACACATCCTTATATTACTATCAGTGGTAACGTAATGGCACTAACAGGCGCGTTTTTGTTGTTGTTGAGATGTCCCAAATATTAATTTTGCCAGACGTCTATTTGCACTTTTATGACTGATGGCAGGGGCTGTCCAAAATCTGCACGGGGGACCAGGTTTTCACAGATTTCTAAGAACTGCTGATGACGTGAATGACTTAACATGCTGCACTGCACCTTATCAGGTCCTCAGCAACACTTGAATCGTGAAGTAGATTCGTTTAAGGGTTGCTGAGGTAATCAAAACACAAACAAACACAGACATCTGTCATTATGGTATGATAGTAGGTAAAACCTTATACCATAATATGTTTAATTCCTATCTTTCTTTGAGATAAATATGTTCCTTAACCGTTTCTTTTCTCAGACCATTTGATATATTTATACTGCTGTCTATTTTTGCCAACTGTGTGGCCTTAGCCATCTACATCCCCTTCCCTGGAGACGACTCCAACTCTACCAACCAAGAACTGGTGAGTGGCAATGGAAAAGGCTTGGGCGATGTAATGGATGAACTGTGGTTTTCCTAAGTATATTGTTCCTCCACCATTACACACGACTGCCAGTAAAGTCTGATAATGCAGATCTGTGGGATTTCAAGGGTGCGGTTATGGATCAGAAGTGACACAATGGCCAGAAAATGTGTGTTTTCTGTTCCCGTATAAGTGTGTGTTGAGCTGATTGCTATACTGTTTGTAACCTTTTCCTAACCTGTAACATCCACAATCATTTCACTCAATCAGACATGTTTTTGTGGATGTGAAATATGTTTCTTGCTCCACTCATAAAGCTCAACCCAGAAAGCCTATTTTAAAAGATTTGGTGGAGGTTCAGCTCTTAGGAATTGTGATTTTCGGTGCCACAACTTTTTGGTATAACTTTATTTTCATGTATATGTGATTGTGATGCCCCTGTGGGTTCATCTAGAGAGGGTGTGGCTGTGCTGTCTGTGCTGCCTTGATTGCATTAACTCAGGGCACCTGGGTCTGGTGCCCTGCAGATATTTAAAGACTCTGCTCCTCTCTTTCTTCTCTCTCTGCTTTCTCCTACAGGCACCTGTTTTTGGTTGAGTATGTTCAGTTGCTTCACTTTGTGCACTTCAACACTCTCACACTCATACATGTCCATGCAATCCTCACCCTGCACTTACACTACTGATACCACTGACATCCACACCTCATGCTTCATTTGGTTTTGCACTGAATTAATTTGGCTAATTTGGACTACTTGTTTTAATAAAAATCTTTTGTCAAACCGTTGATATGGTTTGTCTCCTCTTTGTTGTGGCCTTTTGAGCCAGGTCAACACATGGGGGCTCGTCCTACGGGTTATTTGGTTAAAAGTTTGTGTAGTGCTCAGAGCACATGGTGTCATTGAGCAGATGCATCAGTTGTGTGGTCCAGCTGTGTGCTGGCTTGGCGCTGCTATTTGGGGGACACATCATGTCTTTTGTGTTTCAGGAAGCTTTAGTGTTTGACATGGCGTCAGGTTTTGTGTGCCAATCAGAGGGTAAGATGTTGCTGTTTGTTACACTTTTGTAATGGGATTTCCCCGCTAGGCTTAAGTGGCGTTTCCCCTTGGGTTGCGTCTTTTTTTTTTTTCATAGTGTTGTGGCGACGTGGTTAGTGTCAGCTGTTTTCGGACAGTTGTCTCGGGGGCACGTCCGCGTGATTTTTTTGGTGTTACCTGCGTGCAGGTCGCTCCACAACTCCGCTGGGTTCCAGTGCGTAATTACCCGCCGCAAGCCACATGAAGACTAGGTGAGATTATTAAGATTTTGGTTAGGCAGTTAGGGGGAAATTCTCTGTTGGGTTTGTCTTTTGCCCATGCTTATTGGCCGTTTTACATTTTGCTTTCTGATTGGTTATAGGTAAAATATTATGGCTTCTTTGTCGGCGTTTGTGGATGCGCCCTCAGTGGCCTTCTTAGATGAAGGCGCAGTTGGTCGATATAGCAGAGCATTATAAAATTGCTGTTGTAGGGAGCAAGCGGAAAGATGAGATTAAGGCTGTCATCTTTGTTTGAGCAGGGGGTGTTGCAGAAGAGTGAGTTTGGTGCGGCAGGGGTCGTGCCGGTAGTGGTTCAGACAGCTGGTTTGACGTTCGAGCAGCAAAAAGAGCTTTTGGCCATGCAGTTTGAGCAGGACAGGTTGCAGTTGGAGTTGAGGTTGGAGCAGGAGAAGTTGGAGTTGAGGGGTCAGCAGCAGGAGGTAGAGAAGCGTTTAGAGGTGGAGAAGTTGCTGGAGGTGGAAAAGATGAAATGTGAGGTGGAACATGCTAGATTACGGCTGATCGGAGAGGGCAAGCTTTCTTCGGTGGGGGCTGGTTCCGATAGTTCTGCATCAGGTAGTGGCGATGTTATTTCTAACTTGCGGTTGGTGCCAGGTTTAATGAGCGTGACCCTGACATTTTTTTTCACCCTATTTGAACGCGTAGCTGCGGCAAGAAACTGGTCAGATTCGGACAGAGTGCTGTTACTTCAGTGTGTACTCACCAGTGTTGAGACCAGTAACGCGTTACTTTGTAACACGTTACTGTAACGCCGTTATTTTTGGCAGTAACTAGTACTCTAACGCATTATTTTTTTTAACTCGGTTACCGTTACTACATGGTGCGTTACTCCGTTATTTTTTTTTATATAGTCTCGGCTCCCAGACGTTGGTGAGCGGCTGTGGCGCCAACAGCGAGGCGGACAGAGATGAGAACTGTACTTAAGTACAGTAGCCTACTTGAGTAAATGTACTTAGATACTTCCTGTGTCACATGCGGAGACGCGCTGTGGGCGTGTTTGTTTACTAACAAGACTATCATGGCGGCGGCGGAGCTCAAGTCGAGTTTCTCCGCCTGGAGATATTCTCACTATTTCACTTTTGTCATGCACAAAGAAAAGAACGTTTTAGTTAAATGTAAGTTGTGTCTTGGCGGGTCAAAGATCCTATCTACTGCCCAAAACAGCAATTCAAATCTGTTGAAACATACTTTTGAAATGAAGTAATTAGTAATGGTAACTAGTTACTGGTTTTCAGTAACTAGCACAACACTGGTACTCACTGGGCGAGCACATTCAGCTATTTGTGGCGAAAATGCTTTGGACTATGCTAGGGTAAAATCAGCGGTGTTAGAATCATACGAACTGGTTCCTGAAGCGTATCGTCAAAAGTTCAGAAGTTGGGTCAAGGGGGATAAGCAGACAAATGTGGAGTTTATCCGTGATTTGACTTCTTATTTTCAGCGGTGGTGCGCGGCAGCAAAGGTTGCCAGTTTTGACGGTCTTTGTGAGCTTATTGTATTGGAACAGTTTAAAGATGTTATCCCTCAGCGTGTGGCCACTTATGTAAATGAGCAGAAGCCTTCCACTGCGCTTAGAGCTGCCGAATTAGCGGATGATTTTGTGTTGACGCATAAGGGCAGTTTTACAGAGAAGTGTTCTAGGGGTGATTGGAGACGTGGAGAAGATGGTGGCTATTCCCGCGGTGGTGCAAAGTTTTCACCAGGCTCCTCCCGTAGATTTGCAGGTCCGGGGCGACCCGAGGGCGCCAGAGTGGGCCAATGTAATTATTGCCGAGGAGAGGGTCATTGGAAGGATCAGTGTCCGTTGCTGGAACCTGAGGGGAAGCCTCGTTTTTCATCACATGCTCCAGCCATGTGTTGTTCTGCCATTTTGGTTAAAAAGCCGTTGGATGTAGGATCAGGCATGGTGCCTGATAAGAAGCCGGTTTGTGCCGACCCGGATGTGGGTTCTGGTTTTGAGCCGTTCATCACGGAAGCTGTTGTATCAGTAGTCGGGAGTGACAAGTATGTTCCGATTAAGGTGTTGCGTGACACAGCGGCTAGATACTCATTTATTGTTGAGTCAGTGTTGCCTTTTTCGTCAGAGACAGAGACGGGGGATTTTGTGCTGATGAGTGGCATGGAGATGGGCTTGATCCCTGTGCCACGGCATACAATAGTGCTGGATTGTGAGCTGGTGCGGGGAGTTGTGTCTATCGGCGTGCGTCCCGCGTTGCCACTTGATGGGGTACATATGATTTTGGGCAACGATCTCGCTGGTAGTGCTGTGTGGGCTGGTGTGCCACCGCCTGTGGTGGTTTCCAGGCCGGTGGCATATGGGGAGCCAGATGAGAGCGGTTTTCAGTTTCCAAGTGTGTTTCCAGTTTGTGCTGTGACGCATGCGCAGACCGGTAAAATGTCTGCTGACCCGCCTGTTTCGGAGTGTAGCAATGGTGAACATGTGGTCTCACTGCCTGATCTCCCTTCGTCTGTAACAAAGGGGGACTGGGTGAGGAGTCAGAAGGACGATTCATCTCTTTCTGCTCTGTGGACTGAGTTGTTGCCGGAAGAGAAGGTCAGAGACATAGCCCAGGGTTACTTTGTTCAGGAGGGACTTCCAGGGCTCATGTTGGCGTCCAGGGAAGTCGTTCAGGAAAGTACAGGGTTCAGCCCTAATGATTTGGTCTTTGGGCATACGGTGCGTGGTCCGTTAGCTGTTCTCCAGGATGGCTTGGTTGGGAGTGAGCCACCTAAGAATTTAGTGGACTATGTACAGGGCTTTCGTCATCGCCTGTATGTAGCGGTGGAAATGGCAAGGAAAAATGTAGTTGGTGCTCCGGCTAATAGGAAGAGACTCTATGACTGTAAAGCAGAGTATCGTGAATTCAGCCCAGGGGATCAGGTGTTGGCTCTAATGCCACTGCGGGTCTCGCCATTCGGAGCTGGGTTTGCCGGCCCGTGCACTGTTGAGGGTGAAGTGTCGGATCGGGGCTAATTGGTTGCTGCTCCGGATCGGAGGAAGTTGTCTCAACTGTGTCATGTCAACCTTCTTAAACCATACTGTGCTCGTGATGCCGTTGGGGATGGCTTCATGGCTGGAGAGTTGATTGTTGGCCCCATGGTGATGGTTGATTCTGTGCTTTCGGGTCCAGGGTTGGGGTTGGCTGGGGAGTGTGGTGTTGGGGCGCCGGATGGGCCTGTTATGTCTGGTGGGCTGGGGAATTTGGAGTCGTTGTGCCGGTTGGACCTCTTGTTGGGTCGCTTGCATGCAGCACGGAGAGACGAGTTGGCGGCTTTGGTCGGGAAGTTTGTGGTACTGTTCTGGCTCTGGATGTTTTGTGCTGGTTTTTCGGGGATCCCTTTGGGGCCTCCGTCTTAAGGGGGGGGGGCTGTGATGCCCCTGTGGGTTCATCTAGAGAGGGTGTGGCTGTGCTGTCTGTGCTGCCTTGATTGCAGTAACTCAGGGCACCTGGGTCTGGTGCCCTGCAGCTATTTAAAGACTCTGCTCCTCTCTGTCTTCTCTCTCTGCTTTCTCCTACAGGCACCCGGTTTTGGTTGAGTATGTTCAGTTGCTTCACTTTGTGCACTTCAACACTCTCACACTCATACATGTCCATGCAATCCTCACCCTGCACTTACACTACTGATACCACTGACATCCACACCTCATGCTTCATTTGGTTTTGCACTGAATTAATTTGGCTAATTTGGACTACTTGTTTTAATAAACATCTTTTGTCAAACCGTTGATATGGTGTCTCCTTTGTTGTGGCCTTTTGAGCCAGGTCATAACAGTGATTAAAACCTGGAGTTTTAATGATGCATGGGTGTTGGCACAGTTTAATGCGTATGTTGTAGCACAGATGCTTAATAGCTTCATGCTTGGAATAGCTCAATGTACAGTGTTGGCGTAGCTAGTGTGTGGTCGAGATAGAAAGCGTCATGGTGGAAGCACTCAGAACAGAGGTGATTGGGTGATGGCAGAGAAAACATTAGCAGTGAAGCTGTCAAAGTGTAGTAAGTGTACAATGAAGGTTTCAATCCAATACTATTTTCTGTAATATCTTGCCACAATTCAGCAAATTGAACACAACTCCAGTCCAGGCATCAAAAAGGTTTCAACATAGTATTATTTGTTTACTGGTGTGAACCATTATGCAGTTAGAAGCAGTGAGAACATTCAGAACATGCTTTCTGTTGCACGTCATTGATGCCACAACACTTGAAAGTATTGAATTTGAATTCACATACTTCCTCACTCATAGTGGTATCAAGCCCTTGCAGATAGATGAGTTTTCACACTCATGCACTGTGCTGAGCTGCTCGTGCCACCGCTTGTCATCAGCCGGATGACACACAAAGGCTAGACACAACACCTCTGCTCGAGTGTGATTGGCTTGACGTGTCCGTTGCGTCAGTGGACTTTCCCGGCAATATTCGGATGGATGTGTCGGGTTTCATTGTTTTGTTGAAACACACAATTACTGGTGCGCATGCGCGCACACACACCATGTATACATCACTTCAGGGGACATTACATTGACTTACATGCATTTCCTGGAGACTTATCCTAACCTTAACCAACACATGCCTAACCCTAACCCTTACCCTAAACCTAACCAAGTCTTCACCCTAAAATTAATGATTCCCCTCATGGGGACCTCCATTTTGTCCCCATAAGGGAGGTGAGTCCCCACACGTGACTGTGTAAACAGATTTAGGTCCCCACAAGTATAGTAATGCTAGGCCACACACACACACACACACACACACACACACACACACACACACACACACACACACACACACACACACACACACACACACACACACACACACACACACACACACACACCGGGTCATCCCTCTGTGTGTCACAGCAGCTCCCGAAGGTGCAAGAGCAGCCCTGAGGTGAAAAGACAGTGAGGCAGTGCGTTTGAACAGTAAACGTGTCATTTTTATGAATAAATTAAATATGAGGAACCCATTTAATTCAGACATTTCTTCTGCATTAATACAATATTTTTTATTTAAAATGTTCAAGATGATTTAGCTTTAAGGTAACCAACTTTTTGTTTTGTTACTTGGGGTTCAAGTAAAAACCAGATACAACAAACAGTGCTTAGCTTCTTTCTTAGTCAGCTGTCGAGATTACATTAAACATACTGTTGGAGCTATATATCTCTTTATATTATTTAATAGTTTAACATTTATTTTCTTGCTGTTTATTGTAAATGTATTCTTAGTTAGCGTCATAAGTTAAGAAAGTAGTTTCTATGCTTTTATTTTGAAGGCATGTTTGGGCACTGGGTGATTAGAGCACCTGGTGTAATTGTATATATTGGAGACAGGTGGAGGTGGGAGCCAGAGCACTAGTAGGCAAACGGTTTTTTACCAGGGTGTTTCAAGCCACACAAAGGAAAGCCATAGGAAAGGCTTAAGGAAAAGAGATATAGGAAACCTGTTCATTGTACTTTGTTACTGGAATAAAATGCACAAATGGAGGTTTTGTCTGGACTTGGATGGTCATTGCCCTGCGTAAGATCCGCTAACTAGTGCCTCAGCGGCTGTTTTAGTTCTATATGATTTTGGCCGCTACACATACAATTAAGATTTGACTTCAATTTAACATAATTCCTAGTTACGGTGTCACTGTTGCTTTTTTGCCACTAGTTTGTTTACACCCATCAAGTTGTTTACGTCAAGAGGGTCAGAGGTTTTGCCCCCTGGCTGCTTGAGAATATGTGTGAACAATATGACATGAACACAGCATTACACGCCATTGAGTTTTTTATTAACTAGTTCATGTGGGACTTGCTCCCGTTTCCAGCCTACCATCAACAAGGGTTTCTTTTAACTATAAACACCATTGTTTTGATTGTAATGTCCTTTTAACCCCAGAAGTAGGTTTTTGTGTTTGCATTCAGAAAAAAAGGTATACAGAACAAATAAAGTCTGAATAAATGACATATAAGTGTCCAAAAATTAAGATTAAAATATCTATAGGCAAAGCTCATGCTCTATCAAATCTGTGGTTTTATTCACTTCACCGAAAATTATTCCACTGCAGGTTTTATTTGTCCTAAGGAAAATTTGGAAAGCAATGCAAACATTTACTTTTTTCCTTGAGAGGCAAGGGGCCGTTTTAGCTTCATGGGGGATTTTGCGTGTGTGTGTGTGGTGTGTGTGTGCATAGTGATGGTGGGAATGTCAGCCTCCTCCAGGACGCTGGTGTTAGTGCGCCGATCCTCCCAGCTAATCCTGAGGATTTTTCGGAGGGATCTCTGATGGTATGCCTCAAGTGCCTAAGTGCCTGCTGTATGTGGTCCAGGCTTCTGATCCATACAGAAGAGTGGGGAGCACCACAGCTTTATAGACCAAGATTTTGGTCCCTGCTTGGAGGTCACGGTTCTCAAAGACTCTCTTACTTAGCCTTGAGAAAGCCCCACTGGCACAGCTGAGGCGATGGTGTATTTCATCATCAATAACAGCTTTTGATGATAGGAGGCTGCCAAGGTATGGGAAGTAGTCCACATTTTCCAGTCTGATGTTGTCAATGGAGATGTTTGGGGGTAGGACAGGCGTACTGCTGTTTGGTGGTGGTTGGTGGAGGATTTGGGTCTTTTTTATGTTGATGGCTAGACCAAGCTGTTTGTATGCTTTCGCAAAGGCTGATAGAATACCCTGTAGGTCCTCTTCCGAGAGGGCTACAAGGGCGTTGTCGTCCGCATATTGCAGCTCCATGATCGATATGGTGGTGGTTTGACCTTTAGCCCTGAAATGGTTGATCTTGAGGAGTTGGCCGTCAGTTCTGTACATGATGTTGACTCCCTGGGGCAGATGCTTGCTTGTGAGATGTAGGATAGCAGCAACAAAGATGGAGAATAGCGTTGGAGCGATGACACATCCCTGTTTGACTCCTGTGACGACCCGGAAGGGTTCAGTTTCGTCTCCACTGCCACTGAGTACCGTCATATTGTCCTGCAGCAGTCTCAGTACCCGGACGTATTTTTCTGGGCAGCCAATCTTTGCCAGTACCAGCCAGAGGGCCTGACGGTTCACTGAGTCGAAGGCTTTGGTGAGGTCTATGAAGGCCATGTATAATGGTTGATTTTGTTTTCTTGCAGTTGGCGAGTAGTGAAAATCATGTCTGTAGTGCCTCTGTTTGGGCGAAATCCACTCTGAGACTCAGGAAGGATGCTTTCTGACAGGGGGGTGAGTCTGTTGGCCAACACCCGAGCTAGGGCTTTCCCTATGGTGGACAAGAGAGAAATGCCACGGTAATTTCCGCAGTCAGCCCTGTCGCCCTCTTAAATATGGAGACAATTAAGGCATCCCTAAGCTGAGCAGGGATTTCCTCTTCTTCCCAGATTTTGAGAAGCAGGGCATGGATGTGCTTAAGAAGATCGGGTCCGCCTTTCTTCAGGACTTCTGCTGGGATGCCGTCGGGCCCAGCAGCCTTGTTGTTTTTCATATTCTTAATGGCATCCAGCACCTCATCCAGGCAGGGTGGTTCTCCCATGCTTTCAACTATGGGCTGTTGAGGGAGTTGGTCAAGAGCCTCCATCTCGGGAATGGTGTCCCTGTTTAAGAGGTCCTTATAGTGCTCTTTCCACCTTTGCTATTGCATCCTTGTCCTTCAGAAGCAAGAGCCCATCTTTAGAGCGAAGGGGGGTTAGGCAGCGATAGCTTGGACCATTGTTACGTGCTCCCCTCCGTGTTGTCTTTTCTGTCTCCCTGCTGCGCAGGTGCACCTGGTCTGCCCCTGGCTCCGCCTCTGCCCAGGTGTTTCCAATGCCACTTAGCCGTGTTATAAGGAGAAACTGGAGGAGAAGGAGGTCGCCTATCCTTATGCCGGAAGACTTTGCTCGGTGGATGATCTCTCGGCTGTTTCTGAGCTGTAGACCCCTTTGTTGTTGCTGTTATGATGTGTAGCCTGGAGGACCTGGTAGTCTAGTTTTCGTGGCTTTATTTTGTTTTCCGTAGTATTTTGGTTAGATTTCTGGTTAGGGGAGGGAAGCTCTGGGTCCTACGGCCCCTGGTGTGGCTGGCCTGGCCCCCTCCTACTTTTTGTTTCTTTTGGCCAGTCCTCCAGAGCTTATTCATTGGCCGGATGGCATGTGTGAGTAGCGGCTGTACGTTAAAAAAATGATCGCTACTAGGTACTGGTTTCTTTTGTGTGTTTTCTTTTATGTTGCGGGTCTCCCCACGAGCCACTACCACGGAGTAGGGGGCGGGCCGTAACAACCATATACCGCTCTTGTGGCATCAAAGAATCCTCTTGTATCACCAAAGTCGGCAAGCTGCTGGATCTCCAGAGCCTTCATTGTCCACCACTGGTTCTTCAGTTTCCAAACTTGCGTTTGGACGGCTGCCTTCGCTTTGGCATAGGCTGCTCTTTTCACCTTGCAGTGGATGTTATTTTGCCAGGTGATGAAAGTTTGCCGCTTGATGTCAATGAGTTGCTGAATCTCGGTGTCATCCTCATCATACCAGTCTTGATGTCTCCGCTTTTTTTGACCAAGAATGTTTTTGCAGGAGTTCATCATGGCAGTAGAAAGTATGCCCCAGTGTTTTTCAGTATCCTCCGGATACTGTTTGGGCAAGGCTGCGCTAAGAGCATCCTGCAGCTGTTGTTGGTAGGTGGTGTCACCCAACAGGTCGATGTTAAGCTTTGGCCGGCTCTGTCTTTTCTGCATCCTTCTTTTCCGCATTAAGCAGATAGACATGATGGAGCGAATGAGGCGGTGGTCAGTCCAGCAGTCGTCTGCACTGGTCATTG
The DNA here is from genome assembly GCA_031216635.1 of Dissostichus eleginoides. Lineage (NCBI taxonomy): Eukaryota > Metazoa > Chordata > Actinopteri > Perciformes > Nototheniidae > Dissostichus > Dissostichus eleginoides. The sequence continues at coordinate 25,580,899 of CM062267.1, forward strand.
CTCTGGTGTTAAGGACATCACGGCGGTCTTTGGAGCGGACAATGACGTAATCAGCCACCATTGCCCAAAACCAGCTCAGATGGACTGGCCATGTTATCCGCATGCCTGACTCTCGCCTCCCAAAACAAGTCCTTTACTCCCAGCTTGTTAAAGGGAAACGACCTAAAAGCTTGGGAAGACATGGCAACAGACAGGGCGACCTGGAGAAACATTGTCCGTGAGGGTGCTGCACTATATAATGACGACCTCTGCCATACTGCACAAGACAAGCACAGACTCAGGAAGGAGAGAGCAACCACCAAACAACCAAAACCCTTCACCACTACATTCCCCTGCCCACACTGCACAAGAATAATCGGGTCCAGAATCGGCCTCTATGCCCACCTGAAGACTCACAAGGACCAAGAAGGAGGACAGTCATACTCGACTACGAGTGACGCCGATGATGTGGGTGTGTGTGTGTGTGTGTGTGTGTGTGTGTGTGTGTGTGTGTGTGTGTGTGTGTGTGTGTGTGTGTGTGTGTGTGTGTGTGTGTGGTGTGTGTGTGTGTGTGTTTGTGTGTGTGTGTGTGTGTGTGTGTTTGTGGTGTGTGTGTGTGTGTGTGTGTGTGTGTGTGTGTGTGTTGTGTGTGTGTGTGTGTGTGTGTGTGTGTGTGTGTGTGTGTGTGTGTGTGTGTGTGTGTGTGTGTGTGTTATAGTGAGACAAGAAACCTTGCATGTTCCCTCAACAGATGGGGATTATTCACGCTCTCAGTCATCACTCAAGACACAATGTACAGTATGTGCGAGTACGTATGAATGTTTGTTCAGCTTCACATTGTCACAAGACACACTGCTCTTTCCTTCTTTTATAGATGAGAGCATCTGTAATGTGTCATTAATGTTTTCTTCTTTGTTTGTCTAATCATTTGTTTGGTCACCGTAAATACCTCATCTGCGCTGTAATTTTTTTCCGCAAAGGTTATACGTACTGTATATAGGGATGAAAATGTCATTTCATCGCGGTTGTTGATAAACTGTTGTTTTATAAAGAATTAGTTTACAAGGTTACGAGGGTGCTTGTAGAACATGTAGTCGAGTGTTGTTCTATCTAATCCTTATTCATATAACATTTTGTCCAATACCTAAACACACTCTTTGTGTTATTTCAGGCAGGGGACTTCAAATCTATATTTTACTTCTACAAAGTGCTTACATTGTGCATGAATTCTGCTCAAACTTGACTGGCAAATTATGTGGTCAAAAAAGGCATTTATAAAAAAACAAGTCAAATAAAAATTAGTATTTCAAAAGTAGTTGCAGGTTCCTCAACCTCTCCTGCAGCATGATCTATTTCGCCTCTGTCCACTTTCATTTTGTTCCAAACACTACAGCCAATATGTGCCAGATGTAGCTGAATGCAACACAAACAAACATAGTTGTGTGTGATGTATTATCTTTTAACCTAACATCAACAGCATACAGTATATTCCATAGAGGTTATAAATGTTATTTATGTTCTTATTCATTCGAGTTTTGGGGAACACTGATTTCTTTCTCACCACAGTAGTATTTCCACAACTACTGCTTTTGCTTTTCTTTTTTTAGAGAGTGTAGGTGTAGTTCGATCGGCTCCTTGGTAGCTAAGGATGGGAAAGAGCAGCTACAGCAGGAAGGTCCTCACATTAACCCGGCATAAAAATGTGGTTTCATTATTTGTTTTCTTGTGTAAAGTTGTTTTGATGTTTTATCCATACAGACTTTAGTTTTTCCTCAGATTAATACACCAGTTTGCACATGTTTGCTGCTTAGCTAATAAAAAATGAGGCTACAAATTAAAATTCTTTTTACATTTACTCTTACTGAGCTGCCAAAAAAAACACATTGCTATGAATTTACGCTTGATTTTCTAGATGAACCTGAACCTAAATCGAAACTTGTGTGGGTGGATATGGAATATTTTAACCTCTTCTAACCTTCACTTTCAGAATTCTTTCTGCTAAGTGCCAGTTCTGTCCATTTGGTTCAAATAAGAATGATCTCCCCATCCATATATGTATTATATAAAATATATTAGTTTGGGCTGATTTGAGTACGTGATTTATTTTATGTAAGAGATTGTTTGCCAGTGTGAGGGACTGTGAGTGGGAGTAGGGAGTAAGTGTGTGTGTACCAGTTGTGTGTGTGTGGAGGTTATGGGCTTAAGCTGGGCAGGGGATTAATCTTCAGTTAATGAGGGGAGGAGAGAAGGATGGGCGGATCTGTCTGTCTGTCTGTCTGTCTGTCTGTCTGTCTCTATTACATGTGATTTGTATTTTAATGCACAATTCAGATACAAGATAAATCTTAAAACATGGAAACAGTGGAAAATGCAAATATGGAGACACAACAACGGAGCTCCTCATTATGCTGCAAAATAAATAAATAAAAAACAACCAGATATGTAAAAATAGTATTCGTCTCATAGGAATTTAACGTGGAGTTTCGCGATATTGTTTTATTTTCCAACTAGTACTAGTACTACCCTTTTTATTTTGTAAATATCTGACATTATTTCATATATTTCACATACCAAAAATGAATGTTTCTAATCTCACTTTAGCTTTTAGGACAACCACACAAACCAAAGGAAATAAATATAAATATAACTTGATATTACTTTTGGGATATTCTTTTTTGTAGAGACAGTTTTGACTCTTCAGCATAACAACAATTTGTTCAAACCAACAGGAGAAGAGCAAGTTGGTACAATAAGGAGATATATTTTGACATCCTGCTGTCAGCTCATGTTGGTGTTGCTCATGAATTACATGCTAGCATAGACATCAGTAGTCGTGCCGAATATAACACGTAAATATAAATTGATCCTGAAAGCCTGCAGTTTCCTGTTGGTGACCTTTTGTGTTGTGTGTAGCCTCCACTCGTGCCATGCTCTCACTTCCTCCCTCCATTACTCTCAGATTACTAAATCCGTCTACTTATCGGCCTCAGACTCTTCCTACGCTCTCCATTCTTGTTTTCCTCCCTGTCTTCTGTCCTCTGTTTAACACACCACACCTCCTTCTCTCTCCCCCCCACCTCCTCTTCCTGTGCAAAGTGGGGAATGATTAATATCCTATTAAACCGGTTAGTGATTTAGCAGACTCATGACAGCCCTTTGACCGCTAATAGACTAGCATACACTGCTCATCATCTGATAATCCCATGAGAGTCCTATATGAATCTGCTTTATGAGCGTAGGAGTGAGAGGAGGAGTGTGTAAGTGAGAGTGAGTGTGTGTACCTTAAAGAGGACATGCTCCGCCAGGGCGGTGAAAACTCACTCGGACAATGTTTTCATGACATTAAGTCTACACGATTGAGGGTAGAGTTGTTTTTTTTACAATTGAATAATTTTATATTTTATGATTTTTTAAATAAAATATATTTTTTAGAATAACGAAGGATTATTGTATAAATCATGTGAAAAAGCTGCAGACTATTAGAGGCACATAATAAGTGGTACACCTTGTGTGTAAACAGTGATGCTGTATTTTAACTATGTGTTGAGAAAGGCATCCTATATAATTTAATATAAATATGTTTTTATAGCTTAAAAATAACTTTTCCTTAACATTAACCAATTATTGTTGCCATCTCCTAAAATAATGGCGACTTTGAAAAACAAAAACATTAGAACATTAATTTAAATGTCTGCTCAAATTACATTAAAAATCGTATCGTAAAAGTATATAAATATCTACTTAATTTTATTGGCATCATTTCATACGATTTTATATCAAATTTCAGGCAACATACACCTTTCAGAAAAAACAACAACAAAATCAACTTATGTGAGTTTGAACAGAGTCTGGTTTCTAAATACGAATCTGTAATCTTTAATAGGGTTATTAAAGACATGAAAATTATTACTTTTGTGTATTTGTAAATCACAATATGCAGTGCAGTGAAAGGACTGGTTTGATCAGTGTCATTTTCAGTCTTATCGGGTGGTAATAAACAAAAGGACTACATACATATTGTGCTAACCTCTCTATAATAAAAGTTCAGTTCAAATGAAAGTATGCTAAATCCCATCATTTAAAATAAAATGCACAATCATCATATTGAGTCAGATTGTTTCCAGTATTTTTCCCAGAGAAAATCTTGTTTACAAAATAAAAGACATTCATAATGTAGATCTTTGAATCACAATGAATAACATGACATTTTTTAAAGTGTAAAAAGATGTTGACTCCTTACTTTGCTCTATCTAAGCCCCTGCTGCATGTAGAAACGTGGAATCACACGGTGGGAAAATAAGGCTATAGCGCATGGGTGGTTTGAGGCTATTTTAAATCAATATATAGTCTCTGAATAATGAACAACAATGAAAAGAAGTAGAATGAAAAAACAAATAGGTCGTTGTCTTTTCATTCTACTTTTTTTCATTGTTGAAAAGACAATGACGTATTTGTTTTTTATTCTGAACGAATGTTACTCTAGATAAAGCCAGTTAACCTGCTAGTGTATGTCTTTCCTCTGTTTTGGAGTCAGTTTTCACTACTGTACATGTGGGTGAGCCTCCACATGAGCAGCGTGAGTCAGAGGTCAAAGGGTAAATAATCGTGTGGCTAATGCAGGGATGGATATCAGAGTTGAAAGCAAAGCAAAGAGAAACATCATTTCCTGATCAAATGTGCCTGCATGACATCAACTCAAAGCACACATCAGAAAACACCCATTCACTTCAAATGTAACAGCAATTCTCCAAAAAGTCCCGGCAAATATTAAATATCCATGATTATTTCAGCACAATATCAGCTTTTGCAATGTGGAACAATTTTCATAGTCCTTGTAGGTTTAAGTTCTGACAGTATTGTCTCTATCAATTATCTGATCCTCGGCAGCCAATTACACCCAAATGATTGTCCATGGGATGCATTTTCATTATTTTCAGGTTTGGCATGGAAGGGATTCATTTTGCTGCAGGTTTGGAGAAGTTCTTTTGTCCTCTTTAATTATTTAGTGTAACTTGAAACAAGCCCATGAACCAGTGCCTTAAAACTGATTTTGAGCACAGCACTAACTTACCCCTACCCTAAAATATTTGTAATAATATGAATGAGAAAGACTGTACATCACAAGTGGACATACTATTTATTCATGAATAATCGTTTTGAACCAGCAGTGAGACAACAGGGTGAACCAAAGTATAACCAAACGCTGAACAAGACATTTTAGGTGACTAAATATGTTACAATTTACTTTAGTGGACTTAAAACACGCTGAGAAAGTGCTAAAGTTCCAAGACAAAAACAAGAAACACCTCAACCAGAAGACCTGTCAATTACAAGGTAGCCACTCCCTTAAACATAACCTGTTTTATCTAACTTATAGAATGTAGTCCTTAAAATAATCCTATTTTCACTCTTAATGGGACCATCATTTACAAAATGAACATTAAGCTGTATTAAACACGCCTTGAAACAGGCAAGTGAGACGATACATTTGTCAGTAATTTGTATACTAGGTTATAATTCAAGAGAAGTAGGGAGTAGTAGGGAGGCGTGTGGTGCAGTGGATAGAGCCTTGGTGTTGGGATCAGGGGGTCACAGGTTCAAACCCCACTGCAGTCAGCATGTCGTTGTGTCCCTGGGCAAGACACTTCATCCCAAATTGCTCCTGTGGGGATTGCCCACAGTATTGAGTATGTAAGTCGCTTTGGATAAAAGCGTCTAACAAGTAATGTAAAGTAGGGGAATTTTCTCATAGGCCTTTATACAATCTGATTTTTTTTGCAGTGGTCCAGCTGGATATTAGAGAGGATGGAGGTCTAAGGCACTTCTTTATTGGCTTCAGACCCAGAGGTTACAGCCTGATTATAATACACTTTCTAGACATGCGGCTTAGGTTTATGATGTTGGCATTTGAAAAGTGAGGACACTCCATCAAAACAAATCCATTAAGGGATCAGGGCACAAGGCTTTGTGTTGTCTGCACATTTCTCCTCACTTTGATTCAGAAACATGTTTATGTTGTGGATGTGTGGAAATGATATGTGACGTATGGTGTGTGTGTCTGTGTCTGTGTGTGATTATGATTCTGAGAACAAAATGTCACGTTGCGTCATTTTTTGCTCAGTCAGGGATTAAAGGTTTATAGATAGAGAGAAATGAGAGTCACACTAAGCAGCAAACTGCGCCATCAAACATGTGAGAGTGTGTGTGGCTGTGTATTTTTACTTAGTGTTTGTGTGTTGTAAAGCAAAAGAAAAGGTTGAATAAATGAGGTTGTGTTTATCAGCAATGGCTAAGAAATAATTTATATTATATCATCAAAACATATTTCACCAAATTCTGTTGACAATGGAAAACATGGGATTAGTGATTCTGCTTCCGTGTGCCATATTTGGACACACATTGGCAATGGTGGAAAGTAACATTGTGTAAAAGATCGGAATACTTCCTCAACAACTGCATATTGGAATTGTGTTTTACTTTGATGCTGATTTGTTACAGTGTTGGCTATAAGCTACATTTTAAAGCATCTAAAATAAGAGAGTGGGGGGGGTCAATTGATTTATTGGTGATAAGAGTAGGGCAGCGATGTTGACCCGGCATGTTGTCAGCCTTTAGGCCAGTTTTTCCTACAAACATACAGTGTCAGATGAAGTGTAGTATATACGAATCCTCACACACATTCATTTCCAACAGGCTGTTGGCATGTCTCCAGTTGTATGTGTACTTTGTGTGTGTGTGTGTGTGTGTGTGTGTGGGTGGGTGTAAGGAAGGATGTAGGTGTCTTTATGTGAGTGTGCAGTATGTGAGGTGAAGCCCTCTCATTAACAGGCAGGTACTGGAAAGCGCGTGTGTGTGTGTGTGTGTGTTGTGTGTGTGTGTGTGTGTGTGTGTGTGTGTGCCTGGTACATATTTGGATACTGAGATGGATTTTTATTATAAGATTTTTTCTGGGCATGGGTGAAGACAACTAGTCTCAACTATAAATCACACGTCCCGCTATTCCTGTTCTAGATTTATAAAAATAAATGTATTCCGCGTTCACGGTTCTATTATATTTTTCAAAGTCCAGTATTGCATTCCTACCATAATCGGACTTGTGGTGCTGCATATTTCTGTATGGTTCAGCTGGTGTTGAAAGTCTGTAGATTGTCACAAACTTGGATACACAAGGTAAAGGACTCAAATGCACGACCCGGGAGACACAGTATGAGTAAATACTTTATTTTCAAAAATAGGAATACAAAACAAGATCGACACTCTTAAACGAGGTGAAAAAAGGCTCAAAAAGGCACGAAAGAAAATCGCTCACTAAGTGAGGAACAACATTTACAAAGTAAATGAGGAGCATGAATCAGGCTTGAGATAAGGTAAGTAATTGCTGGTACGCAGACTACTGATATGGAGACAGGACTAGACGAACTGACACAAAACAAGGGGAGGGGAATTTAAACAAGAGGTAACTGGCACAGGTGGAAACAATCAGGGGCGGGGCTCGCGCTGATGAGAGCGGGAGACACACACAAGGGTAAGGAGTCAAGGAACCTGGAATGAAACGTAACAGGTGAGTGTCAAAACAAAACAGGAAGTGGGAGACAATACAAAAATTGACTAAACAAGAAAATGAAACATGACTAGACTCAACACTTTTGACGGGACACAACATAGATTAGTTATTTTCCTCCTGATGAGGTTGTTAGTTGTTACTAGTATCTAAAAAAAATGTACGACTGGTATCAGGACTGTTAACCGTCCTTTACTGCTAGAAATATGTCCGTATTGAACGGTCCTGGCCCTCTACAATCAACAGACAATGTTTTTTGCCGATGGAGATTTAAACAGTTTCACAATTGGTTTTCCGGTGTAAAATGACACACTGTGAGAGAGGCTTATCGTCCTAAGTCAGAATGAGGTAACAAGGTGATACATGTACCTTCTTTTTTGTATTTTTCACATTGGTTTTCATCCAGATGTTCACCAAAGGCCACCTGTACCTATAAAGAGAAGAGACTGATGACAACAGGCGGTGATTTCTGCACTGTGATCAGTTAACAAGGGACCATGCTGCCCACACTCGCATAGGACACAAAAAGAACAAGACCTAAAATGAGTTCAATGAAAGTGTAAAATAAGGATGATTAAAATATCAGTAGCTAAGATAGGACTGTATATATAGAAATACTTAAAGGTCCCATGACATGGCCATTTCTACTGATCATAATTCCATTGTTGAGGTCTACTAATAGATTTACATTGTTCAATGTTCCAAAATCACATTGGTTTTCTCATACAGCATCTCTGTATAGAATGTGTATTCACTCTCTGTCCTACACGCCTTGTTGGAGCTCCTGCCCCCCCTCTCCCTATGAGCCCACTGTGCTCTGATTGGTCAGCTCGCCCACTCTGTTCTGATGAGTCCACCACCGTTACAGCTGAACATCAGTGTTTATGTGTTACAATGGCGTTTGTTAGCAACCAGAAAATGACACCAGTAATGACAAACAGATGAGAATGCTGCGTGGGGTCTGGGTGCCGTGTTGGTGGGACGTTGTGGGCAGGGTTCGAGTTTTGTGGGAGCCAATGGGAGCTGAGCTCCCATAAGGAGGGGTCTGAGCTCCCACGGATGCAGTGAAATCATACATCTGTGGGGGTCGCTAATACATTACCAACAACCATAATTTTAATCACATATAATGCATGTGTCAATGTAATGAGTATTATTTACGTTAACGAGGTAAATAGGCTAAAAGAAAAACATGTTTTCCAAAACAACAACGCATCTCTTGAATGACAATATGCCTGCACTGCACCTCCAAGGTGCGCAATACATTATTGCACAATCTATGCCTGTGAGCGTGCTGCGCGAGCCGAGATGATGTGTGTGTGCGTAGTTGAACCTTTTCATATTTAAGTTTGTAGCAAGTAGAGGGCTGCTGGCAGGCCCGGACTGGCCATCGGGAGGACCGGGAGGTTTCCCGATGGCCTGGCGGTTTTTTTTTTTTTTATGTAGGCAACGCTGCGCAAATGTGGGTTTGCCTCACACAGGGTGACTGTATGTCTACATGATGTGGCACATCTGTTTCATATGGGTGTTTCCATGGATCTCTTTATTTTCCCCTCAAAATGCACCAGATTGATGCATTTAACTCCAAAATGTACATTCACTTGGAGCGTGTGTGTACGGAGCTCCGCGCAGCACCGCGGCTGAGAAAAGATAAGGCTGAGTGAGTGTGTGTGTGTGCGGAGCTCCGCAGCGTTACATCAGTATGCCCCGGAAGAAAAAAATGGAAAAAGAAAAATCTCCAACGCTTTGCAGAGTGTTCACATGCATAAAAAGCTACATAACACACAAGGGGACGGGTAATAACCGGAAAAGCATGACATGGGACCTATAATATTGCTCAACCAGCGTATAGCTGATTATGTTTAAATAAATCTATACCTTTACATTTAATGAACGTCCCAGTGTTCACGTCTTGATTTGCTATATTGGCAGGAAGCTGCAGTGTTTAGAGACTGATGGAGGATGTCTCTCCACAGGATGGACAGAGAGATACAGCGATGGAGAGTGGGTGTAATAGTGTGAAAAAGACCATTGTTAATGTTCTTAAAGCTTCATTTACCCTGTTAGTGTACGGTCTGTTGAAGCTCACTCTGTGTGTGTGTGTGTGTGTGTGTGTGTGTGTGTGTGTGTGTGTGTGTGTGTGTGTTTGTGTTTACTTAGCTACTGCACCATGAGCAGGAAGGAATGGGTTCATGCGTGGATCTTGCGTAAATGTGCTTGGCAATCTTCTGAGTTGTTAACAAAGAACGACAGTATGTTCAAGGTTGTCATCTTTAACATCTGTGTGTGTGTGTGTGTGTGTGTTTATTTGAATACTGTATGCTCTGTGTGTTGGTATTCAAACATTAAGTCAATTAACCAAAACTAATAACAAAAAACTAATTTATTAATATTATCATTTTGACGAAATTGTATTAATCAAGTAAGATACCAATCATTTTATTGTTTCAGCTTCGAAAATCTGCTGCTTTTCTCCATTTTAAATGGCTGTTTATTGCATTGTTGGATTGATTGAGAAGGTTATGTGTGTGTGTGTGTGTGTGTGTGGTGTGTGTGTGCATGTGTGTGTGTGTGTGTGTGTGTGTGTGTGTGTGTGTGATCAACCATTGTGTCCTGTGTGAGTGTCAAGGAGCAGCAAACTGAACTGAATAAATGCTTTAGATGAAAAAAAAACTCAGCAGTGACTTTACAGTTCCGAATTAGGAGTGGCTTCAACAGTTACACAAAAATAACAATCTGAATGTGTACTATTTGTGCTAAAATCTATTACATTTGTAGGGTTTTGTAATATGACATACTGTGAGACAATATTCATTTAAGTCCACCGTTTCGATGACACATCAACATATCTGCTGTGGAAAAAGGTATTTTTAAAAGTCATTAATACAAACAAATTATACTTTTATTGTGTGCCTGAGAACAGTGAGATTATTCTGAAGTTTACTTTTTATTTTACGGGACATTTTGGTCTAATATTAATACTTAAGTGAGATTTTTATGAAAAATAGGCACAATCGAGTGTTTCGTAATAGTACATGTGTATTTTGGAATCTTGTTGTGTGTTGTTGTGTGTGTGTGTGTGTGTGTGTGTGTGTGTGTGTGTGTAATCACCGTTAAAGTAGCCTCGGGACATCTGTGATCATACAGCTTCATTTGAGAGCAGTGCCATCTTTGTGAGTCATTTCCTTCCTTCTCTGTGCTGTCACTCCTCTTCATCATTATCATGTGTTAAATATAGACTCTGTAACTACAGCGAACATGCTCACAAATATACGCTCTGCTAATTTCAAACTCTCACAGACGAAGACTTATTATCAGTGTCAGTGGGTGAGAGCAAAATGCTCATCAGAAAATGCATTTCTGACGTTGTTTTGCAAAATGCTATTACTTTTAATAAAAACTATACTTCAATTGGAACACACAAACACACACGTACTCTCACACACACTTAAGGTCATGCAAGTGTTTGTGTGTTTTAAATGGCGCTCAGGGGCTTTAAAGGTGTTTAGGCCGTTGGGTGACAGATGCACAGATGTCAGGAGGCCTGTTGGGCAGACTGCTTAGCACCCAAAGGCCCAGGGACCACAGACCCTGCAGGGAATGTGGGACACAAGCACAAACAAATACACACACACACACCACACACACACACACACACACACACACACACACACACACACACACACACACACCACACACACACACACACTCTCTCTCTCTCTTACTGTCTCACACAGTCACAAACGCACTATGTTCAGACATTAGCCACAGAGCACATTTAATGAATGCGGTGTTAGCGTTGCCGTGCAGGCCGAGGGACTTAAAGCTCTGTCTGCTGGGAAGAAGCTCCTTATGTTGGATTTAAAGCAACGACGTGATTCTAAATAATGTTCAACTCATCCCCATTCAAACACAACCAAGGTGTAGATTAGTACACCAGACTCCACATGATGGAGAGTCAGCTGTTCTGTTTGATGAGAAGGAAAATAAAAACATATTTTCACTGCATCTGTCTTAAAATCAAGTAATAAGTGTAGTTAATTCAGCTGTTTTGTTTTAAAAATAGCAACACATACTGAAGTAAAAAGAAAAACAGGCATTTACTATCATCTGAACCTTGATACATGCTGCACCGGCAAAACAATGTTGCTACACTTCTGTGTTTAAATGTACCGATGTAGATGGTCTAAAGCTAAACTGATCAGAGCGAATAATGAAAGCAGTAGATTGAATGAGCAGGACACGATGATGATGAGGAGATTATCTGCGCAGCTCAGCAGGTTTATGGCTCGCTGGATAGATGACAACTTAAATCTCTTAGAGCATGCATCAGTTTCCTCTTTTACAGCAGGAGGCTTGGCTGTGCCACTAAAGAACTACAGTAGCATTTCAAATGAGCTCTTTAGTATTTGAATTTGTAAAAAGTCTACTGGTCTATCAAAGTGAGGATGTCATGGATAACATTTTAACAAAGCCTACTGTCAGAATACCACAATATGAGAAAATACTCAAACTTTTAAATAGATGCATTTTAATACGATTTAAAATCACTGTGCTACAGAACTGTACATCTATTGCCATTAAGTTGTTTTCCTTGTTTGCTCAGTATTTCAAATTTTAGCTCATTTTTTATATACAACAACAATACAACCCTAACCCTTAAATAAAATGGGTGTTATAACGATGTAATATGGTTGTAAATATTGGTGTTACATGAGGGGAATATGGGTCTAATAACATTCTTATATGGGTGTAATAACAGTGTAACGTGTTTATAATAAGGGCGTAATGCAGCTGTAATAACGGAGTCATATTGGTTGTAACAAGGGTGTAATAAAGGCGTAATAGGTGTGTATTTATGGGTATAATAACAGTGTTATATGGGTTTAATGTAGAAAATAGCAATACATTTTCCAAAATATTTAAATCTGACTGCCAATTTAAGGGTTAACTAATCCCTTAATAATTTCAGACCCATTTCATTACTCGGCCAACCCTTGACCTCCACAGAGAGAGACTATCTATGCTCTTTCTTTGTAGTGTTGTGGCGTTGTACAACATCTGAGCTGTTGGAGTGTCATTGCTCTGTGATTGGCTATGGTTATTACATCATTTTCTCACAAATTATACCTTTTTGTTGGGAAACAAATGTGTTGTGTGAGGATGCTCCCCCCAGCTCACAGGTTTCCATGCGTGTGTTGTATAATGTATTTAACTACCTGGGTGTTCATATTCATCATGTTGCTCCTTCACCTCATTTTACATACAGCGCAGCCTGCTGCCGTGACAACTGTGGCCATGGAGACTTGTGGAGTATCCAGAAGAGAAGGCTCTCAACAGGAAGGAGAAAAGACTGAGAGAGGAGAAAGAGAACGACAGGAAATCAAGAAAAGAGAGCAGAGAGGACAGAAGAAGGGTCAATAGAGGATTGAGGGGAGAACAAGGAGGAGATGTTAGAAAAGACGGGGCGGGATTGAAGGAGGGTGAAGAGGAGAGGTTAAGATTGTGAGTGACGAACAGATGAGAGGAGAGGATTAATGAGGATGAAAGAAGGATGGAGAAATTAGAGCAGGAGGAAGAAGAGGAGAGGAGTAACATGAGAGGAAGGCTTGATAAAGGGGAGACGTACAAAGGAAGAAAAACTGGACGTACTTTCTCCCCACGTTTGAATGAGACCGGCTGTTTGTCTGTTATTAACATGTTTAAACTCACTCAGCTGCTAATTCAACGGATGATGCTTTAATCAGCAGCAGTAATGTGTGTGTGTGTGTGTGTGTGTGTGTGTGTTTTATCACTCACTTACAGACCATTGAAGCCCAGTACATGCAACCATTACAGTTTATGTGTTTTATAGGCAGGCGGACCCCCGCTGCCGCCGTGACGTCACTCCGAATACGGACTCTGGATTAAAGTAGTTCTTGGTGGTCGGCCAGTACCGCCACCGACTGCTTTCACTGTGTTGGTTACTGCTGTTTTTGACGTCAGGATTAGGACAATCTGAGACTAAAAATACCCACTAGCTAGAAACATACGTATGGGCTTGATTGGAAAAGCAGTGGAGATAACAGAGGCTGAACCCAGCTGGACTGATGCTGCCACAGAGCTAGAACACATAGACAGGATCAATGCTGGAAAACGCTCATCAGTCAGTGTGGAAGTGAAGCTCCACACTGACATTAATACAAAATGTCAAACATAGATCGACATTTAACATTAATTATTTTAACAAACCAGAACCTGTGTTACTTCTTCATTCAGTTCAATATCTAAGCAAGCGACTAAGATAACTAGTTATCGTCTTTTGAATAGACAACTCCATATCTCAATCTAAATCACTGGTGTTGTAAGGTTATCAAATCAACAATGCTTCATGTTACTATCCAGCAGGCCCCATTTGGATTCACTATCTGCCAACATTAGGGGCTAAAACAAATGCTGCCCATGTCCATAAAAGTGGACATTTGCTGATCTTGTTGCACACAAGTTGTGATGTGTTTGCAGAAATGGTGGAGACCATGGAAGTTCTTATATTGAAAAAATTTAACTTCAAAATTTAAACTGTCAAGATCTTTACCATATTCTACATCTTGGAAAACATATTCTAAATATAGGACGTTTAATTAAGGTGAAATGTCACAATCAACATCATATAAAATGGGTATTTCTGGAAAATTGTATTTATTGCAGCTGGGGTTTAGCTTTAAAGAAGACTTTATTAAAACATTTCCCTCCTGTAATAAGGAACACAACTTTTTCAGGAGCTCACAACCCGACAACCTCTAAAAATATGATGTTTTTCTCTTGAAAAGCTTTGCAAAATCATTTACCTTTGTACTATAAGTAATAAAGCTACTTCAAGTTTGAAATAGCTTCCTTTTGATGCTTTGCTCAGTAATGGGTTTAATGGCTACGACTATAACCAATCTTTGTCCACATCTTGGTTGAACTTATTGTGAACTTCTCTGGCTTTTGCTTACTGCATGCTGAATTATACTTCAATGGGTCTGTTCACCTTGGACTTATTAGGTAATGAGCGAATAGATTGTGTACAATTTGTGTTTGACTCAATGAGATGTAGAATAGATATCACGAAACACCAGAAATACAGACTTTAAAATATACCGTGTATATTGTAGACTAAATGGCAAGTCTTATCAGCTTAATAATTAGCAAGTAGCAATTAGTGTTCTCCTCAGTATTCATACCTTATGTAATCTACATTATATGTGATATCATAGGACAGACCTCTATATCTGGAGATGTGGGAGATATAGAGACAGAGAGAGGAAGAGGGGACAGGAGAGAGGAAGACAGAGGAATAGGGACGCCAAAACAGAGAGACGTGAAGGAAGCAGGCACGCTGAAGAAAAGAGACGTGAGGCTGACAATATCAATCTCATCTCTTTGTCTCTACTCCTGTTCTATATGTGCGCTCCAGGACAAAGTCTTCCTTCTTTCCTTCCTTTTCTGGAAGACAATAGCCAAAGATAATATAAGGCTGCAAGTAGATTCAACATCAACCCAGATAAGCACCAACATTATGCAGTTTACTAAAGCTTTGGAAAGTTCTTCTTGGGTGATTTTGAACAATTCAGGTTGCAGCCAAGTTGGAGAACCAATGATTCATACTTTATTCAAATTTCTTACACACTGTATATCCTGAAAGTGACGGGTTGGCTGCTCAACCTGCTCCTGGATTAGACCAGGTTTAAAGACTAGTTTTCTCTTTTTTGGCAAACTTTATTTTACCAAATTGTGTTGCTTTTGAAAATGTAAATCTAAAAAATTGTGCAAAACGTACAGCTCTAACCTTCAGTAAATATACAGGAGAGTTGAAGAAAATGAATGTGGTATTGAAGACTCCATAACATAGGCTTACCATAACAGTTTTCGCATGAATACGTGTAAAATGCAACAACTCTTCATCTCATCAAATGAATATACTTTACTAATTGATTGATTAGAGCCTGTCAAATATGGAGATTTCCGAAATCAGAAATCCTTTGTTTTCTGCTTGTCTCTTTTTAAAATATTGAACTGGTTTGAATTGACACTTACAAGTCATCATCTCCGAAATGTTCATTATTCTTGGAAAAAGAACAAACGCTTAATCTAGAAAATATATCAGCAGATTAGAAACACAACCTTTAGTTGCTGCCCTAAATCTAATAAAAATTGAGAGATGGAAAATTGAGCAAAGGAGACCTAATTCCTGGGTTAACAGGGTGTACTCTACACATGTATTTGTGTGTGTGTGTGTGTGTGTGTGTGTGTGTGTTTGAGAGAGAGAGAAAGAGAGAGAGAGAGATGAGAATTGTACTATACTTTTAGAAAATTAGCCTTTTCAGGGGAGTTTCGATTTGATTATAAATGTTGTGTGTCTAAAGGGGCTTTAGCATCACTTCATGACATGAAAGCCTCACAGCAGACAAACACTCCATAAGAAGAGCACAAATGGTAGAGTTATTAGTGGCTGTATTGTTCAGCCTGTGGTTTGTTCTGCAGCAATCAGCATGAACATCCTCAGCCTGTGCTCTCTGGCTCCCATTAATCGTATTAAGATCAATGGGAACAGAGGCTAATAGGAGCTGATTAGCCTGCTTCTGGCTGGTTCACATACATGCACCACCATTCACATGCACATGGCCTTACACACACTGACACACTGACAGAATCACACTGACACGCTGTCTGTGAGCACATCCACCAAAACAAATAACACTGTCCTTATTCACGTAGTTAAATAAAAACTAAATTGCAGTTGCATCTTTTTAGTGTAGGGCCAGCTATAGCTCAGGGCCTGCTCTAATTCCCCGCAGTGCACCCTTTAACCAAAGTTTTTTTTTTTACACAAAATTAAATCAACAGAGCATTATGTTCAAAATCAAATGCACAATTTCAATGAGCCAACCGAATGACCAGTTTCAATGGCGAACAAGATAGCCAGTTTAAATGGGCCAATCAGATGGCTAGTTTCAATGGGCCAATTAAATGGCTCTTTCCGAGGGGCTAATAAAATGGCTTGATCATGAGTGGTGTGTGCTGCATGACTGCTATGTAACTGCCTTCGAAGCGTAATTGCTGACACCATAAATAGAAGACAGTCATGTGATGCGCTAGAAATGACCTATTACGCTTTACCTCCAGTTTACTTTTTTGTTTGTTTCCATATACATTTCATACATAAAGGAGAAATGCACGACAGTGGATGCTTCCAAGGAGGCGCCGTTGAGCCGTTTTGGCCAAAGACCATTTCTGAATTTAGTGCCAAGTAAAATCCAATGGGAAACTAAACCAGATAAAATAAACTGTCTTTAATTTAGATATTCAGAGGTCAGACTTTAACATGCTGCTGGCCTAAGAAAAAAAGCTTTTTGAGTATAGAAGCTTAAATAATCTATTGCTGGGTCGTTGAGGATCCGCGTAATCCTACCCGCTCGCTCTCCACCCACTATTGTGCGGACTCGGATCTCTTTAGCAGACATGACACCCAGTGTTCCTCTGCTCTTTACTAATAGTTAACACGAGGAAATGTATGATTTATTCATGCTCTGGAATACAGCTCATGACGCTTTATGATGTATTTTTTGTGTTATCCAATACATTTGTTTCCTAAAACAGTAAATGTGGATGATATTTAGTAAGACTTTTTTCTTTTCTAGCTCTTTTAGAAAGCTTCCTGTCTAAATCATGTGACTCAGTCTGACATCATCACAGCTCCTGGTCACAGACAGAGCTTTATGGGATGCACCCACACACATAAACACACACACACACACACACACACACACACACACACACACACACACACACACACACACACACACACACACACACACACACGCACACACTGAGCCACATGGCATTGAGTGTTATGTCAGCTCGTGTTATCCTCAATGAGGGTATTGACATCGAGTGACCCTGCATCTGCTGTGTGTATGTGTGTGTGTGTGTGTATGATGCTCCCAGCTGATCAGCTCAGGCATGATGATGTTGTAGGGCCAGCCCTTCTCTCTGATAAATTTAAACACACACACACACACACACACACACACACACACACACACACACACACTATAGCAAAAGCTTATGTAGTATTATTGTAACAACACAACACACTACATGTTCGTACAGCAGCCATCTGTGAAACGCCACTTTAACATTCTACAGATGTTATACAAAGAACAACCTCCTGTCAATTTTGTTGACTCACTCTGTAATCTGTGTAAACAAATATCTGTATATGTTGTTGTCGAAGAGGTGGGCTTTTTTATGTAAGCTATAACTCTGTTTCCTAAATGCCTCATTATAGTAAAAATCATTGTACTGTAACATCCATGGAAGGATATTCTTTAGATAAACCCGTCCTGAATCAGACGGATAAATCACTTTCAGATCATTAATGAGTGTGTGGTTGGAAAGCACAGGAAATTAACTTGTTAGTATAACTGCAAATATTCACACAACATAATGTGGCGCTTGCAGAGTACAGCCAAATCACCACTGCTGCTAGTTTCTCTGATCGAGGAACACAGTATTCAATTACTATCATTTTGGAAGGTCTTCCTTTGTCCACCCGTAGACTAAACCATTGGTATTGTTTGAAAATACCCAAAAAGTAAGGGGAATTATTATCCAAGCTTCCAGGATTTATTCTTACTAACTGTTCCTAAAGTCCATACCATGTTTGTACCCAGCTAAATCTTTGGGAGCTGTTTTCTTTGGACACATTTAAAGGAATTTAAATCAATTGGAATCTTGCACATCTTGTTGTAGATGTTTTGAATTTGTTTTGATTACATATAATTCTTTAATATGTTATTAGTTTCATTTAAAATACTTGTGTTTTTTTGTATGTCTGCACCAGTTTAACTGTGTTGCTGCCGGTCTTGGCCAGGACACTCTTGAAAAGGAGATTTACTATCTGAAAGAGTCTTTTCTTGGTTAAATAAAGGCTAAATATAAAACAAAAAGAAATGCAAAACAATCCTAGGGAGGATTTTTTTTCCCCATTTTTGGCTATTACTGTTTCTATTTTATAGTATGTGAGATTGATTTCTTTTAAG
Source organism: Dissostichus eleginoides (assembly GCA_031216635.1). NCBI lineage: Eukaryota > Metazoa > Chordata > Actinopteri > Perciformes > Nototheniidae > Dissostichus > Dissostichus eleginoides. The sequence goes on from CM062267.1 coordinate 25,599,505, forward strand.
TTCACCAAGGGTTCACAAAGAGATTATCAGTGATCTAATGCCCTACGATTTCAATATCTGACTGGTGCTTCTTTAAACCAACCTATACCCTGATGATCTAACCCTCAGACTGTCCCTCTATAATCATCTCTTTTTTCTCTCTTTTTTTGCTGTTTTACAATCTTTTCCTCATCCCTCTCTTCCATGTTATCTTCTACTCTTTTTTTGTCTCCCTGGACCAGCCGTGGTTTGGTTAATCCTTTGATTCAAAAACGATTGGTTAAAGTTTTTCAAGCCAAGGTCAAAACCCTGAAAATAGTTTTGTAATGGACAACATTTTCCTCCAACTCCAATAGCACACCATGCTCTAATGCTCAGTTTTTTTAAAGATTTTAATCTGGAAACAGCAACTAAATCCAAATTGTATTCCTTTACTTAACAGTACAACTCTTTATAAGTGTTTTTCCTTCTTACTGAAAACTTCTCTGTGTATCACAGAGACATTGAGGACATTTTGTCTGACTGTGAGCTCTCTTGGCTTGAGCAAACCAAATGTCTTGACCAGCTCCCAAAAGAGGGGATTTGTGAGCTTACACCACCCACTACTCCTCCTTAAATCAATCAAGCTCCTCCGGTTTGTGTGCCTGGACCTGCGTCATGGTGTGGTTTGTAAATACATCTCAAAGCCATAGATGTGAAAGTTGAAGGTGAACGGAAGACAATTGTTTATACAAGTGATCTTGTGTTCCTTGAAAAGCGTTCAACTATACTGTAGAAAAATATGGACGTACCAGTGTTCTTGGGGTTATTCACAGTTGTCTCTTTGGATTACCAATATATTAGTTGCTTTGGGTCAATAAATCCAAATGTTGGTACATGACTGGGACTTTGTGGAAAGGTGGTTGCTCTAGCATAATGCGAAAAGAAGTAAGGAAAATATGTTGTCCATCAAGCTATCAGGCTAAAAGATGTAATTAAAAGCGGAATTAATAAAAACTACCACCAGCGCATAATAAAAATACGTCTTTTGTCTGTGCTGCTCAGATTTAAATGTACTGTATTTCTAGATTCTTTAGATGCATAATGTGTTATTTTCAGTGAAAGCTCCTGTTTATTTAACCAGCTGCACCAGAGGCGGTTGTCTTGAGTATCCAAACTTCAAGTCTCTGCCCACACATGAAACAAGCCTGATTTCCATGGCAACGTTATCCCTCTCACAGCTGTATTACAAGCACAGAAGGAAATTACCAACATTAAACGAGTGTAGCTTCTTCACTGGGCCTGGACACAGCAGACGAGAACAGTTAGAACCTGTAACTTTGACAGTTCGATTAATCATTTTGAGTTTATATGAAGCACACCGACACAGCAGCTCTTCAGTACACCGGCGTGGTCTCCTCCCCCGGTGCTGACAGAACAAAGGGTTTCTAGAGAAGAGGGTTGACAGAGTTCGGGAGCCACTTGTCGCCTCTCTCTTTACACCTCCTGGTCAGCACTCAACCTCACTCTGCAGCGCCACGTGTTACTCTCTCACCCACTACCCAGGAACCCCCTGGGGATGTGAAAAATAAAACAGATTTAATATGTCTTATGTAACACCATGCAGTGTGTACTGAACCTATCACGAGGTATTTAATAGGGCACAGGGCAAAGATTATTTCTAGCTATACTTTTTAAATCCTGGAAGTTACATGAGCACAAAACCAAACTATGGTTTTAAGACCAAATTATTTTCTGATGCATCCAGCATTTAGTTCGCTGGATTAGAGAAACGACAGTGCTGATTTAAGGGCAAAAATATTATAGTATTCAGAATTTTTTTTTTTTAAATCTAAAAATTGTTAGAAGAAATAATTTTGTTCTACTTTCTTTTACCTAAAAAAACCCATTTGTATGTTTTCACATTTAAAACGAAGTGGGCTTACTTAGTTGAAACTAAAATAACATGGTTGAGCAAACCGCAGTCAGTATCGCTCTTCAAGTAGCTGCTTCACAGTAAAGCCATAATCCAGTCCTTTCACCCGAAGGCTTTTAAAGTGAAGCGGCAGCAGGAAATGTTTTGATTTCATTAACAGCGCTGCACGCTTGCAATCGCCTTCTAAAGAAACAGAGGTCTGCTGCTCTTGTTCTTGCACTGTTTTGTCTCCATGAGTCACTTTGTCAAAGATTTTCTTTTCCATTTGTGTTTACATGGTTGAAAATAAAACTAACTTTCAGTTCATCCAGCACTTGTATAAGCAGGTTCATAGCCCTTTAGCAAAATACGTCTAAACACAGAGAATAAGCATCACAAGATCAAACTATTAAACATCTATCAACTAAAAACAAGTATGGCTACTGGCAACACTGACTTAAGATAGTAAAAGCATTGTGTTGACCGACAATTGAATACATAAATACATTTATAAAATGTATATTTATATGTATATAAAACATTTTTTTTTTCAATTTGTATTTGGACACCTGCCAGTAATTAATTACTCTTCTTTGTGCATTGTTACTATTGTGTGTGTGTGTGTGTGTGTGTGTGTGTGTGTGTGTGTGTGTGTGTGTGTGTGTGTGTGTGTGTGTAATGCACTAAGTAGGATCAGGTGATTACTCTATTTGTTGTCTCCATTGTCCTGCAGTAATCTCCATTCTCAGACACAACCTTGTTGATTATCAACCTGACTCCTGGGTCACATCCTGAATGGACTTTGTGGAAACACACACACACACACACACACAACACACAACACACACACACACACACACACACACACACACACACACATATATATATATATATATATATAATATATACAACACACACACACTCCATTTAGTTTTGCTCACTCACCAGCGGAGCGGACAAATGCACACCTATGGGAACAGTAGGAGGGTGGAGCAGAAATATTGAATTGGACGTAGGCGTGTGTGTTCATGTGTGTGTTCATGTTAGTCTTCATGTGTGTGTTCATGTGTGCTGCGGAGGCTCTTATCAGTGTTAAACAGCTCTGAGTCGCGGTGCTTGTTGACCTCAACAGGTCATCATCACACAGCCTCTGTAAGGGCACAACACTCAGCTTACACTTGTTAACATTAAGAGCGAGACAAAGACATGTTCTTTGTAGAAAAGTCAATATTAACAGACAGCTGGGTTTGCATCTGGGCCCACAGCAGTGATTTTGGATATGTTGGTACATTTACCAACAACCAGACATGTTTAACATCAATCTTTGCTATGCTCATGCTGATCTTTTTAAATCTCTCAAATATTTTTCTTCCACATTTAGTGAAGGTCTAAACAGTAAGAAAATGAAATGAGTCTTGTTTTTGAATTGAGTCAATTAACACAGTTAAAAAAGACAAAGAGATTTTGTTTCCGGGTGCGTATTAAGTCTGTTTGTCCGTCAGCGTCACATGAAAACAAATGGCCTGATATTCATGCAACTGTGGGCATGTGCAAAGAAAGAACTCATTAAATGTTGAAGCAGATCAAATATTGCTGCATAATATGCACAAATCATGGTTTTGTTTACATTGCGAGATACAGCGTCTGTGTTGCATTTATCTTATGTCAGAATAATGATAAAAATGTGACTGACAAATCCCGTTATCAATATGTTGTTTTAAAGGTTTGAGAAATAAAACACAACACCTTCTGTGTAGCTTCCATGTTATTCCCACATTATGACTTCTAGCTCATAGACACACACAACAATGAAGGGCGCTACATAGAAAGTCAGAAACGTACCAAAGGAAGAAAGGTTGATCCTCTGGGGAACATGAATGTTTACGTTTCCGGACCAAATGTTATAGATCTTACATTTTATCAGTGCTTTGTTGCTTGCATGGTTAGACATGCATACGCATTTGATGTTCATTTTGACTGAGAGCACAATTCCAGCAAGTTTAAAGAGCAAATTGATAGTTTCTGGAAATAAATGGAAACAATATAGCTACCTGAGAAAATTTTTTAAAGTTTAAATTTGACTGCATGCAATGCGACATAATCAGCATTTCAATAATATATACAGTAAATGCAAACAATCTGGTGGTAGATTTGGTGTTTTAACAATGGCTGCTGCTAACTGTGGCTAAATTGCAATTGCCCGGAGTGTTTATAATCCCTGTGTGAAAGTGTCTGTCTGGTTGGCTGGCTGCCTTTCAGGAGAGTGTGTATTACTGCAGGTCTCTTTTGTGTTTGGGTGTGACATCTGAGTGTTACTGTTGTCATCAGTGTCTCTCAGTGGGCACGAGTGTGTCTGTGTGGGTCTTTGTGCGTGCTCTCCGTGTGCGTCTTGTGTTAGTGTCCTTTAAATCAACAAGAGGAGTGCTGCGCTTAATGGGCTCTTAAACCTGCCGACTCACTAACATTTTGCATTGACGGAGCCAGATAGAGAGAGAGACAAACAAAGAGAGGGAAAGAGGGAGTTTGTGTGGGAGAGAAAGAGAGAGAGATACAAATGATACGTAGGAGAGAGGAAGGTGTTTCTGAGAGAGAGAAAGAAAGTGGAGGTGAGAAAGTGGAATAATGTGTACGCTCAATAAATAAATGTGTGTGCAAATTTCCCAATCCAGGGTCCAGTTTCCATTACCAGACACTGTGTTACCATGGAAACATGCTGATGATGTAGCAGGACATTCAGTAGGATGTTCTTGTGCTTTATTGGCCATGAAATATATATTTGTTTGGATTTAAGTGGCCATTGCTTCTAAACTACTAATGAAAGATTCTTCACTTTGAACCTTTTCTTTACTGTGCTGTGTCACAGGTGGTCACAGGGAATGCATCACAAAGTGGTGTTACGCGTAAACACTGGTATTTTATGCCGGTATTCTCATCACAACCCTCGATAAAAGGGCAGTGTTTGACATGTTTCACATTGCTGCTGCTGGATGAAAACCTTGGACACACAAAATATATTTGTATGCGTTTCATCTTAGCTTACAAAATGTTTCTTCTGTGAATGCTACAGTATGACCATGAAACTTGCCAAAAAAATAGGGACGTTTTATCAGGAATGGACATTTCTTGAAGAATAAAATGATGATGATACTTTTTTCTGTCCTAGGATCAGTGAAAAACTGCGATTACCACTTAAAAACTGTGGGTTTTGCAGCAAAGTGTGACTGTGCTATCATGAATAAAAGGAATGATCTTACTGTAAGTCAGCAGGAAGCTGTGAATCTGATCAGAGTCAAGTCAAAGATACCTTTCTACTTGCTTTTACAAAAAAATGAAACAGGTTGCCAAGCCAACTGTTGTTGCAGGGAAAATGTTTTCTTTGTTGTTGTGCCTCATACCTGTTGGCCTCATTGCCTCTTGTTTTTGCAGCCCCCACGCACATTATTCGGCCGACAGTGAAGTGCTTTTGCAAAGTTAGAAAAGTTAGATGACTAAACTTTTCTCTGTCTTGTGCTTTCTCCTCTTGTCCTCTCTACACAGGAAACAGTAGAATATGCCTTCCTGATCATTTTCACTATAGAGACATTTCTGAAGATTATTGCCTACGGCTGGTCATGCACCAAAACTCCTACGTCAGAAACGGCTGGAACATGCTGGACTTTGTCATCGTCATAGTGGGGTAAGTTCATAGGTAGAGCATAAAATGTACGTGTAGACACCCAGGGTCAAAGATATTAAAACACACACTCACATTGTTTCTTACAACTGAAGCAATACACACCATGGCTTATCCTGTTCCCTGTTGTACTTAGACCCATAATCACTCATGAATTGCAAAAGCATTAGAGCTGCAACGATTAGTCCGGTGTTTTAACAGAAAATATTAATTACATATTTTATTTAGCAATTTTCTCATGCAAACATGGTCAGACAATGCTGTTTTCTTCTGTTTATATCCTTTCAAACTGAATATTTTGGGTTTTGGACTGAGAAAACAGACATTATCTTGGACTTTAAGAAACTGGGATGGACATTTTCCTCTATTTCCTGACATTTGATAGACCAAACGTTTCATCCATTAATCTAGAAATGAATTGGCAGATTAATCAATAATAAAATGATCTTAAAATTCTCTCCGCTATTTGCCTGACTCACAGCTGATCCTTATAATGTCCAATAGAAAGCTGGCAGTAATGTTTCGGCACACACACACACACGAACACACACACAGCCTTGTTTAGAGTGATGGGTTATCAGTGGACCACCTGGCCCCAGTAGGACTTCAATGTAAACTGTGATGAGCGGTGAAAAGCTAAAGGTAAACACACACACACACCACACACACACCACACACACACACACACACACACACACACACACACACACACACACACACACATAAAGCATGTCATATAAGCACACACTTGCACACACACCCAGAAGCAGGTACACAGAGGACACATGGCTTTGTTTTCTGTTTTCATCTCTGCCACTGCTCTTTTGCCCCTTTACTCCTCCTCTCCCTCTCTCCCCCTTTGCCTCTCTGCTCTCCATCAGGTTGTTCAGTGTGGTTCTAGAGATGATAACCAAAGACGCTGACTCGGGCGGCCAGTCTGGAGGAAAACCCGGGGGCTTTGATGTCAAGGCCCTCCGAGCCTTTCGCGTGCTACGACCCCTCCGCCTTGTCTCTGGAGTTCCTAGTGAGTTCACATGGAGCTGTTTCTTGGTTTAAAGCACGTCTTTTCCCCTTTTAAGCCCTAGACACCTTCTAAGGCTTTTAATCAGGGTGACAATGGGTGGAGTCAGGCACCCAAACCTAAATGTCAGGTTGGTTTAAAAGTGGATCCAGTCGCTGAACACAGACAAACAGGCAGGTGAAGTTTACCTGAGTAGTCCCTGCAGATGGAAATTGGTTAAAAAGGTAAGGATGACTGAAGACAACAGACGAGGAATGGAGAAGGTTGTTGGCCAGCAGGCAGAATGGCAGACGAACAGACAGGAATCCTGGAGCACAGGAAAAGGAACATTAACTAGGAACACAATAAATACTCTCCTCAAAACATGCTAGAGCTAGTGTAGGTAGTGTTCTTTTGTCAATTAACATGTTTTATAAACCTGGAGAAATAGATGGCGGGTTAGCCAGCTAGCAACAAAGGGCTGCGCTAATGAGCAAGTTAGCCTAGCTTGTAAGCCTCAGCTAGCTCGCAGAGTGGCGGGAGCAGGCGGTAGTTAGACAACCAAGTCGCTGCCAAGCCTAATTCGGGTTTCACAGCAACTCAGCAGATCCTATGTGTGACGTCAGGGACAAAATGTTGATTTATATACAGTCTATGCATGTGACACACAGCTGAGCAGCATATGAAATGTAACTCTCACCTAAAGCTGACAAGGACAAAGATTTCTCATTTGACACTTAGAGAACCTTTCTTGTTGAAGAAAGCAGGGAAACACGCAAACATAATGAAAAGCACCCAAAGGTCACCAAACTCTAGGAAACAACAACAACAACAGTGTAAATAAAGGTGCAATAAAGCTAACAGGTGAGGGAGAAACAGCTGTCAATCAAGCAGAGTGTGTACACACCACACAGTGTTTAGAAAGAGTCTAATCAGACGACAAAAGTTGAAAATACACCTGTGCTGCGCATGAAATGTTAGTGTGAAGGAGGTTTTATACAACCTAAATATTCTATATATTTCCATCTGCTTAGTCCAATCCCATAATTATCCAGGAGACACTGCCTCCTTCACTGTTTCTGTCCATGTCTGACCTTACATGAAGTTGCCCTAATGTGTCTGCATTCTTTGAGTTGCCATAGCGATGCATCATCTCCCAGTCTCTGGGCAGACGGGACCTCTGGGAAAGATGAGCTGAGACGACATTTTCAGTTCTATTCTCGTTTAACATTTGTCTTTGTCGGATGGTATGTGCAGTTTAATTAAACGGTGATATTTGGGCTTGTTTGCTGATGCCACCGAAGGTTGGCTTCTATTCCTATTCAGTCATATCAGAGGCTTTGAGAGAAATACACCAGGCCATTACAACAACCCAAAGATTGCAGGGGTTTTGTATGAGTCTGATTGATTTTCTGTGCTTATTGTTTCTTTATATGATTGAATTGAGAAAATAATTCATCAGTAATGAAAGTTATTCATGTATGAAAGGCAGTTGACCTAATAATTAAAACAAAAGCTGATGTTAGTTCAGTTTACCAAATGCTATTGAAATATCGATCTGCATGTTTTGCATAATGCAATATATTTTTGGACAACCATTGCATTTTTTTTTTTTACGCTAACACAATTATTTTGGGTATTATTTTTTCAAAAAAGCTAATGCAATGTAACACCTGTTCTTCATGGGTCTCTCCTGCAACTTAATTAATATCCTGCTTCTAGTTTTTCTTGCATCGGCGACGACTCAAACTTGGGACGCCTTGGGTATACAGGGTTTACAGAAGTGGCAAACCGTGTATTATCAGTATTATTAGTATTATCTACTCAACCTTCTGTAGACCTTTTTTTATAATGTCCTTCTTTTCACTGAATTGTCGTCTTGAAAAAGTTACTGACAACAATTCCGCAACAACATCATCTTCACCTGTTGCACTTGCAATTTCAGTGTTAAAAACAATAAAACGGCAAATGAATTGCTACGTCGCATTTATCTAGATCCTGTCTCGAGCCAGTGAACTACCGGGCCTTCTAGAATACCCTGGAACCGAGGGAAACTCTGAAAGAATACGCCCATTGGCTACAAATCAATATATGATTGGTTGATCAAACTGTCAGTCCAAACGTATGCCCTCATTCAGTGCAACGGCCAGGGCATTCTATCAAGGATATAGAATACCTTGGTTGAAGGATATTCTACCCAGAGACCCAGAACAAGATCTGATTGGTTGCATTTCTTTTCTAACACAAAACCACTGAAATGCGTAGTGCATGGTCCGAGAAGGACAAACAAATCAACGTAACACTGTAATATTACAGATCAACAACACAGATACGATTCTCATTTATTCATTTTATTTACATTTTATTTATATAATTAAATCAATTTTTTGTTTGTTTTATCTGAGTGTTCCAGGGTATTCTCTGAATACCTTGAAGGCCCTGACGGTTCACCACTGGTTTACAATATGGATATTTCTGTCTGTTTGACCGTTGCCTCTGTGTGTTTGCAGGTTTACAGGTCGTTTTAAACTCCATTATTAAAGCCATGGTTCCCCTGCTCCACATCGCTCTGCTGGTCCTCTTTGTCATTATCATCTATGCCATCATTGGCCTGGAGCTCTTCATTGGCAAAATGCACGCCACATGCTACATGAGACAAACAGGTATGGATTCAATGAGTGTTGTTACATTTTTGGTTTAATTTAATTTGGGTTTTAGCAATGAGACTTGCCCTTTTTTCACCTTTTAAACCCTTTTAAAATCCCACATACATCCCGCAGTATGAGCAGGCGTATGTCATTTTAGGATGGATGCAGGTTTTAGTCCCTGACACATGTACCTTGTATTTGAATGGTGGCAAGCTACAGAAAACAGGGCAGAACAACAGATGGGGGATTCAATCCAGTGATTAAATGACTAAATAAATGGCTATTATGTAAACAGGCTTGGCCTTTACTCCAGCATTGCTTTCAACATGGCAGAAATATTCAAGAAGCAAGGAGAAATTGATTGAAGCATGTAGACCTATACTTTACATTCACACACATGCATACAGCCACAGTCATAGTGCATGATGGCTGCCAGACAGAAGCTTAAATAACAGATTGGTGGAAAATATAGCAATATGACAGCACTTTGTACACATCTTTCCACACACCTTTCACCTAATGGACCCTCGCTTTGATGTGTTTTGATCTTGTGGCTTGTGGACGTCAGGAAAAGCATTGTAGGCTAAGATTTCGAGTTCATGACGGATCGAGATGGAAGCTGCCTTTAATCCCCCCTCACTCACCTCTGCTCTGTGTGCCCTGAGAAAGGCACTTTTTCTGTAGCTTGTAGTGTGTGTTTGTGGTGTGTCTACCAGAAAATATGGGTATGTGTGTGATTTTGTGTGTGTGTGCATGCATTGTGTTTCTTTGCAATGGTTATATAATGATTTCCTGATGACAGAACATCTAGTAATGCAATACAATCTAGAGAACTGAATGAAGAGTATATGGACATATGTTTGATGATAAGCTTAATGAACATCTCTTTACACATGAATTATTAAAAAAATTAAGGTAATCATTCTGGAGCTTTTTCAAGATAATTCAAAGGAAAATGCACTTATCAAAAAAGAGAGATTATGAGAAATGATTACACATCCTACCAAAGGAAAAAAAATTGCTGGTTGGCAAGACAACGTATGATAACCAGTATAGAGGAAGATTATACATTAGTATAATTAGGGCCAGTTTTATAATGGCAGTGCTGTAACGTAATGTATGTAACAAAAGGCTTTTGGTACAAAATAAAATCAGTTAAAAGGGTTTTTAAGATTTCAAACAGAGAACGTTTTAAACGAAAGGTATCAGTGCAGAGGCTTGTGAAGTGTTTCAGACCATGGGAATATTAATGTCAATGGTTTTGATTATTTTTTCGCTTTTTGTTAGATTCATCTGTATAACTCTGATCCCCCAGGTGCCCTTGCGGAAGAGGAGGCCACGCCATGTGCGGTGTCTGGTCATGGCCGCCACTGTTTGCTCAATGGTACATTTTGCAGAGAGGGCTGGCAAGGACCCAACAACGGCATCACAAACTTCGACAACTTTTTGTTCGCGATGCTCACTGTGTTCCAGTGCATCACCATGGAGGGTTGGACCGACGTTCTCTACTGGGTAATCTGCAAATATGCCACACGGGCACCATGTTTTTGGTTTATAAATGTCAGTTTTCAGGTTTTTTTTATTGGATTTTGACAGGAAAAACAAGGAGTTACTGAAAATCTGCAGGCTACAACAAACATGTCATAATGCGCTCCTCATCAAATGTTAAGGCAAAATCAACCCGCGCATTTGTATGTTGCAATTTCTCGTTTGACGACCGATGTGAAGCTTTTGGACGTAAACAAAGTTATTTTTGGTATCTTTGTATCCGGCTTAAGCTTATGTAATGTAACATCAGTAATGGATTTTGACGGATAAATAACTTTGCCTGCTATATGAACAACGAGAACCTAAAATATAAAATCTCAAATGAGATATTGTTTCTGCCACAAATTCGAACCATATGAATCTTTTTTTTTAACAAAGTAGTTCTCATTGAGAGCGGTAGGCTGAACCATTACCAATCTCTGAGTTAATAACAAGTATTTTAAAACCAAAAGAGGCCAGCCTCACTTCAAAACCCTCAGCCTCAATGATCACCAACAGCTTTTAATTATCCAAAACACTGAGCACTGAAGCTCAATTCAGAGTGAGTTTTCATCTAAATCCACCCACATCCTTTTATTGATGGAGACCCTCATGGATGGAATAATGAACCTCTCTGCCTCCTTCTCGGCCGTCCTCTTTCTTCCTCACAGACTCTTTACTTCTCTTGTACACGTATGTGTTACCATGGCAATCCCATGCTATTACTGCTGATGAAGTGGTGAAGGATGGACGCTCGACAAACCTTAAAGAAGGATAGATAGAAGGATAGCGAAGGATGGATAGATTAAATCTCACCTCTGACCTTTCCTACTGAAACAAATTAAACATAGCTAGAGAGTCGATGCATTGTGACGTCTCTGCAAAGCCAGCTGGTGTAGGGATTTCTTTCAAAAGGAATACAAGTGCTAGAGTAGAACTGCATGCATGTAGACAGGGTGTAGAAAAGCATAGGGTTGAGGTTAATTGGAATGTTACAAATTGGGTTTAAATGGTCAATCATCAGTTATCAACTTGTTCCCAGCTCTATTAAAATACACTTTAGCACTATAGTATTTGCCACTGTCTCATCACAGAGATCACATCTGCTAATACCTCATCCACTCATTACTAACCAAGTTTTCTCTTACATGTTGCCCTCTAGTGGTCACATTTCCTGTTCTAGTTTTAGTTGTAGCTCACTGAAGGTTATTTTCCTTTGAAGGAAATGATGTGCTTTGACAAACTCAAGACTACATTATCTAACATCCAGTACTAAATCATTGGAACCTTTGAGCTAAGTAAGATGGGCCGCACTCCACAAATGACACAATAACCTACACACAAACACTATTGACGGTACATGAGATTACTTGCATTCTTAAATTGACCCTTTTTTTGTGGGCTGTGCTCGGAAGAAAAATGTAAACACAATATTCAAAAGCTCTAAACATTGGTATGGGTGTATAAAACTGAATAGTGTAGTTTATAAAGTGCATGCGAGTATATGTGGTAAATGTGGTTTTTACTGGCAGAAGCTGTAAAAGGTTGCAGACACACAACCTAAACCCAACCCATTAGAAAGTCCTTAGTCATTTCATGATTATTTTTTTATTGTGCAACACAACAAACAACCAGGCATTCATATTTAAACAGATACAAATGAACTAGATGTCAAAGCAAACATGTAATATAATTATATAACTTACTCAGTTACCCTGGTCTTGGAAAAGTCCATTTTTCTCCTGGAATTGTCAGATAATTGTTTTTTAGGTTTACTAGAGGGAAGCCGTGCACTTCAAGACACGTTTTATGCCACAGGAAGGAATTGTATGTGATTATGGCATTAAAACAATAGAATGGTTTAATATGTCCATGAAATATCAATGAACCATATCTAATATTTCAGAATTTGGATTTCTATTCAGATGAATGACGCAATGGGCTTCGAGCTGCCGTGGGTCTACTTTGTCAGTCTGGTCATCTTTGGATCCTTCTTTGTTCTCAACTTGGTTTTGGGAGTGTTGAGTGGGTATGTGTTGAGACATTATGTTGTCCTTTATTTCCAACCAAAATATTTCAAACACTAAGAACATTTTCAGACATTTTCAAAATCTCCCAAATATAAGGAATGTCATTACAGGGTTAGAAAGTAGATTGTTTGGTGTTTCATGTTAAAGTGTTATCTGAAAGCTGACAGTCATTCCACTCTGCCCTTCCCAGAGAGTTTTCCAAAGAGCGAGAGAAGGCCAAGGCTCGGGGAGATTTCCAGAAGCTACGAGAGAAGCAGCAGTTAGAGGAAGACCTGAAAGGATACCTGGACTGGATCACGCAGGCAGAGGACATCGACCCCGAGAATGATGAGGAGGGAGACGAGGAGGGCAAGCGTAACCGTGAGTTTCCTGGATTTAATCCATTTTGTCCCTCTCTACGTGTTTAAAGCTGGGAACTAAGGATTGCAAACAGAGCTGTGAGTTACCAACCATTATGATTTTCTCAATGTTAAATTATGTTGCACATCTCTTGGTCTCATTGATAGTGAAAGGAGGCAGATGAGCAGGGCAAACCATTACTCATCCATCTGTTGTTATGCCACTCTGAAAAGCTCACTGATGCCTTGAATGTCATAAAGAAAATGTTGTATGAATCTGACACACTGCCCTGGCTCAGCTAATAATGCATTACTTTTTCCCACAAACAGATGGTAACCGACTCTTTTAAGAATGTAAGTGTGACCACCTAAAACGTACAGACCGACAGGTTACCCTTAGAAAAGGACAGGTCTCTAATCAGTACATAGGGACAGTATCACATATTGCTGGTTGTGGATAACATGCAAATGTCGCCTTAAAAAATGCATTCGATAACATCTTTATCCAGGCATCCCCTTGTGCAGTTTACAAGAGTGAATCATACCACCGGAAAATTACAGTTCATTTCAATTCAAGCAGTATGCATCCAAAAATACGGATTACATTTATTATAGAATGCATTTCAACAAAACCATTATATGACTTAGCATTTTTTCTCTTATTTTAAGGCCGCCATTTTTTGGTCATTGTGTGTCTTATTTTGCTTACATCACTTGAATGTGTTGCAGTGGCACAGTGTATAGTTTACATACAAATAAAATCAATGTATTACACATGAAGATGCTCGTGATCATCTCTATATCAGTTATATTTGTATTGGATATAATAAGGGGCTTTTAGTAAAATACTGCCCCTCCACTCTCTCACTGTTTTGTGGCACAACAGAGGTGTTAACAAGTGAAAACTGTGACTCGAGCCGTGGCAGCAGCTTCTGAGGTAGCACTAAGAAAGTGGGCGCCAGCATTGCTTTGATGTTCAGTCTTTTCTATGGTGCGGCCTTGTGTGTGTGGTCACCATGACAACACAGGGGTAACTGTGGATGTTTGGTCTTGTGTATGTCCAAAAAAATATTGCTTATTGTGATATGCAGGAGGCTTGAACAGTATTCAAATATCTACGTTTGTGATTTTACTGGAACAGTAAACAGGAAGTGGCTGCAGACTGTTTGCTTGAATGACAGTAAACGTTCAGGGTGGGTGGTTGCATGAAGCATTTCAAGAGATTCTTTAGGCTATCAGTTTAAGGCTACATTTTCTGCAACTAGCATGGCGTCAGGCAGTGTCAATTGTCGACAGTCGAGTTGCATTTTGGGTTATGTGCGCAATCGTTTGACATACTGCTACAGTGCCTTAAAACCATTCACAGTGGTGAGTGTGTTGTCAGTTTTTGATATCCTCCAGTTATCACCCTGCTTTTACCTCTGCTGCTGTTGTAGACTTTAGACCCGACAAACAAACTAACTCTTTCTTCTTGATCCCTGCAGTGACTGTGTGCATTGTAATTAACTGTCTGTAGATTGCTGCTAACATTAGTTTTCTCCCCTCTCTGCCCTTTCTCTTCCTATTGTTTCTTATATCTTCTTCTCTTGTTACCAAAAGTCTCTGCTTTCTATCTTCTCCTCCTTAATTGCTAATTATTTCCAGTCTAATAATGTGGTATTGGTTACTATGTCCAGAATACTTTTAACTTAAAATGCTTAATGAGACATTTTTGAGAATTTAGTTAATATTTGTATATAATTAGTACCGAGATATACTGTATGTATTGAGTAGGGCATTTTAACACTCTCAAACTACCTAAAACTCTCCAAACTACCTCACACATATCATTTAAATGTCTGTACTGCATTCATTCTCTGTCAGCTGACATAATAATATACATATTATTACTACTTACTACTTTTTCACTTCAGTAGGTATATATATTTTTTCCTTTCTCTTTGCTTGTTTGTGCCGAACCCCTTTCTGCTAGAAATAAATCCTTAACTGTAGTAGCAAAATATATTCCATGCTCAGATTCTGCAGTTTGTCTTTTATCATTAGACAATAATACTGTATGTCCTTCACACCTGTAGCTATTCTGGACATGGTACCTGTGTCTGTACTGTAGTAATGTAGTACTGTAGCTGTTTTGCCGTACATTCCTCTCTCTCTTGTTCTACTGTGTACTGACTCACTCCTTCCTCTGCTGTCTGGATGTGTGAACTGCATGTTGGTAACACCAAGGGGTCACGCTGGCTGACCTCACACAGAAGAAGAAAGGGAAGTTTGGCTGGTTCACCCAGTCCACAGAGACACAGGGTAAATGCGTTTGTGTGAGCGAGTGTGTGGGAGTGTGTGTTGTTTTTAGCATGTTCATGAGGACAGTTCATCTTGGTCCTGGAGGGCTCCTCCGCTTGCACGTGCGTTGCTTGTGCTTTTGTGTTTGCATGCCCTTAGTTTCATTTATCAAAATCTGATCCTCTGCATTTCATCGGAAAACATGGACCTGATCATCCATTAGCAATGAACCCCTTTAGACTTTGCATTATGTTGCCCGCCAGGAGTAAATAAAGCCTTTATAGTGAAATGAATCAGAGAGAAGTGACCGAGAAGCAGATTATGGGAAAGTGGCCTTCTATATAAGGAACAATAACAGAAAAGTTATAGGTAACACTCTAACACAAGAGACAGTACCAATTATTTAGAATGTAAGTTAATATTTCGCATTGTAAGGACACAGTAGCACCCTCAAAGTGTTTAAAGATAGTATATAATCTGTTTTTTGCTAACACCTGCCATAGCTGTAGGCGGTTTTCGAGTTGTCTGTTTGTACCTTTTGCAATATATTAATTTCCCTGCCAGGATTTTTTTTCTAATTTGACTAAAATATTGACATGGACTCAAGGATGACGTGATTAGATTTTGTCGGTTGAAGTTCGAGGTCAATGTGACCTCACCAAGGCGTTTTTGTCCATAACTCAAGAACTCATACGCTAATAATGACTTATTGATTTTAAATCAAATGTCCAATTGGATGAAGGCGTTTCAAGCCTGTTCCTTACTTCTTTAACTCTTCATCCATCAACATTTTATTTTAGTATGAGTTTGAATATTTCATCCTGACACATCTTGATGTTTAAAAAATGCATAACAATGTTTTCATTTAATCTGGTGACTATATTTACTACATTATGAGTGAGAGGTAAGTCTTTTTTTACAGATCTCTCATCCAATCATCGTCAACTTCATTTCATTTGTCATTTATAAAAACAACTTTTTATGCATGTACTTCTTAAATGATTTTGAATATGCTGTAACACTGTGATTATGGAACTAATACTTGTAGCAGTACACAGACCTGGACCAAATATTCTAAATATGTAAACCCGTAAACTCTTATCTGAGTAACCCTATTTGTATCTCAAATTATGATTCTGTATGTCCAATCGATATGTTTGTTTATTTTTTAAATACATGAATGATTTAAAAAGTCAAATTTGACTCAGGTCTGGCATTATGTGCTCACTCACTGTTTATGCAGAAACCTTAGAAAATGCTATATTTTTTTAGTGACCGTCCGTCTCATTCTTTGAGAACTAAAACAAACTCTTATTAAGGAAAACAATAATTTCCTTTGATTAATGTCAAACTTTGAGAAGTGTCACACCGCAATTTCTATTTACACATGCATTAAGTCGGTTTTCCAGGTTTGGAAACTTTGTAAAACATGAAAGAAATGTCCTTTGACATACCTTCAAGTGGAAAAGTAAAAATTGGAGAGGATCTTAAACATATGACTTCATTGTATAGTGAAGGCCACAAGAACTGTTGGTTTACTGTCAGCTGATAAGATAAATTGTTTTAATATGAAACCAAGCCAAGACAAAAATGCATGTGTTTCAATAGAAAAAGCTAGTACAATGCGAATTTAATGGGCAACATGTACTGTACCTTCAGGACACCATTTACTTTGACCTTTTTGCTAACTTGACACCTTATCATCTCACGTTGATTTCTTGTGTATGTGTGTGTGAAACCACAGCGAGCATGCCCAGTGAGACAGAGTCGGCGAACACGGAGAATCACAACGGAGAGGATAAAAAATCCCCCTGCTGTGGGCCGCTGTGGTGAGTGTGACATATTGGGGCAATAAAAGAGTATTGTACAGGCAATAGACCCATAGGCTGTTGTACATTAATATGTTGTTTAAACACAAATGCACATTTTGTTGACCTTAATTTAAATCTGCGTAATTTTTATTCCCCCCAGTCAAAAAATATCTAAGTCAAAGTTCAGGTTAGTACCCTGGTACTGTATGAGAGTGCATGGCATATGCATTCTTCATTCAATCAATTCAACTCATCCTGCATGGGTCATTCTTACCTCGTGTTTTAATTGTTCCAATCCTCAATGTTTTGTTCTAATATTTTGCGATTCATGTCATATATCTAACCCATCATTGTAATTTCTGATCTCACTACAGTTTCCTTTTGTTTTCCCCCTTTACTTAACTTCAATCCATCCAAGACCTTTACGTAAACAGCTTTTTCCCTCTTTTACTAATTGTAAAACTGTGCTTCCATGTTATTTCACCACATCCAACTGTATATTTAAGAAACATGTAATTATCAAATATATACATATGTTAAGTCCAAAGCCAGAAGAGTTGATTCCAAAATATGTGAAATTCAAGGAAATTCTTATTAGACTTATTGGTCTTATTTCTAAACCTAACTCTTCTGAAAATGGCCCCAAGTATTCTGACCATTAATTTTAAAGTTGAAATATCTTTCTGTCAGTCGTCAGTGGAGGCGGTGGAACCGTTTCTGCCGCAGAAAGAGTCGAACAGCCGTGAAATCTGTGACGTTTTATTGGCTGGTGATCCTCTTGGTGTTCCTCAACACTCTCACCATCGCCTCTGAGCACTACAACCAGCCAGACTGGCTGACGGAAGTACAGGGTATCTTCATTTTGATATTTTCTGTTCTTTTTGGTTGTAGAACATGTATTCAGGTCAGTTCTTTTAAAAACTTGGCTGAACTACAAGATGTCTGATAATTGTATCCCCTTCTCCTTAGATGTAGCCAACAAAGTTCTCCTGGCGATGTTCACGTTGGAGATGCTGGTGAAGATGTACAGTTTGGGCCTGCAGGCATACTTTGTGTCCCTATTTAACCGCTTTGACTGTTTCGTGGTGTGCGGAGGCATCGTAGAGACCATCCTGGTGGAGCTGGCCGTCATGTCTCCGCTGGGCATCTCTGTATTCCGTTGCGTACGACTTCTAAGGATCTTTAAAGTCACACGGTAAGCAGAACTTATCGGTCTTTCCTCTGATATCAACAGGGATATTGACTTGTAAGGTTGCAAATTGGACCAGGATTGACTTCCACACTTGTTGTGATGTCAAAAGTCTTGCTTGTAGTCTCACCCCTCAAAAACAGATTTCAAATGAGCACAGAGAAACTTTGCACATTCAGCTGATTCGTTTCAGTTTGTGTGTGTGTCTGTCCTTCGTTAACTTATATATTTCTTCTTCTCCAGTCATTGGGCGTCTCTCAGTAACCTGGTGGCGTCTCTGCTAAACTCCATGAAGTCCATCGCCTCCCTGTTGCTGCTGCTCTTTCTCTTCATCATTATTTTCTCCCTGCTCGGCATGCAGCTATTTGGGGGAAGGTTCAATTTTGACGAGACTGTGACCAAAAGGAGCACGTTTGATAACTTCCCCCAGGCCCTGCTCACTGTGTTCCAGGTGAGTGTTCGACTTTACTCCGTTTAATTGGCAAATTGTAACATCCGCTCACAGCGTCTGAGGTTTCTCTCCCTCGGCAAGCTTTCTCAGTCTCAATCATTAGTCTCTTAGTCGTTCTCCATGTGAGTTCATTTTTGCATCATGGTGGACAGTTTCTTCACTGGGTATTAGAATAAATGATTGAAATGGTTTTAACTGCATATCATGTTTGCCAGATCTTGACAGGAGAAGACTGGAATACAGTGATGTATGACGGCATCATGGCGTACGGTGGTCACGCCTCTTCTGGAATGGTGGTCTGCATTTACTTCATCATTCTCTTCATCTGCGGAAACTGTATCCTAGAAACGCTAACACTTGTTTGGTAGTTGATTGTTCCATGTTCCTTAATCCCAGATGCGTCTTTAATTGTTGGTCAGTGTTTCCTCTTTAAGTCACATTTCCAGACATCCTGCTGAACGTTTTCTTGGCCATCGCTGTTGACAACCTGGCAGACGCAGAGAGCCTCAATACAGCACAGAAGGAGGAAGAGGAGGCCAAGAAGAGGAAGAATAGCATAAAGTACAGTGAAATATTTCATATTTTAATTTCCGTTCACATTTTCTGTTTTATTGTTTGTGTAGATCTTTGTCACATTTGTTACAAGAACTTTCTATTGGCAGAAAAAATGGCCTTCTGCCTGTTAGTCACTCTGTTTTATCTGTCTCTCACAGAGAAGCAAGCATAGACAAGAAGAGAGTTGCTATAATAGACATCAAGGATGGAGATACCAAGGTAAATTCTACTCCAATTGTTTTTTGAACAAGTTTTTATCTCAGTCATTTTTTATTTATTTAATGCTTAATCTGACTGCAGGTGCCAGCAGAGGCTTGCTAGAGGAGGACAAGGAGACGCATCCTGCCATCAACACTCCAGGTATATAAATGAATCCATCCAAGTTTATTGTGTTTATTTGTAGCTTAGTGATTAAATATGATTTGCAAGATTCAGCAAGATACTTCACATTATTGGCAGACGCCAAGAATTTCAATCGAAACTGAGAAAAAGCAACAACAATGAACTGACAGTGAAAATATTGATCAAAAAGACACATTACATTAAAACTGCACATTTATCTGAATTGTATCAGCCTTCTAAAAACAGCTGACCAGGGATTAAAGAGTTTAAAGCGGTAAATGTTAGAATGGCATACACATGTGGTTTCTTCCAGTTGCCATGATCATCCGCGGTGAAAGTACATATATAACTGAAGGATTGTTTTCATGTTAAGGGGGATTAAAATAAGTTTTGTTTCCCAGCAGGTGGCGATGAAGAAGATAATGAAAACCTTCCAGAAGTCCCGTTGGGGCCCCGCCCCCTGAGGCTGTCTGAACTCACCATCAAAGAAAAGACTCTGCCCATCCCAACGGGAAGCGCTTTCTTCATCTTCAGCAGCACTAACCCGTGAGTCTCACACGCTGATTGGTGATATTTATAACAGAAACTACTCTGATGTATTCTAAAGCAGAGGCAGGAAGCTCAAATGTAAGATGTGTCACTAAACCAACCTTGTTGTTACCCTCACTTTCTGCTGTAGGTTTCGTGTTTTCTGCCATAAACTGATCAACCATCACATCTTCACCAATCTCATCCTGGTCTTCATCATGCTCAGCTCCGTCTCTCTGGCTGCTGAGGACCCCATTCGCAACTGCTCTGCTCGCAATATCGTACGTAGAAAACCACCTGGACTTTAGTTAATAACTGTCCCATAAGGCTATCCCACATCTTTTAAACAATGTAACGGTAGTTGATAATCAGCCTTTATCCCAGCAGATATTTTGACACGAGACAGTAGAAAAAGCAAAGATGTAAGTAAAAAAATCATGATTGCTGAGTTCTCTTTTGTTGCTTCAATTTCAAGGTCCATGGTTGCCATGAAAAGTATTTTTTGGTCAGGAAGTTTTCTAAGTGGCAGCCTTGATAAAAGTTGGTTGAGATTATCTAGAGGCCAAGGAAAGGTGCTGCAATGCTTCCTTTCTAATCTCCTTCAGCGTAGGCTACACTGGACCATCGTAGAAAGGAAATGGGATAATGCCAAACCACAATTCTTTGCAGCAGCATCATTTAAAATGAATGCAGACCAACGTCAATAACATCCACCATCATATAATTGCTTAGTCAAGCAAAGTTCAGCCATTATGTATACACACCAGGGTTGTCCTGTTCCTTGTCATTATTAGGGTTTCTTTTTTACCATTGGACTGCAGCCATACTATGTCATACTATCATGGCTTTTTTTGGACCGATAAAAGCACTTTATCTTAAAAAGACACCATCATTGAAAATGTAAAAATGTCTGCTGTGAAAAAGGCCAATGGAATGTATGATTTTTCTAATTACACTCAATTAACATTGACATTTTACCACCTGCCTCAGTAGATACACAATAGCAACCCACAATTATGTAGTTAGAGATTTTAACCAGTGCATGTTACGTAAGGCAGTTGTCCTGTTTGGATTTCTTTCTAAAAAAGCCACAACAAATTATTTTCTCCCCTACTAACCAATATAGATCACTGCAACACAATACTGTATCAGAATCTTGCCTTGTCCATCTGTGTTAAATGATATAAATACTGAATGTTATTGTGCTGTCTTGGAATGACTTGATGACTTGAACTTGTGCATTGCCTCTTGCAGATACTTGGTTATTTTGACTATGCTTTCACCGCAATCTTTACTGTTGAGATCCTGTTGAAGGTAAATGAGATTTGTGCTGTGTTGTGCTGTGCTGTGAGTAGAGCTTCAGTAACCCTGCGTGCTTATGTCACTCTGATTGCCTCCTCAGATCCTAGGCTATGCAGACTATGTCTTCACTAGTATGTTTACATTTGAGATCCTTATTAAGGTAAACAATAACAAATAGTTGCGCTGACTCAGCAACAACCCACCACTTCCAAGCTTGCCGCATACGTCCTCCCTCCCTTCATTTTTGTCTCTATAATTTTTGTGCAAAATGGCCACCTGCTTGTCTTGTTGTCATGGCGCCAATAGGTTAAAGTGGAGATCATACGTTTTGTCAGATATGACTTTGTCTGTCAGTCACTGTCAATCACGGCCCACTTTCCCTCTTCATCCTCGACCAGTTTATGGACCAGTGGCTCTCCAGAGTATAACTATTTCTTGGCTCAAATATAACAGTTTTTTCAAACTTTTTGAAGATTAATAATCATGTTTATACAATTTTTTGGAAAAACAAACTTGTTTTTGATTTTTAATTAGAATTTAATTGGAAATATTCTGCACTGTGGAGAGATGAACTCGAACTTGAACTAACATCAAGCTTTATATCCAACTGCCTGATTGCATACTGTATACACACATCTGATCGTTTTTCCATGTATCTTATCAATTAATGCACCACCAAATAATGTCCAAATAAAGACATCCTCAAAAATCAGGAACAATTTTCATTAAGTTTGCTGTTAGATTTAAAATCCCCTGCCCCTTTGCTCGCTGCATGCCTGCACCAGGTAAATCTCAAGTATTATGGCTTGAGCCTAAAGTTCAATCAGGAAAGGATTGAAGGCTTAATCTGCACCGGAAATGAGTGCAGTGGCTTTTAAATGATGTTCCTCGTGCACTGTCTGAACATTATGTGTTGTATATTGTCTTTCTATTTGTGTGTGTGTGTGTATGTGTGTGCACTACAATAGCACGCATCTGATTTTACTATTTGGAAATGTGAATCCAAGCTTGCCATCTATTTATCAATAAACACTTGTATTTTAATGTATTTTATTTAAATTGTAAAATAATGAACCAAAAATATAATATATATACATACTGCTCGAACCTATAAGGACCTACACAATATTAGAGGTACTAATCTGTGTATGTGTGTGCTTACCCTAATTACATAACATGGATTAACAGCTCTATGTAAATGCAGGATCATGAGCTGCTAATCAAATTATATTGCTTATTGTTGTCATAAACACTAATGTTTGAAATGCAAAATCAAGGGAATATTCAAGAAGGAAAAAAAGAGAATTCAGTAAAGCCCCTTTTAGTCACTCACAAAATGTTCTTTTGAAAATGCACACTGTAATTAGTTTTTACATAACAGGTCCTTGATATAGTAATAACAGTCATTCAAACCCCATTTCAGCCTGACTTGAAGCCACCCCTTGTACACTTTGGTGTGTGTGTGTTGTCCTCTTTAATCCTGACTGTTGTGTCTTCCTTGTCCAGATGACAGCGTTCGGAGCTTTTCTTCACAAAGGGGCGTTCTGTAGAAACTACTTCAACCTTTTAGACCTGCTGGTCGTTGGCGTGTCTCTGGTATCCTTCGGCATTCAGTATGTATCTTTAAATTCTATTTTAAATGTTGAAATGTCATTGAGCAAATGTGTGGTATTTTTTGCCATGACATGTATATGTTGCTGCTTGTTCCGCTTGTAGCAGAGCTGAAAGGAATGTCAACATTGCCTAAAATCACTAAGCTGAATCCCCTGGTGTTTTTTTCTGTCTCATTTAGGTCCTCTGCTATCTCAGTTGTGAAGATTCTCCGTGTTTTGAGAGTCCTTCGTCCACTCAGGGCCATCAACAGAGCCAAGGGACTAAAGGTCAGAATGAAAATAACAACACGCCTCTGAGCACTACACTTCTTTGTGTTAGGGATGTCACGAGAACCCACACTTTCATGCCAAGTAGATGCCAATATTTCGAAAACATGATGGTACCCGTTTTTTTACGGAACCATGGGAACTGTAGTACCTGGAAGTACAGACACATTCCCAGCCCAATGGAACGATAATGGGACAATAGAAAATGTGTTTGGGGGCAGGGAACTCACTATAAATGCATATAGGGTATGCATATTTTTTCCCCTGATAATTTTACATTGGGAACAACACATTTGTATTAAAATGGAAATATTAGATCTAGTTAACTTCAGCTTTTAGCAGCTGGTGAACGGAGAGTAACATTGTGGTGCATTAAGGCGGTGTTTACACGAGAACGAAACGGGTTGTATCTGCTACTTTTCTCTCGCGTATAGCCCGTTCGTTCACACGAGGCCGTAACGGAACCGCAGAAACGGAAACGCGGAAACGGACCCCTCAAACGATAACGGGTCCCAAGGTGGATAGATCTGCAACCGGAACGCTCTGGGGGGCCAAACGGCTCAGTGTCTACGCCCTATACGATCATTTCCTGATAACGATGAAGCCATAGCCCCACCTCTCCCCACCTCTGCTCCTCACTGCTGTAGCATGGTCAGTAGCTACTGCTACTGCTACTGACCATGCTACAGATGTTAGTGCAAAATCTACAGCTCGACCATGCTACAGATGTTAGTGCAAAATCTACAGCTCCTCTACCACGACCATCAGCAACAAGTGGACATGGAGAATTACATGAACTACATGTTGCTAAATCCACCGCGGGGCATGAACAGAAGGGCAACCATGGCAACCATGCTCGGGGGTCTTCTTCGCTGCTTTTGGTGTATTTTGTGGCGGAAGTTACTACGCCACTTACAGGCCCGGCATATGTACTATAGCGTCTCCAGCGCTTTTGAGCGGTCTCGTGCGGAAGTACAGCGCCACTTACAGGCCCGGCATATTTACTACAGCGTTTTCAGTGGTCTCGGACACGTTAAATGAGCCGAATGCGTATGAACGGAAGACTTTTTTGAAAACGAATTTGGTGCGTAAATGCAAACGTTCCCGTGTAAATGGGTCTAAAGCGCTATTCAATAAAAGTGAGAATTGGGCGAGAAAATTACAACATTGTCATGATGTGTTTTAAAGTTAGTCTTGTAAAATCGAGGTGTGGAGGTGTTTTAAACAGCAATATGAATTAGATATTAGAGCGATAATTGTGAGCTATTTCTGTTTGTATGCGAACATTAATGGAGTGTATGTTGAAGTGCATGGGATGTATTTTTTGTTTGATTTTAATGTGGTAATGAATTCGTATCAGGAATCCTGGAATGTCACTGGTACTAGATTACTACTACTACTAGTATTACGCAATCAACAACTACATTTCTGGTATCGTGACAACCCCAGTGTGTGTATCTGTATGTGGGTGTGCATCTTAGCTGATGATACAGTGCTTTGTATTCCTACTAACAGTGTAGAACTGTGTGTCCTTTGCAGCACGTGGTCCAGTGTGTGTTTGTGGCCATCAGGACCATCGGCAACATCATGATCGTCACCACGCTGCTGCAATTCATGTTCGCCTGTATCGGAGTGCAGCTCTTTAAGGTAGAGTCAAACGATGGAAAGAGAGATCGAGGTTAACAACGGAATCCACAGACACCGACTTTCTCTGTTGTTCTTTTTTCCAGGGTAAATTTTATCGTTGCGCCGATGATGCAAAGTCCAGCCCAGAAGAATGCAAGTGAGTTGTTGTTTTTTTCTAAATGGTTTCCAACTTTGGTAATTCGCCTACATGACTGTGTCTACATCAGTGCGTACTTGTGGTTGCTTTAATATTAAATTTTTGACAGAGGTAACTACATTCTCTACAACAACGGGGACACAGCGTTGCCCATGGTGAAGGAGAGGATCTGGTACAACAGCGACTTCAACTTTGACAATGTCCTCATGGCCATGATGGCTCTTTTCACCGTCTCCACTTTCGAAGGATGGCCCACGTAAGTAGTTCTGTCTTCATGAAGTAGGTTTGATTATGAATTAGAGAACTAATGGCAAGATAACTATAATGTTACTATTTAATAATCCTTCACTTTTATGTCTGCCTGAATGAACCCACAATATTCATAAAAACCCAAATAAAAAATTTAAGCAATACAGCCAAGTCAATATTGTCTTTAATTTCCCTATTTTGTGAGTATGAATGTGCTTGAAGTACATTATATAGTATCTTTAAGGGAACAGCTTTTTTCCATGGATAAGGAGTGTCCATTGTCTTTTGTGTCCCTGCAGTCTGCTCTACAAGGCCATCGACTCTCACAAGGAGAACATGGGTCCGATCTACAACTACCGCATCGAGATCTCCATCTTTTTCATCATCTACATCATCATCATCGCCTTCTTCATGATGAACATCTTTGTCGGTTTCGTCATTGTTACCTTTCAGGAGCAAGGGGAGAAGGAGTACAAGAACTGTGAGCTCGATAAGAACCAGGTAAGAGGAAGCTATCACTCTTTGTAATGGTGCCTTTATTAAACCTTTTAAATGTAGTAGGAAAAAGATGATCTCAACTAAATGGATCTGGCTAAATAATAGTTATATTTAAATGTTTCTTCTTTAAAAGATGGAGAATATTAGAAATGGTACATTTCTGCTTTAGTTCCACTTGACCATGACCATGTTTGTTTCTTTCTCTGTCCACCTCAGCGTCAGTGTGTGGAATATGCTCTTAAAGCTCGTCCTCTGCGCCGCTACATACCCAAAAACCCTTACCAGTACAAGTTCTGGTATGTGGTCAACTCTACTGGCTTCGAGTACGTCATGTTTGTCCTAATCATCCTCAACACCTTGTGTCTGGCCATTCAGGTAACTAATATTACGTTTTAATACTTAAAATACCTAAGTGTCAACTGTGTAAATGTGTTAATGATTTTTTTGTAGCAATAGATATAACCTTTTTTCCCAAGAATTATTGCAGACCGTTTACACAGTGTATGTCAATTTAAATATCATGATACTCTTGAAATGCACTACCTGTATAAGTAAATATTTTTGTTATATTTTTGATCAGTTTGTGTGCCTGTCTTTTTCCAGCACCATGGTCAGTCTCATCTGTTTAACTATGCCATGGACATCCTCAACATGGTCTTCACAGGCGTTTTCACTGTGGAGATGATCCTCAAACTCATCGCCTTTAAACCCAGAGTAAGTCTACTTTCCTCTCATCTCATCTATTCTCTTCTATCCAATTATGTGCCAAACTTCCATTAGTTTCTTAAAACATCTTATTTAGAGTTTTTTCTTAAGAGCTCCCTTTATTTTGAAGCTGTAAAAAGGTTCAAGTTAGAGGTTTTATCTGAAAGCCCTGCCCTTTACTTTTAACCCCGCCCTCAAACTCTTCCTGTCCTGGGCTCTGAGCCAAGCTCGAGCCTGTGACTCCTCCTCCATATTACTCCTTATTGTCCCCTTCCATTTACTCCTCACCCTAACCTCTTAACCTCCTATATTTCCCACATCCCCCTCCTCTCCGGCCTTCCCCTCTCCCCCTGCTGGCTGTGCATGCTGCCATAATCAGGGCTATGTCGGGGACGCCTGGAACGTCTTTGATGCTCTGGTCGTGATTGGAAGTGTAGTCGACATCATACTGAGCCAGGTAGAGAGACAATAGCATGACCGACTGTCATTCCCTCTTCCTGCTTTAACCATTACAGCCGCCATGCTCCGTTTTTTCCGCCCTGCACATCTTTCCTCCTTTCCTTCCTTCCTTCCTTCCTGTCTTAATGTTGTTATCTTTTTGGGTTGGCTTGAACCAATTTCTGCTCATGATTCAACTCATGAATCTGTTGTCTTTGCCTTTATTGAGGTTGATGAGCACCATAGACCGAATACATTCGTATTAGCTTGGAACCTTTCTATCAGCTACCTGTGCATTAAATGCCAAAACATTCATTATATTAAAGCCACTATTCCATATGAATTATATTGCCCTTTTTGTCAGCCTGACACTGCATCAGTTGGAATAAATCACTTTGAAATTGAAGATTCCTGATGTTGGTTCATTTATAAAACAGAGCGGCAAAGCTTTGAAAACACTATTCCTTGAAATGAAACAAGTTAATACTCTCAAAGAATCAGTGGCTGGAAATATTTGACTTTCAACCTCACTTTTTAAATCTAATCACAACTGTTTGATGTTCTTCTCTTTCTATCTTTCAAAATCCTCTTCTTTGGCCTTTTCTTTCATGCTCTGTTGTCTCTCTCTTCTTTTCTGTGTGTCTTTGTTGCTCGTGCTTGCAGAACTATTTTGCTGATGCATGGAACACGTTTGATGCCTTAATTGTTGTGGGTAGCGTGGTTGACATTGCCATCACTGAGATCAATGTAAGTAATCACTTATAACTCATTCACCCCCTTCTCGAATGAGGGCCTTTAGCTGAGGGCTCCTATGCTCCCAGCTAGAGGACCTTTCTCAAGCATTAGAGTTGCATTCAAATGACAACGTTCTTGTTTTATGCCTAATCTGTTCATAACCATCCAACATCCGTCATATATGACCACATTTTAATGATAAAGTTGTGATTACTAACGCTGTTGAAGTATAACCCCATCATTTTGTTTATTATGAGAACAATTATGCTCCTTTCAACATTAAATACAATTGTCTTACTTGAATTTGGAACTGTTGTCTTTGAATGCAGCTCAAAATCATGTGATAATTTTGTTAGCTGTTCCTCCTTTATTTCTGCGAGACTGCTACATCAAAGCCACTCTGACTGTATTCTTGTTTGCAGCTGCTGTTAACACTGACTTAATGCTTGCTGCAGTTTTATTTTCCAAATGAATATGTTTGTTTTTCCAGTTTGTCTCTCACTTTGAATGAAGGAAAACCAGGACTTAAATACATATATAAGTGCAAGTGAAGAGATGGGTTGAACAGCTAAGGTGGGGGGAATAATGTGATTGGGAATGAGAACAGTTGCAGGTGTGTAACCGTGATGCCATGGGGCCCAAAAGTACTATTCCCTTCTGACTTTCATTGAGAAAGATGCCTGTAAATCCACATTTTCGTGAGATAAATAAACCTCTCAGAACGAAGACTTCAATAGCCCTCATTTAAATCATTAGGTAATTAAAGTCTTAAATGCACTAATAGCAGAACAAGTGTCCGCCTCCAACTCTGTATCCATTTCCTTTAATAAACTGCAAAGGACGTAACAGGCAGCTCAGGACCACTAGAAGGACAAAGTCTACAACTAAGTCCGATCCTAACAAGAAGTCTAGGGGGCATCGGAGCCAGACATGTTGACAGTAGTAATGTGAAAACAGGACAAATAATTTCAGCATATTCCCTTAATGTGCTTTTGTCCTTATTTTTCTATTCCAACAGCTACTGTAATCACTAAGGCAGTATAGAGTACCAGGGTTTTGTCTAAACCAGGTAACAGGAGCGCTGCGCCGTCTTACTTTCGGCGTGCATCCTCATACCAAAATGCAGATTTTCCTTGTTAAATTTGAAAGTGATGCGAGAAAACAATATTTCTGTTTGTCATAAACTGTATTATTACTCAAGAAATATGAAAATCGTGTCAAATACACCGTCAGACGGCATAGACAGCTTTGTTCAGTTGGTCTGCCGGTGGACGAGTGGCAGGCAGAAGCTTACACTTAAACTGTGATTTGTGAATCAGACCTTTCTTTTACTGTCCTTTTTTCTGTGGAGGAAGTAAAGAAACCGTAACACTGGATTTATTTGTTGTTTGAGGTGCAATATATGACTCAGCAGCTTCAAGACAAGAAGAAACTATTATTTTCTGATTCGCTAGTGCATTATCTTTGCCGGAAAGTGGGCGGGGCCGTCATTTTGTCCAGAAGTGACGTTAGCGCCCTTATACTATATTTTTCTAAAAAACCCTCTGGAGAACACATTTTCCTCTAACACTGAATGCTTGCATTGTTGCATGTGTGGCGTCACTGCTGAGGATATGTTGTAAAGCTTTTGCATGAAAGGCTTTACGATGATGATGTTATGTTTGTGGCTTAAGTTGTAATGCTTTGTAGTTTATTAGGTGAAGGTGTAATATGTTGATTATTCGAAGGTATTGATGATATGTGTTTGATGCAGCATTGACTGGTGAATGAGTCAGTGCTGTGAAGCTGGTTTGTGTAACTCGGATTAACTTTAGGCTTTTGGTTTCAAGTCGACAGCCATTCCAGTCGTCAAGGTGATAGTGGAGCCCGGGGTAAGGAAACGATGAAAGCCCCTCGCCATTCTGTGATCACCAAGAATCAAGATATTATTTTTGTCGATCTGTCGCTCACTCACTTATGAAAAACATTGAGATGCTTTATGGTGTCACTTGTAGTTGTGTCATGGTTTGTGATTGAACTGTCAATGTTTGTTTGTTTTTAATCCACCTGGTTTGTTTCATTTTGGCTCCAGTTTCATGGTTTAACTTTTTTTGTTGAGACCACATCCTGTTTAGGCGCATGGCATGATGCAGGCGTA
Organism: Dissostichus eleginoides; assembly: GCA_031216635.1. NCBI lineage: Eukaryota > Metazoa > Chordata > Actinopteri > Perciformes > Nototheniidae > Dissostichus > Dissostichus eleginoides. The sequence goes on from CM062267.1 coordinate 25,629,477, forward strand.
CAGAAAACACTGTTTGGTCTTTTTGTCTCATGTTTTCATTTCCACGTAGCTTGCCCAGGTGTTTGTTATCAGATTACCAACATGTTGTCAATAGGCTACTTTGAGTTTCTTGTCATTGGTCAATTGTAAGACCCGATTACAGTTTGTCTTTTGTTTTTTTACTTTGGAATGCAGATTTTCTGTCTGTTGCCTGTTTTGGTATCAGTTATACAGAATTAAATGTGCTGTATGTCCTACAGGTCTGTTGGTCACATCATTGTGATCGAACACTGTTACTCTGCATGTGCATTGATTGTTGTCATTGCGAAGATGCCAAAGATCACAAATGGAAAGATTTCTTCATAACCATTTTACACCACTTTTATGCTAGTATGACTCAAACATGATGAATGAAAGGATGCCTGTATGTCTGACTGCATGAATGAGTGAGTGATACAGAGCTTTATCATTCTGTCTGTGTTTTGATGTTTTATCTATTTTCATCCCCTAATCACTCCCAACCTCCTCCCGTTCAGAACACAGAGGACAGCGCTCGTATCTCCATCACCTTCTTCCGCCTGTTCAGAGTGATGCGATTGGTCAAACTTCTGAGCAGGGGGGAGGGCATCAGGACTCTGCTGTGGACTTTCATCAAGTCCTTCCAGGTGAGGAGGCAACATATGCAGCCTATAAACATCCCTCTTTAATCTGTAAAATGATGAATTCATCATATCAGAGATAACTCTTGCTGTCATTGGTCTTTTTGTGTCTAACGCTTTTTTTTTTGCCCGCTCAGGCTCTCCCCTATGTTGCACTCCTGATAGCCATGCTGTTCTTCATCTATGCTGTAATTGGGATGCAGGTAATATGATCTAAAGCCTGTTTGTAACCATGCAGGATGTGCGTGCACTGAGTGACTGTTTCCTTGTTTTTAATTGACCACCCTTTTATTATGCCTATGCGATATTTTTTTGGTTTGTCCGTGCATCAGTTCAACATCAAATTCTCGTGAAGGCCATGAAAGATTTGATTCTAATATTTTAGACACAACCACATGGACTCAAAAAAACACATTTGGGTGGTCAAAGGTCATGGTCACTGTAAACCTTTAATATTATCTATTCACTATTCATCACATTTTTGAGATTGACAACGTAATGACATTTTGGAAAGACATGGATGAAGACTGCAGCTTGACTGGTTACTAGAGGCATTAGGACTGAAGTTGGACAATTCCTGTGTAAGACAATAGAACAGACTGATGTTTCTTTTTTTAGGTGTTTGGAAAAATAGCCATGGTGGATGGGACACAAATCAACCGCAACAACAACTTTCAAACTTTTCCTCAAGCTGTCCTGATGCTCTTCAGGTGTGTAGCAATAAGCCATTATAAGTAACTGCATGAATAAATAAATACATGTGGGTAAAACCCCTCATTGTGCTTGTGTGTTGATGCTGTTCTTGTTCTGTTAGGTGTGCCACAGGAGAGGCCTGGCAGGAGATCATGCTGGCCTGTCTGCCGGGGAAACTGTGTGATCCAGAGTCGGAATACAACGCCGGAGAGGAGAGAACCTGCGGCAGCGGCTTCGCCATCATCTACTTCATCAGCTTCTACATGCTCTGTGCTTTCCTGGTAATCTTCAGACATTTCATTTTGTGCAGTAGGAGTCATGTTTGAGCAGGCACATTCCTGTATGAAATAAAATACCACAAGAAATGCGAAATATTGTTGCCTGTCCTGGTTTCAGATCATCAACCTGTTTGTTGCTGTCATCATGGATAACTTTGACTATCTGACCCGCGATTGGTCCATTCTGGGACCGCATCACCTGGATGAGTTCAAAAGGATCTGGTCTGAATACGACCCTGAAGCAAAGTGAGTATCAGGACGCAGTTTGAGAGAACTATGGCTGCAACTAACATCATTTTTCACTATCAACTATTTATTCATTTCTGACCAAAATTACTAATAATTGTATATATTAAAATGTCAGAAAATATTGAAAGAAATCTCCATTGCAGTTTCTGAGTACTATGATAAAGTATCTCTAAATGTCCTGTTTTGTCTGCATAAAACTCGAATATATTCAGTTAAAAATGATATAAAACAGGGAAATCTTCATATAAGGAGAACGAAAAGGAAAAAATGTAGTTTCCGATCAATCGATTAATCAAAAAGCGGATAATCTTTCTTTCAAATGACCAATTTATAAGTCAAATAATCGTTGCAGTTCTACTATCAACAACATCTTTCCACTTACTAATCCCACAAAAAAGTATACCACTATTGAGGATTTGTACCAGCACACATGGGATGATGATTGTTTGTCTCAGTTGTGTTGTGCCTAATAGTATTATGTATCTTGTTGCCAGGGGCAGGATTAAGCACCTTGACGTGGTGACTCTGCTCAGGAGGATCCAGCCTCCGCTGGGCTTTGGCAAGCTCTGTCCTCACAGAGTGGCCTGTAAGGTAGGTTTCCAGGACAACACACACTATGCACATGCATGACAATGATTATTGAGGGTGACAATAATACAAAATTGACATATAAATCCCTAGCTTTCATTTTACATGTGATCCGAATGGTATATCTGCATTTCTGTTGCAGCGTCTGGTGGCGATGAACATGCCCCTCAACAGTGACGGGACGGTCATGTTTAATGCCACCTTGTTCGCTCTAGTCCGCACTGCTCTCAAGATTAAAACCGAAGGTGAGTCTGCACCTTCAAGCCATCTGAGATTTTCAAGAACTTATTTTTAAATATAGCAGAGAATCCTTCTATTTGCACTGGAACTAACGGGCATGAAAGCTACTTGAGATTACAGCCAAGAAACCCCACTAAGTAAAGTACAATACTGTTTTTGAAACCTTCGCCAACAACTTTAAGGGAGTTTAAACTCTTCTGGGTTTGGTAGGGGAAAGGGAGCGAAACGTACAGAGTGGCCTTTTGTAGTTTGGGATTTAAATGTATTAATATCTTTGATTGATCTCCTTATGGGGCTGCAGTCTTAGATTTGATGATCTCATATTTAAGACATCAACTCTGAGATGCCGCATAGTATATTTTTAATTAATATCTGTCATGCTAGTTATGCCTTTTAATAAAGTAAAAGGCATAACTTTTACTTTACAACTCTGTCTGAACTCCTTGTGATCATGAAGAAATATACAGTTAAACAATTTTCCACTAGAGGGAGCTAGAGATATTCAATAAAAGTTCGATTCCATGGCCTACAGAAAACATAACATTTGATAACTGCACTACAATTCAGTCGCAACATGTTGGTTGTGTTAACATAAATAATGGCATTTTATGCTTCATCCCATTGTATTAATTTACCATCAGGAATTTGGTTCATTATAACATTAAACATCCAGATTTGTGTTGTGATCTTTGTGTGTGTTTGAGAGAGCTATAATTGATATTTATCAGCCAGACACCACTTAATAAACCAATGAATTGATAGCTTAGTGCTTTTAAACAAAGTGACCACCTTCTCTACCATTTTCAAGGTAACCTGGAGCAAGCCAATGAGGAGCTCAGAGCTGTGATAAAGAAGATCTGGAAGAGGACGAGCATGAAGCTGCTGGACCAAGTGGTGCCCCCTGCAGGCGGTCAGTGGTCCTCACACACACACATAGACAAACAGAGATCACAGTAAATACAGAAATAATAATTTGCCTGTTACCATCGTTCACAGTTCAAACAGTAACCTCACGTGCCCCTCTCTTTCTCTGTACTGTTTTATCACTCCGTTGATTTGAATGCACACTGCTTCTCATTTGTATTTTCCCAATAATTAACAATAGCAACCTCACAGGTAAATATTATGGAAGTCACACAGGAAACTATTCTACATGAGTGTATGAATAGATGGAGGAAGGATGTCAAACAACGGACATGCGTTTCCATTGCAACAATGCAAATATATTCCATTCATTTCCATTAAATATGGACGTCACTGCTATATCTATTCAAAGGTTTAAGCTACAGGATGCACTTTGTCACTTTTTTTTAAACCACAAGGCCATCATCCAGTCTTTGCTTTTCTGAAGTAGCAAGGCCTGCTTAGTGAACAAAACCAACAAAGGAAGATACAGTTACCATTTCTACAGTATTTCACTTCAGTTCACACAGGAACTCTGCTTATCTATAGCTGACAGTCACAGTTTTAATGCGGTCTTTGTCATAATCCCCGTGTTTTGTTTATCAGTAATCTAGCTGTCTTCGGTTTTGCATGCTCCTAGCTCTCCCTCGCTGTATAGAGTACATACAGGGCTCGGCAAGTAAGTTTGGCCTTGGGCCAAAACATTTCTGAGCCACTAGATGGCAGGCCAGAACATAATCAAAGGCTAATTTAAGTAATTGATTGTTAAAATCGCTACAGTTATTATCCAGTGGAACAGGGCCGGCTCTAGACAATTTGCAGCCCTAGGCGAGATTTTAGCTGGCGCACCAGCCAGAGAATCGTACAATAGAAAAGATAAAGATCAATAGAGTATCCAAGGAATACACAATAGAATGGGGGGTGGACGTCACATCCTCTAGGGGGGTCCGGGGGTATGCCCCCCCCGGGAAGATTTTTTTTTAACATTTTAAAGTAAAATGCTTCAATCTGGTGCATTTTGATCAGAATTACTACTAGATCTAGGGGTACAACTCTAAACACCCATATGAAAAAGATCGGTTTACATTTTATTGATCAAATAAGTATGTGAACATAACCAATAACCTACCATAGCCAATAACAATAAATGTAACTTATTTTATTTTTGTTGTTCATTCATATCTTATTTGACCTCGTTAACATTTATTTATTCGTGCATATTTTTTAATCTCTCCAGTTTAAAACGATATTTTTGGTTACTGTCCTATAGCATGCATTGGAATGATTTCAAACCTGTTGTTATTTATCCTAATAATTATAAAGGAGTGCCTTGGAAATATGTGTTTACATAAATTGTGATCAAACCGTTTGAGACCCACTGAGATAACTTAGACTAAAGTGAACTATCTAAACACTCAGAGTCCTTTACCTCACTGAGCTGTAGTTATCAGCCTCTCAGTCTGACTGGAGAGGACTCTCCCTCCACACTATTGTAGAAACATCTTCTTCTTATATCCGTTAGAGCAGCTAGCACCAGATTCTAATAACAACAGCGCCGGTACCGGTGCGCCCTTTTCTCTCTCCCACGCTCACTCGCACTTTGGCTGTGAGCTGCGGGCGCCAGATAAGCCAACATCCCCCATTTTCATCACTTACAGTGCCCATCATACAGGGCAAATGAAAAGTGTAACCGGGGTGAAAAGGGTGTTACATTTACTTAATTATGAATATTGTTACATCAAGGCCGAAAATTAGGATGAGCACCAACGGTCAAAAATGTTTTTCTACCAGCGCAGCGCCTCCCCAGATCTGGCGCCCTAGGCGAACATCTATAACGCCAGTGCTACGGGCCGGCCCTGCAGTGGAATGCCCTTACCTACTGGCCTAGTTAAATCAAAGTGGTTAATTTTTTTTAATTGGGCAGTGTTTTACACACAAGTCTCAGGACTTCAAACTGTTTTTTGGGGGCAGACCCCCACAAAGAAAAATAAATATATACACACATAAGGTCATCATCTTAAAGGTAGGGTAGGTAATTCACTTCAGAAACACTTTTTGTTATATTCCATGGAATGCACTTAACATCCCGATAGCAATGAATACATTAAATGCTTTGACAATAAATACATAAAAAAATGTCATCTGTGGAAGCCGTGGCGCTGTAAAAAGCACGACGAATCATCTGAGCCGGCCCGGCTAAAATAACTGGACGGCCTACCTGCCTGTCAGCCTTCCATCTCGTGCACAAACTTATCTCGTGCCCTCATTGGTCATGTGCACGTTTGTGCAGGGACGTGCACAGACATTTGGAGGGGCTATTGCTCTAAACTGGAAAAAGGGCTTCCCCCCCCCCCCCGAAAAAAAACACAAGACCTTTTGAAAATTCTAACTTGTTTTTAATGTAAAAGGTTCATAAAATAAAAACACAACACTGTCATTGCAAGTGACACTCAGTTGACTTTTATGTCCAACTGCTAAATTCGTTATTCAGGCACATTTTTTGTTTTGCGGTCCATATCTCATTAAAATATCTAATGTTAGTAACTATTAAAGAAACAATGGGGACAATTCTGTTTTAATGTAGTTTTACCATTGTAACTGCTGTGCAGACATACTGATAAAAATAGGGCTTCTATAATTACCTTAAATAAACTCACTAATTAATTAAACCAGTTCAATACACATTATTCTTATCATTCTTTATGAGCGTAGTAACGGTAAGGTATCTAATTACTTATTTATTTAGAATTCCATAACTTAATAACAGAGATGGTCAAACTAAAGTAGAGACATGGCAGAAATCCTACAATAAAGCGGGACAGTGAACTGATCACCCGTATGTGAGAGGGCGATCAAGAGAAGAGAGCGAGCGGCCCCGTTGAGGGAGTTTACGGAGCAGATTTAGGTGTTTTTTTTGTAAATAACCGACGGTGTCAAGAGGAAGTAAAGTCCCCTGGTTTGTCCGCTATACTCTAACGCCAGGCAGGCATTTGGTATGATCACCATAGCCATATGAGGCTGGACTCGGAGGGCTTTCCTTTGCTTCCAGCTGTCAGATTGTAAACAAAGTCACGTGACTGGGGGCAGATGACAGCGCTGACAAGTTGTGTTTTATCGCAGCGAGACGCTACAATACTAATTGTGGGCTTGTCATGTTGATTCGGCCACAATAGAAAAAAAAAAAAACTCTTGCTCTCTCCAGAGGGGCAGGTCAGACAAAAATGGCAAAAGGGCTGTTGCCCGGGCAACATTAGCCCGTACCTGTGCACCAGTGACGTGCGGTGAGGTTCATGGCTGGTGAGGCACTGACTCTTTCAGAGTCAGATTTACAAATATTATATTTTGACCTTAATCAAAATATTCTGATATTTTCAAAAGCTTTTTTAGTCTGATGCTTCGATTCATTTTAAACAGACGTTCAACAAAAGGATACCCAAAATGTAAATATTGGATTGTTCTTTCTTAGTAAGATCCCATTTTCATTACAATTGTGGTCTTACCTTGACTTGAAGATGAAGTCCATGCTATCCTTCTAGACAACAATCTCTATTACTTTTTTGTAAAAGTCCTCCTTATCTTCCTCTAGTTTCAAAAGTCTAGTTTGTTGTTTGCGTCTACCGTCTCTGCGTAGAATAACAGTAGCAACAAGAACCTGTGGGCTCACGTGCGCCCCCTTCAGTGCGGCAGAGGTTATGGCTGCCTCCCCTGGTGCTTTTTTCATTGCCGTTGTACGATGAGACCAGCGAGCCTAAATATCATATATACGTGAAAAAAGTTATTTAGAGACTATGGATGGTGAGGATAAATGTAATAAAGGGATCTACAAACATTACATTGGTGACCTACAGTGAGATGGTATAACAGGCATGCGCTTAGGGCCCGCGCTCCAGCCAGTTTCTGTGAGGTGACGCATTCTGAGGTGAGGCAGACCTCATCTGTGCCTCACCTTACCACACAGTAACTGGCTTGAGCGCTCACAAAATAAGTGCCCGCGCAAAATTAGTGCCTGCGCTCCAGCCAGTTACTGTGGGCTTACGAGAGGCAGAGCACGTCCCTACCTCACTTCTCATCGCTCCCCGTAGTTGTAGCGGAGCTCGGCAAATTTGCTGATTTTGACTATAAAAAGCGATTGGAATCATACATAAATCACACTTACAACACAGATCAGTGGAGACATTTTATTATTATTACTATTTAGTTTTTCTTTAGTTGTTTTTCCGTTACATTGGAGTATGACAGGTGAGGCTCTGCCTCCCCTGCCTCCCCTGCCTCCCCTGACTGCACGTCGCTGCTGTGCAAGTCCCTGCGTTTGTGTGTGTTGGAGGAGGGGCTCTGTAAGGAAGTCTGAAGGAAGGAGCTGATTTTTTTCGGCTGCTTACTTTCAAATTCTAGCGCACTCGAGCTGGTTTCTCCATTCTTACCTACCCTACCTTTAACAGTTTTTCCGAGTCATCGAGTCATCCGTGATCAGAGCATCAAGTTGGCATGCCTATAACAGCTGAATGCGGCGATTACCATGTTGTTCAGCAAAACGCCTCACAAACGTATTAAGATCCAAAGCTTTAGTGCGTTTTGATTCAATACTGAGTACAGCCAAACTTGACAGTCTCTTCTCTGTCTCCCGTTCAAATGAAATCGCCGCCAATCACATTTCCATGCTCGTGCCAGGGCCGGGATCGAGTCTTGTGCTGCATTCACTTGCACTCGGACATTAGGGATTTTCTCTCATAAATGTCCGATGAGCCAAAACTTTTCTTTCAAAACAAAGCTAATTTTCCAGGCCAAATATTATTGCTGGCGGGCCAACAATGGCCCATGGGCCGCCTGTTGCCGACCCATAGAGTACAAGATTACTAATGATAGATAAAAACACTCAAAAAACCTGCATAGATATTTGAAATGAAATGATGTTTTTAAATGTTTTTTTGTTTTGCCACTGATACAGGCTTAACCTCTTAAACCCTGAGCCTGTTTTTCAGGTTTCAGGCTCGAAAATGCCACTAACACAACAAATGATATGTCTTCACTTCTAAAAGGGGTATATTAATAATCTTTTTTCTCAAAGCAAGGTTACATCTGTGAGTTGGATGTAGAAGTGTCAGAATCAATATAGATGTTTTTATTTTAAAGTAAATTCAGATGTACATGTAAAAACATGTCAATTCTAATCTCCGCCTAAAAAAACCCCATTACTTATAGTGAAAACCACCCTTGAATGATGGGTTAGCAGACTAAAAGCTTTAGGAATCCAAACTATAACATATAATAAGTACCCTGTATCAAGATTGATGCAAAACAAGTGAAATTTGACCTTTTTAGAGCGGTTTAGAAAAATAAAGTCCAGGCGGACTCACCTCTGGATAATTTGGGAACCATCAGTTCCATTTGACCTTTTTCACTGTAAAAATCATTTTATTACTTTGGATTATCACTATAGGTATTCATTCCATCCAAATACAACTGTTGTAAAAAAAAAAAAAATTTAAAAAAAAAACATACAAAATGAAGTTTGACTTCTTTTGTAACATTTACAATGTTACAATATTTTAGTCAGAATTTCCACTGCCTGTAAATTATTAAAAGTCTCTTTCCTGCGAGCCATTATTTGACAAAAGTCAAAGTATAGAAAAAGTCCTAAATGCAAATCTTGTAATCTGCTCTGTTATCTGCTGTCCGCTCTGTGCTCCGTGCGCTCTGGGTCCTGCTGCAATTCCTGCTTCCTTACGTAGTAACAACTGTGTGGAGTCTGCTGCGTAATGTGCTGACGCTGGCTGGCATTCTTTATACTTTACGCAGGACCATATCTCTGGAACCCATTGGTCGATTTGGGTGATTTACACCTTTTTCTTAACCATTAGATCCAATAGAATCGATGGGCAGTTCCCAAATCCACGTAAACATTACATCTGCGGACATAATAGAGATACAAACAAAGCATATCTGAAAGTACAGCCTTGGACTGTAAAACTTTATACCCACTATATTGCCATAAATATGATGATGGATTATCAGTAAAAAATTATACGTGACACAGAGACATTGGATTAACCTTGAGCGGCGTTTTTATTCCGTTGACCACAACTTTTGATCACAAGTAAAAAAAGGTAAGGCTTAATTATTGTTATTGTTTTGAAACCGGATGTTGTTTTTTTTCTCTTTTCTGGCTGATAGCTCCGCGAATTCGGGGTCGTACAGTGATGACATTACATGTATGGAATCTGTGGAATCTCAGCTACTTAGTCGATATCTTGTTTGTGCAGTTAAGATAAGTAATAAGGGCATTTCTACCGTGAGTTCTGTGCTAAGTCCGTTAGCATTAGTTAGCATTTTTTCGCTCAAGGCTAATTCAAAGGCTTGGTATTACTCTTGTGTTTCTTTTAGCTAAAAATGGTTCATATTATCAGTTATCGGAGTTTCTTCCCGTTAAAAGGGTATGGAACATTAATAGTTTCATAAATGTTAAGAAGCCCAGGGGCCTATAATTCTAAGAACTTTAGTGTACTGTAGAGTGTGTTTCTTAGGTGTGACCAGTGGTGTAGTGGTCGTTGGACGTCACGCGGGGGATGGCCGCCCCCCCACTTATTTGGAGCCCCCACTTTTTTTAAGCATGATTTTTTTTGAATAATCTAATAAATATAAAATCATTGCCAGTGTTATCAGTTGCAAGTGTGTATTTGTTGTAATAAAATGATGAAAACATAATACATTTCACAGTAATTATAATAAAAACGTAGCTCAAGTATTTATGCAACTTGATTTGAAGCATGTGTGTGTGTGAGGGGCAGCACCATGTGTGTGTGTAGGGTGACCAGAGGCCTTTCTCATTTCACTAATTTCCCCTCCTCGACTCCTATCCTCGTGTCTTAGTCCCGCCCACAGGACATGCGAGCGGAGGAGCCGAGGAGAGAGGAGGGGAAGCAGCAGGCGGTTAGAGAAATGAGAAATCCTCTCCTCTGAGCGGTCATTTTAAAGAGACGTCCATTAATGATGACAGGAGGCACAGCCCTCTGTCTGTTGGACAGAACTGTGTTCATGATGACTTATATATTTACTTTTAATTCATTCACAGTGCGGTATAATGAGACAATAACAGGCTACAGATGCGGACATACACACACACATATATATATATATAAATACACTAAGAGTTAGACCTAACACACCTAGTTAGTTGATCTACTCTGGAACTATAGCTAAACTAGTTATAAATATATTTATTCTTTACTGTCGGGTCACTTATTACAGGTTCAGCGAGCTGCACGAGACTGACGGGCTGTCAGGAGAGGGAGAGGAAAAGAGAGCACCCCGTTTATTTTTCCCATTTTATTATCCAGAATTACTGTAAACTTTTGAATAAAGTAGTTGATCTACTATTAGTAGTTTGTTTAAATGCATTACTTATGTTGTTTTTTTTCATTAACATAAAATAATTTCACGTACCCCCTGCAGTACTCCAACGTACCCCTAGGGTCCGCGTACCCCCATTTGAGAACCACTGTACTAAACTAAAGCAAATAAAGAGAGTAATGTAGGCCTGTTATACTGAGTGATATATATTATACACACTGCTCTGCTTTCTGCACGGACCTCACAGCCAGGGGCGCCGCCAGGGATTTTGGGCCCCATGAAAAGATAACACATTGGTTACTTAAAGGTCCCATGTCATGGCCATTTCTACTGATCATAATTCCATTGTTGAGGTATACTAAAATAGATTTATATTGTGCAATTTTCCAAAATCTCATTGGTTTCTCATACAGCATCTCTGTATAGTATGTGTATTCACTCTCTGTCCAAAACGGCTTGTTGGGGCTCCTGCCCCCCCCCTCCCTATGAGCCCAGTGGCCGTCTGCGAGACAGCGAGACACAGCGAAACCATCCCGAACACACACACACACCTGCATCCTGGCTGGGAGTTTGTGTGTGTGCTCACACACAGACTCACAGCCTCGCTGCGTCCAAGGACTTAACGTAACGGCTCCGCGGACGTAACGTAAAGGCTCCGCGGACGTAACGTAACGGCTCCACGGATTGGTCCATTTTGACCAATCCACGGATTTGTCCCGCGTCCCACAAATTGAGACTATTTCCCGCATTTGAGTGACAGTCGCGCAGAAAGGCCGGCTCGGTTCGCTGACGGCCGGTGTTGTGCCGCAGGTTGAAGGCTTGCCGTAGATTGAAGCCCTGTTCGCGGGGACGCGCAAAGGTGACGTCATCGCCTGTATTGAGCGTTCGTCTAGTTTTCTAAGCTTTTTTCTCTCTTTTGAATGATATATTTCCCATCAGATTAAACAGCAAACGGCTGAATAAGCCGTTTGCTTAGGTGGCTCGTTTTAAGGACACAATCTTCGTATTGGAACAAACTTCCGTTTTTAAGTAGTCCCATTCTGTTATGTTCCTCCTTCCTACAGAACAGACAATGAAAGGATAAGATGTCATTTGTCAGTATAGTCCTATTTCTTAAAACCTTATCTGTTGTTTAAGTGTCTGATACTTGATAACCACGAATAGTAAGCAATGATATAACAGCAATGATATAACATATATGATAATGTCAGACACTGTGTTATTTTCAATCAAGCCTAAAAGATCATTTGTTCAAACTAGCTTCACTCGCTTGAATTGCTCCTTTGAATGTAATTTTCCTCTGTGGTTTCCTACTGAACACATTTTTGTATTGTAATGCCACTCATGTTTTATTTTAATTTTATTTTAAGGTGACATTGAATGTTTTGAAAGGTGCCCTAAAATAAAGTGTATTATTGATCTTATATCTGTGCCTATATCACACTATTGATGTTCCGTATTTTAGACTAGGTTTTTCATGGTGTCAATAGGGAAGATCTGCACTGTTCTCTACATAACATGTTCAGCAGAGCAGGTATTTCTCCTGCCAGATATGGCACCCCCCCTACAACTTTGTCCAGGACAGTCACACCGTCACCAAAATCACACTGGTGTTGCCTGATCCCTTCCATATCCGGCAGAGAAGGTGTTGTGGCTGGCTGCCGGATATGGAAGCCCCCCTATAATTGTTTACCTGCTGGGCCCAGAGTAAAATGCTTTTGCGAGCACAAACTAGAGGGGAACAGCAAACACCAGTATGATTTTGGTGAAGTTGTGACTATCCTGGACAAAGATATAGGGGGGCTTCCAAATCCGGCAGCTACAACACCTGGTCTGCCGGATATGGAAGCCCCTCTGTAGGGGCAGGAGAAATACCTGCTCTGCTGAACATGTTATGTAGAGAACAGAGAACAGTGCACCCCCCCCCCCCCGTTGACAGGAGTCGCGGGTCGCGGGCTGGAAAGTTTGGGAACCCCTGCTCTAGATGATAGGAAAGGGGTTTCAAACTTCCTTTATAACCTTCTTTAGCTTAGGAACCACTGGACCTCCCTTTACGGAGAGGAGAAAATGCTGCCCCACAATGCCTTGCAGCCTCAGCATTTGCCGTCACACAACATTCGGCCGTTCACGGAAACAACCGATTATGACCGAGAAATGTTATCATGAAAGTTACAGTGCTTATCCTGTTAAGCCCCAAGCCTGTTTTTCAGGTCTCAGGCTCGAAAATGACATTTCCAGAACAAATGACCATAACTACACTTCTAAAAGGGGAAAATTAATAATCTTTTTTCTCAAAGTAATGATAAACCTGTGAGTTGGATGTAGAAAAGTCAGAATCAATATCGATGTTTTTTATTTTAAAGAAAATTCAGATTGAACATAGTAAAAAACTGTAAATTATAGTGTCCGTCCAAAAATATTTTTTACTTATAGTGAAAACTACCCTTGGATGATGGGTTAGTAGACTAAAAGCTTTAGGAATCCAAAGTACAACATATAATAAGTACCCTTTATCAAGATTGATGCAAAACAAGTGACATTTGACCTTTTTAGAGAGGTTTAGCAAAAAAAACTCTACCTCTGGGGTCATTTGGGTGGAAATGGGCGTTTTTGCCGTTTCTCTGGAACCCATTGGTCGATTTTGATGATTGACATCTCTTTTGAACCGTTAGAGCCAATAGAATTGAAGGGGAATTTCCACATACACACCAACGTTACCATTGAGAAGTGGGGGCTATGCGCACGCAGTTTGCCAAAAGCGAAACCTATCTTACGCTCTGAAATCTGAAAACGTTTTTCCATCGTGTTAATGCTATTGAAGACAACTTTTGATCAGACAACAACAGAGGTAAGACATATTGCCGTGTTTGCTACCTAATGCCACGTGTTGTGATGTCTGTTTTTGTTTCTAATGTCGCGAGTTCTGATCATGGAGTGATGATATAGATACCTATCGATTCTGTGTATTCTCACAATGCTAATCGATATGTTGGATGTGCAGTTACGATAAGTAATAAGGGTGTTATACCGTGAGTTCTGTGCTAATGGTGTTAGCATTTTTCGCTCAGGGCTAATTCAGAGGCTCAGCGTTAGCCTTGTGTTTTTTTGCTAAAAAAAATCATCAGCTAGCTGAGTTTCTTCCCGTTACATGGATATGAAACATTCATAGTTTATTAAATCTTAAGAAGCCCTCAGACACTGTTGCTTGCAGATGTTGTGGTTTCGGACCCGCCGAAGGGTTCGTGGGGCTTAAGAGGATAAAATTATTAAGCTTTTTAAAACGGTAACTTGCCAAAGTGCTTTGTTTTGAACGTTCATCAGTATTATAATCAAAAAGAGAAATATGAATGTTAGTTTTTACTGAAATGATCAAATAAAGTCAACATTTCACAGTGTTTACTGAGCTGTGTGGGGTTTGTTCAACTTTTAAAAGATGTTTGAACGGTGATATACACAGTGATAGATGTTAAGGACTAACGTTTATAATAAATAGATTTGTATTGATTTTAAGATCTTTTCATAGTTCATACGATCATACGTATTGGGATCATTTGTATTTAATGTGGACCGGAGGGAGAGGGTGACGAGCATAAGTTTCGCTTTCCTTTTTTATTTCAATTCCAACTTTGGTCATGAAGAATATGTTTCTCTGTTGTCCACGTTCATAAAGCATAAACCAACAGCATCAGAGCACGGTGCAGAGTCTCTAGATGAGTTTACAGTAGTCCCTCGTTCTTATTATACATCCATGTTGTAGTCCGCTGTATAGAAAACTGTAGTTTCCATTTTTTCCCCACAGCAGCAGACGCACATTTATGACGTCCGCTGGCGCATCATAAACACGTCGGATAGTGAAAGTGCAGTCGGATTCCCTAAAGTACCGCAGTCTCTTCTCCTAAATCCTTTTGAATTCTCCTATCCACTATCCCTTAACCCCGTGACGTTTCACACAGAGGTCAAGGAATAGACGATAGGGTTAGACGTTAGGAGCTGATTTTTGGACTATTTTCGACTGCAACCCTGGTCTCGCACAACAACACACGTCACCAAGATGGCCGTCACTACTGTCTTCTTGCCAAAAAAGGGATTGACTACCCTCACTATCACCACAATGAAACACGTCCAGAAGAATATCATGCAAAGCTGCCTGCCTGCCTGCCTTCCTTCGATTCTCCCTGAACTGCCTGATCTTTTTAATGTTCAATGTTAACCGTTTGTGCAGATAGCATAAAGTAGAAAAGATCGCCGATGCTAATGTAGCGTTAGCGTTAGCATTTCTCCCCCGGGGGCATCCGGGCTTAAACGGTGTATTATAGAATGATCACACCGGTGTGACAGTACTCTTCAAAGGGTTCATGAAATATTACTACTACTGTTACTGTTTAACATTTTGGGTTACTTAATGTTACTTCATGTTAAGGCTAATAAAAATGACAAGGCTAAGGCTGTAATGCTAACTAACGTGCTTGCTACTAGCTAGGTAGCTAAGTTGATCCAGCCTCTCCTGGTCCTTTCATCAGACGGGAAGCGAAAGAACGAGCAAGACCCATTGCTGGTATGATTACAACCTGGTACTAAGCACACAGGCATCTTTTTAAAGTTATCTTATCTTAGCTATCTCTTATATTTAGTGGAGGAAAACAATTATGACATCAGATATCACTTACGCGACTCTGGGATTTGTAGTCTTTCTAGTTGCGTATTTTTCATAGTCTTATATTTCAACAGTTTTACGACAAACTGTGACTTTTTTGACATGGAAATGATTTTTTTAAGATTGACAAACATCATATGTGTAATTCGTGGCACAATTCAAACGGGATCGAAAGATACGTTTTCTCTCTCCCCATTGACTTCAATACATAATTTTTCCGAAATAAGGTCCCATGGGTCGGAAGTAGATGGGCGGGACTTCGCCTCTCTATAGTGTCTATAATAATACAAAATGTATTATTAGTAGAGATGGCAAATCCGGATCCTTTTACAGACTGAGTCTTCTGAGTCAGTCATTGAAGAGATCCGGATCATACGAGTCCTTTGAGTCATATGAGTCAGCATCACCAAGAGCGTAGAAATCCTACCGGTGAAACCGAAAAGTAGTTGCATTTCACAACCATATTAAACTAACGTTACATTAACCTCCGCTACACAGTGTCTTTTGCTTTAATAAAAAATGTTGATCACAAAAAAAAAGGGTTATTTTGCGATTTGGCGAATCTGAGTCTGTTGTTGACTCGTGCATGACGACGAGTCTGCTGGATCTCTGGATCTGCTGCTATACGGTTACGGCTCTGAGTCCGCACGAGTCTGCTATGTTTTGCACAGTGAGTCAGGATTTGCGAATCTCTGAGTCTGCTGTTGACTCGTGCACAATAGCCGCGGGAAGTAGGGGTGCTGGAGGCGGGGCTGCGAGTGGTGTACATTTGAAAAACTTCATGTTACTGTTGTTGAAATCTCTCCCCACTTTTGTCCGCACCCCCTAAGTAAAATGACTTCCCAGTTCCCGCGGCTATGCTCGTGCATGACGAGTCTGGATCTCTGGATCTGCTGGATCGTTTACGGCTCTGAGTCCCCACGACTCACGAGTCTGCAGGGAAGTGAAGGAAGTTCCCATGATTCAGTGAGTCAGGATTTGCGAATCTGAGTCTGCTGTTGACTCGTCCATGATGAGTCTGCCTGGATCTCTGGATCTCTGGATCTGCTACGGTTACGGCTCTGAGTCCGCACGAGTCTGCAGGAAGTTTCACTGATCCGCGTCCACTCCCCTGAGCCAAACGATAACTTCTGGCAGCTATCCTACTTGCTAAAGGCTAGGCAGATGGACTGGGGTACGTTGTAATGTGATTTTACATGTTATAAGGAGGGTAGCGAGTGACGCAATTTATAGTTTTAATTTGTACGTCACCAGGTGTAGGACTCAAAGGACTCGGGTTAATCGAGAGGGGAGACTCGTCACGACAGCTCATTACTAGGATCCGGGTTAATGATCCGGATGAATCAGGACTCACCCATCGCTAATTATTAGTGGAAATCAACCCCACTGTAACATGCAGACAACTATTTCACACAAACTGAGGGAACTAGGTGCGATGGCATGATAAACTGCATATAAAGACATATGTAATACATATGCTCCACATATTAATACAAAAGCTTATCAAAAACATGAAAACAGCACTGCACAGCAACTGTATTAAGAGTAATTTCATCAGAGTAAACAGCACTGCGCAGCCACAGTGTATTATTGAATCTGAATTCACTCACCCTCCTCCCTCCCGTTTGAGTTACCTCCGGTTCCGGTAATCCACTCCAAGGCCTCTTGTTGTTTATTGTCAGTTTATACCACACATCCAGTCTGCTTCGCCTGTCTGCTTATTATTATTTTTTACCTCCTTAGTTCCGGGATACAGACTCTATGATTGCACAGGCACAGCTAACGTTAGCGCTGCTAGCTAGCAGCATCGTATCTAGCTACACCTCCTGCAGCCTCTGCAGCGGCATGTTTCAAGAATAAAACTATTATTTAAGCAATTTTCCAAGACAAATTGTTACTGTTTACTCTCTTTTGCTGCCGCACTGCCCAAATTAATGTATTTTCAACATGTGACACCCAGTTTAACATTTAATACCCGCTAAATTTCCTGCTTCCGCCCTCACTCGACCCCACTGGACCTCACTCGCTACTTACAGCAAGAGGATCATGGGAGAACGTGTGTTTATTAAACAATCCGCCCGATTTCATTGGTTTTACAGAACATGCATTAAGTTTTTCTTTAAAAAAAAAAATCATATCCATCAAAGACAAAATGTATTATTAGTGGAAATCAACCCCACTGTAACACGGAAAAACAGTTTTGTATGCTCTTTTATTGGACAGTTCTAATAATCTGAAAAGTAAGCCCAAGAGGTTTTCACACCATAAAAACAAATGAGACACCTGTTCCGGTAACATTAGCAAAGCTAGATATTCATCTATGGGTTGCCCACATATTTTCCATCTTTTGTTCTGCTGAATATGAGCATGAGTTTATGGTTTGTCAGTTGGACATTTTACGGTCATGCACAGCTGTCTAAATATCATAAACATATATCCACATCCTAGTTGAGTCATTACTTGCTTCCGATGATTTATCCACCTTACAAAAATAATTATTGGTAATAGAGGGGTGGGGTGATGGTAGGCACACCTGAATGTAGTATGTATTAAGCTTCCTGGTGTTGTGTTCATGTATTTTTTTCCAGTGTTCTCATATGCTCATATACAAGTTTTTACTTGTACTTGTTTTATGGTGTGTGAGCTGTGCTGTGTTATTTTTTGTATGTTTTGTTTTGTTTATTTGCCTGTACAGCACTTTGGTCTGGAGGTTTAAAGTGCTATATAAATAAAGCTGTATTGTATTGTATTGCTTACGATTCTAGCGGAACTGCTCTTCTGAGTCAAACATAACTCGACTGTATGTCTTTGTGTGCATTAGTTTGCTTAACCCCCTTCCTGCTTTGTTAAATCTTTTCTGCAAGCCTTGTTTCGCCAACAGCTTCCTTTGCTTTCAGTCAGTCGCTGGCCTTCTTCTTTTCTCTTTCTGCCGTCCTGAGCTCTCTGGAGCAGTTCTGTTTTAGTTTGGTGGCATGAAACTACTGATACCTCCCCTTAAACAAGTAAACAGGCTCTGCACAGAAAGAGAACCAGCTGTCACGTGTTGGCACAAACTGAAATGTGCATTGATCTGCCTACGTCAGGTTGATGAATCAAATTGAAAAATCTTATCCCATCACAAGAGTCAGTTAAACAGTCCTAAAATATAGGTATCCCAGCAACCCAGTTACTTTCTTTTGAGTGAATAATATGTCAAAACGGCCACTTCCTTGATTCAATTCAATCATGAAAATACAATACAATAATATATATTTTAGTAAAGGCAGTATACAAAACACATTTTTACCACCCTAAATTGACTTTTAGGAATTGATTTTCGGTTTTCTTTCTGAACAGAGCCTCTATAGTTTCTTTATGGCTGTGTCCAGTTGTGTAGATACATGTGTTTGGTGCTTTAAGATGGCTCGTCAGACCATAATTGAATGATGCTTCCATCTTAAAGCATCCATCCTACTGACATTCATCACCTTTTACCCAATTTCTCTCAAACTTAAATTGGCAAAAAAAAAAGGTGACCACATTTCCTACGCACTGACACTCAGCCTCTTGTTTTCTTGTATAGTCACACTCCCCATTCTGCTTCAGCAACCTCATCTGAGTGAATCAGACCTGCATTAGCCTACCTGCATGGCAGATAGTGTGTGTAGTAACGGCTTCCTCTCTGGCTTGATGTAGTTTGTGTGTTCTCCCTTGAGAACGGGCTGTATCTGAGTCCTGCTGCTTCTATTTGCATGTGCTTCTGACTGTTTTTCTTCTGAGATATATGAAACACCTCTGCTTCTGTCTCTGAAGTGCTTGATCTTAAATGTAGTGAATCTGCAGTTGCCATGTAATGTAGCACTAGTGTGTGTGTGTGTGTGTGTGTGTGTGTGTGTGTGTGTGTGTGTGTTAGTAGCTGATTAGACAATGCAGTCATAAATTACTGTAATTTAAACTAATCACCAACCTGAGTCTGTTTTTGATACATTTATAGTTCAAGAGGGTTCATAATATTATCGCTTGCATCATCGTGGTTTTTTTTCTGACTGCGAGAGAAGTGTTTCAAAACCGCATGCTTGTTTTCAGAGATAAAGCAAGATGTGAGCTAAAGGGATATTATCTGTTGTCGTGTTTAAACCTGCTGCATGTGTGCATTTGCAGAGGCTCACAGGTTATCACAGACTTATGACTACATTAAGATTTGTCCTTAAAGTGCTCTCACTCAATTAAGATGTAATGCCAAGAAAAACGTCCTGCTATCACCTTTTGTTTTAGGTTTGAACTGATGTAGAATTGCACAGTGCTTTGCTCTGTGCCAACGCCCAGATAAATCATGAAGGCTTAAATTTGCTTTTGAACTTTATGATGACCTTCTGATGAGGTGGTGTGTGTGCTGCTATGTTGGGTTCATGGCATTTCATAAATATGTCTTTGCATTCTTTTCATTTGGATCGTTACATATACATTGAGTTTTATTGTCCAGATGTCTTTACGTATTCTGCAGCGGAGGTGCTTCATCATTGTAATGTTTGACTTTTAAGTCCTGATAGTTTTAGTGCAATTTGAAGACCTAGATGTGTGTCATTTCTCTGAGATGAGGAGATAGTGACCTCTGATGAGGGATATTGTTGTTGAAATGTTATGGGTGCAAAGAGAATTTGAGTGTTGAGGTGTTTCAGAGTTTTGGTGTTGATATCGGAGGCTTTGGTGTGTCTGGTCTGCTCACTCAGATGACGAGGTAACAGTGGGGAAGTTCTATGCCACATTCCTGATACAGGACTACTTCAGGAAGTTCAAGAGGCGCAAAGAGCAAGGTCTTGTAGGAAGGCGCTCGTGGGAAAAGCTGAACACAACCATGGCTCTTCAGGTGAGTAAAGCACAATCTCATACATTCGCTGAGTGAGATGAATTAACAGTGATTATATTAGAGCCAACAGAAAAAATTACTTTCAAAAGTCAGCCTATTATCTCCAGTAGACAAAGCGACTTTAAAAGGATTGCCAGGCGACTTAGAAAATACTAAATTATTTTGTAGTGCTCACATAACTGAAAGACCACTTTAGAAACAGGATGATCCAAATCAAACTGTGTCTTTTTACCAAATAAGTAGTTCCTATGAGAACTTTTATCCAGGCTAACCAGAATTTTACATTGTTATCAGTGTTTATGGATAACACTGACGTCACTGAAGTGTACTCTGGTAAAAAAAAAATGTTAGCTCCTAAAAACTTTAGGTGCTAACATTTCTTCAACAATAATACTTAACCTGACAGAGATACACATCTGGATAAACCCCCTGTGACATCTGTCATATCTGGTATTATGGTTTCTCTCTTGGCAGGCCGGCCTGCGCACACTGCATGACATCGGACCAGAGATCCGTCGAGCCATATCATGTGACCTGCAAGGGGCGGGGCTAGTAGAGGCTGATGGAGAGGAAGAAGAGGATATATACAGGGTAAGTATCCTTGAAGAAACACTTTTAATTTTTTATTTTTTTAGTTATTGAAGGACACTTTTCCTTATATAGGCCAATCAAAACAAACCATGTTCCTCTTGTTTTACATCCTACACTTTTAAGAGAGGTTTCTGTTGATTTAAAAAAATTACTTTCAACTAACAAACTGCCCTTTACACGATTCACTGTTACAACACACATTATATCTGGCATTTTTAAGAATTAGTGAAAGTCATTATCACGTTTCATACTGTGCCTGTCACTCATTGTTTATGTTTTGAATGTCTATTTATGTTTTGAATGTCTATTTAATCATTGTACTAGTACTCTGGTTGAGATTCCTTAATTTAAACATTGCTTATCTTAAAAAGTGGTACTTGTAAAGAGCTTACTGTGTATAAACCTGTTTCTGTCTTAGTACTCATTGGTTTCTGGTGTCTCTCTGCAGCGTAACGGAGGCCTTTTTGGTAACCATGTCAACCACGTGGGTGCAGATCAGCAAGGCTACTCTCACCCGACCACCGCCACCCAGCGGCCGCTACAGATCCTGCCCTTTTCCTGCGGGGGCTCCACCGGGCCAACCCAAACAGGCAGGAGGGCCAGCGAGGGCGACGCAGGAGAGGAGGCGGAGATGAACTCTTCACCTATCCAGTACAACCATCATTATCACTCCCCCCATCCGTATAATAACCCCCACTGTATTCCCACCTGCCATCAATCGCCAATCCCCTCCAATGCCAACCTCAACAACGCCAACGTGCCCTCGCTTCTCTCCATGGCCAATGGGAGGCAGCAGAAGTGTTTGTTAGGGCGAGACCGTCCGTCCTCTGCCAAAAACAGGTCATCAGTGTCCACCTACAGCAGAGGAGTACACAACAAGCTTTGGAAGTCACACTCCACAAGGTCAGTGAAAAAAAAGGATTATAGTCCTTCAACATATGCAGTAGGCGTCTCTAAGAACTGTGTAATATCAGTAGAGGAACTGTTTAAATAAGAATCATAAACCAAAGCAGTCTCAGGAGCATCTTGTATGATAAGGAAAACTGACTTCAAAGTGTATTTGAGTAAAGAGAGTATGACTAAGCCAAGCTGATATACTGTCCTGTAGGGCTGGTTGATCATTCAATATTCTCAATTAATCGTCACAGATCTATGACATGAATATAATTAGCTAAAACAAATCTTAGTTATGAGGAATAACCATGGAAAAAAGGGCATGTTTGATAGAAACCCACCCTGAACCACCCTTCCATGATGACAAAAAGTAGCTTTTGCTTTCAAAAAGTCTCACGTCATGATACTCCTCCCGTAACTCTTGGCATTGTGTGCCCAAACTCCCACTTGTTTTGTTAACATTCATTTTTCATGTATTTATTATAGTAGAAACGTAGGCAAGCAAATGTGAGCCAAAGCAATTTAAGGTTTATTTGTAGTTGAGAATGACTCACTAATATAAAATAATTATACACCAGGTGCAACTTTCATTCGTGTAATCTTTCTATTTTTTCATTGCATGCTATCTCTCTTTCCGTCCCTCTCCCGAATTATACTGCTCCTCTCCTCTGAGCAGGACACGCTACTATGAGGCCTACATTAGGTATGTGCATGATTTTAGTTTTTTTCACAGTATGATTTTTGGTGTGAATGCTTCTTACTAATAAAAAGAGAAGATGTGTCCGTTTCAAAGCATGCAATAGAGAATGAGCACTGTGGAGAGGCCTTGTGATGTTTACAGTAATAACATGTCTGCATAAAATCTCCAACAAACAGTAACTGTGAATAAAGTAATCATGTAATTCCTATATGTGAATGAACATCACATTTCTACAGATAAATATTTGACTTGTTTACTTTAACATTTGACTCAAAGGTCAGAGAGCAGCAGTGGGCTTTACCCCACCATTCGTCGAGAGGAGTCAGGGGGCGGAGACAGCGATGAAGAGCGAGGCTCAGGAGAGTACTTCAGTGGGGAGGAGTTTCAGGAAGACGACATCATGGTCACAAAGGACAGGTAACAGCAGCTGTCAGCCCAACAGGAGGTAGCGGCGTATCTTGTTTATATTGCTATCCTGGCTCCAAAATGGTGGAATGAGCCCCCATTGAAATCAGGACAGCAGAAAGCTTGCACATCTTCCGGCGCAGACTGAAAACTCATCTCTTTCGACTCCACTTCGAGCGATAGAATTACTAACAAAGAATTGCTAACAAAGCACTTATATACTAATAAAGGACTGGCTTATCTAAAGCCAGTTGAGTAGCACTTGAAATGTTTTAGCTCTATGAAACCTGATGTACTTATATGATTCTGTTTTCTTCAAGTTTGTATCTTGTTGGTCGAATGCACTTATTGTAAGTCGCTTTGGATAAAAGCGTCAGCTAAATGTAATGAAATGTAATTACTTTATTTATAAGTATTATCTCAATGGCAAGAATTTATGCAGCATGTATCACTTTTGATTCATGGTGCATCGCTGGTATCATGCTCTCCAGTAACAACATAATAACAATGAACTTATTTGCTACCTTTTTCTCTCTTTTTACCACTTTGTTTTATAACGCTGACATCATTATTTGGGCGACATTACCGCATTTTAAATAGGTAGGGCGAGTATATTAGGTATATAAATGTTGGCGGCGTTTCCTCTTATCTCAAACAATATTCAAGTTTTTTCTAGTTAATTTACTTATTGTATCTAAGGGAATATGCAGGTTTTTTTTTTATAAATTCATGAAGTAAATCTTGGAATTATTACCTACAATGGCTCTTAATACAGCATAGTAACATGAACAAGATATGAGTTTTTTTTTTTACTTTTTGTTCCACAGATTGTTCAACAGGGACCAGCGTGATGCAGAGGCAGACCTTGACCACATGGTTTCCAGGGGCGACCAACAGCCCGATGGTTACTTTGACGATGACCAACAGCCGATCTACCAAGACGACAGGCGGTCACCCAGGAGATGGCTCTTACCCTCGCCTCAAGGTGATACGCAACAGCACAGCAACTGTAGTTAAGTTTATTAAGATGAGTGATCGAGAAGTAATTGAGATTATTTAAAACAGTAAGATTAAATGTTTTTATTTCAATGATTAACAATATCAATTTTATCAATTTGTTACAAATACCAATAAACTAGGCTGATTCATTCACCTTCAAATTAACAAGTTGTGTTTCTGTTATTTAGAAGCAGATTTTTGTAATTAATACAAAGGGAATAAGTTCATAAGTCATCTGGTGTTATTACATATATTTGTGCGTTAAATTCGCTTTTTTCCCCTCAGCCTGCACAAGACCAACATTCAGTTTTGAGTGTCTTCGTAGAAGAAGTAGTCAGGATGATGCTCCTCTCTCTCCATCCTGCACAGCTCTTCCACTGCACCTTGTACATCAACAGGTACACACACACACACACACACACACACACACACACACACACACACACACACACACACACACACACACACACACACACACACACACACACACACACACACACACACACATTTTTTATATTTGGATATTGTGATGCATTCATCTACAGTACTTCCCAGACCTGTTTTTGCTCTTCTCTTTACCCCAAAATGCCTGCCTTTTTTGTTCGACCCTCAGGTGATGGCGGTGGCCGGTCTCGATGCCAGCAGAATTCACCGCCGGTCTCCGACGCGATCGCTCCGCTCCTGGGTCACGCCTCCTGCCTCGCCCATCAACAGGGACTGCTCGCCCTGCTACACACCTCTCATACAGGTCTGACTCACTGTGAGATAACATATTTCTATAAAGCTCAGGTCGTCTAGCGTTTGCCCTAACAAAGGGGTTGTTCATGTCAATATTGGTGAGATGTAAAGGTTTTTAGTGAGCTTTACAGGTCTTAAGGGGCCCTATTATACTTTTGGGGGGTTTACGCTTTCCTTCAGTGTGTTATATAGGTTTTTGTGCATGTAAATAGTCTGCAAAGGCTAACATCCCAAAGTTCCTCTCCCGCACACGCCCCCCGTGCTGAAAAGCCTTCATTGGACTAATTTGTTTACTTCTGTAACATAGTGACATCACTACGTAACAGTCGTGTTTTTTATTGGCTAGCAATCCAACACATTGTAATTGATAGGCTAAGGGCCGGGACATTATAAGCGGCTGAACAATCACAACATAGACGGCCAGCTAACCAATCAGAGCAGACTGGGCTCTGGTTTCAGACAGAGGGTGAAAAGAGGTTCTGCAGCACAGGCATTATGAGAAAAATAAATACCTTTTTGAACATTAAAGCATGTAAACATGTCACAGTAGAAGGACAAAATACAGTCATGAAACCTCAAAATGAGCATAATAGGGCCCCTTTACAAAAGTCAGAGTGATAGTCTTTATAAAGATTGTTCTCAGTCGGAATTAACTATGCTTGCTTAATACATTGTCTGCAAGTGTTTGTAGGTCTTTTTTTCTATAAAGTCATATTCGTGTGTATCTGTGTGTGTACTCAGGTGGACTGGCGTAGTCACGGCAGCGTGGCTAGCCTCCCCGGAGCGGTGAAGAGGAGTTCGTGGTATACAGACGGCCATGACGGTCCTCCCAGCCGCAGTCACTCTCCGTCCCGCCTGCATCTGCCTGCAGAGTGCTGCTCTCACTTCCTGCAGAAGAGAGGAAGCGCCATCAGTGTGGTGGAGGCTGTGAGTAAAGACTATAAAGGGTCCTCCAACATTAGAAAAACTCTGATAAGATTTAATTAACATATATTTAAAAGTATCATAGTTTTAAAACTGACTTTATATGCGAGTGTAACATTAATACTTTTATTACCAAACCCTTGATAATTGAAATGGTTTAACCAATGAATTGTCATTTACCAACATCAAATTTGTATTTGAACAATTCTTAGATTTGATAAGCAGTCAAAACATTTTTTTTCCTGGAACCCCTATGAGGACTGTGAGAATCCCCCTGTGTCTCAACATTTACTTGAAGGTCCCATATTATACTATATTTGAAAAATATATTATAGGGCCATATCTATACAAAACTATCTCTGAATTGTTGTGCTCAAAATACCAAACAGATCACCCATTCTAGCCATGCCTCATAGTCATACCCCTCTATGTCAGCCCTGGTACAAAAGTGCTGATTTTGAGTCTTGCTTATGTAAACACAGACCATATTACTTCCAAAACACGTCACACATTTCCGATATGACGTCAAGTCCACAGCAAATCTGGATCAGCTCCGTTGTACCTCCGTTTTTAGAGATGTGGGTAAGGAGAAAAGAGAGAGGGTTTTATTTTCTGACACTTTGTGAGTCTCCTTACACACCGGGGACACATATTTATGTATAAAACACATACAAAAGTGCATTTTGCATAATAGGTGACCTTTAAATTGTGACTTGAAATAATGTTTCACTTCCCCAGGTGTTGATCTCCGAGGGTCTTGGGAAATATGCCAAGGACCCCAAGTTTGTGACAGCGACCACAAACGAAATCGCAGACGCCTGCGAGATGACCATCGATGAGATGGAGAGCGCTGCCAGTAACCTGCTGAACGGCAGTATAGGTAGCTGCAGCACACGGGCCACGGGCAGCGAGGGCTCGGACTCGCAGGCCGCCTCGCAGCTCAGAGACAGCAGCATCCGGGACTACAGCGACGAGGAGCCCTGCGTGGCTCTGAAATGCGAAGAGGACCTAACAGATGAGATGATATGCATCACATCCCTATAGCAGCGGCTCACATGGGATTATTTAGGTTTTTTCAATTGAATTTCTACAACCAATCCACAGTGAGGGGATGTCTCAGTTCAGGAGCATCCTGGGGGAAATGTAAAATATGGGGGGGATAAGAGAACAAAGTGCCTTGTTTTCTCTTTCTGTGGAGTGGAGACGCAGAGAGGAACAGATGGTTGTATGGGAGAGCTGAGATTCAGTCAGCAAATATTGAAGCCAGAGAGACTCGATCTTTTCGCCAGCCTGCCGGTCATTTAGCAGGAATTCGGGATACTCCTTAGAAGGTGTTTTATTTTGTTATTTTCTTCATTATTAGCGGTGGTTTGAAACAACAGAATAACCTGCCAGCCTCGCAAAGCCAGCCCAAAGCTCATCAAAGTTAGTTTTCCCAAAAACATACTTTGAGAAAGAGCTGCACACCTTGGTAAAATACTGGAAGTTAATGTACTTGGTTATTCATATTTGCCTCTGTACTACAGTGCATTGTTTTTCAAATTAAACAGCAACTTTGATGGCTTTAATTTGAGGAGTTTGCATATTGAGTGAACAATAGCGGGATTCTTCTGATGCGTAATCCAAAAGTTGTGGGAAGATGTTTAAAACAAGAACAGCATTCCTACAACATAAAACTGTGTCACACTGATGTTTGAAAGAGTAACGCTGGCTTTGCAAAGCTGCTTTTGTCCTGCTGCAAAATGTCTTGTCCTGAGTCCTTGTTTTCAGATGGGTGTTTCATGTCATGTATATATAACGTGTGATTTTATAAAAAAATAACCTTTAGTGGTCACGATAAGAGACCCTGGTTATTCACATTACATTCTGGCCTCCTACGTCTTGAATTAACACATAAAAGGTGAATAAAACAAATTATATTTTTATTTTGTTAATTTATTTCAGCTATTGTTAGTGCAGAGCTACACTCAGGCTGATCTGAGTCCAGATGTTTCAGGGTTAAGCATTGCTCGTCTCGGTACTTGACTTGAAAAGGAGATCACATATCACAGAATAAAGACTTTGTCCTCAGGCATATCCTTCTGTTTCACACGTGCACAATGATCTGAAACACAGAAACTGTGTGTATATAATACTCTTCGCCCTTTACAGCAACAACAGAGAATTAATGTTACCCCATTTTAATTGCTTAAATACTTTAAACACCCTTAAAATAGAGGAAGATATGGTAGTTAGTAAACTGTTTCCATTGTGATCCTTAAAGGGGCCCTATTATGCCTTTTTCGGGGTTTCTCATTCCCGTAGTGTGTTGTATAGGTTTGTGTGCATGCAAATGGTCTGCAAAGGCTAAAATCCCAAAGTTCCCTCATGCTTCTATTGGCTAGCGCTCAAACACATTGTACGTGATAGGCTAATGGGCGGAACGTCCATAAGCGTCTGAACAATCACAACAGAGCCGGCAAGCTAACCAATCAGAGCAGACTGGGCTCTGGTTTCAGACAGAGGGTGAAAAGACCGGGCAGGCAGTATGAAACAAAGCACTTTTTGAACATTATAGCATGTAAACATGTCACATTACAATAACATTTATAAAACCTGAACATTAGCATAACAGGGCCCCTTTAATTTTTATCCGAGCCCCTTAAAGACTATGAGGAGAGACCATTTCATTGTTAGAAACTCAGCCATAATACGCAATTAAAATAGGACAAACATCAGATAATACTGTAGAGGAGTTGTTTTACTTTATGACGTAAAACCTGATGTTGCACATTAGTATGGTATTTTAAGATGCTGAATTAGGCTTCAAGTAGGAATCTGTTTTAGATTACTCATCTAGACAAGAAAACTAATAATCCAGAGATGATCATGCCTGAGTCGTTCAAATATTTGCTGACATGTTAGTTTCACCTACTGAGCAACGATGAGAATAAACAATGAATTCCTCTTCAGGCATTTGAGACCATGAGTCAATTCACGCACATAGATTTCAAGGTTTGACAGATATTTGACATTTGTGACTCATTGACAGTGTACATTTTGAACACCATAACAGAACTCTGCTAAAACTAATTGAATTCTTTGTGTGTGTCTTTTGACTGAAATTATGTCAGCTCCTGCAATGTATTCCTATTTATTTTTCAACACTTATGTGAGTGCTCAACAAGTCTACAACAGCTGCTGTCTGTGAAGGGAACCTACATAACCTTATAGATTAAAAACAACATGTATCTTTGCTACAGCACTAACCAGTCTTTTTTCTACCACTGCCAACCGTAACAAGGTCTTCAGGTGTACTTTTACAAACTACAATGGTTTGTGGCTGCAGGGCTATCTACTTTTTTCCTTCAATCTAATACTGTTGTCAGGGCAACATGTGTAATCTGTGCAACCAAAGGGCTCTTTCAAATATAAAACCAAAAGCAAGAGATTGTTAAGTGCATTTAAACGCACATGAATATTCAATTATTATTCCAGATTTGTTTCCATTATTTATATTTTGTCAAAAAGTATGCCGATTATTGTGTACAATGATGACAAAAGGGTTCATGCTTATACTGGGAAGTTATTTTTTTTATAGTCAATAAAAATACAGGTGAATTTAACCTGAGCTTTATATGAACTGTAAATGCACGTCTTGATTGGCCAACACTGCAGATACATATGACATTTACCAACTGCATGTAAATTGTGTTTAACTAAGAATTAATGACTCATACTAATTGTTATTACCTCTGTGACTATTCGGATGTGTTGGTTAAAATGTCAGGGAAACTGTCACAGTGTTTGATTGACAGGTGAATAAGAAGCAGTGAAAACTAAACAACCAACATCAGAAAAAAACAAAACAAGAATTACATTTCAAATCTATTCATTTTCCCTAAATGCAACCAGACTATGCTGACCCACAAATAAATGTTTAAAGTAATTAAGAACACGTTAAAAGCCATATTACTCACATGCTTTTTGCTGCACCTAGGAATACTCATCTGGCTGTTGTGGGAATCAAACCTGTGATGGAATGTCTTATGGAAAAAACTGATATTCGTTACAGAACAAACCAAAACATTTAGTTAATTCAGTGTTTGAGACCAACGACACCAGAAAATATAATCATCTGCTGCTTATTCATCCATTCAGTTCCATTTAGACTTATCAAAAGAAGCATTGTGACAAAAACCAACACAGAGCATCATTGTCCAACTGAAGGCTTTATTATTTTCTACTGTTCCACTGCCATACAAATGTCCATGGAATGACAACATGTATACAATCTGTACAGTGTTTGTAAAAAACAAAGTGATACAAATGTCTGCTTTCTACCCATTTGTTGTATGGAAATTAAACAATATAGCTCTATCTACTTGTAGCATAAGTCCTAGTACCTTATAGATTTTGTACCAATGAAAATCAAACACCCTGTTTTGTACATTTTAATTCTTGACGATGAACCTGCTGAGATTTTTTGTAAGGATCACTGAATAAAGTCAAGAGGATAAAGTTAGGGTGGCTCTTGTGTTTGTTTACAATCATTATAAGAAGAATAGAAATATAAAGAACGTTCACAATAATGTTCCCTTAAAAATCCTTCATTAGGACACACATGATTCCAACATTTAGTAAACACAGCTCATAGTGTAAACACTGTAATGTTACTTCATAATAGAGTGCAAAGCTCAATAAGACACATTGTAATTCATTGTAGCACTCGGCTGTTTCCATCACAGCTAAAAACACATATTTAATTAAAATCAGCACTTCATGCATGAATTTAAGGACGATTTTCTGTAAAGCCGATTCTAAAATGTATATCAGTAACACACTATACATCAAAAGTAATTCAACAAACAGGCACATATAGTATTATCAATAATACTTATTGATCTTCAAATGCTTCTTTGTAAACACGCTACATTGAGATAAAATGTATAAATATTATTGTATATGCTTTTTTTCAGTTTCAACAAGTTTTTAGTGTATAGTTGCCATAAAAAGCATTTTAAGACAATCATTAGCAACATATGCTAAGCTATAATTTGCAGGTTAGTAAAATGAAACAGACTGCCCTGAACGGAAGGCAACACAAAGCTGTTTGCTGTAAGACTTCATATTCAAGTGGGTCGCTGCTGTGCCAGCAACTCTGGGACAGGGGTAGAAAAAGTACTCTATTTGTCTTTTATACTGTCTTTTTATAAAGTAAAGGTAGCAATACAAAATTGTAAAAATACTCTGTTACCCTGTTACAAGTAGAAGTCCTGCATTTAAAATCTTACTTAAGTAAAAGTACTGGCATCAAAATATAGATACAAAACATTAACATTGGCTAATCACTTAAATAAATCCTGGATGAAGCTGCCCTAGTTTTCAGCTTTACTAACAGTTTTAAATCAAACCCAATATGTTCTAGGGTCCCTTCGCTGAATTAAAAACAGGTGCAACAAAAACAGCATTTCGTAGAACTGTTGAATCAGCTAGCTTCCAGGAAGGAAGAGGAATGTTACCATGGTAACGGCTGAACTCACAGAATAGATTAAACAGAAAACGTGCTGGGCTGACAGTCTGCTGATTAACAGGCAGACAAGAGTAATCATGTCTCATACGACACTCTTGATGTGACCAAAAAGATATGATCTACGAGGCTGACGAAAAGAAAGAACTTTGTTCTGTCAACCCTTGTCTTTTTACAGGCTAAGCCCTAGTGTTGTGAAACGTTTAATGTCACGTTGGTATTAACATGAAACCTAGCCCCAGGGTCATACCAGGAAAATAGAGTGTGATGATTGAAGTGTTTTTTTTATGATAAAGAGGGTTAGGTTATTATTAAGCTTACAATACCATGGGGTGTTGTGTAAGCATAAGATATGTTAACTTCTCACATACCGAAACCAATTAAAAGTTGATATAGTGTTAACAAGGTAATGCCAGGCATCTTTCCCAGCAACCATTTGTTTCAACCATGAAGTGCCAGCACGCAGCTGACCTTATAAAGATGAGGGAAAACTGTGATTCATATTAGCTCAAATGTAATTAAATACATATGTCATTTTAAAAGTAAGAACATGAACTATGTAAACTGCTAAAATTGACAATTTGTTTTACACCCTTATGGCTTTGAATTAAGATAGCATAGATCAGCCCTCATAATTATTGTTCACCTGTGACTACACATCAAACTGACCTTGTGTGTGCACATCAGGTGCAACACACTCCCATTATTCATCTACAAGGCCGATGATCCTGATCTAACAAACAACAAGCTGTTTACTGCTGTTGTCGCCTGATTGTGTATTTTGCTGTCACCCTTCACTCTGTTCATCTTTGTGTGTCGAGTGTCGGCGGTCGGTACACAGGAACCCCGGGGTCCGCGAGAGGAGGACGACCTCTGATGATGTCAGCAGCCTTCTCCGCCAACATGATGGTCGGAGCGTTCAGGTTGCCGCTGACGATGCTGGGCATGATGGAGGCATCGATCACGCGCAGTCTCTCCAGCCCCATGACGCGCGTGTTGGAGTCAACCACGGCCATGGGGTCGGAGGGCGAGCCCATCTTACAGGTGCAGGACGGGTGGTAGGCGCTGTCAGCTTTGCGTCGCACAAAAGCGTCGATTTCGGAGTCAGATTGGACCTCGGGACCAGGCTGGACTTCGGGACCGCGGAATGATTCGAAGGCCTTCTGGGCAAAAATCTCTCTGGAGAGCTTGACACACTGCCTGAACTCCAACACATCAATGTCTGAAAGGGGATATAAGAGTAGTACTATGAGCAGTATTCCATTTAAAATCCAAAGACCAAGGAAACATATTATATAAAGTACAACCATAATCAAGCAGGTCTAGACAGTACGCTCTTTTGGGAAGTTCTCCAAACCGTTGATGATTTTAGTGCCTGACTGTTCAGTGGCTGAATCTTACCGGTGGAGAGATAGTTTGGCTGGAGAATGGGGTGATCCAAAGGGTTGGCGCTCTTCAGCTTCATCCAGCCGATACTGGTGCTCCTCATCGTTCCAACATGAACCTACAACACCAACAGTCGTTACTGCTGGATGTTTTGGGCTCACACGCCATATGTACTGCACAGGTAGACTCCCAGGGTTTCCAAAACGGCCTTAACACCAAGTTCTGAGACTTTCCAGGCCCAATTCCCTCAAATTCATATATCGGCAAATGCATGGATCAAGGTTAATTACTGTTACAACACTGAGAGTTCTTTATAAGATGAAGGAGTCTCACAGAAGGCCACAGAAATAATATCAAAATAACTTAATTATTACTAAATAACTAAATTCAATCACTTTCAATCACCCATGTCGATTTACAAAAATGTTCAGGACCTTGATTTTTTCCCCCTTAAATTGACAAAGCTTCAAGGCTTTTAAAGACCCATACTGACAGTGAGGAGAACGCAACCTTACTGTGTGAGAAAAAAACCTGACATTCTTTGTGCAGCAAAACCTCCTCTGTTTTATTAGGAGCAACCACGCAGTTAAAAATGTACTTTCAGAAAACTCTGCAAACCGAGAAATTAGTAAAGTAAAGCAACTATTATTTGTTGCACGAACACTTTCATAACATCTAGTGGATTGTCTTTTCTACAGCCCCATTATGCCATTCTCAATATTAATGTATTTGCAAACATGATTCCTGCACACAGAAACACATTCATCAAAGAAATGCCTAAAGCCTTTTGTAGCAATTCAATAGAAATGTAATGTTGGGATGTCTTAACTTGCTCCTCTCAGGTATTCTTCTCTGGGAAAGCTGTAAATCAGTATCCGCATCAGGAAGCTCACTCAACTCTCAGGTGATTTCCAAGGAGCTCTTTATATTAAATAAATGTATGCAGTGCATGTGGTTTTCCCTGGAATGGCACGTGACTGTATAAACACTAAGTATGTGCTTCACGTGACGGGCTGGTTAGTCTAATCTATTGTGTATGCATCACACACACACACACACACACACACACACACACACACACACACACACACACACACACACACACACACACACACACACACACACACACACACACACACACACACACACACACACACACACACACACACACACACACACACACACACACACACACACACAACACACACACACACACACACACACACCACACACACACACACACACACACACACACACACACACACACACACACACACACACACACACACACACACCACACACACACACACCACACACACACACACACACACACACACACACACACACACACACACACACACACACCTGTGTAATAAAATGAAACCATAATCATAAATCCTGATAGCTGCCACACATATGCAGGGAAGTCAGCTCCCACCTTCTTACATAGACACACACCTGATATGCCTCGATCTTGGAGGCAACTCGCCCGTGGTCGATGACCTGCGATGGCAGGAAGTGAAACTGGATGTCTGGGTGTGTGACTTTTGGACGACTGCGGATGAACCCCCCGCTCTCCAAGTGGGCTGTTGCTCCATAACCTAGAGGACAGTCGTCATGGTTAATGTGAGGTTGCACACAAAGCATCTGTCTTGTGTTGGTCATAAAGAGATGACAGATATGTCACACATGAGTACACAGGTTTAGATGGTGGCTCTGTCTCATCTTGTCTCGTGTTGTGTTGTGTCTAATGAGTTGGCAGCTATGTGATGCATGTGGCAACTGGCAAACCTGCACACCACGGAAAGGACTCTTTATCTGCCTTTACGTGATGGAATAATTCCTTTTAATTCAAATCTGTGTTTCTGTGGTTACCTCCCCTGTTGTCTGTGTCCCAGCTAAGCTGTTATCTCGTTGGTTGCGCTTTGTAAGGTCAATGGAGGACAAAGTTGAAATAATTTGAACTTTGAGCTCTTTATCCTCAACAATGGCACGTCTGCTGCAGGGAGCTTTTACTGCTGATCACTTGGTTATGAGATTTTTATCTTTGTCTTGTAAAACCTCCTCTTACAACAGATTATTGTTCAAATTGAACAGATACATAACCACAAGGGTTTATTTATGTGTTTCTCCTGCTGCCAGTAATAACATCATTTTCTGACTTTTTTTCTTTGAACAAACAGAGATAATTTTAACCCATACCTGTTCATAACTGATATTTATTTTTGATATTTACTTGAAATTCCGCGATATACAGTAAACCTACAAAAAAGTCACTATTTTTGCAGAAGTGTTTTGGTTACCAGTGAACATGGTGAGCCACTCCAGGCCTATCTTGACCATGTGGAAAGGTTTCTGTGCTTTGTAGAGGGAGATGGGCTGAGTGCACTGCTGCTGGACGTACAGCTCCAAATGATCCTGCAGGTTACTGCCAACACCTGAAAAACAAGAGAGGAATAACCAGGCATTTTTCAGAGGCCTTATTATGCTTTTTTAGGGTTTCACTTTCCTGTAGTGTGTTACATAGGTTTTTATGCAGGTTCATTGTCTGCAAAGACAGGGAATGAAAAAGAAGGCTTTTTGTTACATCCACACATGTACAAATGTAAAAGTATAGGCACAATATATAAATAGGAAACCTGAAATTGGCACAGCAGGGCCCCTTTAATACAATGCATTCCGGGGCTGGGCTGAAAGCGTTATGAGGTGAAAATGAATCCCTCTATTCTCATGTGTATCAAATAAACTATCAAAACTCTATCAAATCTATGCATCTTTAAATCTCACATTTTTTCTTTCCATTTCTGTTGTTTAAATAATGGCCTTTAAAATGCTTGCATGGTTTAAAAAAAAAGAAGAATATACCTGGCAAGTGCTGGACCACAGGGATGCCGTGTTGTTTCAGGTCATCAGCATTCCCCACCCCAGACAGCATGAGTAGCTGAGGGGAGTTGATGGCTCCTCCACTTAATATCACCTCTTTTTCTGCATATGCCTGAAAAGAGACCAAAACCACTTTGAACAGGAGTTCACATCAATGCTAGCGGCTATATGCTTTGATATAAATGCTAACGTAAACATGTTATCGTTTTGACGACAAAATGACGGTAACGACATTGTAATGTGAACCCCATGACGACATGAGTCAAAGAGTCAAAGTGATGAGATTATCTCTCTGGGAAACATGAGGGTTTGAACAGTGAATAACTGGATGAGTGAGTGCAAGCTGAAAAGTCAGGAGATAATTGAAGCCATTATGAGGCATCCAATGGGCAACGCAGAAATCTGTGCCAATTGTTCCAAAAATGGTTCTTTATGAATGATTTGTAATTGTATCGATCGTACCCTTTTCTTTTGTCCATCCTGTGTGTACTCCACGCCAACGGCTCGGTTGCCATCAAACAGGATCTTGGTGGTCAGGCAGCGAACCTCTGTCGTCAGGTTGGGCCGACCCAGGGCTGGCCTCAGGTAGGCGCTGGCTGTGCTCCATCTCTTTCCTGGACAGATTTGGGCAGTGAGATGTAGGCAATATTTAAGTGTTGGTTTATTAAAGATGTATAAATACAAGCTCCTTTTCCCTCTAACCTTTATGAACGGTCATGTCCATCCAGCCCAGGCCCTCCTGCTGCTCTCCGTTCATGTCGTCAGTGAAGGGGTATCCTGCCTGCTGCCCCGCCTCAATAAAGGCTTTGTGCAGGGGGTGGTCAGTCTTCCCTCTGGACACGTGAAGAGGTCCACTGCCTCCCCGGTACCTACAGTACAGGGTCACATAAGAAACACAAATGTTATGATGATAAAAGTTACTTTTCAAAATGAAATCCATTGATTTGGTCTGTCAGATGTTTTATTTTCATTACTTTTAATTTAAGAAATAGATTATATTAGGTGCTTTTTATGCCGTATTCTGTTTGTGAGGTAGAATGCTTTTTAGATATGTAGAAACCAAAATTATTAGTTATGATACAGGTTTTTTTCATTTTAAAAATACAATGAAATTGATGCTTTTGGCCCGTGGAACACCATTAATTTATAGTTGTACCCCTCTGAGCAAAAGGTTTGTGCCTCCTGATATATGGCAATGGTTTTGAGATTTGACACATAAAAGTAGAATAATGTCAAAATGTGCACGACCTGAGCTTCCAATTCTGTTATGATCGCGGAAAAGGTAGGACCCAAAAGCAGACTACGAAAAGAGGTAAAAGGTCTAGAAAACAAAAGCGAGCTTTATTTCAAAAGCTAATGGCAAATAACATGGCATAAAACACAACGGTAGCACAAGGAAGAAACATTACCAAAAACCTGACCGTGACTGACATGGAGGGAGACAGGAAAGACCAACAATGAACTGACAGGGGAACACAGGGAAAGACAAGACTAAATACAGAGAGGGGTAATCACGGGACGAGAAACAGCTGGGTAAGGGAGGCAGAAACACAAGGGCAACAGGTGAACACAATGAGACAATCAGACACAGGAGGAAAACAAGAGACAGGAAGAACAGAACAGCAAAACAAAACCCATTACCAGACAGACAACACTAAAACCGTGACATAACACCAAGATCGTGACAAATTCCTGCATGTGAATAAGAATACAATGCAAGGAAATTTACCAAAAATAAATAGCTTTGGACATTTTTCCTTGGAGGCTTCATCAAGGCTTAAGTAATCTAATGCCAGACGAATGATGGAAAAAGTTAAGCCATTACAGTTTTTTTTTTAATAAAATGTAAAGCGTGTGAACGTCGCCACTCCACAACACCTGAGTACCAGGGGCGTTTCCTGGACCTGGAAACATTCAGGGCTTAGCCCACAGTGGCGGCGCCAGAGATTTTCTTTTGGGGGTGCTGTGGGGTAGCTTGACCATAGAGGGTGCTCAAACATGTAGGGTTTCCCATTAATGTAGCTATGGGCTTCAGTGAAATGTTCTACTGCAACACTCCCCACACGCACACACACAGTACACCCGCGACTGTTACAATGAAGGCTCGATAATCAGCTCACAGCATATAGGTGAAAGCAGGGGTCATGTGCTATTTTTATAAGTGGGGGGTGGACCTAACATCCTCTAGGGGGGTCCTCACCTCCTCTAGGGGGGTCCGGGGGCATGCACCCCGGGAAGATTTCTTTTTAAATATTGAAGTTAAAAGCATCAATCTGGTACACTTTGAGAGCAACATGAAGAGATCTATGGATACATCTCTCATCACCCATATGAAACAGAACTGTAAACAGATTTTCTCTTTTCTTTATGGATATTTTACAAATCACTCCCCTTTTAAACTGTATTCTTGTTTACTGTCAGATAGTATTTCATAACTGTTTTTCATTTAATCTCTTATTTTTTTATAACTATAATGATCATATGAAGTTGTGCCTTGGAAATAATCTTTTACATAATAATTGCATTCACTGAACACGGGAAATTACAATCCTGCCGTCCTCTCTAGTGTCATGATGAGGATCAGGTAAAGCACGGTTAATGTATTATTCAGGGTAATTCAGAAATTATCACATGACTTGAAACACTTTAATGATTACAAAAC
Source organism: Dissostichus eleginoides (assembly GCA_031216635.1). Taxonomy (NCBI): domain Eukaryota; kingdom Metazoa; phylum Chordata; class Actinopteri; order Perciformes; family Nototheniidae; genus Dissostichus; species Dissostichus eleginoides. Next base: position 25,667,604 of record CM062267.1, read on the forward strand.
ATATCATATATATTATTCTGAAATGGACCAATCTGCACAATGACTACTTTTACTTTTGGTACTTTAACTATATTTTGATGATAATACTTTTCAAATGTTACTTGAGTAACATTTTGAATGCTGGACTTTTACTGTAACAGAGTATTCTACGGAGCACCCTAGAGGACATGGAGAAGAAAAAATAAATTGGTTGAAAAAAATAAAAATGTTTTGCGAGATCTGAATCGAGTTGCTGGCCATGTAATAAGCCATGTAATAAAAAGATGTATTACATGGTTTAGTTGAATACTCGATTCAGATTTGTCAATTCAGAACACGTGACACGTTGTTAATCCAGAACAGACAGACCGCTGTCAAGGATTTATTGACCGTTGTTAAGGACGCTCACATCTGCACAAAGAAGTCCGTTCGATTGAAATGTATACAGTTTGGCCGAAAAGCAAGTTTGCTTTTCAAACTGGGACAAGAAAACTGCGGAGAAGTAATGGGGCAGAAACCCTCCTTTTTACGCAACGGTCCAGACATAGACATAAACGGCAAAACATATTCAGTTGCCAGTTACTTTGGCATTCGGGCAGGGATATCTAGATACTTTCCAAGCTTTGACATAATTAATTGTGCTACTTGTTTTCAAAATCTGTAATAAAAAAGCTCCTCAAAAACGCTATCGAAGCAGTTCCTGCCGTTGCTAAGGAGGATCAAGAAAGAGAAAGTAAAAGAGGGTAAAAGACGGAGCGCTGGACGTCAGATAAATCCCCAGAAGAAGGCAGCGAGGAAGTAAACACTAACAGGAACACGGTATGGGCTCTGCAGTGTTTAAGGAATTGTTAGTGGATCAGAAACTGTGAACAGAGTTGGACAGTGCTGAGTGCTGCCATAAAGTTGTTGTTGTCGCAGTTCCAGCTGTTGGTGCGCCGTGGAACGGAGTTTTTTTTTCTTAGCGGAAGAAATACGATCATTTTTAAGTCAATAAAATAATTTCAATTAATATTGGGAGTCGAGTCGTTAGTTTGTTTAGTATATGGCCATGTAATAAGCGGGATAATGTGCAGCGACTTGGTCATTATGGGGAAAAGAACACCCGACAGGCTCATCAGAGAGCCCGACGCGAAGCGGAGGGTTCTTGATGAGACCAGCACGGATGCTGCAATTGGCTCCAATTGGCTCCGCAAAACTAAGGAGCCAATTGGCTCCGCAAAACTTTTTTGTTGTTTTGTTTCAGTTTTACGTCGCCACTTCCATTCACATTTTTCATCATTGTTCCACAATGTTTATCATCATGAAATTAATATCTATATATTTTATACTATACTTGCACTGCTTACCGTTTTCATACTTTATATATCTTAGCATATTCATACACACTGTTAATACTGTTCATACTGCTCATAGGTTACTGTGTATATCTAGTGTATTAATACCCCTCACTGTTTATTCATCATTCAATTCATTCTACATTTTATTCTGTAGATTGTGTACATTACTTTTCACTTTACTGCTTTTTGCACTCCTGGTTAGAAGCTAAACTGCATTTCGTTGTCTCAGTACCTGTAATCTGTGCAATAACAATAAAGTTGAATCTAATCTTGAGCAGGAACAAATATATTTACTTAGTACATATCTGACATTAACGATTAAACACATTTGTGCATTCTTTATAAATGCAAACCGAGTCAAGCCAACTCCGAGCTGTCCGACTTCAGGCGAGCCTTTTGAGACCTCCCCCGGCTGCAATCGGCTATTCTCGTCTACTTTCGAGGCGAGCCGCAGCTCATCTCAAACAAGCCTAGTTACAGTCACACGTAAACCAAACTACAGACAACCTGATTATCTTTTACAATAACACCTGATATCTACTTCCCTGTTCTATTTGTTTCCAAACCACACAAGTCTTTATTATTCATTTGCATGTGCCAAAGTTAGATCTGACGCATTAAATGTAACCTTTGAAACTCATGCGACCAGGTTCTGCGTGACGAGGGATCCTTGTGCCTCTGCACATTTTCTTTAAATTATAGTTGCCACCCAGGATGCATTTTGAAGCCAAGTGAGTCTGTGGGACTGAAGCATTAGCACTGCCAGAGTTAGGGCTCCCTACTATCCATGTTTATACATCAAAAAAATAAAATGTGTACAGGCGGAGGGACGGACGAGGGAGTTTTGTTTTGTACCTGTTTTCTCCCAGCTCATGACACTGAGCTTTCCTAAAGTAAGGCAGACAGTGTTCGTAGTCCCAGCCCTCGGCCCCCTCCCTCTGCCAGCGGTTGTAGTCTTCAGCGTGTCCGCGGATGTACACCATGGCGTTAAGTGAAGAGGACCCGCCCCAGACGCGGCCCCTCGGCCAGTACAACACCCGGTTGTCCATGTTAGCCTGATGTTCAGTGTGGTAGTACCAGTTATACCTGAGGAGAAACGTGAAGAAATAAAGCATGCCATCAAAATGGAACCAGTTTAACAGTTTAATAACATGTTACTATATTGAGAAAGTTGTCAAAATGCTGCATTGATCACCAATGTGACACCTAGATGATTTGTTAAAATTATTTGTCCATTTTTTATTTATTCAAACAATGTTATAAATGCATATTTGTCTTATTGTGCATTTTTTATTTTATTCAGTAATAACTATTTTTCTTCTGGAATGGACCGATTTTCCGCTTTCATATTTACTAAACTGTTAGTTGAGAAAACTGTATTACATAATTTTGCAAAAAAGTATTTTAAAGGACTGATGTTTTGGTTAAAAAGGAAATCACATCAAGTCAAAAAGTGGCATGTTTTCTACCTTTGTGTTGAATTTACTCATGTTTGCACACATTTAAAAAGAAAAAAAAGAGTGTAGTAATGAAAAGGCAAATAAGTCTCTGTTATAGATTAGTCCATGTGAAATAATTAACTACTGTACTTGTCATCGCAGAGGTTGTAGGTCAGTGCAGCTGGCATGTGGATCTTCCATGAGAGTCTTTTGATGCCTAGCAGCATGTCCTTAGGCCCAGCCTCCAGCTGCAGCACGGACTCATGGGCGTCCTCACTGAGACGGTTGGCGAGGACGCAGCCCGCTGACCCTGCCCCAACAACGATATAACTGTAGGACGGGGTTTTCTGATTGGCTGTCGGTGATGATGAAGCGTTCCAGTGAGCAGCTGTGGTACTTAAACATCTGTGATGGTTGGACGAGTACTGGTTACTATTCCTGTAAACAAGTTCTGGCCAACATGAAAACAGGCACCTGCCATCCTTCGTAAATCTCCCTCGAGCCGCAGTCACAACTCGTCGGGCACCAGTTTGGCCTGACATGGCCAAAAACAACATCCTGGTTGTGGGAGGGGTTTCTTCATTCACTGTAAATCAGAAGAACAGACATTAAAGGATGCACTTGAGGGGGAAAGCTGGAACAGGGTGAAATACATCTGGCGTTGAGATGTGGAAAAATGTGCTCATTTGTTTACTGGCTTTCTAAGTATGCAAAGTGTGGGTTACAGATATGCGTTTGGCTGACATTTCTTCTCCAGCCACACCTTGACCTTTTTTTAATCTCAACTCAACTAGAAATACTTCACTTGGAGACAGTTATTTTTGATCATTTGCTGTTTTTGAGGAGAGATGTTAAAGTTTCTCTCCTTAATGTACCAAATGCTGGTCTATTATAGAGAGTTTTAATTTATAATTTACATTTCATATTCTTTATAATAATAATAATAATGCATTTCATTTATCGAGCGCTTTTTGGGAAACTCAAAGACACTTTACAGAGTAAAAAAATCATAAAAACATAATTAAAACAACACACTTCAAAATATATAAAACAAAACATTAAAGGTGGGGTAGGTAATTTTGGAGGAGCCAGCTCGAGTGCGCTAGAATTTGAAAATACACAGCCGGAAAAAATCTGCCACTTCCTTACAGAGCCCCTCCTCCAACACACACGAAGGCGCACATGACCAATGAGGGCACGAGATAAGTTTGTGCACAGATGGAAGGCTGACAGGCAGGTAGGCCATCCAGTTATTTTAGCCGGGCCGGCTAAAATGATTGGTCGTGCTTTTTACAGCGCTACGGCTTCCACAGATGACATTTTTTATGTATTTATTGTCAAAGCATTTAATATATTCATTGCTATCGGGATGTTAAGAGCATTCCATGGAATATAACAAAAAGTGTTTATGAAATAAATTACATACCCCACCTTTAATTACAGATTAAAAACATACTCTATAGATACAGTATATATTTTGGAATGTACAACTGTACGATGTTACTAGATCCAAGCAACACCCCTGTCTGGATCTTTAAAACTGTGCAGTGTGTATATGCTTCTTTTGCATTTGTGCTGTTAATAATGTATTTTTATAGAGAGTAGGGCTGTCATTTTTACAGTTTTACTTTTTAAAGTGATTTAAAGGTCACCTAAAATCCACTTTTTCCTGTCTTTTATACATAAACATGTGTCCCCTCTTTGTAAAGAGATTCTGAAAGTTTCAGGAAAAAAAGCTTCATTCACTTTTTGTCCTGATCCATTTATATAGAAACCTGTCTGAAATGAGCTGATCAGATTTTGGCCACTTCATGATGTCATAACGATTGTTTGGCTTGTGTAACCATTAGCCAATAACCAACCAAGGTAACCACCCCACCTTATCACCTGAATCTCCTCCTAGAGCACCATTGTGTTCTTTTTAACCAAATATCTCTCAGAGGGGCGTGGGGAGTGGCTCCTTATTTTCATCTAAAGTAACAGACAGAGAATCAGCACATTTGAAACAGGGCTAAAACAGAGGGGATTATGGGATGCTGCAATGCATGATCTGTTTGGTATTTGGAGCCAAACACTTCAGAGACATGTTTTGTATCTGAGACCTATAATATATTGATGAGGAGACCTTTAAATGTGCCACCTTGCTCTGAGTCTGTGCCCCAGATTGACCACCCCACCAAAAAATGTCTAGACCCGCCCCTGTTACAAAGCAAAGGCTGCAATAAACTTTATGTTCTTGTAAATCTTTGATTGGAAGGCTATTCCACAGTGCGTTTAGTTCAAAGAGAGAGTGTTAGGTCTTCTCATTCAGGACAATGCAGATAAGTAGGTCAGGAGGACTGTTAGAGCTATACACCAGCAACCACTCACTAGCAGTTTTAGTGACTGCAGCAAAGTGAACAACACTTATAAGTCGATAAACAGCCGAAATAAATATACACTAAAACATTGACAACCTGTAGAAAAAACAAAATGTCCCCAAGTGTGAGTAACTTGTTTTTGGCTTGTCTGAATCAGCCTAAATGTTTAGGATGAAGGACATTTCGCAACCGTTTGCTTATCAGTTTAACAGTCAAAGGTCTACAGATCTTTTTAGACACATGTGCTTGATATAAACACGTTTCAAACACTTGAAAATACATTTGAAGTGTTTTGGAAATCTTCAGAGGCACTTAGTAGATGTTGACAGAAATGTTGAGGCTTTCTGCAGGACTTAAAACCGTTACAATTAGGTCGTGTGCAGTTTAACTTTACGGTGTTGCAGAGAAAACTGAATGTAACTTTACAAAATAACGTTTTATTTACATCGAGGTGGTGCCCAAGTAGGGGAATGTCAACACAGACGTGAATAACTGAATGGAGGAGTATAAAATAAAACCTTACCTCGATGAAACAGGAGACTGGAACCGATTTAACTCCAGCCAAAAAAAACAAACAGCCGCTGGCAGTAGGCGGGGCTTGCGGGCAGTATTTATAACCCGCGTGTCACTGACGGGATCACCCAGCAACGCACGGCAGCTTGACAGTCAGATGCTGAGCACTTTACAAGTGTAATATCACCAATTTTTTTCTATTTATTTCTTTTAATTCAAATCTCCTCCTTTTTTTATTGATTGTTTTCAAGGTCCAACCTGCTGTTGATGATGTGGGGAGCCACAATGATTTGCTTCTTCTTTGTGGCGGCACAGGTGACACCACAAGAAATTGTAAGTTATCGACTTCTAATGGCTAATGCATACATCGTTTATGAGTTTATCTTTATGTGTACATGTAATTTAAGTGGTCTATATCTGGAATTTCTTTGCAGAAAGTCGAATGCCGTAAACACAAAAGTAATGGTATGGTTTATACATTTTTTTCATTCTATGGATGAGGATTCTGACCTCAAATGTTAATAATATAATGTTGCTTTTCAAGCCACTATAGTGGATGATATCAAAAATAGTGCTAGTTGTATGCCACTGCAGTCTTTGAAGCTTTGACTGTTAATTTAATTTGACTCTCCAAAGCTTACAACTCTTTTGTGACATCATGAGTCAGGATCACACAAAAGGAATGTTAACCCACCAAATTAGGAAGTAAAGACTAGTGAATGAATACATTATAAAAAAAGGAGGGTAATCACAATGGTTTCTTGTTCCAGTGCCACCTCCAGGAAGTCATTTCTCTCCATCCTCCCTGAAGGAACTGAGAGGGGAGTTGGTGACAGATGGAGCAAATTATATGATAAACATAAGCTGGGCAATCAGTGTTGATGGTAGGAGACAATTCTGCTTATTTTTTCTAAATGCAAACTTGTAAAATCCCTTGACGTTGTTGATGTTGTAGACAGTTTGACTTAAGCTTATGAAGTTAGTGTTGTTGTATGTGTGTTGTATATACATGCCACTGTTTATGCATTAGTTGTGTAGAGTAAGTCTTTGTTGTGTTTGATCAATTAAATAACGTTTCATACATGAATAAGAGATTTTTTATAATAACATTTATTTTGGTAATTTAATTCATGGCATTAATGTCTCTTTGCAGCCAGTCTGAAATATCTGACAGGCACTCGAATAATGAATACGGGTTCACCAACGTACCATTGTCAATACAACCCAATTTTGGCCAAGGCAAACATCACAGGATCAAAGGTAACATGGATGGAATCTTGACTAATATATTTCTGGGTGTTTAATCAATGATTGTCTGCACTGCATGAGATTAAAATGACAAACCTAGTAAAGATTTTTTTTATATCTCTTCAAATCTAGGTTTGGTTTCATTATTTATTCAACGCAAGTTATGGCCATAACTTAATCCAAGTTGCCAATCTCCCACTGCCACCGCTGAACAGCGGCATCAATTACAAGCCGATCTACATCAAAGTACCTCGTTCAAGCGTAAGTTTATTTTTTATGTTCCTCACTTCTTAGATACCTTATCAGAGGTAGCAGTTTTATATTTTTCACTTTTACAAGATATTTGAGAGAAGGACTTGTTTTGGTTATCAGGAGCCATTGATGCTTTATTGTTTATACAGCACAAACTGAAGATTATTAAAATGTTCAAATGTAATTTTCTGTTTTCTTTAGGTGTTACACCTAATGTATGTGCATATAGTTATACTACCTTACAAATTATATACCTTAAGCAATACTTAACAGAATGACCTACATTTAAATGAGGAAAGGTTTTTGGGTGTATGTCTTTGTTTGTGCCGACCCAACACAAGAAACAGTTTCTCTTCTTTGATACCTGTAGCAGTTTTATATTTTTCTCTTTTACAAGATATTTGAGAGAAGGACTTGTTTTGGTTATGAGGAACTAATGATGCTACGTTGTCTTCACAGTCAGGACAAACTGAATATTATTTAAATGTTTAAACCTTGTTTTCTGTGTTCTTCGGATGCTATAGAGCCTACAGATGAGCCAAAATCAGAATCAACGAGTGTATTACCAGGTTGGTTGACACGTACGAGGAATTTGACTTGGTTTCGTGGTGCATACATAAAAGTAAAACAAAAATAAAATAAAAACACAGATAGTGAACTATATTAAGAACACTGTTATAACATTACAAAAACAAATAAGAAAAAATATAGTAAAATAGAAAATAAAATAAAGCAGTAATTTACATTGAAATAGAATGCAATAACATATAAAATATGTGCAGTAAGCAAACCAGATATTGTCAACATTGTGTGCATTAATGTATGTGCATATCATGTAGTATGTGCATATCATTTATACTACGAGGAATGGGTTTTATGTGTATGTCTTTGTTTGGGCAGACCCACCAGCAAGCACCAACATCCCTGGTATTGTCAACTACACCAGCATATGGGTGGCCATTATTGGAGGAATGGCTGGTTTGATGATCCTGATTACCTGCTACATAATCTGTAAGTACATCACTTTTGAAATATATATAAGAAACTAGGTACCAAATTCGCAGATAATGATTGGATTTGACTTCAGGTACTAGCTACTGGACCAAATAATTAAAAACTTGAAAAATCCTGACCTGACCCATTTAAAGTGAGCTTTCTGTAACATTGTAAATAAGCTCAGCTTAACATCTTGTTATCTTGCAAAGGAAAAATGCTGACCTTTCTAGATTTGAAGGTTGGATGACGGAAGTACTGAAATGTATCAAACCTGGGCTCACCACAAACAAATCAGAAATCCCCTCTAGGTTATATAAAATTGTAAAACTGCTGCCTGGTGCTGTACATATCGTAGCTCACCTTTACAAATAAATAATAAGAATTGTAAATTAAAAAACATAAAGATATATAACAAACCCACTTTTTATCTAATTAAAATGTCTACAAAAATATTTGGTTGACTCCTAAACCGTTCAAATCATACACATGGTGAAAATCCATACCTCAGGGTGGAAAAGTACATGCGAGAGACTCAGCCTGATCGGAGAGGAATCTGTAAGAAACAACTAGTCAGGACTAATGTTAAATACCAATTTATCACAGTCAAATGCGTTGATTTATGGAACAACTTCAAGGAGTAAACTAATAAGATTATTTTCTTTTCTTTTCCCAATCAATTCTTTCTTGCTCTCCAGATAAATACTTTGGAGCCAACTTTGCCAACTCATTGGTTTTCAAAAGGTTGCCCACAGCTCCCATTGTTCCTGTCCCTGTCCTGGTGGTGTACCCTGCTGTGAATTCAGCCTTCCAGCAGGCCGTGGTGGCCCTAGCAGAGTTCCTGCACGGGCACGGCGGCTGCAGCGTGGCTGTCGACATGTGGCAGCAGGGGAAGATCGCAGAGCTGGGGCCCATGCGCTGGCTGGCAGAAAAGGTCATGACTGCAAAGAGAGTGCTCATCGTCTGCCCACAGGTAGGGATTTGAAGTTGAATGTAATATTTACAGCATCCTCCTCATACCTTAATAATAGAACAGGTCTGCCATGACAGTTTCCCTTCACTAACTTTGTTGCTTTTTATAATACTATACCTGACTTCCTACTTGACTCCTGACAGTTGTTCATGTGGGTTGTACTTAGCCAATTGCACAGAAAACTAAACGGCTGCTTTTTGGGGTCGTTCCTGCTAGAATAATATCTGTTTTCCTGTCCTTGTCCGAAGACAAATACTAAAATCTACTTTCTTTTCTCAGCCCCATTTACAGACCAGGGCCTCTACACCCAACATAACCCTTCAGGAACCCTCAATCCCAGCTGCAGCTCAGGACCTCTACCCCCTGATTCTCAACATGGTGGCGAGCCATGCCAAAAGCCCCGGCGACTTGGCTAAGTTCTGGGTGGTGCAGCTGGGAAAGCAGCAGGACAAAAAGCTTGGTAATCTTCCACTCGAACTGAGAACCTGCAAGACTTTTAGTTTGATGAAGGACTTAAACAAGCTGTGCAGGAGGCTGCATACCAAGAGTAAAGATGACAAGACGATTTCCGATCTGATCTTCAGACCAGGGGTGGCCTACATTGAAAAGTGTACAGGGAAGTTAAGGGAAGCTGTGGAAAAGCTAGGTGGACAGCAGCCAAGCATTTTCAGTGAGAAGAAACCATTGACATCTGAGGATGCTATTGTTTGAACATCTGCAATAAAATGTTGATTGATTTATAGAGAGGTTGGGTCGGGATAGGTCATTGGTGAATAGCTGAGTATTTTAATTTGTTGTCATCCTCATCATCATGTAACCTCATGAACACAAGCACAAAGAAAGAAAGGCATCGTAGATAACTTCTCTTCTTATTTTGTACAATAAACAAAACAAAAAAACCTATTTGTATTATGTTTGTTTCATCTGCAATCCTTCAAAATCAATTCAACAGAAACAGTGTGAGCAGTGTGAGCTTGAATAGGATTTACGGGTATAAAAGTTGATGATCATATGTTCCACTTCAAAAAGTAGTTGATATATTTTTTCAATAATGTATTATTAAAATGTAAGATTCACATTCACAAAAAAATATGGAGACGACTTAAGTCCACCAGAGAAGTCAGCTGCTAATGTTAGCACACTACTGAAAGATTACGTTTATAAATGCTGTTGCGTTGAGGCAGTTTGTCAACTGTTTGAGTCTTCTCTGCTTGTATGCATGCATTACACTACTGTCTACTTTTGTGCCTTGCCGCCACAGTGGCTGGTAAGTTTACATGCTTGATTTTATTATTTAGTATCTAAGTTGAGTAAGGTTATATATTTTGTTCTTCTCCTCACAATATGTACTTAAAATTACATGCAAATTAGCAAGGTTTTTCAAATGTTTGACACATAGACAGTATGGTTTGACAGCGGAGCACTTTGCAGCTGGCACAGACAAGAGGCAGGGTCAAGTAAACACATCTTTCCACAAATAGAAATCGTTAGTTTTTACCACGTGATCAAACACGGAAGTGAAATCTACTGCTGCCTCAACTTACTATTCAGAGGAAGATCCACGCTTGGGGTCGCGTTGTAAAGCATTTCACGAGCACAGGGTGGTTGCTACTCACCATTTCTGACTTTTTAGTCGACTTAACTTATCAGAAACCATGACTCAGGCTGAGAAAGAGCAGGACAACGGGAAGGAGAAAGAGAAAGAACGAGACAAGGAGAAAGAGAAGGAGCAACAACGCGGGGTGAAAAGACCCATCGCTCCTCCGGCCATCCCGGACCCCCTTCAGGAGGTAAGAGGGGGAATCCTGTGTCTTATTAATACTTCTTATTCCTATAAAGTATCCGAATATCCTGCTCTCAATCTCTAAAACTCACTATAGCTTTAACGTGCAAATACAGCCCATATACAGGGGCTTAATATCAGTTAACCTACTTGAACTCTCAACAATACAAAATACTCAAGACATAAAAATATATTACTGCAATAAAATCGTTTTTGTGACATATTGCTACAAGTAAAATGCATAAATAAGTTAACTATTCACATAATAGAACGAGATAAAACAGAATGTACAATTTAATGATGCACAGTTGAATAATTATATTTTAATATGTGGACTATAAACATATGCATGTGCTATAAACATGTGTAAGTGATGACACTTACCAGAGCTCAGGAGTGTAATGCAATGTTTCAGATAACTTTTTACTTGGTTCCTGCCTTTTGGTTTGGAAGAAGTTTTCAGTACTGCACAAATCCCTTACTCAAACCATGCATTTAGGATGAAGTGGACGGCTGACTGAGCCAGGCTTTTTTCGCCCAACATCAGTGTTAGGCCTACTATATTGCTCTGTGGGCCCATTAGAGGCTGTTATATGATAATATCAATGCCGATGCTTCTCGCTTTGTGCAAGACATGCATATGTGTTTTTACTGCTGATTTTCTCTCCCTGTCTTTCTTTTTTTACAGCAAATACAGAGCAATTTCATCATTGTCATTCACCCTGGTTCAAGGACACTCCGCATTGGGCGAGCTACGGACACTCTTCCCATTATACTTCCTCATGTGATCGCTCGCAGACACAAGCAAACTGGACAGCCCAAATATGAAGATGCCTGGCTGTTGAGAGATGGTCTAAATGTTAGTCACTCATGATCACATACACCCACGATTCAGTATTTTATTCTGTGTCTTACTCTGTTGTACTCATATTCAATTTCACATCTGTTAATGTACCATCACCGCTTCAACTTCCTGTGCGACAGAAAACAGAGAGTAATGAGCAGAGGCAGAACGGGCTTAAAATGGTCGAACAGGCCATCTGGTCCAAGAAGATGTCCAATGGAGTGCGGAGGACACCGGTGTCCGCTGAACAGGTGTGTGTTATAAAAGATAGAGAACTGTTACAGATACTGTATATAATAGTGCAATATTCGACAGCAACAGGATACAATAACATAGTGCAGGTGTAAGTGATGTTTCTCTTATTTGGAAGAAATTTTAAGCACCTTTGGCTGCATGGCTTGCATGTAGAGTTCGAGAGTAAATAAAGGGGTCGATTTAAGGGAATCATTTGTATCATTTTAAATGGGTTTGTAGGAGTTACTTATCCTTATCAGTGTACAGTAGATTGAGGTCAGCACACCCCAGTTTAGAGAAACAGATTGAAGTTCCATCACTAAAGCAAAGCAATGTACTGCTGTGGACAGGGGAAGCAGCAAAACGAATGTGTCCTACCTAAATTATATCAGTTTAAGTGTACGCTACATTCTATATCTTCACCACTCTAACTTGCAGTTAGACAACCTTTTCCGAAGCAAAACTGAAGCCGTTTTTACACTCTTGCCAAAGCTACCAGACTCCATTTAAGGAAAAAGTTGTTTTACTTTGCGGATGTTTCTAGCCTTTTTGGAATTTGTATAGTCAGAATGAACAATTTTAAGTATAATGAATAATCCTAGCGTAGGTCTAGGGTCTAACGCTGATTAAATAAAAAAATGTTTGTGCTTGTTTGTGTGTGTTAAGGCCAGGTCTTATAACTGTCAGATCCGTCCGGCAGTACTGGACAGCAGCTCCAGGGTGAAGTGGACCAACACCGCACACCAGCCTCCACATCTGGTGGGAGAGGAGGTGAGTGCATGTGACTGATCGCTCCTTTAAAACAAAACCTTTACAACTTTATTTCCCTAAACTTCTTGTCTGTTTATGCCATTTTCTCCTTGTTTTCTCTGGCCATACCCCACCCTTCCATCCTGTCATCGTGTAGGCTGTTTATGTGAATCCTTCTGACTGTTACAACATCCACTGGCCTATAGTCAGAGGTCAGCTTAACGTTCACGCCGGTCCCGGAGGCTCACTGACCGCCGTCCTGGCTGACCTCGAGACGATCTGGAGTCACGTTATTCAGAAGCAACTGGAGATCCCCCTCAAAGACCTAAAGGTAGAACAAAACTCCTCACCACTTCATAATATCACTTGCTTCTGAGGGGCAAAGTTGATGGATGGTAGACAATAATGAAAATGTTAACAAACTATGCTGATAGTGGAATACGTTTCTTTCTTACATGACTGGTTTCCAGTATTACAGATGCATCCTGCTGGTCCCCGACATCTACAACAGACCGCACATCAAAGAAGTTGTCAACATGCTGCTGCTTAATATGGGCTTCTCAGGTAATTCAAAGCAGGAAACAACAAAAACAAACATATTCACTGTTATATTCTGCCAAAGTCTATTCAGGGTAGTTAAGGAACTATTCAATATTCTCTCTTGACCTTACATTATCTCTGTCCTTTTATGTGTGTGTGTTCAATAGCGATCATCGTGCACCAGGAGTCTGTGAGTGCTACATTTGGCAGTGGGTGCAGCAGTGCTTGTGTGGTGGATGTTGGAGACCAGAAGACCAGTCTATGCTGTGTCGAGGACGGAGTGTCCCACCGGAACTCCAGGTGGGACCATGAACCACTTTTATGATTAATCTGTTAATTCATCATCATTATATTAAAGTTGAAGTTGCATCTCAATGCTCCCTTTTACAAATAAGACCAATGAGTACAAATCAGTTAAAATACACTCCACATTTTGAGAAACTTCCCACTGAGACATTACAGAGACTGTAGTATTACCTGATGTGTTCTGTTTTTTTGACGTTGCAGGCTGTGTTTGGCATACGGCGGCTCAGATGTGACCCGTACGTTCTTCTGGCTCCTGCAGAGGGCGGGCTTTCCTTACAGAGACTGTCAGCTGTCCAGCAGACTGGACTGTCAGCTCCTGCAGCATCTCAAGGAGACCTTCTGCCATCTGAACCAAGTGTGTGTTTGTCATCTGTGGGGGTTTCTGCGACTTTAACAAGTTTCAGTTAGTCGTTCACACCTTTGTGTCTATTTTGGATCACCAGAGTCGTGCTCAAGAATGGAGAGAGAAATGTGCAGCTTTTCAGATACGGATAGAAATGTGTTTTTCCTTCTCTTTTTCTTAATAGGACATATCGGGACTTAAAGATCATGAATTCCAGACACGTTTCCCAGAAGCCCCAGCTCTTCTGTATCAGGTTCGACTAGGGGATGAGAAATTACAGGTACGCAGATTGAATAATGATATGCGTTTCACATTAGCATTGGGATCTTTTTTACTTTATTCTGTCTCTAGCAACTGAAATGCCTTTTTATCTATGGCTCTATTTGTGTGTTCCCTCCCCCTCTTTGTGTGATTGGCTCATTTTGTGTATGCATGTTTTAGGCCTCCATGGGTCTTTTCTACCCGACCACATTTGGCATTGTAGGTCAGAAGATGACATCGCTTCAGTACCGTTCCCAAGGCGACTCGGAGGATCCTCATGATGAACACTACCTGCTGGCTACACAGAGCAAACAGGACCAGGTAACACACATAGATATTATATAATCATTTCTTAAGTTTGAGTCTCTGTGATTCTTCTTTTGTTATTTATAATTCTACCATTTTGTCCACCAGTCCTCCAAATCTGCTGCAGACCGAAAGGGTATTTCCAGGCCGGGTGGGGGTTTGGACGGGGAGATGAGCGCTCAGGGGGGGATTGGGGAGCCCTCTGACCTGGGCAGGGGCTGTGGGAGTGGCGGCAGCGGTGCAGGAGGGATGAAGGGGGAGACGGAGTTTGGGACTGCGCAGGGGGAGTGCCTGATGGGGGCAGGAGAGCTGGAAGAGCCCCCATCTGCTCACCTCTCGAGGAAGACTGCCATCATGAGCCAGTTTGAGAGCAAGGCCCTGGGACTGGATAAGGCCATCCTGCATAGCATCGACTGCTGTGGTAAGGATGGACAGAGGATTAAATAAAGTAAAAAAATAAACAAGGGGAAAAAGAGAGTGGAAGGAGTATGAAAGAGTGTTATGGTCAGTTATGAAGTGGATAAACATTGACAAAGGAAGATTTTTATTTTGCTTTCGAGAATAAAGTTGAAATGTTGCAAATAATGTCGAATCGTCGGTATAAGCGCAAAAAGAAAATCTCCAAAGTTTGACTTTAATCCCAACATGTCAAGTTTGTTCTCAACATTTCGTCTGAGTTTAAAAAAAATCTGACAAAAAAAACGTTTTCTCCAATTTTGTTTTTCTCAAGCCTTCGACTAATAGTAACACTTTTGTATTTATTTAATTGTATTCTCCAAGTGCAGATTAACATCCCTCTTCTCATTCTCCCCTTATGCTTGGCCCTTGAGACTCTCCCATAAGAACATTGGATGTTTTATGTTGCTCAGGATGTCCTGTTGTGGCTCATCTTGTTTTTACTTTATTTTAAAAGCATCGGACGAAACCAAACGCAAGATGTACAGCTCCATCCTGGTGGTGGGAGGAGGGCTCATGTTTCCTGGCGCTCAGGAGTTTCTTCTTCACCGCATCATCAACAAGATGCCGCCCTCGTTCAGAAGGCTGGTAGACAACGTGGAAGTTATAACGCGGCCAAAGGTAACCTGGAAATCTCACAAAGTCAGAATAAAATTATCAATTGCACGGGAGGGTGTTCAGGGGACTTCATTTTTCATTCATCTCCATTTATGTCATACGTTGGGAGATAGTAAGATGTGTACAGGAAGCAGCTCTTATAATGTACTATTTTGATGTGCACATGCTCTAGGACATGGACCCTAGGCTGATATCGTGGAAGGGTGGAGCAGTGCTGGCGTGTCTTGACACCACCCAGGAGATGTGGATCCATCAGAGGGAGTGGCAGCGCTTTGGTGTGCGGATGCTTCGCGAGAGAGCTGCCTTTGTCTGGTGAAACCCAGACAAGGCAGGAAACCCAACAGATTTGACTTGAAACTAACACACAAGAGACGTAGTGTGAGCAGCACGTTAGCTGAGCAGCAGCCTCAGTGCTCAGAGTCTACATAGGGTGCTTTCAGGCTCAACCCAACATTGAGACTTGGCAGCTCAGAATAAGACAACACTTGATCAAATTCATACAGTTGATGAAGCAGTGTTGTGGAATTCACAATTACTACACTGCTAACACTATGTTGTTCAACAATCTTTCTTTTTAATTGTGTTTTACATCTTTGGTTTCATCCTTCAGAAACACAGATGAGGTCGTTGTAACTTTTGAGTCTTGAATTGTGTTCTGTAAATAATACTGCAATTATTCTCTTTAGAGACGTTTGGAAGTATGTAAATAAACCCATTTCACTTCATTCACAATTGTTGCATTTGATTGGAAAAAACCTAATGCTTGGAGTATTGAACATATTGAATTGAAACGCAAGGTTGTTTGCATTACGTCCAACACTTTTAAAACATGGTAACCTGCTCTGCAACATTTCTTTCTATTCTTATTTTAGTCTTTAGTGTGAAAGTATTAGAACAAAACAAACTCGGTAGTAGCATGTTTAAACATCTGCACATCTTTATTCAGACAGAAGGATACAAAACAAAGACAGAATAATTTATGATACCCAGAAAGGAAGATCATAACAGACAAGTCAGTGACACATCTCTCAGTGTGAGAGGAATGTGTTGGGGGGGGGGGAAACCAGAGAGGAAATAATGTGGATGGCTGCTGTATCGGCCATTCTGGCCCCTACATGTAGGTATTCCCAGAAAGGCGTCAAGAAACTGCTTTTGGCAGCGGCAGCCGGAGAGTAGGGGCTTCAGCACTGTGACATCACCATCGTCCTTTGAGGTTCTCGGCAAACAGACACTGTGCAAAGCCCTGCGCCTACACTGAATGTGTAGGCGTTTACCTAAAGAGAGAAGACGGGGTTTGGCGATTAAAGGCAACGGAGTAATGTTTCCTTCTTAACTACTTTTTTTTTAGGCAATTTGTCTGAATAAATCCTTAATGTCCCTTTGTGAAACAGGCTCCAAAGATAGAAGGTAATGTTTAATTAAAAAAAAAAATCCTCACCTTCCTCATCCTCCTCCTCCCATTGGTGGAGAGCTGGGCCCTGCACCGTGGTTTATTCTTCCCATTCGTTTTCTGCCACCAGGGGGACCTGGAGGACTGAAAACACAAGGAACAGAAAAGTGAGAACATTAGGTAAGAGGTACTAGAAATGTTTATTTTTTTCATTTGCTTGCCTAAAATAGATATATGAAACATTTTAGCATGGTCAATATACATGCCAACACTCTCTTCCTGAAATACACAAGACTCTATGCTGCAATACATTCAACTGCTGCTGTAGTAATCAACAGTGCAAGAAGGTGTTTGAATCTGCAGCTCTCAGGTCAGGACTTCCTTTAGAGTTTAAAATACATGGGTTTTAAACATGGATCCAAAGACAGAAAAAAACAAAACATGGTTATACCTATACAAACAAATCTGAACTAGTTCCTGAATACTGGCAAGTACATGCTACCACAAAGACTGCACTGCCACCATCAGATTAGGGGGACTTCATTGCTCCAGGGACTTACCCTTTGCCATCACTGAAGCGTGACAAAACACCACTTCCATCCTTTCTCACGTCAGGGTTTATCATCGACTTAAAACTGGTAGAATACAAAGAAGATCAGAAAATACAAAAACTTTAGTATTTAATCAGTTATTTGTTTCATGACAAGATACATGAAATAAACATGGCATAGTTAAGATGATGAATATGGTAAATATTATACCAGCTACACATCAGCATATAAGTATTGTTATTGTGAGGATGCTGACATGCCCCTAGGAGACAGCAGTGTGGCTGTAGACTAAGACTTGTAATTATTTGACAGTTCAACCACTTTCCCCGTTGTAAAAATAACAAAGGTTAGAAAAACTTAAAGAATAGAATAGGATAAAAATGACAAAACAATAGAATTGATTAATTTAAAAAGAGATTCAAAAAGATGACAAGACTTGGCTTGTTTAATTTTCATTATTTACCAAATATTTTCAGAGCAATGGGCTCTGTTATGAAAGGCTGTGTCTACCCACATGTTTAATCTAGATCACAGTCTCTCCAAATCAAAACCTACAGGAGGAACTCAGACTTGGGGAACTAGTTTAACTTGCTGAAATAATGTAAGATAAGCATCAGCATGTGAAACCCATATTCCGCCGGCTAGTAGAGATATAGGTGGAGAATGAACAAAGTTGTAGTGAGGTTTGATTACATTTCATATATCATACATAATGGCACTCACAACAGGCCGATAAAATCCACTGCTCCCCAGAAGAAGTCGACCAGTAGGGACAGTCGCCATGGTGACTGTAACCTGCTGTCCAGCACCTGACCTGAGATACACAGAGAGGTGGATCAGACAAATGCATTTGTGAAGATATTCACATTCAAAACAAAGAGTGTATGATCAAGTTAATGGTTTACCCGGATGTACCCATTATCCTAGCATTCAGTACACACAGGCTACAAGCTAAATCAGAGCGACACAGAACACAACATGATCCCGGGGCTGTAACATCGCCTTATTCCTACTGTAATACAACCTGAGATGATATGCTGACCAATGGAGGGAAACACTAATATATCGTTTTGTTTAAGACCCGCTTGATACATTGAGCAGTTATTCATTCTGCGCAGATCAAGCTAGGCTAGGCTTGCTAACGAGCTAGCTGTTAGTTAGCTTAATGTAGCCTAAAGCTCTGCTACAACTACACATTGTATATTCAAGTGGTTTGTTTAAAGTGGAAATGGTTAAAAAAGAAACACTGTCGACAAAAAAGCTAAATATTTACTCTGAAGATGAGAAAAAGGTTGAAGAGACAAGGCAAACCACTCACCGTTAGACACGTACACCATCTTTTAGAAAGTAACAACACAGCTTTATCAGCTGTGTTTACAACTGGCGGATGTACTTCCGGTTGCGTCATTCAGACGTTCACAAAAATAAATGATGTACAACATATTGGGGCTTTAAAAATACGTTTTCCTAACATATCTATTCAAATAAAAACGAGGCATGTCCTTAAATGAAAAGAGACGAGACTTCTCAGTCAAAATAATGCTGAATTGTTTTAACAATTTTCCTATGAGAAAGAAAAAACACTATAATCCATTTAAGAAATAGGTCTGCGCCTACTTCCCCGGAAAAATACAAGTAAGCATTGATTTGGAGTCATTAGTTCACATGATATGAAACTATTAAAACAATCCAAGAATTTTCAACTAAAAAAGTGACTGAATTTTCATACAACTATTTATGAAAAATAGGTGCACTCAAATTTCATTTTAGGCCACATAACATGGACGCTTTTAAAATATTACTGAAATTATCTTAGTTGAAAACATTTAGTAAAATCAATTCATGATTCATCAGTATTCAAAAAGGTTTTGTTTAAAAGACACATTTAATATATATTTTTTAGCGTGATAATCACTATTAGGGACAAGTTAGCAAAGAGGTAAGTGAAACCATGTGGGTGAAGAGTGAGATTCCTCAGTCTGTGAAACTGAGGAGAAGACGTAGCTGGATCCGGAGTGAACATCAGGTGAATATCCAGCCTTAAGCTATTCTATTATATAACGCACTGGCACTTGTATTGCTGGCATTCACTTACAGTGGGAGCTGCAAACACTGAAGCAAGAGTGAGAAGAGCTTTAATATCATCTAATGCTTTCTTCCAACTATACCAGTTTTATATAATCTCTTTAACAAACAAACATACACACATTTTTGATTCAGTGTAATGTTTAAATAAATAGTAAAAACATCACATGCTGTATGTTGTCCCACTATCATCCCTGCAGACAGTACACGCAAGTGCTATATAGGTGAAATGTATTATTCAAAAGCAAAGGGTTAACAAGACCTTCAGTTATCACTCAATGCATCGACAGTAAAGAGTAAGTAGTGCAGGTGCACAACATCTACATTTCAAAAAGTAGAGCAAAGTGCCTTATCTGCACCACCCCGTAGTTTACTAAAGGGAAGTTCTGAAATCCAGAGTTTGGTTTGTTTTCAAACCCCTTTAAGATACCTTAGAAGAAACGTTATGGAGATACCATGCAGAACCTGAAATGTTGTAAATGTTTTTGAGAATATCTTACGATAGGTGCTGCTTTGTTTTTTAATCAGGTTTTCCTGATACATATAACCTCAAAAAGGCAAAAGCACCCAGCATAACACTATCAAATATGGTGTAAAACAGCAGATATCACCTAACATTAGAGTTGGTGTAAAGATCAGGAACCAATGCGAATTTGTTGCTTCATTATAAATAATACATGTAGTGTGCTGCATTGATCGATATAATATACTGTAAAGCATCTAAAGTATGTATATTTTAAACTATTAGGTAAAAGTCTACAGTTATGTTTTCTTGTAAACCAGTACAAAAATAAAATTGAAAGCTTGAGAAAAGCTTGAATATACATTCATGCAGAAATAAATAATACATATAACACACTTTAAATAATCAGAGCCATCGCATAGTTGGCAGATAAAGGGATGAAGGCATTCTGTGGTTTTCCATTAACATGACAATGTGGATTAGAAATGCTGAAACGCAACAAGTTAGTCCTTTTAACTGTTCTGAGGTTCAAGTCCTGTGCTCTCTTCATCAGGTGTGTGTGTGCGGTACTCTTCTTCACTGATTTCTGATGCAGGATCTATTCTCTTTTCAGATGTGTCTTTGTTGTAATCTTCGACACTAGCCCGGTGTTCAGATATTCAATTGTCTCCCACAGAGATTTGTGTGCCAAACTCTTTGTCACTTGTTTGTAGATCAGGTGTTGTGTTTTCTCCACCAGGTTTCTGTATGCCAGACTCTTCGTCAGGTTCAGTTTTATCAATGTTTTCATCTGACTCCAGTCTGTCAGTTTCGGTCTCTGCTTTCCGACTGGCTGCTCCTCGAAAAATACCAGCTTTGTGAAGCTCTCGCCGTATAGTTTTCACTGAGACAGTGTGAGATAGATGTCTGTTTAACTCTGAGGTTATCTTTGAGGCTGTATACTCAGGGTGCTCATCGACTATCCTCAGAAGTGTCTGTCTATCCTTTTCGGTGAGCTTAGACTTGCGCCCACTGTTCTTCTTTGCGGATGCTGTTCGTCCATGTTTGATGTATACAGTCATGACCCTGGAGACTGTTCCTCTTGCCACATTAAACAGCTGAGCAGTTTTGGTGACAGATGCACCGGACAGGCGTGCAGCAACAATTTGGCATCTTTCAAACTCTGTAAGGTCACTCATACTGCTTTGAACACTGATATTTATATGTTGACAGTGTTGAAATCTGTTGGAGCCTACAAGCAACCAACACAGGCAGGCAGGCCCTGTAATTCCTACGTATGGCTCCAAAGTCCTCTGTTAAATGGGGTTTCCATTATTCAAGGGAGTAGAACACCCACCATTGTGTCTATAAATGCATGAAAAAGGGACAATTAGAAACGCCAGAAAGCAACATTTTAAAATATATTTGTTGACACAACAACATTCAATTGCATGCTAAGGTAGATGTTAAACTGTAACAGGAGAACCACCGTGTGACAGCTAACATTACAGAGGCATTTAAATAACTTTACAGAACAATAACCCAGCAGCATATTCACAAAGATAACGGCCACGAGTTCATTAGGCCTAATTAGTTGTTGTTGTTTTTTTACAGTTTATTCGCTGGTTTATTTTCCGATGCTGTCATTTTAAGGCTAACGTTTGTCAGGTAGCAACCTGCTCCATTAGCTTCCATCAACAAAATACGTTTTCAGAACGCAGTGGTACCATTTTAATACAGAATGAAACAATTGGCATGGGGACAGTTTACGGTGTTTTACTTACAGATACAATTGTACAAAGTATGCAGGCTTCACACACCGCTACTTTATCACCGAGATGGTTTGTGTTCACCGGGGAAAGAACAAGTACTTCCGGCCGGAGGTTTTCAGAATAATGGCCCATGACAAAAGTTGTTCCCATTATTTTACCATAGGCCTACCATTTTTTTAATGAGTAGTTAACAAATATAATCTTTACTTAGTGGCACTAACTGTACTAAACATTTTCTAAATGTTTTGATGGTACAGGAGAAAGGTAGACAAACTATGTTTTTTACATTATTTAATTGTATATTCTGTTCTTGTAAATATCCCATATTCTATTGACATGTATATAGACTTTTTGCACTACTTTTTATGTTGCATTTTTGGAGGAGCTCAGGTCAGAATAATTTCATTGCCATTTATACACTGTAGCTTTGTGCATATGACAATAAAACCTTTGAATCTTTGAATCTTGAATCTTTATGCACATTTACATATATTATATTTTAATATTATAATATAGGGCATCAACTATTTATTAAATTTTATTTATGATTAATACCCAATGGGGTACATATGAATTACAAAAAAAAGGTCAGTCCTCACATGTTTTTGATAGCCATGACCCAGACTAAAGGTTAAAGGTCAAAATATCCCGACAGATAAGCGAATGCACAACTTGTGGTCAGAACAATGATCCACCAAAGGAAAAAGACAGAAGACGGACCTGGTTGAGTACGCAAATGTATTTTCTCTTAATTAAATCATTCCACAGTATAAATGCGGCTTTTCACTGTGTGACTTTGTGACATTGGTATAAAATTAATTCTTAATAGTAATGTGAATATGGTCATTTCTAGGTTTAGTTTTGATTAAATATAATTACATTTATTTGGTTTCATTGTATGTACACTTACATCGTTCGCACTTCATTTATTGCAAAAGAGAACAAATCTACCAACATTTAGTGATGTTGTCCAAATACCTTCTCCCCTCAACAATAAGTTGGACAAAAACATTTGAATGCTGAACCCAAAAACAGACAGATGCCACTGGTTTCACAAAACTGAAGTTATTGATTCTTACAAAACTTAATCAAAAGAAATTGGGAAAACTAATATTTGTTCTATATGAGAGCCAGCAGAGGGCAGCAGAGACTGTATGATGAGGAAAATATGAAATAGTGAATGACTGGGCTGCCTTCTGTTTAACAATCTCACAGCGATAATATACTATTTCTCATTTTGATAAGGACCTTTCTGACCCCACGAGGAGCCCTTTTTGTTCCCAGACGCCCCTTTGGGAAAGACTAATGATTTAAAAAGAAACATCCTAAAAAGTCGGAAGGCTGTGCTTCTTTGAAGCAGCTTGTCCCCTGCTTGGTGTTCCTCTATGCTGCTGCTTCTGATGGCCATAACCTCAGAGTAAAGGTCAGAGGTCAAAAGTTCAGACTAAACAGGGTTGTGCTTCTGAAGGCTGACCCATGCTGAGAGGTCAAAGTTCACACGAAACAGTCAGGCATCTAGAACAGTCATCCCACATTGTAACATGAGCTGGTAAGGAGTGTATTAATTGCGCGTATTTATCCTCATTTAAATGTGTATCTTTATGCATTTGTAAGGATTCAACTAGAACACATGGTGAGATGAAGTTGTGGTCTTCTCCCACTTCCACAATTTTTTTCTTCCAAGGTCAGCACTTCTATGTCTCTCTGCAATCCTCTCTAGGGTTTATTTTCTAAATCAATATCAGCCCCCATCTTAAAGAATTCACGCTCTTTAGACAGCCCCGTGAACAGATACATGAAGATGTAATGGATTGGTGCCAGTTGTCAGTTTAATGCAGACCAATGTTAGTAAAGCTCCACAGGGAAACACTCTGCGCTCGTCGACTGTTGGAATGTGTGGTGTGGATTTTTGTCTCTTTTTCCATTGCTCTCTTTCTATATTTTGACTTGGGTCAAATATCTTTCATAGGTATCAATGCTTTGTGTCTGTGTGTGCCAAGTGTGCAAGAGTTGTTTACCTCAAGTTAAAGGAAAAATACGCCATACTTTTTACATCATGCAAAGTACAGTATTTCTATTCTAAATTTGGATACCTTCTGAAAACCGGATCATTTACATTCATGTTATTAACGCTCACAGTAATTACGGCATCGCTATGCTTCTATGCTTCTATGCTTCTTCAAACACTAGTTAGATTTTTTTTTCAATAATTCAGAGGCATGAAGAGGAGCAGCGGACGGCAGTAGCTCCATGCGTTTCCTTTTGTCCTTAGCACGATTGATAATCATCTTGAATAAGTGACAGTACAACTCCATGGCAATAAAATAAAGCATGTAATGTAGGTTTCATGTATTTCCAGACAAGAAAATCTAAGATACACAGTGTTGCGGTCTGACATGCCTACTGATTCTTGTACCATAAGCACACTAACAAGATTACACATTAAAGCCTGGCATACTCTCTAAACAACTGAAATGGGTTTGAATCTCACATTAGATGCTCCTACATGTGCAGGGTTGTGGCCTATTACTGGATAGACTGTTAAATAAATGTGCTTTGGTATGATGACATTTTCAAACCTTTCTCTTGTATAACTATGATAATCAAGTCAGGAAGTTAGGATGTTCAGAAAGGCTGTCATCAGATTGTTACAAGAATATATTTTTTATTACAGCCTGTTGTTTTCAACCTCTTTTTTGAGTTTTCAGTCATTACTGTGAATGGGAGACTTTACTGTTTGTGGTTTTGGTGTGTGTTTTTCTGATTAGGGTTTAAACTGAGCAAGTTAAGTAGAAAAGCAGAGACAGATTTTGAGAGTTATTATTTTTAAGTGGGTGGGGGGTCTCTATGCTTTAAAGCACAAATGCCCACAATTCAGTTTCTTTCAAACATCTCAATACACAGTCACATCACCAGCAGGAGAATTTCTTGATTTTACAGGACAAACATTAAGAAACATACAACAGAGCAAACTATTTTTCTAGAGAAATTCGGGCTGAAAGGCTATTTAAACTACCTTTGTATATGAAACACAATTGTGATAAAATGTATATCATTGTTGGTGCTTTTTGAAGTTAGTGAATAGTGCTCTTTGGGTAGTGCAAGATTGTCATAGTGGTAAAATAAATTTCCAGTACAAAGTTACAACTGTGGTTTACAAGTTACTCTGTGGGTGCGTTGCTGCAGTTGATCCACTTGTTCTGAAACCGTTGCATTCATTTACATTTCTCAAAATGAGTCACTCAGTTGTGTTAAAGGTTCCATGTCATGGCCATTTCTACTGATCATAATTCCATTGTTGAGGTATACTAAAATAGATTTATACTGTGCAATTTTCCAAACTCACATTGGTTTCTCATACAGCATCTCTGTAAAGTATGTGTATTCACCGGTATTCATTCTCTGTCCTAAACGGCTTGTTGGAGCTCCTGCCCCCCCCTCCCTGTGAGCCCAGTGTGCTCTGATTGGTCGGGACGTTGCGGGCTCGTTGCTGCGATCTGCTGCGAGAAGCGGACAGGCTTCCGGGTCGGCGATACAGCGAGAACAAGCGAAACTCATCCTGAGCACACACAAACACTCACAGCCGAAGTAAAAACAATAAGTGTGGCTTGATATTGAGTAAGAAAAAGGTTTATAACGCTGTGAGAATGGGTCTGCGGAGAGCATTTCTCCGCGATCCCAACTTAGCAGCCCGAAAAACGTTTACCCATTTAAACAGTCATGGTAGATACCTTGTTTGTTTTAAACATCATAAATACACAAACAACAATGAATGCTGACGGGTTGTGTACCCAAATCTCCCGCTGGTCCAAACAAAGTAGGAACAGCATCGTTTTTCAGTGCCCTACGCTGTACATATCCGGCATGAATCGCTGAAAGGTTTGGGAAGCTTTGTTTCGTGAAATGCTGGCAGAGGGTGTGGCCTCTGGGTATTCACACGTCACAGTACCCAGGAAGTAAACAATGGAAAATGAGAAATCTCCAACGAGGCGTTTTTGTGGCAGCATAGACTGTGTTAGAGTTTTACTCGCTACAGGGTGTACTTTGAGGGTTTTTGACTCTGCAGACCGTTTACATGCATAAAAACCTTCATAACACACAAGGGGACGGGTAATAACCGGAAAAGCATGACATGGGCCCTTTAATATGTTTTTGTGTCATGGGAATTTCCTTTGAGGTCAGTAACCAATAAATGATTTCAAAGAATTTGATAGCACTCTCTCTGCAATCGCTGTGTACTCTGAAATCTACACACTCATACATTCACACTTTACATACAGTGCATGCAAACACGATGAATTGCAGGTCACACACACACACACACACACACACACCACACACACACACACACACACACACACACCACACACACCACACAACACTAACACACACTAACACACACTAACACACAGCCCCCATTTGCTAATGTTCCTCCACTTAGACTGTGTTTTCACAAGGCTTTAATGGATGAGTCCATTAGTGTTGAATACTTTTCACACCCCTTGGCCTAAAGTTGGAAGGCCCTCTCAAAATAAGGAGACCTCTCAACACGGTCATCCCTTTACATGATGGAATATATGAAACAAGTTCAAACATTTGGATTCCCATCCGATACAAGACAAGCAACTTCGCTTCAAAGTTTTAAGAAAGCTAAAACTGAATTTAACCTTTTTAAAAAAAAGTATTATATTCTAGTATTTCATATATATTTGCTATAGCTCATACTATTTACATATATTTCATTGTTCTTTTATTTGTTTACAATACCTATGTTAATGATTCTGTTCTCTTGTAAACCCATTTGAACTGCATGGTGGCCATGGTGCTTTACAAACAAATATTTGAAATTAATTGGTTTTAATTTAGATTTATTATAATTTAGACTTTTAATATAATCCTATCTAATCTTATTTTACTTTTACAGCTTCTCTCTCCTGGTCTGCGTTTTACATCATCTTTTTTTTAAAACAGGCAAATACAAGTCACGTTTAAGAGTTTGGGATGTTAAATATACTTCTTTATAGGATAATAAGTGAAAATGAGTTGTTGACAGTGAGGCAATAGTGTGAGTAAGTGATATAAAGAATGCAGCCTATAGTGTATGAGTCTGTGCACACACGGACATTAACACATTAGCTACTAATAAGATAATCATGTGTCCACAAATAGGAAACACACACCAACACATCAAGTATATGTGTGTGGGCATGGCTAGGTTTTGGCTTTAAAGTGAGATTATTTGTCTAGTCTAATAGAGAAGGGAAAGGAAAAATAAGCAACAAGGAGAACATGATGAGGAGCAGAGAGGAATGTTAGCAGACTGTTGGGTTTTTTTCTTTCTTTCTTTAAACTCTTTCCCCTCCCTAGTTACCGCAGCTAAGTGGACTTCAGCTGTTGATGGTTTTTGGAGATTAGATATGAGACGTCACTTGGCTGCTCTGTGTTTCTGGACTTAATATTTGGCTGCAACTGATAAGAGGAAAGAAAGGAAACTGCCTGAAGGGATTGGGACTGGGCTCTGTGTATATACAAGGCTTCATGAAGAACATAGTGAGGTGCATTCAAGTGCTTCATGAAGAACATAGTGCAAACAAGAAGGGGATTTCAAGATGGCGCCGTGTCGGCATGCCGCTCCCTCAGCTCTCTGCCTTTAGCTATCCTGCTTTTGTTCTATGTATGTCAAAATGTCTCTGCTCTGCTCGTCTATGATCGCCAAGCTCTCCTCCACCTCAGACCCTCACTGGAGCTTATACTGCTGCCCAAACCTACATCTGGCAACCGTAAATCGACTCCCCCCCCTCTACTGTCGGATATTCCCACCTACCTGCGCCGGTTGCCCTGCATCCTGCCTCACCGAAAGCGCTTTAGACGACGGGGAAAGCGTGGTGGTGCGCTTGTCCATCAAAAAGCACACCTGACGGCTTCTTCTGGGACTTATCCGCGCATCAGATGTCATGGCCCTCCCGCTGCACGCCATCTGAGGGATCGGTGGATTCGCCCTGTCTTTCCGGAGTTGCGGCCTCTGCTGGGCCCGCTGGCAGCTCCTCCTGCCCGACTGACTGCTCCCGGCCCGCGCGGCGTGCAACACGCACATCTTCGTCCGCTAAGACGCACTACACCTTCGGCCAGCCCGGAGAGAAAACTTTGCATGGCTTTGCTAAACGCTAGGTCAATAGCAAACAAGACGTTCCTGTTAAATGACTTCTTCACCTCTCGTGATCTGGATTTGATGTTCCTGACGGAGACCTGGGTCCACGCTGGCGAGTATACACCGTTTTCTGAACTTCTTCCTCCCGACTGTACTTTCTTCAGCTCCCCCCGTGCCACCGGCCGTGGTGGGGGCATAGCATCAGTGTTTAGAGCTAGCCTCCAATGCCGATTGCTTCACCCTGTAACTAGCTATGCTAGCTTTGAGTTGCAGATTTTTGAACTGAACCCGGCCTCGCCTGTGCTCTGCGCAGTCGTGTATCGTCCGCCAAAGTGCAATAAGGATTTCATCACTGACTTTTCTGACTTTCTGTCCGGGATCATGGTGAAATATGATCGTGTTTTGATTTGCGGAGACTTTAATGTCCATGTGTGCTGCGAGTCCAAACCTCTGGTTAGGGACTTTTTAAATCTCCTCGATTCTTTCGGTCTCATTCAGTCCGTGGCTGGCCCAACACACGAAAAAGGACACACCTTAGATTTAGTATTATCGTTTGGACTGTCTGTCTCTGTGGATGAAATCTGTGCAGCAACGTTATCTCAGACCATTTACCGGTTCTGTTTACAACCTCGATCCCTTCCGCAGGAGTCGAATCACGTGCCCCAGCGCGTCTCTGCGTTCAATTAACCCCTTGACTGCCTCACAGTTTTCTGATGTTTTTAATGCTTCTCCGATCTGTAAATTAGAGGTGAACTGTGCTCTCAGTGCGGATGAGCTTATCTCCATGTTTGACTCGACATGTACCCTAATACTGGATTCTGTTGCTCCTTTTACGCTTAGACGCACCAAAGTTCTCTCAGAGCCGTGGCTCAATGACTGTACTCGTGCTCTTAGACTCCATGTCTCCCTAGAAATCCTTCGTGCTTGCCTTTCCGACTACCAGACAGCAGTCAAAGCAGCCAAAACAGAGCACATTTCTCTGTTAATCTCCAAAAACAGCCATAAACCTCAAGTTCTTTTTAATGTCCTCAACTCGATCATTAATCCCTGTGATGTTTCTCCAATTGTGCCATCGACTACTCTCTGTGATACATTTCTCACATTTTTTATCGAAAAAGTATCTGCTCTTAGGCTAGCCCACACTAGTGCTACCCCAGATCCTGCTCCTTTTCTGTGCCCTGCAGTCCTCGACCACTTTGAGCCTGTATCCCTCTCTTCTCTCTCGGATGTAGTCAAGCACCTGCGGCCGACAAACTGCACTCAGACAGCATTCCCTCTGCCTTCTCAGAGATGTTTTTGAATCAGTTGGAGCAAGTATTTTATTGCTTGTAAACACCTCTCTTAGCTCAGGATGTGTCCCAGCTGCCTTCAAACATGCCGTGGTCAAGCCACTACTTAAAAAGAAAAATCTCGACCCCTCCATTCTCGCAAATTTTAGGCCCATCTCCCAGCTACCTTTTTTATCTAAAGCCCTGGAGCGAGTAGTCTACGCTCAGCTGCAGTCTTTCTTAACCACGCATGGAATCCATGAAAAGTTTCAGTCTGGCTTCAAACCTATGCACAGTACTGAAACAGCCCTATTAAGAGTTTTCAACGATCTGCTCCTAGCCGCCGACTCAGGTAGCCCAGCTGTCCTGGTGCTGTTAGACCTGACAGCTGCCTTTGACACTGTGGACCATAGCATCCTGTTGTCACGGCTTGAACAGTCCGCAGGCATCACAGGCTCTGCCCTTGCATGGTTCAGGTCCTACCTGACAGACCGTAGCTTCTCAGTGCAGCTAGGTACCTTCTCCTCTGCTAAAGCCCCTCTTACTTGTGGGGTTCCCCAAGGCTCGATCCTGGGCCCCATCCTTTTTCTACTGTACATACTGCCCCTAGGTTCAATTCTCACAAAACACAATATCCCCTTCCATTGTTACGCCGATGATGTACAGATCTATCTGCCTCTCAATCAAAATGTCAACTCACTACAGCAGTTGATGGACTGCTTAACAGAGATCAAATCCTGGCTGAGCCAAAATTTCCTCAACCTCAACGAGAGCAAGACCGAGGTCATCTTTTTTTGGACCCCAACCGCCAGCCTCCCCGGTGGATATTCTGGGCTCCCTCAATAAAAACATCCTCCCCTCTGTCATGAACCTTGGAGTGACCTTCAATAGCGCTTTTAAATTTGATAAGCAGGTCAGCACCGTAGTCAAAACCTGCTTTTTTAAAATACGACTATTGGCCAAAACCAAGCCGTTTTTATCTTTTAAAGACCTAGAAAGGGTTATTAATGCCTTTGTTACCTCGAGACTGGATTACTGCAACGCTCTGTATGTGGGTATGGACCAGGCGTCAATTAGACGCCTGCAGCTAGTTCAGAACGCAGCTGCACGTCTTCTCACTGGCCATAAAAAGCGTGACCACATCACCCCAATTCTGGCCTCATTGCACTGGCTTCCAGTTCGGTTCAGAATTGATTTTAAACTCCTTTTATTTGTTTTCAAAGCCCTAAATGGGCTGGCTCCGGCCTATATAGCAGAACTCCTCCATCGCTACTCCCCAGCCAGAGCCTTAAGGTCGGCTGACCAGCTGTTGCTGATAGTGCCCAAGACCAGGCTCAAAACCCGAGGGCACCGAGCATTCGCAGCAGCTGGCCCCAGGCTCTGGAACACTCTGCCCCTCCATGTGAGGTCGGCCCAGACCCTGGGGGTTTTTAAATCAACACTTAAAACTCACTTATTCTCTCTGGCCTTCTAGCCTTTTCTTATCAAGCTCCACTTTTGTGGAATCAGCTTCCAGTTTGTGTTCGGGCGGCTGACAGCCTTTCCGTTTTAAGAGTACGCTAAAGACCTTCCAGAGTGCAATGACGTAGATACGCTGTGTCTCTTCACCTACATTTTTGTTCTTGCTCTTTCACTTAAATCCTAAAAACTTGGATCATATATTTAAAACTAAGGTTATTACTACTACTCATTCTCTAAATCTTTTCTCTCTCTACTTCTCATACTCTCTACTTCTGTAATCTATTCTTTCTATTCTCTCTTTATCCAAAAACCTTTTCCCTCTCTGACCTCTCGAGGTTTTATTAGAGGGAAACAGGTTTGCAGAGTGGCTTATTCAGCCGGGGAGTGTTATGACCGTATTCACAGCTTACCTCCTTACCTCTCATCAATCCCAACTAAGGCTCCAGTGGGGACCTTGCTCCCTGCGTTTTGCCTCTCCACCTCTGTTTCTTACTCTCTTACTTGCTACCCTTTTCCCTCAACCTATCCTAAGGGAGTGCTTGTTCTTCTTTCTTCCTTCTGTCTGTCTGTGTCTGTGTATTCTCATGTTCCGATTAATCCCAGCTTCCCCCAAATCTGTGTTTTGTGTCTACATCTACGCCGGGACCCGGAGCCGTGCTGATCCGGTCTGCTGTGGTCGTGTGCCCTGGATCCTCTATCCTGAGTTCTGGATTAAGTCGTGGACTTCGGGTCGTGGCTGGGCTGTCTCTGCGGTCCTGCCTGGGTCTCGTCATGCTGCTTCCCTGATGGCTCCCACAGGATTGTTTTTGACATCTTCGTGGATTCGTCTTCTTATTATAGACACATGCATTTCCAAACATTTGGTCTACCTACGCTGTAAATGTATTATCTCTTCGATTTACACACGGCATCTATTGCACGTCTGTCCGTCCTGGGAGAGGGATCCCTCCTCTGTTGCTCTCCCTGAGGTTTCTCCCATTTTTTCCCTTTAAACTGTGGGTTTTTTCTCTGGAAGTTTTTCCTTGTACGATGTGAGGGTCTAAGGACAGAGGGTGTCGTTTTTCTCATACTGCTATTCTGCACTAACTGTGCTGTTGTATTTGCTGTAAAATGTTTTACTGTAGGGTACTTTTTTATTATATGTACAGCACTTTGGCTCGACCAAAAATCGTTAAATAATGTGCTATATAAATAAAACTTGATTTGATTTGATTTTGGATAATGATGGCCTATAGGAAACAGTGGACAACTGATTTGATTACAAATTAAGAAGGGGATCACAGCTAGAATCAACAGTTAGAAACAGAAGGAGTAAATGTTGTGTTTCTTGTCTTTTCTATGTGAATGTATGTACCTAGGGCTGGGATTGTTGGTGTTAATCTTGTCAAATAACTGTGTATTGCTGCCTAGGGCCTGTGCTTTGTCTTTTTTTAACAAACCCAATTAATTCAAAGAACAAATCCCAAATATAAAGTTTTCGTTTGAAGTTAAACGCAAGTGAAAAAAGGGCTCCCACTTAACATTCCACATAGTAAAGGTACAAACACATTATCAACAAAATGTGTAAAATCTCAAAAGATGGAAAACTACTAGCACACAGTATTTGTGTAGTTTGCTTTTTAATTGTTGTTGCAGTCTTTAGTTCTTCATTTAACTCTTGATTTTCTTTTTTACGTTTTCCTTTTTATTTTATTGTTCTGTGTAATGTAGCTAACTGGGCAAATGGAAGGATTGAGTTTAAAAAAGGTGAAAGTAAATGTGCAGCATTCTGAGGAGGCAGTGTATGGTATTACACCATGTATTTTCTTTTAGAGACAAATCAGTATGTGGTGGGTGACTGACAAGATAAGTTAATTTGAGTCAGAAGTGTAATTAAATATCTACTCACATCACTCACTCTTTCAATCTCATCTTCTCTGTCATGCCATTCATGTATCCTTCTGTTTTTTTCACGCTCTTGATTGTTAATAATCTCATTCTTGTCTCTCCATCATCACCGGTTAGCAACCCCCCCCCCCTCCCCCACCGCTCCAGCAGTGACACATGACCTGAAAGCCATCGGAATGATCAGGCCTGCTGTTATCTTCTCATATAGGTTACTATGTGTGTGTGTGTGTGTGTGTATGTGTGTGTGTGTGTGTGTGTGTGTGTGTGTGTGTGTGTGTGTGTGGTGTGTGTGTGTTGCTGGCAGACTGATGGAGGTGATATGAATATTCAGGAACAAAGAAGGCTTCTCTGTGGGGTTAGAGAATCAGATGACACATCAGCCTGACATTCCACAGAATCTCATGGACTCTGCGTTCAAACATCTATCTGTAGCTTAGACACAGCTGTGAGTGAAATATCTCTGAGGAAATTCATCACATATACAGTACAGTGCCTTTGTCAATATAATGTTGTTCTAGGAAACATCTCAACTGTGAAATTAACAAACACATAAGGAGAGCGAGAGAAATGGGGGAGGTGGAAGTGAGAAGACGGAAGTGAAAGTGAGAGAGTTGAGGGAGGTGAGACTGCCCCAGTTAACTTGGTCGATAGGCGTTAGAGAAGCTTCACTCCTCACCCGTCAGATGCATGTAAGAGGAGAGAGTGTTATTTTTAACTGCTACTGACCTGGAAACAACACAATCTTGAAGCATCGGAATAGCATGAAAAACGTCAATTTATATAAAAAATGGTGTGTCTATATGAAGTACTTTGCTGCACTTTTTTAATAGGTTTTTATTTCTGTTTCCAGATCAACAATTCTCGCTTTTTTATTACACTGAGCACATTTTTGAGGAATATACCGCCAAGATTTGTGGTGTAAAAGGATGGACACTTGTTGAAGCATTATTGGATTTCTTTGCAATCCAGGACGTATTTTTTCTTGTTTATTGCGTAGGGTGGATGGGGGGGGGGCTTCCAGGAGCCTGAAAACTCTTTGAGTATCTAAATGTTTCCAGTAGAAGAATTTAACCTCTGAGCTCTAAAGGAGAGTGCTTTTCATTCATCAGTAAGAAACTGGGCCCGCGCTCGTAGTCACGAGCAAACACACTAATAAACGCATATGGGAATACTACACACATACACTTAGTTATAAGCTGCCATGATGATTCATGAGGACACGGCGCGGGATCATTCCCCTAAAGGCCGGACTCTGACCTCTTGACCCCTCCAGTGGCAGTTTACTTCTCCCTCAGCGAGGTCACTTCCGTACAGTTGT